>CM048745.1:337587257-338205257 GCA_026315105.1 Locusta migratoria
TTCAGGAACCACTAGATACCTAAAAGCACGAGGTACAATAAGTACTTCTGAAAAATTAGAAAAAAATTATTTATTTACAAATTGTCTGTACAACGGGTCTTGCCTGAAATCCACAACACTGGTTAAGCAAGATATAGTTTTATGACAACACACAAATAAACAAACACCCATGCGCCGGGGAGGACTCGACCCCCCTCCCCCTTTTCTGGGTCAAACGTTGGATTTTTATGTCACTTTTCACCCATTTCTTCTCTCGCAATGTTGTTGACGTGTTCAAACCAATTTTGGCATTGCTGACTGCTACACCTTTAAAGTATTAGAACTCTACTAAATATTACGTGACAACGAGCGATAATTTAGCAGTTGCTTCTGGACTCTGCGCGTTGCAAAGAATCAAATAGGTGGAAAGACTACGCCTAACAGAAATTCTGTACTTAATTGATGAAAGGAGGAAATGTAAAACTGCTGGGTTGTAGTCTTTATCCAGTGTTATTTAATCTTCACATTGCGTAACCTGCGAAAGAAAGCCAGAAGTAATTAAAGTTCGGGGAGCAGAAATAAAAAACCTGCGGTTTGCCGATGACACTGTAATTGTGCCCGAGACGGTAAATGACATGGCAAAGCAATTGAATGCAATTGACAGGGTTCTCAAAGGAGGATATAAGAGGAACGTTAACAAGAACAACAAGGGTAATGCGATGTAGACGAATTAATTCATGCGATGTTAAGGATGTTAGGTTACAAAACGAGACAATAAAGGTGGTAGATGATTGAAGTTTCTTTTCTCCATATTTCTGTTCATTACCTCCTTATTGGTTATGCGATCTACCCATCTAATCTCCAGTATTATTTAAAACACGTCTATCCTCTTCTTGTTCGATCTGTTCGTTTGTAAATCTATCGGACCAATATGCGTGGTCATTAGTCCGTATCTTACAAACTACTTAAACTAAGGTAAACTAACCTAAGGACAACACACACAGCGGCCGCGGTGGCCGAAGGGACTAAGACGCTCCAGTCATGGTCTGCACGGCCGCTACGGTCTGGGGTTCATATCCCCCCTCGGGCAAGGATATTTGTGCCGCCCTTAGTCTTAGTTAGTTCATAAGTAGTGTGTAAGTTTAGGGACTGATGACCCCGTAGTTAAGTCCCATAAGCTATACAAACATTTGAACATTTGAACAACACACACACACCCATGCTCCAGGGATGACTAGAACCTCCGACGGCGAGCAACCGCGCGCTCCGCAACGAGTCGCCTTAGACCGCTCGGCTACTCCACCGCGGCTCCGATCTGTTTATCCTTCACGTTTCGCTCTCGTACAAGACTACATTCTACTGAAAGCTCTTCAGAAAAGACTTCGTAACACTAATAATAATATTTGATGTTTACAGATTTCTCTTATTCAGAAATGGTTCTTTTCCCATTGCCATTCTGCAATTTACATTTTCAGAGATTCTGCTATCATAAGGTATTTTATTTCCCAAATAACAAAAATCGTCTACCAACTTTGTCCCATTTCCTAATCTAATTCCCTTGCCATCACCTGATGCAATTCGAATACATTGAAATATCCTTCAAATGACATCGACTGGTAGGAGAGATTCGGACGCACTAAGGAATCGTCAATATAGGATTGGAAGGATATGTGCGCGAATGTGTACTCGCGCGCGACGGGAGTTTGAATCTCTGAGGAAGTTTCATATCAGCGCACAATCCACTGCAGAGTGAAAATTTCATTCTGGAAACATCCCTTAGGCTGTGGCTAAGCCATGTCTCCACCATATCCTTTCTTCCAGGAGTGCTAGTCTTGCTTGTTCCCAGGAGAGCTTCTGTGAAGTTTGGAAAGTAGGAGGCGAGGTAATAGCGGAAGTAAAGTTGTGAGGCGGCGTCGTGAGTCGTGTCGGGGTAGCTCAGTCGGTAGTGCGCTTGCCCGCGAAAGGCAAAGGTCCCAGTTCGAGTCCCGGTTCCGGCACACAATTTTAATCTGCCAGGAAGTTTCATATCAGTGCACACTCCGCTGCAGAGTGAAAATTTCATTCTGGTATCATTAAAATTATTAATCGTACTTTATAAAATATTAAAATTTATATAAAACAGCAAGGTATGGGCATTAATTGCTACTGTTGCTACTTGGTGGCGTTAACTATTGTTCAATTAACCTTTAGTAAGTTCAAATTTTACATTTTTATTTTACTTTTGTTTTTTGAGATCTGAAGATATTCAAGTGATCGAAACATGTAATTAAGCAATTATATTCCAACTGTTGACGGAAATAAACACATTTGAAGTAATACAGTAATCTGTTGTCTTCTGGACCCACGTGTTAATATATCGTCGCTCGCCGTCGGAGGTTCGAGTCCTCCCTGGGGCATGGGTGTATGAGTGTGTTGTCCTTAGTTTAGTTTACCTAGGAATAAGTAGTTTGTAAGTTACGACTGATGACCACGCAGTTAGGTCCGATAAATTTAGAAACATTTGATTTTTTAATGATGTCGTACAGTGACATAATAATAAATGACATTTCAGAACAATGTTAAGTTTAATAATGCGTGTGTTTTACACTAATAGCTGCTCATTTGGTCAGAGCGCCTTCTTCAGACGTAATGCGAAAGCCTGAATAGTTGCTGTATTAATTATTTTGACGAATTACTTTTGCGGTATATTATCTCCCGTAAATTAATTTTATCACGTGTTGTCCGCGAGATATTTATTGTCACATTATCTTACGATGGTTTGACAACTGTTTAAGGACGGATGACCTCACTAGTTTGGTCGCATAGGTTTAAAAGCATTTGAACGTTTTACCTGCGGGGTAAATTGAAAGATCGGAATACACTATGGATCTTCTGCCTTACCGACTGATCTATTGCGCTGAACCTTACAATGGTGTTACCGGGGTCATTCTCAGTGAGTTCTCTTGTCCATTAGCTAGGATCCAAACTAGTTTTATTTTTACTGTAGGATCTTTGCCGACCATTGCTTCTGGTTCGCATTATCGTACGTAGCTACAGGTGACAGTTACAGCTATATTTAAAGCTGTATTCTCCCGCCATCGTGATGCCATTGTTTCTAGAAAGAGAGACCACGAAGATGAGGTCTCGCTAGCTGCTAACCATTAACGAGGAAAGTCCGTTTCACAACGGTCGCCGCAACCTGTTATTGAAGAGGACGCTTGTGTAAGCGCTCTCCGTGATGCGAAGGTTTCATGGCGTTCCTAATCTTTCCTGTCTGAGCGTTCCTCGCTGATCAACAAATGACTCAGAGGAATTACCTAGAGGTGATAGTTATGAAAGCAAAGAAAAAGAACCAGAACTACGCAATGGACGGTGGTACTCTTGATACTGTACCGCAGAAGTTTCATGACTACGGTGATCTAAGTGTCTGTCTTTATCACCTTATTCGCAGCACAAAAAGAACTGAACATCGTCCTCAAGAAAGTTGCGAATGCCAACTGGTTACATCACCACGAAAGACGCAATCATAATTACGGTAATTAACTTGTTTCTTGAGTTCTATTACTATCTGACAATTTTTGCCGGCCTCGGTGGCCGAGCGTACTGCGGCGTGTCAGTTACAGTCTGCACGGCCACTACGGTCGGGGGTTCGAATCCCCCCTCGGGCATGGATATTTGTACCGTCCTTAGTATTAGCTAGTTTGTAAGTTTAGGTACTGATGACCTCGTAGTTAAGTCCCATTAGCTCTACAACAATTAATTTTGATAATTTTTCCTCTTCCGTCACACACTCTGAATTTGAAAAGTTAACGGTTGTGATGAGATAAATACCTGTAATGTATCTCGTTTCAAAAAATATTAGGACTTAGCGTAAGAAATCTTCTGCATTCGTTTGTGTCTTCGTGCGAATCTTCGACAGACATCCTGATTTAATTTAAAAAATGTTCAAATGTTTGTTAAGCTTATGGGACTTAACTGCGGGGTCATCAGTCCCTAAACTTACAAACTACTTATACACTAACGTATACTAAAGACAGCACAAACATCCATGCCCGAAGGAGGATTCGAACCCCGACTGGGAACGGCCTCGCACATCGCAGCATAGCGCCTCAATGCGCTCGGCCACTCTGCCGCGGCTTATTTAATTTGACCATGATTTGCCTCAAACCGCTTCCCATTAATTCTGGAATATTTGCTTAAACTGAGCTAATGTTTGTGTCTAAAACATTGACATATACATCTATGGAGGCTAAATTCTAACGTTTGAAACAAGAGAATGCGCCAAATCATTATTTACGTTTTACACCTTTACGTCTACAGGCAGCTCATTGAGAAGATTGTCTCCTCCCTGGGACATGGGTGTGTTGTCCTTAGGTTAGTTGACCTAGGTTTAAGTAGTTTGCAAGCTACGGACTGATGACCACGCAGTTTGGTCCGATAGATTTACAGACATTTGAACATTTTTTAGTTGTTTTTTTATTAATTAATTTTTTCAACTAAAGCGAACCAGTTTTTAGAAACAGTAAGTTCGTCAAAATATTTGTTCTTAGATGGAATGTCAATGGTTATTTGAAATTTTTGGCAGATGTTGGTATTAAATGTGCGTTTAGTGACTGCGTGCTACACACGAAGCCAAACAATTCCATTTTCGAAGCTCAGTTTCAGTTGCTTATGAAATGACAGAAACAAGTCTCAAAACTAAGCGCACAACTGTAAATAAAAAAAGATAAGAAAAGAGTATTGACCGAGGTTCTACAACAAGAAATCCAGGGATTACCTGTTTTCACAAACGCTAGGTTTAAATCCCAGTTCGCCCGTTTCCGGTGCACGCGTTTTCTATGAATCACTCAGTTCGAAAAGCGTCACTCTTCCGACACTTCTACTGGAGTAGAGAGCGTCAGAATGCGAAACACGGAAGTGTACCAAATGCGGATCGAATTCCGTTCAACGGATCAACAACCTGTGTCCTGAAACACCGTAAAGCGTTACAATAGTTTTCCTAAGGTTTCTCAAAATGTTTTATGCAAATGTCTTGACGGTTTTCATCTTCATTACATACAAACAATCATAGCAAGAAAACACGTGTAGGTTAGTTTTCACTATTGGGAAACAGATGAGTCTGACGTCCGCTCGCATATCCCACCAGAGCTACGTTAAGAAGGAAACCATCGTGACGTCAGAAAAGGAAGACGAGTTCAGAAACAATAGTCAGAGCCGTAATAGGATACACAGGATGTGGAAGGGCAAAATTTCTTGAATACCTACAGCAACCAGCCACGTTTCTTCACAGATTGTTTTAATGGTAGGACATGTTTCGGGCTTTCGCTTACCTTTAACTTGATTGATACATTTAATCCTATACTAATGCAAAGTTTTCATCGGAAACATACTGAAGTCCACAGATGCATTTTATCCTTTAATTTGTAGCCACTTTCTCGTTTTTATAAGCGTGGTTCAGTTTCAGTGATCAATGATGTTGTACGGCATTCGCCATGTCGCTACTGGTTTTGTTCGCCCACCAGTGACCTTAAAAGTGCTTTTGCTACGCATATAAAGGCGGAAGAACGCGCTACAAATAAAATAGCAACATGCCACGACAGCATTCGAAATCGTGTCGGTTCGTTCATTTATTTCTGTGTCTGGTCAGCATTTCAGAAACCCTAAAGCCACGATAGCCTTGTTTCCTTCATAAACATCTTATATTGTGCATGAGTTGTCCAGTGTAGGTGGCTTAGGTCCTATTCAGCTCTACATTCACAAGAGGCGTCCTCGTTCGCTGGAAGAATCCCCCTTTCCTGTGGGTTGCTCTTTAAGTGGGTGAGGATTCACCATCGAGGATACTATAGGTTCGCAGCAGGAGGTAATTCTTTCTTTGGTGAAATGTGTGCGGGTAGTGAGACCTGCATCTGTTACGGCGAGTTCTTTCTGATGTTCCCCACAGAGGCCAAGTCGGACAAGCAAACTCTTACGAAATTTGCGATTTGCGGTGACATTTCGCTGTCTGGTGACGATATAGAGAATCCTCTTTTGCTCTCTCGCTCCCTGCAGCGACGCCCTCCCGGCGTTAGGTGGCGTCAATCCCAACAACCAGGTACAATTTCTGTACTGTCGTTGACTTCAGGTTTCCCGAGATTGTTCTTGTAGTATCGCTTATCGCAATAACAATCTGTCAGTGGCGAATCCAGTGAGAAGGTGGGGGGGGGGGGGAGAAGGGGGAGAGAAGGGGAGGTGCTATAGGGGTCTACATTCAACCACCCTTACTTTTTAAGGACATCCCTTTGAGGTGCGATACCACAAAATTTCTAAGAGCTGCGCCAACCTGTTTAGCATTTGATGAAGCATTCCACAAAAGAGCGACATAGGTAGCACTGACAGTGCCCAAGATGGTTGGCTTCTCAAATGCTGCCAATAAAAATATACTGACGAACATATAAATGTATCAGTGAAACTGAAGAAGAGTGAAACACCGAAATGTGTCATACGATAAAAATAAAGCTGTCCGGCAAGGAGTGCTTCTTCCACACTTCATCTCCGACTGATAATGGCCTCTTTCAAAAAATGTTCAAATGTTTGCAAATCGAAGGGACTTTTAACTGCTGCGGTTATCAGTCCCTAGGCCGCGGCGGAGCGGCCGAGCGCATTGAGGCGCTATGCTACAATGCGCGAGGCCTTTCCCCGTCGGAGATTCGAATCCCCCCTCGAGTATTGCTGTTTGGTCGTCTTTAGTATAAGGTAGTTTATAAGTACTTTGTAAGCTTAGGAACTGATGACCCCGCAGTTAAGTCCCTTAAGCTTGACAAACATGTGAATATTTTTCATCAGTCCCTAGACTTAAAAACTACTTAAACTAACTTATGCTAAGGACAACATACACACCCGTGCCTGAGGGAGGACTCGAACCTCTGACGGCAAGCAAGCGCTAGCTCGGCAGCAAGGCGTCTTAGACCGCTCGGCCACTTGACCGCGACACGCTTCTTTCCTGATGAGTGGTAACACACATGACGCGCATTTGGAAGAATGGTGGTTCAAATCCACCTCTGACCATCCCGATTTAGGTTTTCCGTGATTTCCCTAAATCACTACAGGCAAATGCCGGGACGGTTCCTTTTGAAAGGGCACGGCCGATTTCCTCCCACATCTTTATCCAAACACTCCGAGCGTAAGCTCCGTCTCTAATGACCGCGCTGTCGACGGAACGTTAAACACCAAGCTTCCTTCCTTTCTTTCCTGATGCCCTTACGCTTGCCGGACCGAAACCGGTAAGACAATATTAAATTATTAGGAATAATAAGGCGCAAGCATACGTGAATGTCTGCGCCGGACGTGCAGTGATTGTGCGTGACTCGTGGGGCTGTCGGGCTGGGAGAGCTGGTGTTCTTAGGGTCGCAGAGGACGTATCCTTGCAGGCGAGGGTCAAACGCCACGACAGCCGCACCGGGCGGCCTCCAAACGCCGACAAAGCGGATTTCTGACCACGGGACTCTGAACGCGCAAATGGAACAAAACATGGCCTTACTGCTATGTGCTGTGTACATAGTACATATAGTACAGAACAGTAACAGGAGTAGGGTCCACCATTCACAGTCTCTTCACAGCGGATGCCGTTTTGTTTCGATCTGTAGCCAGCAGTTGGCGCTCACACAGTGGAGCTAGTTAACGTTTCTGGTACGAAATGTTCATATGTTTGTAGACCTTATGGGACTTAACTAGGGGTCATCAGTCCCTAAGGTTGCAAACTACTTATGAACTACCTAAGACTAAGGACGGCACAAATATCCATGCCCGAGGGGGGATTCGAACCCCCGACCGTAGTGGTCGTGCAGCCCGTGACTGGAGCGCCTCAGTCCACTCGGCCACCGCGGCCGGCTTTCTGGTACGGGTATTTCAAAGCGTCAGACACAACCGATGCTAGTGATGTCAGACAGCCCACACAACACTGGTGAGTGGAGTTATTTTACTCTCCAGCCACATAAAGCGCAGATGGAAAGCATTCCTCCTCTACAATCCACCAGTTGTGGTTTGTGACTTGGTTCAGCAGCAGTCTGTTTACCGACAGTGCCGCCGCTGTTGTTAGCAGCTATCAACAAGTGAGCGCTGGATCTGTCACCAATCGAAGTCGCCGGCTCGACGATTGCGAAACGACTGACCCGTGATTCCCCATCCGGCACTATACCAGATGCATTATAGTAATGTATGAAAGCGACATTGACTGCTATATTGCAACAACACAGCCAGAGCCACTTTGACTTACCACTGAGGCGTGTAGCAGGGGTTGTAGCCAGCAATGGTGGCAACACTCAGTACTGTTTCACCATCTTCGTCTCTTCACATGGGCCTGCATTTTCAATCATGTGATCTCTATACGCGGGTTGGAATTTAAATAATGGCAACTATTTATTCACAACTGATACCAAAGCGTTACATTTTTGCATCTGTTACTATCCTTCGAAGTATGACTAGCGTTGTGTAGAATCCGCTGGCAGCGATGCGGTAGGCCTAGTACACCGTTAGCAGAGCCTGTTCTGTTGATGGTGCGAATGGAACGGTTTACTGCCTGGGACACTTCTGTAGCGAATGCCACGAAGTGGTTCCTTCATATTTGGACTAAAATCAAAGTCACAAGAACTTAAGCAATGCGAAAAAAGCGGTAACACTTTCTACGCAACCCACCATCATTTTGTACGACAATTCGTGGGCGCATACAGCCCAAGCTGTTACTGCTCTGTTTGGTCGGTGGGACTGGGAAGTACTCTACCATCCATCATACGCCCCGGACTTAAGTTCAAATGTTTGTAAAGCTTATGGGACTTAACTACGGGGTTATCAGTCCCTAAACTTACAAACTACTTATGAACTAGCTAATCCTAAGGACGGCACAAATATCCATGCCCGAGAGGGGATTCGAACCCCCGACCGTAGTGGCCGTGCAGACCGTGACTGGAGCGCCACAGTCCCCTCGGCCACCGCGGTCGGCTCCGGACTTGTGACTTTGAATTGATTCCGAAGATGATGGAACCACTTCGTGGCATTTGCTTCGGAACTGTTCCAGAGATTCGACAGATAGTAGACCACTCCATTTGCACCATCAACAGGAACAGCCTCTGCTAACAGTATACTCTTACACCTCGCTGGCAATGGGTTCTCCACAACACTAGTGATACTTTGAAGGACAGTAACAGGTGCAAACATGTAATGCTATTGTATCGTTTGTGAATAAATATTTGCCACAAAATTCCAACTCTTTTACAACGTGTCATATTCCAAATAAATTTCGCTGTGATATCTATGGTTGTTTTTGTGTCCCATTTTGGAAGGCCTGCAGTCCTAATACATTGTTTTACTTTGCTTCTGGACAAATAGACACTTGAGGTGGAGGAGGTAAATGGAAATCCTTTCTGGTATCCTGTGCGGCGCTGACCAAAAGAAAGCGGAGAAGGATTATCCAACGCCTTGCGTTTCACAACACCTGCAGCACGCACGCTTTGAGTAATGAGTCACGCGACGGGAGTGAAATACGCAGCCTTCGCCACTCAGAAGGCGCGGAGTGGTTGGTGGCGGACCTGTCGCCTGTGTGGACGAGATGACGGACGGTCCGCTGCGTGTGGTGAGTCACGGCAGGGCAGCGGGACTCGTGTCCTGCGAGGTGCAGCCGGCTTTACGTAACGCTCTGCAGCCAGCGCGGGTCCGCCGCCCGCGGCAGCCGGCGCTGTGCGGCGAGGCGACCGGCTACCAGCTTTCTCCCCGGCCGGGTGGAGTTACTGACCGCCGACCGAGCCACGACCTGCCGAGATCTCTGCGGAGAGCGCTGGTCGCTAGCCGCAACTGCAGGTGCGGGTTAAGGAACGGCAAGGCGCCGAAAGCGTGCTGCCAACTTACTTCGAGCGTCAGTCGGCGATCGATGTAAAGCGCAAGTGAAAAGTGAAGTAGTCTCACTATCGCAACCGTAAGATCTACAGATCAGATCTACAAGAAAAGTCTCGTGAATCCAACCCACCAACTTTCGAAGTCTGAAAATTGTTTCCTAAGGAGGAATTCGCCGTTGGAGGAGAAGGAAATTTGAACGTTTCTCCGATACCGAGGTCATCTGACTCCGTACGAGATAAGGAAATGGACAAGTGAAAGCGACTTTTGAATCCGCTATTATCTAAACCGAAAGATGCATAGGTAACTACAACACTGCAAGTTTTTATAACGTTACTAGCTGAAAACCCGGCGTTGCCCGGGTATTTATCTGTTCCATACCTTGGTTACCCCATCTGCCCTCTTGTTCTCTCCGCCGCGTGGGAGTAGCCGAGCGGTTTGGAGCGCCACGTTACGGATCGCGAGGCCCCCATGTCGGAGGCTCCAATCTTCCCTCGGGCATGAATGTGTGTGTTAGTAAGTTAATTTAACTTAGTTTAACTATATACATGTGGCGTCTATTCCGAAAGAACAGACGTCTCTTCTGATCCTGCAGACTTCAACTTCGAATGGGCAAAGCTGAATATGTGTACCCAGCCGGGATTCGAACCCAGGTTTGTCAAACGGGAGGCGTGCTTAGGTAGTCCTTGCAGGTGCGGGGATCACTGTGTCTCCAGTGGTGTAGAAGTCAGCGCAACTGCCTACAAAGCAGGAGACCCGGGTTTGAATCCCGGCTGGGTACACATTTTCAGCTTTACAAATTCGCAGTTCAAAACATATATTCTGTGAATATGTTAGTTTAAGTAGTTTGTAAGACTACAGACTTATGACCACTGCAGTTAGGTGCAATATAGGTTCACAAAATATTGATAAAGGAGGGGGAGGAAGAAGGATTAGCCGGCCGCGGTGGCCGAGGGGACTGAGGCGCTCCAGTCGCGGTCTGCACTGCCAGTACGGTCGGGGGTTCGAATCCCCCCTCGGGCATGGATATTTGTGCCGTCCTAGTTCGTAAGTAGTTCATAAGTAGTTTGTAAGTATAGGGACTTATGACCCCGTAGTCAAGTCCCATAGACTATACAAACATTTTTGAAGAAGGATTAGGAAGGAAAGGATTGTCAGTGGGTGCATTAGGGCATTGAAATTAAACAATGGCGACAAGTGAAAATGTGAGCCGGGCCGGGAATAGAACCCGGGTCTCCCGCTTCGGACAACGATCGCCTTAACCACTTTTTTTTTTTTTTTTTTTTTTTTTTTTTTTTTTTGTTCTTCAGGTAGATCTATTACTTGCGGTCGTTTTCCATTGTTCGTTCTTGGTCGTTCGTTGATCATCTGGCTCAGCTTTTTTATTACAGAGGCGTTCAGCCCTCTGACCGGGCGCGCTGAGCCACGGCGCCCGGCAGCCACTTGGCTACCGGTGTTCGCCTCCTGTCCGTCTCAAACCTCCGCATGTCGGACGCTATAGCTGTAGCGCCCTACTGTTGATGCCCTCTTACAAACGCCATTACGGATTCTCGTGCGAGATCGAACGTATGGCCGCATCTGCGGAGAAGTATGTGAAGTCAACGCCGTCTTCGCCTATAAATACTTATTACATTGGTGTGGGGTCTCGGACATATCCGAAAGAACAGACACCACACAAATATAATAAGGTTGACAAACATTTGAACATTTTGTAAACAGAAACCACACTCTGGGTGATATTTGTAGATGCTGGGTAGTTTCGTAATATGTGCTTTCATAAAGAGGATCTGTCTACATAACTATTTACAACGGTATGTAATTATGAAATTTACATTTTGTACGTGTGTGTCATCGTAAACAGTCTGTGTGGTTTTCCAACGTCTGATTCCTACGTCATTGTTGTTTTTTTATGGATCTGATGACAGCCTCCCTGCCAACAGAAATCTAGACTTGCAGTAAAATACGGATCGTATAACAACCAGAGTTGACCTTCCTGTCCTCAACGATTAAGAATTGGGGTGATGAACTGTCAGTATAGCACTGCACGGTAGGAAATTTGCAGTTTCGTGGTCTTTGATGTTCGACGTGCAAGTAGCATTATTTATCGACAGGAAGAACATCAGGATACTTACCCTGTACCATCAACAGTAAAAAATCCAGAGAATTAACATGCTGACACCTTGAATATACGGAGTGGCATGTCTTTGGCGACGATCTTTTGACTGAAATACAAGAAACGTATGCGAATATGAATGGTGACGTATGAAAATTTGTCCCGGAGCGATCGGATTAACCGTTACACCTCTCGGACTGATTCTAACTTACATATGCGACACACTGCGTACTGTCCACGAGTGCTCGTGCATTCCACTATAAAAGTTCCCCACAAGGAGAGACGTTTACTATAACAGCCGCAAGCCTTGCTCTGGTTCATGTAAATACGAAATGCAATGCTCGGTTTATCGACGGAACTAATGGAAATGTGCTGCCTACATGCGTGCATGTCTGAAGGACACTGGCATTGGTTTCATCCATAATCGGGGACACTGCATATCGTACCTTTTCACTGGAATAGAATCACTTTGAAATTTGCAGAGAGAAATATTACGTTTCGTATCTCTGCACCACACTCAAGAGCCAGTCATGGTCTTCCAGTTACGACTGATACCTTGTGTAAATTGTTTAGTGGCGATGAGAAAGGAACAACTTCTTCTTTTTTATAATGGAATGAAGTTTATAAGGGAGTTGGAGCCCTAACACATTTTGGAATTTTCGTGCCACATACACTACGTTTACATGGAACATATCTTCCGGAAGACGAAAACCGATTTTCGTAAACCGTTTGTCGTTGTTGTGTTCACATGGCATAGCCTGAATCGGATTTCCTAGCCCACTTAACATGGCGGCTGAAAAACAGCTGATTCAGTTCCTGATTTAGTCAGCAAAATCGCTATTTTTCTTTATTTAAATACAAAGATTAATGTTCACTCTAATATTTATACTTTTATTTCACATTAGAAAATATCACTCTTTCAATATGTGCCGAAAATTCTTAACAAAAAAACACAATCTGACAAGCCAAGAACGCTTCAAAAACGGTTGCGTTTACATGGGGCTGGCTGCGGTGGTTGAGGGGACTGAGGCCCTTCAGTCACGGTCTGCACGGCCACTACGGTCGGGGGTTCGAATCCCCCCTCGGGCATGGATATTTGTGCCGTCCTTAGGATTAGCTAGTTCATAAGTAGTTTGTAACATTGAACATTTGAACATTTTGTTTACATGGGCACGAAAATCGAATGTGAAACTGGAAAACCGCTTTAGAGAAGCGGATTTCCAGAATCGATTTTGGAGTGTTTACATGACCAACCAAAAGTGGAATTGGGAAATCGGTTTACGAAATCCGGTTTTGGAGGCCCATGTAAACGGGGTGATAGGCTGGGAGTATCGGGCGCTGGTGCCGTGACCCAGGTATATACCTGGGCAGTGGGATACCTGGGGGGCAGGCGAGCGGCCAGGTTGAGCGAACCCTCGCCTCTTTTGTGGAGAAGAATGCCCTGCCAAGCACAGGCCAGTGGGCGGTGACTCAAATGCGGGCTGACTCCGCCCACTTCCCTTCCCTTCTTCTTTGTCGTATACATTCAGGCAAGCGGCGTTTCTAGAAATCGGCTTCCGTGTTGTGAGAGCACGACGTGCAGGTGTTCCCGAACGTCGGGGGCCTCTGTCAGGAATATTGCCAACACACGTGTGGCCCTATATTTGCTGCGCAGGTAGAACGGACGGCAGATGTTGACTTCGCATAGTAGCGCAGAGCAAAGTGGAGCCTTTATGACTAACGAGGTAATCACTAATGTACTGTACGTTTTCCTGGCCAAGACATACTACTCTCTGAGGAAAACGGCTGGTGGGAGCCCTGTACTGCAGAACCTAGTGAGAAAAAAAATACGTAACAGTTGCGAGCGAACGTACTAGTATCTGTTACGACTTCGGCATCAAACTTTATTGGAAGTTGGCTCACTACAGTTTTTCTTTTTATGGGCGGTTCTCCATTCAATGGAAGCAAGGAAGTTTGGCATTTAACGTCAATTCGCGGAGGCGTATGGCACTTATCTGCGGGATTATCAGTCCCTAAACTTACAAACTATCTGTCTAAAGATATGATTGCACAATTCTAAAGTACAGAACCAACCGTTGAGTATATATATATTACATTTCACAGCGCTGTGCAGCGTTACGCCTAGGTATTTAATTGACGCGACTCTGTCAAGCAGCACACTACTAACGCTGTATTGAAACATTACGGGGTTGTTTCTCCTACTCATCTGCATCACCTTACATTTTGCTACATTTACAGCTAGCTAGAAATTTGGTACAAGTCATCCTTGCATCCTACTACAGGAATTCAATGACGACACCTTTCTGTACACCACAGCATCATCAGCAAACAGCCGCAGAATGCAACTCACTCGACAGAAAGTAATAGCGGTCCTATCACACTTCCTTGGGGCAGTCCTGAGGATAACCTAGTCTCTGATGAACACTCACTATCGAGGACAACATACTGGGGTCTATTATAGTCTTCGAGCCACTAACATGTTTGGGTTCCAACATTTCGTTACATCTCCTACTGATTCGACAATATGTGTTCAGAAAGATAACAGCAGTGTTTTCTTTGGGAGTGTTTTCACCACTTCATCGGCCGTATGGGTACGTATAAAAAAATACATGTCTCATATTTGGACGTGGACTTACAACAAATTCGAAGTTTATAGGAACGGACGAATGGCGCTTGGTAGTATCGGTCCAGTTGTTATTCCTCCAAGGGGTGAATATGAAGAGCAGCAGGAACTTCCGGTGAAACGAGTGGCCGACCCCATTGGAGGGCGGTCGCAAGTCGGAAGTAGGCGGATGTTTACGCGGCTGAGGCGCCACCGTTAGCGCCAGTGCTGCAAACACCCACACCGAAAAAGTCCTAATTCCCGGAAGCGCGGACACCGCTGCGAAACCTGGCCGTTTCTAGGACACAGTGATCTCGATATACAACAGGATGCACAACGGTAAAGCTGTGCATATGTGAAAATAGCGACGATCTATTATTCTTAACCCTTTCGGACGCTCTGGCTACAAATGTGTACATAACTTCTACGGTGTCTAAGATGGTTCAGAAGCGTTTTTTCTCAATGGAGGGAACATGTATACGACACCTGAGTGTTCATTCATTTCATCATGCACAATTATTGCCACCTGCGGAAGATCACTATAAAAATATTAAGAAGCCGGTGTTGCACTGCGCAGCAGTTTGCGAACTTCAAAGAACACGGAAATTGTGGGTTACTTGTATTCCACTGTATAACGGAAAGTAGTTGTTGTTATTTTGTGATGTAGTTATTGAACAATCAGTTGATTTAGACAGCAGTTCGAACTACAAAATTAATTAATTTAGTCCTTAAAAAAAAGCCTTGTTTTTCAGTATACGCAGTGTCGTATGATGAAAATGGGTGCATATAATTGCATAAATCTTGCTTCTAAAATCATTGAAAATTTGAATTAAGAGTATTACAGCATTAAAAATAATTTCCTTCACAGAGAAAAAAATCAGGTCTGAAAGGGTTAAGTTGGTTTCTCGGTTTGTGTAGGTCGTGTTCTTCTTTTGTCTTTGCTTCTTTTGAAAATAATTAATTCAATTAATAAATACACAATGCTGATGTATTATGTCGCTTACTGTTGTAGAGAAATTAAAGGAAGTACGGCTGAGATAATAGGTGAGCTATTCTTTTATTCAGAAGTAGTATTTTTATCACATTTGATTTATTTGACAGATTGCACCGCTGTAGACGGTACATCTCGTGTTCAGTTTTACATTTGCCTGTTGTGTATACTGATTTCCGTTACGAGCTCACAGACTGGGTAGGCACGCTGTAGAGAAAAATCATGTTTAAATCAGACGCCTCGAATCAGCTGCTGCTAGAACATGTGCATTTACAAGTACGACGCAACATGTGGTTCATGCACGATTGAGCTCCTGCACATTTCAGTCGACGTGTTCGTACGCTTGTCAACAACAGATTCGGTGACCGGTGGGGTGGTAGAGGCGGACCAATTCCATGGCCTCCACGCTCTCCTGACCTTAACCCTCTCGACTTTCATTTATGGGGGCATTTGAAAGATCTTGTCTACGCAACCCCGGTACCAAATGTAGAGACTCTTCGTGCTCGCATTGTGGACGGCTGTGATACAATACGCCACTCTCAAGGGCTGCATCAGCGCATCAGGGATTCCATGCGACGGAGGGTGGATGCATGTATCCTCGCTAACGGAGGACATTTTGAACATTTCCCGTAACAAAGTGTTTGAAGTCACGCAGGTACGTTCTGTTTCTGTGTGTTTCCATTACATGATTAATGTGATTTGAAGAGAAGTAATAAAATGAGCTCCAACATGGAAATTATGCGTTTCCGGACACATGTCCACGTAACACATTTTCTTTCTTTGTGTGTGAGGAATGTTTCCTGAAAGTTTGGCCGTACCTTTTTGTAACACCCTGTATAGTAGCAGCTTCGAGACCCACTTGCAACTGCGGCCCTGTACAAACATGCTACAGGCACACGGTATACGACCTCTAACTAACCTGAACCCCTATTTTTACGTGTACGAACATCTCAAGGCGGAAATTGATTCACAGTGCAACCGCAACTCGGCGGTTACAGTGCATGTGACTGGACTATTGACCGACGTTTGTTGTCAGAGGCTGTACGTTCGCCAATATGGCCAACACGGTCCCGGCTGCAGACTGCCTTCGGGCTCGCTGGCAGCCACCAGCGCCATCGATGGCGGCGGTCATCTCGCAGGCCGCACACGCGCTCCCGTCTCGTGCGTGGGCGGGCCCCGCTTGCTGACTGCTGCTGCTTGCTGCATGACTCACTTCGCTACCCATTGTTCTACTGGCTATTCTTTACCACAAACTTGTTTAGGCGTCTTTCTTTCTTTTTTCTCCTTTAACATATGACTCATTTCGTTGGGGCTAAAAAAAGATTATGTCCACAATCTTTTCCTACCTTCCTTCCTTTCTCCTTCATTCAGCGTCACTCCGCCTTACTCCCTCGTTTGGCGAGATCGTTCCAGTCTGTCACAAAGACAGAGGAATGACGGCCGTGCCGCAGTGTCTACCCAGGTTCCCAACAGGTCACTGATGTTTAGCGTTTTACTGTAGATCGATGTGGTGTCTGTTCTTTAGGACATGTCCGAAAGAACTGACACAGCAGCAATATATATATATATATATATATATTGCTGTTCGTTAGTCTCGCTAAAACTCGAGAACGGCTGAATCGGTTTGGCTAATTTTAGTCTTGAAATATTCGTGTAGGTCCAGCGAAGGTTTAAACGGTGATAAAATATCGAAAAGTTGTCCGGAAAAGAGGAAAATCGGAAAAAACTGAAACAGCTTTTTCCAGTGAACTATCAATACCGTGCGTCCAATTGGGATAAAATTTTGTACATTTCATGTTGAAAGCGAGAGCAAGGTTTGCATTAAAGAAAAATTCGGAAAAGTCACCCGGAAAGTAGGAAAATTTAGGAAAAACCCAAAACAATTTTTTTTTCTATGAATAAAAATCAATGCCAACATGGCTGTAAGAGCATCACTTGAGTACGGCTTGACAGTACAAGGTTTGTATGAAATAAAGATTTTGGAAAATCGCCCGGAAAATTGGAAAATTTAGGAAAACTGAAGGCGATTTTTTTCTATGATTAAAAATAAATTGCCACATGGTTGTAAGAGCATCAATTGAGTACGGCTTGACAGGACAAGGTTTGTATGAAATATTGTTTTTGGGAAATCTTTCGGAAAGCTGGAAAATTTGAGAAAAACTGAAAGTGCGTTTTTCAATGTAATTTTCATTGGATTCGGCACTATAACTGACTATTCACACATCGGAGAGGTGTAATTTTTTTGTTTTTTTTTGTTTTTGTTTTTTTTGTTTTTGTTTTGTTTATTATGATCTTGGAAAGTTATCAGTAAAAGAAAAAAAATTAAAAAAAAAACAATAAAAAAGGGCCAGTTGAAAAGGAAAGTCGCAAAAGTCGAACCAAGTTCCTTTTTCAATATGTTTCTAATCGTACTCAACATTGTAAGTTGAGAACCGTTCACCCGATTGCGATAAAATTTTGATTATGTGACGTTCATAGAAAGTTGAATGTTCTTATGAACTGATGAACTGGTGGCCGAGGAGACGGAGGCGTTCCAGTCACGGTCTGCACGGCCACTACGGTCGGGGTTTCGAATCCCCCCTCGGGCATGGATATTTGTGCCGTCTTTAGTATAAGGTAGTTGATAAGTAATTTGTAAGTTTAGGGACTGATGACCACGTAGTTAAGTCCCTTAAGCTTAACACACATTTATCTTATGAACTAAAAATTTGGGAAAGTTGCCCAGAACATTTGAAAATTCGCGAGAAACTGAAAGAGCTTTTTTCAATGGGATATCAATATCATTCGTCTGATTGCGATAAAATTTGGTATTTTTTATGTTCACAACAAGAGTAACGTTCTTATGAGGCAAAAATTTGGAAAAGTTTTCCGGCAAATTGGAAAATTAAGAAAAAATAAAAAGAGATTTTTCTATGAAATATCAATATCATTCATCTGACTGCGATAAAATGTTGCAAATTTGACGTTCAGAGCGAGAGAATGGTTAGAGTGAAGTAATAGTTTGCAATAGTTGGCCAGAAAATAGGAAAATTTGTGGAAAACTTTAAGAGCTCTCTCCTTTGGGATATCAATTACATTCCTACGACTGTGATAAACTTTTGTACATTTGACGTTCAAAGCGAGAGTACACACATCTTAGCAATTGCAAAGCATTGCCGGGTCGACTAGTCTATAATAAGTATTTACACGCAAAGTCGGCGTTTCGTTCATTTACTAATAATTTTCCAAAGTTAAACGTTGTTTGGGTTGGCTAGAACTGGGATATGTCAACATACGTGTCTGGCGACCATTGTTAGCAAGTAGATTGCACTGAGCCCTTGTGAGAATTAATTTGATGGAGAAGAAGTGACTCCGGTCAAGAATACCGACACAACGCCAGGTAGTATGGAGCACTGACCGCCTCTCCCTCCGTATTGCATCGTCGACGGCAATATTTCGGGATAATACGACGGTTGCCGGTACCGATGGACCATCCAAGGTCCGTAGGACGCGGTTTAGTTTTCGTTTAACTTTTACTTCTCTGTAGTAAGCATCGCTCTTGCGAAACGCAACCTGCCCTTTTCTCGCATGATGTCCTCCAAACCACGAATCAACGACAGAACAGCTCTTTCCTGTTTTCATTTAAAAAAAAAAAGAAAAAAAAGAGGGGGGGGGCAGCAATAATTATTGTACGCAAAGTTTCGGTTTCCAGTATCTTACTTACCAGTACTCTTCAGGAAGATGTTTGAGCTGACGGCATGCGCTGAAAAAAGAAGAACACAGCGATAAGTCTTTTGATGATATAATTTAAGCAAAAGTATAATGTTCAAACATAGTGTGGGACAAAATTGTTAATGAATACACAAAAGCTTATTAGTATTTAAATGGCGTCGACAAACATAATTTTAAATTCGTTTAATGGAGAAGAGGAATCACTCATTTCTTTGCTAGTCAGTTTCTTCAGGCTCTGCGGTATAGTATATTCAAAAATATTACGTCTATCGTCCCCTATTCTCAATACTTGTGTGATGATGGCAAAGAATTACGCGGTTCAATTTTTTTAATATCTAACGCAATAACACTTCTATTCATTAAAGGGCCCACTCAATAACAATGGACTGTAGCGATCCGACGCATGCGGTATGGCTGCAATCGGTCACTCTGAGCCGCGCGCTCATAGGCACCATGTCAGGGATTATGTGACCGCTTCCTCCGGAGGTTCGAAACCTCCCTCGTGCATGTGTGTGTGTGTGTTGTCCTTGGTATAAGTTAAAAGCAATTTGTAAGTCTAGGGACTGATGAGCTCAGCATTATGTTGGCTTAGGTTTGGAAACACTTGAACATTTGGTAGATCTTACCCCGCACACAAAGGCTGTTTTCCAAGCAGTGTTACGAAGGCGACTGAATCGAGACGTTTTGCAGTATACAGTGAACTGTGTGTTTCTTTAATGTTATCAAAAGAATGATATGTGTTATCCACGATAAATAACACTTTTATAATTACCATACTACTGAAGGAAAATCCGAAATGGACTGAAATTAGTAAGAGATTAATAATAACAGCAAATCGATGCAACTCATTACTATATGTGTCAATTTTACTCTAGCTGAGAAAATTACAGCCATATACAATACACCAATTTCCCATATATCAAAACTCCAAAGACAGCATAGTTACGTCAGTTCATCCGTATTTTACGAATTTTTTCTCTAATGACACACGCGACTGCTCTCACGTTTATAGTATAGAAATATGGCAGCGAGACTTCACTTGGCACCAATGATACAGTATACGGCATTGCCAGTCTAGTAATATACACGGTGTTTCACTAAGTGTGTTTGCCTCTGTAACTTATAAAATAATAGGTGACGCGAAATTTTAATGTGTAGGTCAACACTTTCTGCGGAGCTATGAACATAGTTTATTGTATCATTTTGCAAAGAGTTACAGCACAAAGATATAATTTTTTAAATGGAACAATAATTTTTTCTATCGTGCATTGGATTCGTTGAAACCAGCTCGTCCAAATCAATTTAAACTACATTCCTATCAGTGATAGTTTGGGAGCTACAACCCTTCAAAGTTTAGGGGACGGAGGCTACGACAGCGTAGCTGACTGGCTGGTGGTCATGAGACAGTGGGCCGTGCCCCAGGGGATAGCCACTCGGCCAGTGAGCTACGCTATCGCAGCCTCCGCCCCCGGAACTTTGAAGGGTTGTAGCTCCCAAACTAACAGTGATAGGAATGTAGTTTAAATTGATTTGGACGCAGCTGGTTTAAACGAATCCAATACACGATAGAAAAAAACTATTGTTCCATTTAAAACATTATATCTTTGTGGTGTAACTCTTTGGAAAATTGTACAATAAACTATGTTCATAGCTCCGCAGAAAGTGTAACATTTCTTGTGTTGACCTAGTGCATTAAAATTTCCCGTCACCTATTATTTTATAAGTTACAGAGGCAAACACACTTAGTGAAACACCCTGTATGTCTGTGGTAGCCACTACGGTCGTGGGTTCGAATCCCCCCTCGGGCATGGATATTTGTGCCGTTCTAGTTCGTAAGTAGTTCATAAGAAGTTTGTAAGTTTAGGGACTGATGACCCCGTAGTTAAGTCCCATAAGCCTTACAAACATTTGAACATTTTTTTGTCTGTGGTACTAACGGCCAGACAGAGGCATCACAAGCACGAATCGCATGCGGCCCATCAGATTACTGGGGATTTCTATCCGATCAGTGAGCGATTGCTACGATTTGCCCACATAAGTGCCAATTACGAGCGACGTGCAGCTGCGATCGCTAGCTCGTGTGTGGAGCCCTTAGCCGGCTAGCAACTCTTGCCTATGCCTCCTGTAATGGTCGGTGGTGAGCTCACGAGGCATCGCCACGAGCGGGCGTTTAAATGAAGCGCGCGTCTGCAGCCAGTGAGCGTGTCCGGCGGGCGTGAGTGGTGTGCGGATGGAGCCACCGCAGCTGCACTCGACTGCACGAGGCGGATGCGCCGCCGTGGTTGGTAGCCCTCCTGCCTGCCGCCTTGACCTCCCGCCAAGAGGCTGCGACCAGTGACGTCAGCAAACACAACGCACCTGTGCAAACCTTCCCTGCTGCTCGCTGTACGGGGGCAGCCTTCGTGATGTAGAGGACAATATCGCTCTGCTAATGTGGTTCATGCAGGCCTTCCAAGAAAGTGGGCTTCTCTAGCTAAAATAATAATACACTCCTGGTCATTAAAATTGCTACACCACGAAGATGACTCGCTACAGACGCGAAATTTAACTGACAGGAAGAAGATGCTGTGATATGCAAAAGATTAGCTTTTCAGAGCATTCACACAAGGTTGGCGCCGGTGACAACACCAACAACGTGCTGACATGTGGAAAGTTTCCAACCGATTTCTCACACACAAACAGCAGTTGATCTGCGTTGCCTGGTGGAACGTTGTTGCGATGCCTCGTGTGAGGAGGAGAAATGCGTACCATCACGTTTCAGACTTTGATAAAGGTCGGATTGTAACCTATCGCGATTGTGGTTAATCGCATCGCGACATCGCTGCTCGCTTTGGTCGCGATCCAATGACTGTTCGCGGAATATGGAATCGGTGGGTTCAGGAGGGCAATACGGAATGTCGTGCTGGATCCCAACGGCCTCGTATCACTATATAGCAGTTGAGATGACAGGCATCTTATCCGCATGGCTCTAACGGAACGTGCAGCCACGTCTCGATCCCTGTGTCAACAGATGGGGACGTTTGCAGCAGCATGGACTATCAGCTCGGAGACCATGGCTGTGGTTACCCTTGACGCTGCTTCACAAGACAGGAGCGCCTGCAACGACGAACCAGGATGCACGAATGACAAAACGTCATTTTTTGGGATGAATACACGTTCTGCTTACAGTATCAAGATGGTCCCATCCGTGTTTGGCGACGTCGCGGTGAACGCACGTTGGAAGTGTGTATTATTCGTCATCGCCATACTGGCGTATCACCCGGCGTGATGGTATGGGATGCCATTGGTTACACGTCTTGGTCATCTCTTGTTCGTATCGACGGCACTTTGAACAATGGCCGTTACATTTTAGATGTGTTACGACCCGTGGCTCCACCCTTAATGCGATTCCTGCGAAACCTTACATTTCAGCAGAATAATGCATGATCGCCTGTTTCAGGTCCTGTACGGAAACTGTTGGACTGCTGCCGTAGCCAGCACATTCTCCAGATCTGTCGCCAATTGAAAACGTCTACTCAATGGTGGCCGAGCAACTAGCTCGTCACAATACGCCAGTCATTACTCTTGAGGAACTGTGTTATCGTGCTGAAGCTGCATGGGCATCTGTACCTGTACACGCCAAGCTCTGTTTGACTGAATGCGCAGGCGTATCAAGGCCGTAATCACATGTCATTTCTAGTATAATATATTTGTCCAATGAATACCCGCATTTCTTCTTGGTGTAGCAATTTTAATGGCCAGTAGTGTAATAAAAGAATAAAAATACACCAGTTACATAAAAAAGAGAACAAATCTGATGCGAATAATTACAGAGGAATCTTCCTACTCTCTTTCCCCTGTAAGACATTATCAGCATCTATCCTGGCAAGAACGCAAAAACTGCTAGAACCCAAAATGTCAGAATTCCAAGCTGGCTTCATACCAAAACTTAAGACTAATTACAAGGATAAAAGAAATGCGAGAAAAGCCTACGGTACATGTCTTTGTGGACTTCAAAAAGTCCTACGACGTTGTTTCTCACTATTTAAAATTCTTGAAGAAAAAGGATTGGATCTGAAGAAACAGAAAATCATAGAACAATCATTAACAAACTCAAGATTAAAAGTTAAATTTAAGGAAAAAATTTCAAAATCATTTGGGATAAACACTGGGGTTGGACAAGGTGATGGGTTATCGCCTTTGCCATTCAACATAGTTCTGGTTATAGTCATGGAAGAATCTTAGAAGAAGCTCAAAAAAGAAAATTACTGGAAAACCAATCTCACTGGGACTAAGGAAAATAACTTACAAATCCCCTACCTAGCCTTTGCAGACGACCAAGCAATAATGACAATTCTAGTGAAATGGTGCTGGAACAGATAGAAATTTTAAAAGAATGTGCAGAAAAGTAGGCTTGCAAATATTTGGATTTGTTTATAATTCAGCTTCTGAATTAAATTTGTGACGTGGAGGGAAATCGCACTTAGATAATTCCAAGGCGCCTTAATCGTTAGTGGTGTGGTGGTCTAACGGTTAAGACGTCTGCCTATTAAGCATGGAGGTCCGGGTTCGATTCCCGGCCGCACCGCAAATTTTAATTCAATGCTTCAGATTTATCAGTAATGTCATTGGCATATTCGAGACGAAAATCCGTCTCAGGGATTGTTTATTTGTAATAATATATGGATTGAACGATGACTGTAACACTCTTCGTTGTTTCGTCTGCGTATGTTGACAACGACAAAGTGAATCAGTAATTGGCATCTGAGGGTGCCACACGACGCCCATCACTTGCCATTGATCGCCAAGCAGCACTTAATGTTGTGCTCGAGGATATGATGAAAAGTACACTCTAGAGCAGCTGAATGAGAGATGGTTTCTGTGATCGATGCAGCATCTCTGGCACTGTGGCAAATGGCAACGTCATTTGGGAAGTCGCCAGAAAGTGCGCTGCCCGTCAGCCTGACAGCTGAACTGAATCATCCAATACAGTCTTATCGGCGGCTTTAGTCGCTATCACGTCTTCGGTGCCCGACACGAGCGACATTTAATCTCCAGCAAGGTCAAACACGCGCTATCCTTGCCGTGCGTAACGGTGTCAAGAGTGTATCAGGAGAACCTTCATCCGACGAAACCAGCGCTTCGAGTGTCATATGTAGTGGGTAGAAAGTGTTTATAATGATGCCTATGAATTTAATAGGGCGTAACGACAGCCTTATTTTCCCTCAGTGCTATCATGGCGTTCGTTTTGATACAATCTTGATGAGATTTTGTACACTTTACCTTAAACCACGAGGACGGTTGCCGTAAATGTAAGGATCACTCACAACATGTAGTTCATGACATATGACGTCATAAACAATGAGATGCGCGGAAACTGCTGCATCCAGCGATTATGCTGCACTTTTCCTCCCAAGCTCCTGGACCGAGCCGGTCGTGATGGCCGAGGGGACTGAGGCGCTCCAGTCACGGTCTGCACGGCCACTACGGTCGAGGGTTCGAATTCCCCCTCGGGCATGGATATTTGTGCCGTCCTTAGTTGTAAGTAGTTCATAAGTAGTTTGTAATTTTAGGGACTGATGACCCCGTAGTTAAGTCCCATAGACTCTAGAAACATTTGAACATTTTCCTAGACCGATTTCAACCAAATACAATAAGCATATTCATTACCATAATGTAACTATTGCTGTAGGGATAAGAACCACATACGACACATAGTTCAGGAGTTATAACGACGTAAACAATAGAAGTCGTTAAAAAGTGTCACATCATGAAACGAGACTTTATTCATACTCTGTATTACGAGGCGTGTTTTTTTAAAGTAAGTACCGTTTTGAAATTTAAAAAAGACGTGCTAAGATATCTCAATAATTTTATTTTTACATGAAAGCCTGTACCTTCATCTGCTTTTCTACATAATTTCCGTCAATATTGAGGCACTTGTCTTAACGTTGTATCAGTTTTTGAATACCCTCCTCATAGAAGTCTGCCGCCTGACTTGTTAACCACTGCATCACAACTGTTTTGACTTCGTCATCGTCTTTCTCGATCACGATGCCATAGAAAACACTACGAGAAACATTAGGAAAGTTATCCCGCAAAGAGGAAATCGTAAAGCGTCTGTTTCCTTTCACCTGCACCAAACTTTCATTAACGACCGAAGGGCGCCCACTACGTTGTTCATCATGCACATTTGTGCGGCCATCTTTAAATGCTCTCACCTACTTTCTTACCATTCTATCACTCATAATGCTCTCTCCGTAAACTTCACAGATCTCACGATGAATATCGATTGCTTTTAGGCCTTTAGCACTAAGAAATCTTATAACAGCCCGTACTTCACAGTCGGTGGGACTCACGATTATCGGAGGCATCTTAAACACTCAGTACACAACGTAAACAAGCATAAATCACACTGCAATGGCGCCAGTGCGTAGACAATAGGTGTAGGTACCCAGTGCGCATAAAATTATTTAGAGATCCTAGCACGTGTTTTTCTAATTTCAAAATGATAGGCCTACTTACTTAAAAAACACGCCACGTAGAATGAGAGTACTTACTGACTTTTTCTCGCTGGCAACCACATAAAATTTTGAAAGGAAAAATTTTCTCAGTTACTATATTTTCCCCGTTCATGGAGTAAAACTATGACGTTTCAATTTATAATTTCTACACTACAATTTGTACTCGCAGGAAATTTTACTGACAGTATATCCACATACAGCTGAATTTACCTTCGAAATTAGATCACAGTACGACACGTAGTTTATGAAATATGACATCAACAGTAACGTTCATGGAAAACCGCCCCATCACATCATGTTTTAATCTATAACTTCTTTACTATTAAGTGTAATAGCAACAGATTATACTGACATACAGTACTTATACGAATGAATATATATCTGCAAAATTATTCAATAGTACACATATAATTGTTATAAATATTTGATCATACATACTGCGATGGGTAAAATCCTGTCACATCATGCAGATCATTTTAACACATTTACGTATTTGCTACTAAGACACTCCTGTATTCCAGCCAGCCTAAGTAAATTCCTGAAAGCTCCCAGCGCTGTCGACAACTTTGAACTATGAAGTGGACACAGCTGTAGGAGAAAGCAATAGACTTCTATAGAGCTACAGGGAAAGGAATAAACAATAGACAGAAACAGGGAAGTGAAACAGAGTACATCCAGATAATACCCTGTATTTCCGCCAGGTCTACCCTTTAACTTCAAGGGACTACACTTTCCAGTGAGAACTGCATTGTCTATTACAATTAATAATCACAGGGCGATCCATTAAATACTGATGAGTAGATTTGACACCTCCATTTTTCTCACACGGAAACCTTTATATCGCTTACTCGTGTAGGTCTCGTCAAAGAATTTATTCATATTAAATGCTGGGCAAGTAGTAAGAAATTTTGTAGTAAAGTTTTGAATTAAATAAATGTATGAATATTAAATATAATTTATCTTTTGATTACAACCTCTCTTTGGGTGCTGAACTTATAATTTTGTACAGTATGCAAGACAGCCCTATTCCTCGTGTTCTCCTATAACATTAACATGTTTCCGGTAAAACGGGATGGACAAAGAATGAAGGGATGGGGGAAGTACTAAATAAATCCCCGGACAACGCGAGATTTTTCTCTAATTTAATATATAAAAATAAATGTTTGTATGTTTGCTCGTACTTTATACGCTGCTGTACAGTTAATCCCATTGCTATGAAACTTTGTCAGTATATTGCTTGCAGTTATGCGAAGGTTAAAGGCATAATTATGTCACTGTACGATACAAAGTTCAGAAAATATGAAGTCATTAACTGAGATGTGTTAAAAACTGCCGCAATGTGAAAGAAGTTAATTTTTTTTATTTCTTTGCTACGTAATGAATTTGTAATATATTTTGCCAACAGTATTCATTTATGTCAATAGAATGTACCTACAGAATTATTTAATTGTACGACTTATAGTTCAGGAGATATGACGTCATAATCACTGGGCCTGCGGCATTGTGTTTGTTCGTATTTTATGCGCTGCCGTACCGTCCATCCGACTGCGACGAAACTTTCCACACCTGATCCTCTAAACAAGATTAAAGTCACCGTCTACGTAAAAATTGTACGGTGCATGGCAGACGGTATTTTACCTACGAAATTCGAAAAATTCTACGGTTTTATTCCAATCTTGATGAAATTTTGCACACTTTAACCTTCCAAACAAGAACATTATCGTCTGCCAAAGATTTCATACGATGCCTGACGGAAGATACCTGGAAATAGACGTAGACACCACTTCATTCATCGCCTGAAAGTTAACAGATTTATATATAATTCTGCACAGATGGGGGGGGGGGGGGACAGTGGACTGAAGAAGTGGAGGAGTTCGACAGAGGAGGTGATTGGCAGAAAAAAGGGAAGGTGGACATGTACAGAGAGGGGCAGGAGGAGATAAACAGAGAAGAGAGAGGTGGAAATGGACAGAGAGAGAGAGAGAGAGAGAGAGAGAGAGAGAGAGAGAACGAAAAAGAAGGCATACAAAGAAAATCAAATGTTTTTTTAAACCTGTTGGACCAAACTGTTATGGTCATCAGTCCCTAGACTTAGGAACTGTGGGCAACACATGCACCCATGCCTGAGGGAGGACTCGAATCTCCGGCGGGGACGGCCGCCCATTCCACAGCATGACGCCTTAGACCACGAGACCATTTAGCGCGGCAAAGTGTACAAAGAAAGAAAAGGGAAGAGATGGAACAACTTAAGACTGAAATAAATGAGTACCCGGGTTTTAAGTTATTAAGCCACATCATTCAGAAAAGAACTCCTCACTCCGAGGGTGAGTAGCCAGCGTCCGTTGCTTTTAGCCCTGCTCACATGGCACTAAGTGTAGTGTGGGTAACGGGAAACTGCTTTAGGACGCTCATGTCATGGAGAAACGCCGAACGGTTGGCTGTAGAAGACATACGTTGATGAACGCCGACGAAATGTTGATACTCGTCGAAAAACAAATAACGAAGGCGGAGGAGGTAGTCTTGAGCACCTCTGTCTTAATAGAATGAAAGTCATCTTCCACCCTCTCCAAATAAAGATAAAAAACTTTACCATCGTCCCTCACAGATAATATATCATAAATATTCTGTTTCTCTCCTGAATCACCTTGTAAGTGACCCACACCGTCAGGCAGGCAATGTACCACCCTACGTCGACTATCAGAATGCTTCGAGGAACATTGCACGAACATGAGGACGCTATCACAGTCATCCGGATCAGAACTTCTGGAATGACGTGAAGCGTGCACGGCTTGGACACTACTCCGACGAAGCATCGTCAGCTACGGACAGTGATAGAGCGCTCGTGCATTAAAGCGGTAAAAATGTTCGAATGTTTGTTAAGCTTATGGGACTTAACTACGGGGTCATCAGTCCCTAAACTTACAAACTACTTATGAACTACTTACGAACTACGACGGCACAAATATCCATGCCCGAGGGGGGATTCGAACCCCCGACCGTAGTGGCCGTGCAGACCGTGACTGGAGCGCCTCAGTCCCCTCGGCCACCGCGGCCGGCCATTAAGGCGGTACTCCAGTGCTTTAAGTGTGAATGGGCACCATGCTATGACGTGTCGCCGTTGGTATCAATGTGAATGGCAGCTTACAGTAATCTGGAGTACCGTGATAGTGGTATTACACTTAATTTCTAAAGAAATGACAGACGCTGTACAGTTATCACAGAAGTTTCCGAATCACAGACGTAACCTGCGCTGTTCAAACAGACTTTTCTACTAACTTTCGATATGCAAAGAAATTACTTTGTCCTTCTTGCAGGTGACGTGCGCGCGTGACGCATTTAACACGGGTCCATTACTGAGTATCTCCGGTGAACACTGCCGCTTTCTCTCACAGCTCAGATCCGCGTTCCTCTGACTGTTCCGCGTATTCGTCATTAAGTATGTTGTCGACGGCTTTAGTCAGAAAGAACAAGAAATGGTACTTGTGATGCAGACTGATCTGTAAATTCGAAGGCAAATTTGACCTACTTTAATGAATAAAATAAGGGAGCAAATGGCCTTTAAGCAATTAAAACGTTGCTATTGCATTCTCGGACTATAATAAGTGTACTTTTTCCATATGCAAACTGTTTTTATTGCATATAGGTGATGCAATGAAACCATTCGTAAAAATTATTTTTATTTATTTATTTATGTATTACATTTCACACCATATCGTATCACAAAATGTTTCCGAGAGTCAAGCTGGGTGATGCAAATGTTAGCGGTGATGCTGTTACATAATCTTCGTATGGCTCTGATGGCGGTCGATACGTCGCTAACAGGTGTATTGCTTACTAAATGACTTGCCTACCAAATTTTTATAATAGGGTCGCAGACGCCTATACATTTATACGTGCGACCTATTAGTGACATCCATGCTGTGTATGTGTAAAAAGTTTGGATACAAACACTGGTCAACCAAACGATTACTTTAAACAGACTGAATATAGTCAAATTAATACTCCTGTAGAGTCTACAAATCAAGATAAATATATGAAGAAAGCAGCATCACAAATAGAAGCTGTTTCAGTCATATTTACGAACAGTGAATGATATCAGATAACTAAGGACACGCTGTTAAAATGATTTACGAGGTACGTCCAGAAAGTAAGTTCCGTTTGGTTATATAAAACAAACTTGTACAGATACAGAACAAATATTTATTGCACAAAAATCTACAACTGTTAAACTACTTTTCTACAAAGCTGCTGAAATTTTGTAGGTACTTGTCATAGCGTGGCACAAGTTTCTGTATCCTTCTTCATAGAAGGTTGCCGCCTGTGTATTCAGCCATGTGGTAGCATGTTCTTTCAGATCGTCATCATCGTTGAAATGTTGACCACCAAGGAGAGATTTATAGGTGTAGGAAGAGGTGAAAATAGCTAGGAGAGAGGGCCGGGCTGTACGGATGATGATCAAACACGTCCTAGTGAAATTCCCGTAAGAGTTGTTTGGTCACATTCGCCACATGAGGTCGGGTACTATCGTGGAAACAAACACCTCCTTTTGATGGAAATCCTCTTCTTACACCTAAAATTTGTCCTGTCAACACTTCAACGATGACGAGCTGAAAGAACGTGCTACCACATGGCTGAATACACAGGCGGAAACCTTCTATTAAGACGGCATACAGAAACCTGTGCCACGCTATGACAAGTGCCTACAAAATTTCGGCAGCTATGTAGAAAAGTAGTTTAACAGTTGTAGATTTTTGTACAATCAATATTTTTTCTGTATCTGTACCCGTTCGTTTTATATAACCAAACGGAACTTACTTTGTGGACATACGTTTTATATAATCAATAAGTAAAATTTGTATAATTTATGTATTCTCGTGGAGTAAAATGAAAGAAACTACATTGACTTTTCGAGTTATACAACACCCAATTCAACAATATGTCCTAATTTGTGGACGCATTATGTACCCCTCCCCCCGTTGTTTTATACATCTGAAAAATCATAATTTGATTCGAAGAAATGGATAGCAAAGTCATGATTTTTATTTTCCGGGAAAAATGTAATGACCGAAAGGGACCGAAAGGGATAACATCGTCCATCCGTGAAACCGGAAAATGCAGAAATTTCCGTAAATTTTACAGATCAACCACAAAAGTTGGCAGGTATGTATTGCGTACGGCCTCAGTGTGGAAAGTGTTAAGGCAGCGGTCTAAGGCGCCTCGCTGCGGAGCGCGCGGTTGCTCGCCGTCGGAGGTTCGAGTCCTCCCTGGGGCATGGGTGTGTGTGTTGTCCTTAGGTTAGTTTACCTTAGTTTAAGTAGTTTGTAAGCTACGGACTGATGACCACGCAGTTTGCTCCGATAGATTTACGAACATTTGAATGAAATTTACATTTAAAGAGAAATACTAAAACGAGCTCTAACTTGGAAATTAAGCGTTTCCAGACATATGTCCACATAACATATTTTCTTTCTTTGTCCAGAAGACTTACTCTATTGTTTCAAATGTGTTTATTTCCGTCAACAGTTGCAATATATTTGCTTAATTACATGTTTCGATCACTTGGATCATCTTCAGATGTAAAAAAAATAAACAAAAATGTAAGCCGCGGTGGAGTAGCCGAGCGGTCTAAAGCGTGTCGCTGCGGAGCGCGCGGTTGCTCGCCGTGGAGGTTCGAGTCCTCCCTGGGGTATGGGTGTGTGTGTTGTACTTAGGTTAGTTTACCTAGGTTTGATTTTCTTAGCCGGCCGCGGTGGGCAAGGGGACTGAGGCGCTCCAGTCACGGTCTGCACGGCCACTACGTTCGGAGATTCGAATCCTCCATCGGGCATGGATATTTGTGCCGTCCTTAGTCTTAGCTAGTTCATAAGTAGTTTGTAAGCTCAGGGACTGATGTCCCATAAGTTCGCCGGCCGCGGTGGCCGAGGAGACTGAGGCGCTCCCGTCACGGTCTGCACGGCCACTACGGTCAGGGGTTCGATCCCCCCTCGGGCATGGATATTTGTGCCGTCCTTAGTCTTAGTTAGTTCATAAGTAGTTTGTAAGCTTAGGGACTCATGACCCCGTAGTTAAGTCCCATAAGTTCTACAAACATTTGAACATTTTCCCATAAGTTCTATAAACATTCGAACATTTTGATTTTCTCAGGGAAGCCAAAACAGTCTTGGTCCAACCCGCCACTGCCCGCACCGAAACTAAGTTTATTGTGCGGTTTACCTAGGTTTAAGTAGTTTGTAAGCTACGGGCTGATGACCACGCAGTTTGGTCCGATAGATTTACAAACATTTGAACATTTTGTTAAGGCGGTAGTGTAAAAAGTCGCAGATGAAGGTCGCACCAAAAACCAGGAACGGAGACGAAGCAGATGTGAAGGCAGTGAGGGTGTGTAGCGGCAGCTGGCGGCCGACCAGTGGAGGTGGTGTTAGCTCTGGCAGCAGCGGCTGCACAGTAGTACACGGCCTGCTGGCGGCTGCTCCCACGCAGACGGCGACCCACTGCCGCCTCAGGCACCGCTATCCACGCCGTCGCCGCTAGAGGTGCGGACAGCCACACCGCTCAACGGCCCACGCATCTCGGCCCAGTTTCACACACCGCTCACCCTGCCCTTTCATACAAAACCATACCGGCACTCGCCTGGAGAGGTTTATGGTAACTTAAATCTGAGTGGCCGGAGGTCGATTTCAACCAAGGAGGTAAAAATAAAGAGAGATGGCTTCATCTATGCCGAACACATACATCAGTTGAAGCCTGTCCGCCATCTTGGTGAGTTGTGGAATGCAATATTTCTATCAAAACTATGCGTTAAGTCGACTCCCTTACTGGTAATGCATTTAACTGGCAGTCAGTGCAAAGTATTTATTTCAAACAATATACTTTCTTGAATAAACAGTCATAAATACTCATCCTAATGTATTTGAAAAAATAATTTTAATGCTAATTTGCACTCTTTTGACAAGTTTTACATCACAGCAAAACTCCGGATGTTTTATTCCTGTTTTAAGTGACATAAAACATGAGCTCTAACAAGAAGACAACATATGTATTGGATTTTATATATTTTTCATATTTATGGTACATGAAGTTCAGAACTTAAATAACAGTCAACCAAAGCCAATCGACGCAACTCTCAAAAATTCTCCAGAAACTCGACTTTGATGTTCTGTAAGTACACGCAAGTACCAATATTTAAAACCGTTGTAGTTTCTGATGCTGTAGCTCAGGTGGTAGCGTTCTGACGTCATAACCATGGCCGGCCGCGGTGGCCGCGGGGACTGCGGCGCTCCAGTCACGGTCTGCACGGCCACTACGGTCGGGGGTTCGAATCCCCCCTCGGGCATGGATATTTGTGCCGTCCTTAGTATAAGGTAGTTCGTAAGTAGTTTGTAAGTTTAGGAACTGATGACCCCGTAGTTAACTCCCATAAGCTTAACAAACATTTGAACATTTCATAACATGGCGTCGGTGGTTCTATTTCCGCGGTGACATAATTTTTTTCTGTTGTTTTCCAATTAAGTTGCTTAAAACATTTTGGGATCTCTAATTCCACGCCTTGTGTCAGTTTTTTGTTTATGTGTATGTAGACTAGCTGAACACCTTGTCGTCACGTAGAACGATGGTTGAGTAGATTAGCTGCTTGGAAAGCCGTTAGTAGGTATGAAGATGACTTTCAAAATCAGCGTCATAGCTCTTCACGAACTTATCAATCAAAGACTACCGTCGTCAACTAATTGTAAAAAAATGTAACTTATGTTTTCTGATTGAAAACCATAATTATTACCAACCTAAAAATATAGAAAATTACGAATAAACAAAAATACGTGCATTTTTAGTAAAAATTACCGTTAGATATTAAAATTGTGTACGTATTCGAACACAACGAAAAAGAAGAAAAAAAAATCTGTACGTCGGGAATCGAACCACCGACTCTATGATTGTTAGGCCACAACACTACCACCGGAGCTACACCGACAGATGCTGTAAGTGATTAATTATTGATTCTTAAGAGTATTTGCAAAACTTCAAAGTTGATTTTCGCGAGAATTTTTGAGAGCTGCGTCGAATGGCTCTGGCTGATTGTTATTTAAATTCTTAACTTCACGTATATATGAGAAAAATCCTAAACTAGTACACCCATGTGGTCTCCTTATAAGACTTTGCAATATGGCGGAGACAGGCTTCAATTTTTCAGCATAACGGCGTCTCCTTGTATTCCGACCTGTTTGGTTTCAACCACCGTCCTCCCCAATGCGAGTCCAATGTGTTACCTCTGCGCCACGTCACTCGGTGAATGTCAATGTTGATCCTACCGGATTTCTGACGTCATGGTGCGGGAAAGCCCGCTACCTCGTCTTTCCCAACGTGCTGAGTAATATCCAAACCTCCTCTTTTTCCAGTTCACAGTCGAGAAAAGCCAATTCGGCGCTGCATGACTATGTGATTCGTGCTGTGGTAGTCTCTACCTAGCTGACATCGTACGTTCGTGGAGTGGCCGCTTACTGTTCTTCTTCTATATTACATTTCAGATTGCTGTGCTGCGGAATATTTTACCGACCCTGGAATATTTGGATCATTATTTTGATCTGTTCTAAAATTACGACTAAATGGCGCTGACTGGAAATGTGAACTATCAACTAATTACAGTGTACGTGTATATTCTGTGTAATAAAGGAAATGTTGAAGTTCAGTCATATACTTTTTTCCTCTTGTAAGTACTGAAACCATCACTGTCTCTTTTCAGCACTGTACGATAGCCTTGCCTCTTCGAATCTTCGAAAGACCTTTGATGCGGTTGCACAGATCGTATGGCTGCCTGTTTCGTTGAAGCCCGCAAATAAAATAATCGTGAAGCGACCATGCTTCGTTTCTAAATAAATAGGGATTATATTTCACAGCCACTCATTAGAAGGCAAACTGTTTTGTATATATTACATACATTACATTCATGAAAGTCGTGTTAACTGTGTAATTGCAACAAAAGCTATAGAAAAGAATAAGTGTTTTCTTTCTTACAATCATCTTACTGTCAAACTTTATAACGTGAATATGAATCCGCGCTGGAATAACCGAGCGGTTCAAGGCATTTTTCCAGTGGCAGCGAGGCTGTTTCCGCCGGAGGGTCGAGTCGTCCGTCGAGCATGTCTTTAGGTTAGTTTAAGTAGTAAGGCTAGGAACTGATGACCATAGTAGTTTAGTCCCATACATTAACGAACATTTCGGACATATGAACAATACGTAAGACGAAGTCTCCGTAGATACGTGCGAAATATTTTCTTTCTTCGAATATTTACGGTAAGCTTGCAAAATAGTTCTCGAATATAGTGATTGCATACAGTGAGGTCTAATAATCAAATATACATAGCTTCTGCGTATTAACCACAATGTACAGTGTCTTATTATGCCGATGAAAAACGAATGCAGCGCTAATAATGAAAGCCACAGTCCACAATTACACAGTGTTTTCCCTTCACCTTCACCAACATTAAAAAAATGGCGTTATATATACTCGGAAAATAATGTTTTATAAATTCTTGACCATGTATTCCAAATGACAAAACCAGCGACTGTGTCGTACACTCTTTATTTGCCGAGAGGTGTGATGAGTTACCAACCGTGAATAGGGCAGCAAACACAGCGTTACATAACTGGTAGCAGTTTTCTTGAAGGCTCATTCGCACTGTGGGCGAAGGCGACGTCACCGTCAAACAGTGGCCTTCATATCACACGTAATGTCAACACAACGCCACTTAATTCCGTACGAAAAAGTGAAAGCGAAGACGGTATGTAGTAAGAGAATTACAGAACTAGATGTAATAAAGTTTTTAGTGGCCCAATTAAAATTCATAATTTGTGTTCTTGACAATGCTTATGATGTTAAACTGCTAAGAAGAGAAGTAGTGTGATTAGTATCATGAAAACTTTTCATATGATCGACATTTATATAGTAGAGAAAATTTATACATATAAAAATATAAAACAACATTTAGAAGACGATAAATAAAGTTTTATGTATTACCAATTGTGGTTTTGTGTTCCAAGTAACAAATGTAGGTTTGAAAGAACTGTATTATTCTTTTTCCCTATATCTAACTTTTCACAGTTAGAAAAAAAAATTTTTTTTTTCGTCAGTTTATGTTATTTTCGGTGTACAATGCTGACTGGCTTTTCCTTTTAAGCTGGTACTGTAAAACATAAATAATTTTTCGCTCTCAGATATGTCCCTTCTTTTGTAGGAGAACACACACAGGAAACATAAGGAGAGGCATTGAATTAAAATTTATGCTGTGGCCGGGATTCGAACCCGGGACCTCCTACTTACTAGGTAGGTGCTTTTGATCACTTTTTTTTTTTTTTTCTTTTCTCAGTCACCTTTTTTTTTTTTTTTTTTTTTTTTTTTTTTTTTTTTTTTTTTTTTTTTTTTTTTTTTGTAGAATAGAAACAGGTGTAAATTTATTAGGAGAGACTAGGGCAGGCTTGACTTTTATTCAGTGTAGACAACATAAAGCTTCTTATAGAGTTTTATAATTTTTAATTTATGTTATTCAATTTTTTTTTTTTTAATGTAATAGTAAATCTGTTCACCGTGCTCACAACCCTTACAGAAACTTAACTGCCTTCTCGCATTTCATAAATAAACATATACGCAGCACGGTGTAGAGTGTTATTCCAATTCCATCGCCGCTCCAGCGCCCGGGTACGTCTTCTCGTACATTAGGATTAGTTGCCGTTTTCATATCTTCCGTTCATTCTTCGTCGATTTAATATTTTAACTTCTCCTACCCGGGACGTTCCAGCTGTGCGGCGGGTCCTGAAACGCACTCCATAAAAAATTAGAAAAATACTGTCTATACTTAGGATTATGTACAATCTTTCTATGTCGTTCTTCTAAGTAGATCCAAAAGTCTAATACATTCTTTGGGGTATCTCTGAATAAATAGAGCACCAGTTGTGCTCGAATCCATGTTACTGCATTCGTTTTAGTTCGTGGATAGTATGTCCTGTCAGGGAATAACACGGAACGTGGTCTGATGTCTTGTGGCCCCACTCGAAGAAAGAAAGCTATTATCTGTTGTCCTAAACGCCAGACTTCTGCTGCTGGGCCACATGTTAACCGGTGTTCGTCGTCGTCCAGGACTCGGCACTGGGGGCATAATGGTGAATCCATCAGATGTGTAGAGTGGAGTCTAGATCGTGTTGCGTGTTTACCAATAACTGTCAGGTACCACATGGCACGTGTTTCCGTATCTAAGGAAACGTGGTGTATCGATCGCCATACCACCGGCCTGTCAACATTTGGATACTTCTTCTCAATAACATTGCCAGTTCTTGTGGCCGTTAAGATTCGATAGATGTCGCGAGCCGTCGCAGGTCTGCTTTCCGGCAGTGCCATCTGAACGTAACTGTATTCTATAAAAAATGCACTGATGTGGTGGAGTGACTGTGAGATGTGCTGCACCGCCACCGGTGCTGTTTGTGACCTCGGTGCTAGTTCTTCTATTAAGAATCCTGTCAGAGATGTCTGATGTCGTCTCCACAACTTCAACATGGTGTTGATGTATAGTGCCACTGCTCGATCATGAACATGTGCAAGACCTAAACCTCCTCTACCGGGAGGGAGGGTGAGGGTTTCATATCTAACTTTGAAGAGTAGTCCCGCACTGACGAAGCTACCGAACGCAGCCAATATACGCCGTGCTATCACCGTCGGCATCGGAAGGACTTGTGCAAGGTGAGGAATTCGTGACGCCATGTATGTGTTAACATAATTGACACGCTGGATAATGTCCAAAGACCGTATAGTATTCCCTCTAACTGCTGTCCGGATTGACTGTAGAAGTCTCTTGTAGTTGTAAGCTGCTGTGTGACGCACGTCGTTGGTAAAGACAACACCTAAGCATTTTAAGGTATCCTTGAGTTGTAAGGGCGCTACATGTCCTTCTGGTAACCCGTCACCGATACTCATGGCCATTGACTTGTCCACATTGATGCGGCTGCCTGTAGCCATTCCATATTTGTTGATCCAAGTTAAAGCCTCTTGCATGTCGTTGTCAGTCCGTACCATGAGCACCAGGTCGTCTGCGTACGCTTTACATTTGAATGTGTACCCTCTCATTGTCAACCCTGTCAATCGTTGACGTAGGCCACAGAGTAGTGGCTCAAGGGCTATGGCGTATAAAATTGTCGAAAGTGGACATCCTTGTCGAACCGATCTTGATATGGTGAGGGGTGCTGTCGTTCGTCCGTTGATGAGCACCTTGGAGGAGGCGTTATTTAATAGCCGCATCACAACACTGATAAAGGGCTGTGGAAATCGCATGTGCTTCATGACTGCTGCCAGATAGGTGTGGCTCACTCTGTCGAAGGCCCGATCAAAATCAATCGACGCAAGGGCTCCGCGAAGGCGGCAGGTCTTGGCCAGTGCGATTACATCGCGATATTCGCCGAGTGCTGTCTGAATGTTGGCATCTCCGCCAAGCGACGTTTGATCCAGCGATATCACTTGGCGCAATATACTTCGGAAGCGCGAAGCTAAGAGTCTGGTGAATATTTTAAAGTCACAATTCAGAAGCGTCAATGGTCGGTAGTCCCGTATCCTTGAGCGACCTGATGGCTTGTGTATCGGGATGATAAGTCCCTCCACGAAGGACGGTGGTAAGGGCACATCTGGAGACATCAATTCACGGCAAATACTAGTCCATATGGGTGTTATCATACTTCGGAATGCCCGATAAAATTCCAGTGGGAGTCCATCTGGTCCAGGCGATTTATTCACCGCTCCCTTACCAATAGCCTCCACTACTTCTTCTTCAGTTATATCCTCCGTCAGCTGTGCTGCTGCTGCCAGATCAATGGTGCCAAGGATTGTCTGAGAAACTTCGTCAACTATCGCCATGTCAGTATCCACCGCTGTGTATAGTTGAGTGTAGTATGCGACAAAGGCAGTGCTTATTTCTTGTTGCGTAGTTAGATGTCTGCCATCTTCAGTGTCCAGTACGTGTATCAGGCCTCTTCTTCGACGCTTACGTTCGTTGATGATATGATACATGGATGGTTGTTCTCCCATGACTCGGTCGAGTGCCCTTGCCCTGACTGCTACTCCTTCGAGGTGGCTTCTCATGATGGTTATAATCTTGGCCTTGGCTTGTTGTACTGTCGTATGTCTCTCCGGAGAAGGTGCCTGGTTATTGCAGTCACGTAGAACGGTGAAGTAAAAGTTCATCGTTTGCCGTCGCCACGCTGCCTGTTCACGACCGTAGCGAATGAAGGTACGGCGTATCGCTGGTTTGGCACAATCCAGCCACCAACGTAGTGTTGTGGGATACGCCTGGAGACGTCTTAGGCATAATTTCCATGTATCTTCGATGGCACTGCGACAGTCTGGGTTGTCAAGGTGGGCGACGTTCAGTTTCCAAGGACCGCGGCTCCGCCACACCTGTTGTCTCCTGAGAGAGATGGTACATATAAATGCCGTGTGGTCGGTGAAGGCTGCAGGCCACAGTTCTGCATCCACGATATCAGTTCTGAGAGTATTTGTTGCGTAAACTCGATCGAGGCGACTAGCGGAATGACTCGTCATATGGGTGAAGCCTTGACGTAGGCCATGCACATGCTCCCATGTGTCAACCAAATGCATATCACGCACTATCGTCCTTAGTTCCGGGCACGTTGTGTATCCAGGAATTTGATCTTTCGGGGCAAGTACACAATTAAAGTCACCGCCGAGGATGAAACAGTCGTGTCGTCCTTGAAAGAGCGGTGCAATTTCCTCGGAAAAGAAGCGGGAACGATCTCGTCTCTTGTCTGTTCCGGATGGTGCGTAAATGTTGATGAGTCTGACACCAAGCACCGTCATCGCTGATCCCCTTGCTGAAGGTAGGTGTAGAACATCCTCGGCTTCTATGCCTTCTCTAAGAAGTATTGCCATGCCGCTGCCTGTTTCGGAGGCATGTGAGATGTAGGTGTCGTATCCGTAGATGATCGGAAAATCTTGAACGTACACCTCCTGAAGTAGGACTATATCGATGTCCGCCGCGATCAGCATCTCCTTGAGTAAGGTCATTTTAATGCGCGACCTTATGGTGTTAATATTTATGGAGGCTAGTCGGTATGCTTGTCTTCGTTCCGCCATGTGTGTGTCGCCCATGGGAGCTTATGTCATCTGATGTTATACTGACACGTCGTGGGGCCTCGTCATATCCGCTGGCGTTAACTGCGTGTTTAACTTTGCAGGGGCGCCGTCGCTGCCCCGTCGCCTGTTGCGGCCGTCATCGGGTCATCTCCAGTGTCCTCTGACCAATCGCCTTGTGAACAGATCGTCGTCATCTTAGTCTTCTCCACCCCTTCCTGTTGTGTCGTCTTTTCCACTGTAGCAGACTGGTAGTGGGCTGCAGGCAGTTCTTCGTTGTCATACTTTGCAGGTCGCTCGTGGCTTTTCTTTTTATCGGGATGTTGACCTTCTTGATGAGAGATCACGGTAACCTCTGCGTGGTCACCGCCCCCCTCAACGTGTTCACTGTCTCCGGTCGTACGTTGTAAGCAGTCGTCTGACGGGGTGAGTCGCCGTTTCTTGTGTCGTTTTGGAGATCGTTGCTTACGGACATGGGCTTCCGTATCCGAATTTGGTTGTGCATCGCTGTCCTCTTTGCTGGCGGGGACGAAGGCGGCTGTTGGCACTACCCTACTGTCGACTTCCATGTTCTGTTCGAGTATCTCTGGTGGAGAGATCGTTCGCGGCATCTCTGTGGGGAGAGACGCTAACTCTTCCTTGAAGGTGTCTTCGTTTGCTGAACCTTCGGCAGAATGTTCTAGTTGTTGGGTCATGTCATTGTTTGAGTGAACGTTCTTCGTAAACACCTCTGCATATGTGAGAGGGAGGGTCGTGGCCGTAGATGTTTGTACAGGTTCTCCTGTTGGTACCTGAACAATTCTCCGTTGAAGACATTCTGAACGGACATGACCTTCCTTACCACAGCCTGAACATGTTTTTGGTTGGCCATCGTAGATTACTATTGCTCTGCAGCCTCCAATCGTGAGATAAGACGGCACGTGTTTTGTCAGTTCGATCCTTATTTGTCGTACGCCGTTAAGAACAGGGTACGTCGTAAAGGTTGTCCATTTTTCTGCTATGTGGCTTAGCACTCTACCATAGGGTTGCAGCGCTTTTGTCACCATGTCAGCCGGTACCTCGAAAGGTAGTTCAAAAACTCTGACGGTTCTTAGTCCCAGCCCTGCATGATCGATTGTCACTGCTCCGACATTTCCGTCAGAATGTTTGAATTTTAGTCCGTCTTTGTTCTCTCGCACAATCTTGTCACATACCATGTCGTTGATCAGTTTTACGTAGACCAGACTACTTATAATGGAGAAGTGTATTCCAATCATCTCTCGTGGATCAATTTTAATCTCTTCATGGATGAATCTTTCCACTTCGAATGCTTTCGGTCGTGCAAATTCATTGTTAAAGCTGATCTTGATTGTAGACTGTCGGTACGAATGAGCCATTCTATGTCTATATGAAGTAACACTCGCGAAGACTGCGAGAAGTAAACAACCGCTCACGCGCGAGACACTGCGGCGGGACGTAAACAGTCCGTCCTCACCGCTGCGCTGTCGAAAGCAGACTCACACTCAGCTAACACAGCGTTGTAGCTGAAGCAACTACGTGGACTCTCCCTCCACACCATATACTTTAATTCTGCCTCATGTTCCCTGTGAAATGCGTATCAAATTGCCAGGGCTCTCCTACATTGGAATAGCACCCCACAAAAAGAACGCGAATAGGAACTATCCCGCCTTGTTCTTCAGGCCGAGGTGATATAAAAATCAACAAATATTTACTCACAGGAAAAGTAAAAAAATCATCGTGTAATCTTTGTGATGTGTTGCGAAAGCATAGCGAATAATATAGTAAGTACTAAGAACAAACAAATATTTCAAAATCCACTGCTATGAGTACGACAACGCCAACGTCGCATCATCATTGTCAACGCCAAAATTTTCTGCCGGCCGCGGTGGCCGAGGGACTGAGGCGCTCCAGTCACGGTCTGCACGGCCACTACGGTCGGGGGTTCGAATCCCCCCTCGGGCATGGATATTTGTGCCGTCCTTAGGATTAGCTAGTTCATAAGTAGTTTGTAAGTTTAGGGACTGATAACCCCGTAGTTAAGTCCCATAAAAAAAAAAAAAATAAATAAATAAAAATTCTTCCGGAGAAATCCTGGCGCGGCGGAGTAGCCGAGCGTTCTAAGGAGCCTTGCTGCGGGGCTCACCGTCGGAGGTTTGAGACCTTGTGGTGTCCTTAGCACAAGTTATTTTTGATAGTTTGTAAGCCTAGGGACTGATGACCAACGTAGTTAAGTCCCTTAGATTTACACACATTTGAACAACATACGTTGGCGGTGAGTCAGTGCACGTAACAACAGGTAGGGAAATACAGACCAGGATGGTAGGTGACGTCAGGCGGGGTGGTGTGTTTGCGAGTGTGATTAGCTGGTGGGCGAGGCGGCCTTCTCTTGTGGCAACAGCGGCGGCTAGCGGAGGATAACGGGAGGTGCTGCCACTGCCGACTGCCGAGGTTAGGGCACCAACACGCCGGGGCAAAAAACCAGCACAAGGGCCGCCTCAGTACCTGCACAGGCCGCCAGCCCACACGTTAGAAGCTGCCGCGTTATCACCGAAAAGGCATCTGGCCAGTGTACAAGGCTCGAGTACCAACAGTGGAAGCTCCTTATCGAACCCCTCAAAGTCGGTGGAAGTTGATGCAGGGGGTAACTTGTCAGAAACTGAACTCAGATCGAACACGAAAACAAGAAAGAGATGTAGGGAACTGTGGGAAATGAAGGAAAATAGACACAGTACCTCTCCGTTGTGCTTTATAGGCCTACTTTTATTTTTTTGTTCTTCACGTATTATTAAGTGTCCATTCGCCCTTTGACATGTCTGTTTACTGTATTCAGTTCTGACCTGTGTTGTGATGTAACATCCGTGTCGTCCTCATCATCTATGCGCAAGACTTTCACTAAGCGGTCGAACAACTCAGATATTGGGCCGTATGAATACGAAAGAGCAAATGCTCCAGAGAAGACTCTAGGAATAAAATAAAGTTATCTGAGTAAGTTCTCAATTTCGTACGAATAAAAACTTCGAAGCATATGGTCTGAGCAGCAAGTACATTCTCGCTACCTCCCCTCCTTGAGTAAGTAATTCCGTGTGTCTTGTCCGGCACGGAACAGCTGTTCAATCATCTATTTCTGTGAAATAGCCCGATCGTGCAAATTATTCACTGTACAAATATGGAGAAGGCATCTACGTGTTTAGGAAGAACTGTACTATGTTTACGTATTAGTTTGTTGGGCAGCAGGATATTAAAAAGACTAAATATGGACTTTTTACGAAGATGTGTTCTTCTGACTATGTTACAAAACAAGTCATTCGACAAACTTTTTTGTTATTGGAGTTGGGTTAGCACAATCTGCGAACGAAATTTTAAGAACGCATCACATTTTCATCTGTTTCAACGTGGAAAGCTGTCAGAGCTTTCTAACACGTGATACTTCTTGATAAATATGGCACCCAATGGTCTTCTCATAAGTGATGGGCCATGGGATTTTTTATAAGAAACAGTCTGCTAGGTATAAACAGTTGCTAATTTTCCTGTCGAGCCTACTGACTTGTAACATAACAGAAGTTACTATAACGGTGTCAGAAAACGCATCTTAAATAGCCCAACCAGTTTGGTTAGAATTAAAAAGAGCAGTAGAAACAACAATACTTCAGTAACCGGTATTGCAACAATATTTAGTTTTTGATAAAGTACTGGGATGCACTTTATTTGGAATTAACGTCATAATGTCTTATTAATAGGCCCTATTTAAAAACATACAATATTATTTTGCTATGTAACTGTTTACAAATGTAAATATGTGCTCCAAACAAACGGTTAGGACACACAGCTGAATTGTCTTGATTCATTTCTATGTCTACAATGAATACACTCTTCTGACATCACTCAAGTCGCTATATAAATGCTTGAAGTGTCACACTTATGATATTTGTGAAGGAAGCGACTCGTCAGCAAAATAGTTTTATTTGCATAAACTATGTAGTTCTTGTCAACTTTCTTCAGACTACGTGTAAAGGAATTTTTTTTTGTCTTCCAAGCAACACAAAGTAAAACGTAACCCTGATAAAAGTGCTCAGTTCGAAGTATGCTACAGAACTCACTTCATAAAACAGAGAACGTTTTCCGGTTGTGAGGAACTTCTCTAGTTTTATTCACATGAAATTGGAGAATGTTCTTTGTCGTGACCAACTTTCCCGACCCTTTTAATCACACTGAGAACATACTCATTTGAAGTATACTACCCATGGTCTCCAACTATACGATCATTTCATTTCTACAGTTAAAGAGTTTACTCTGACTTTTTTCGGCACTATGGACCACAGCTTGTCAAACTCCAGTTCTTCTTTTTTTGTTAATGATGTAAAAAGAAGGTATAGAAATTCAAAATAGAAACACAAAGTAATCGGAAAGGAAGAAAGACTGAAAAATCGGGAGTTGGTAGGCCACTGATAAAATTCATTATCAATAGCGTATGTTAAAACACTCGAGATGTATCACAAGAAGTACAAATGGAGGTGATGGAGTTCAACTGTAACGAGCACACCATCCAAGTCGCGACTACGATCGCAAGAACCTTTTTAACACAGACGCTTGGTTCATTCAGTCTCGTCAGTCACTGTCAAAATTTCTTAAACAGACATCGCCCTCCGGGGTTCTACGTCATATTCGTATTTGTGAAGTTCATGCACAATGGCTATCACGTCATGTGTGACGGAGTATCAGCGTATGTATCACGTAAACAGCAAACCAGCTAAAATAGTAATTAATTGGCACGAACGATAGATTGATCGAGGAAGGACCTTGAGACCCAAAAAAATTTCACTGTACGTTACGATCCCTCCTGACACATCTCTCGATGAGTTTATTGTTTTACATATCACGAATGTTCAAATTATCTCGAAATGGGTTTTTAGAAGATTTAAATAAGCAGACCATATCTGTATCAACGATGAATAAAACTCCCACATATAAACAGATTCAAACGTATAATTACTTTACGAGTGAATTAATCATGCAGGCGAGAAAACGTTTAGGGGATGTCTGAAATTACGCGTCATGTTTTGTTTGAAGTTGCTAAGTGCTCTCATTATCGAACAGGAAGAATGTAATCTGGGTAGTTTGCGCTCCGCTTCAAGTGAAAGCTAGTTTTTCACGCATCTAAATGTGTATGGCTTCATCTGTCCTGTATTCTGCAATGAGATGATTTGGAAATACATCCTGTGGTACATGAGAGTATTGTCAGCATAATGTGTTGCAAATTCAATTAGTTGTAAAGAAGTAATAATTTATAACGCCGATGTTGAAGTTTTACTGGATGGACAAATATATGTAGTAACAAAATTTTTCACTTTTATCATTATGTGCGAAGTGTCAGCGAAGAAAAAACATTTAAACGTTTCAGATTAGCATTTTGACTGATTCATTCGTCGGTTCTTGGTACAAAATCATCATACACAATTTTGTAATGTTCTACAAAGTTTATTTTTATTTTGTTTACCGATTTTCGGCTTACAAGACCAACTTCAGACTGAATTGTTCTTGTCAAAGATGTTACGTTATTTTGTTACTGTCTTGACAGAGATGTTATTCGTTTACACTTAGACAGAAGAACATAAGATAGGCACTCTTGACTCTCCTCTGGCAGTACAGTTGAAAATATGAAAACTAAAGAATGATAAATAAATATACAGGAAGGGGCAGAGGCAAATCAGGAATAAACTTTGAGTACAAACTAAAAGCTGTACCTGTAAAACACTTTAAATAAATTTATTGGGTCTGTTAATTTTCAGTTTGGGATTAGCCTTAATTTTAATCAAGTCGCAACTTATTTTATTCGCAAATACTTGCTGAATAAATTCTGGAAATTCGCGTGAGTTATGCTGCCTCAATTTCTCTCTATGATACTTATCTTATTGCGCTATACCTTCAACATGAGATTATACTTCCTAATAAACAGATTATGACAGAATTTAAAATGTTGATAAAAAAACAGTCTTGGTTGCGTAAAATTGATGTTTCATTTATTTATACATGACGTGTTTCGCCTCTTCTGGGCATAATGCAAAACGCGTTATGTATAAATAAATGAAAGATCAATTTTATGTAACAAATACTGTTTTTTACCAAAATATCAATTACAGTTGCTGTGCCAGCGCCACAAAAAAAAAAAAAAAAAATAAATAAATAAATAAATAAATAAATAAATAAATAAAATTAAAAAAAATGGAGTGGAGTGATTTTAGAATTTAAAATTTTTAAATTCAGTCAATAATTATGTGAAAAATGGAAAGTCAAATTAGTGCTGCCTGTGGACGCCATTACACGGATAATTTGAAACTGGGACTATACGTTGTGCACTGGCCCTTTAGTAATAAGATGTTCGTATAGACTTTCCTTCTCCACTTGATCTCGAGAAAAGACCCACTTAGCACCACCAAGCATCAGACATGGTGTAACTATGTATAGGTCAGTCTAGCTATCTACAAAAACCGACGAAAGTGCACGTATTATATAACATAAAGAACCGTCTCGAATGTTTCAATTTGACAGACGTACTACATCAGCCTCCAGTGTTGCATAGTTAACCACCGATTTCGTGGTGTGGAAAACGTGTGAGCGTTTTAAGCCAGCGAAACAAAATTAGTCGTCGCTCCATTCCCTCACCAGCATGTGGGGCACCGCGTATCATTACGGTCAGCGGCCGGCGAGCTCTGCATGCAGTTGTCAAGCCGTATGTCTCCGGGGAAAGCTTCAAGGCGAGGCAGCGGTACACGCGCCGCCTACATACAGCGCAGCACTATGTTCCGGGACCGGTGCTACGTGTTCGCGTTTGTTCTTACCTTGGGGAGCGTCTGTGTTCCAAGAGTCGCAACGAACACAGGTAGGACGCAATAATGACACGTTCCGCTTCGTGCGTTAGCTACAACCGTGAAACCTTAATTTGAACTGCAACCGGCTTGCGTGAAGACATCAAATCCTGATGTCTCTTGCATACGATAGCTGAAATGTCAGACTTAATGAAAATTTGTCGCTTTCTCTCTTGCTGTGCCTTTTAAAAAGTTCTCGCTATGCGGAGAATTTCAGGCCATTTTATTATTCGAAAAGTTGCAAATACAACAGTGGCGTACCAACTACTTCTTTAGAGGATAGCAATAAAACCTATTTACTGACTTCGTCTTGGTGATTCCAGGACTTTGGTCTGTGGGGAGGGGATGAGGTTACGGGTCATGGAAATTTCATTTAGCCGAGAGTCGAGGTGTTCCAGTTTCCGTTTCCAAAATAATGATAAAAAAGAAAAGGATGACGTGTTAAGTTACGCTTGCGTCTCATTTATATGTAATAGCGACCTTGAGTGCACCATCAGTCAAATTAAAAAAATGACTGCCATAAAAAATACTGGAAAAAAGGGGGGGGGGCAGAAACTGTGTCTTGCCCCTCCAAAGATTCAAGTCGAAATTGGTTGCAACCAAGTATTCAAGTATTTATTAACTCCTTCGACATGTAATGAGATTTATTCTAAGAATACAAAACATGAAACGTCCCAGCAGATTAAAAGTCACTAAGGCTGAGGGGTAGCTCAGTCGGTAGAACACTTTCCCCCGAAAGACTAAAGTCCTGGGTTGACATTCCGGTGTGGCATACAATTTTAATCAGCCAGGAATTTTTTTCATATCTGAGCACACTCCTCAACAGAGTGAAAATGTCATTCTGAATACAAAACATTTTTAAATAATCTACACGTGGGTAAATTCTCAAAATTGAGAAATCTAACAGACTAATTCTGAAAATACCAGTATTGTTATAGAGCTTGTGATAGTAATAATAAAAACTTCTAAGGTATCGTGTTGTGATGTCTTCAGTAAAAGAGTACTTTGTCAGCAAGTCAGAAGTGTGAATGTCTGCAGATGCGCTGACGCCTCATTCAGTCTAAACCACATTCCCTATATCAAAATTTCTGTGATATGCAAGTATAGTAAATATGTATTTCTGAAGAAGACGGGTTTATATCTGTCGAAACCGTGGTCAAAAGTTTATTAAACAACTATTATTGCAACTGGTTGGCTGTTATTAATTTGCTATCCTATAACCGTTGCTGAGACGCAGTCATGTTTAAAATATTGAAGTACTTTGTCAATTAAAATGGATCTGGGAAGCAATAAAAATTAATAAAGATTTGACTGGTGTACTTCAGATATGAATTTCTGTAATGATTTCATTTGGTACAAACAAACAAAAACCCGGAATTTATGTTTACCTGCGTGCCAGGACGAATATGTAAGGAACTTCATAGTATACAAATAGCTCCTTTGCAGTAGAAACAATCGTTTAATATATCGATACATATAATTCATAAAGATATAAAACAAAAGTAAACATCGGGTTACGATCATATCATGAAATGGGAACCGGGTTAATCTTCTTTACTTTCTTTTATTATTGTAATTTCACGTTTCACTTTAATTAAGTAAGAAAGCTCAAACAACAAGACAGCGTTGGAGTATCTAATATTCTTTGATGAATTATGTTAGCGACGCGTGAGTGGCCGTGTGGCCTAGGCGCCTAGCTGCGGAGTGCGCATCTACTTCTCGTCCGAGTTTCGAGTCCTCCTTTGGGTATGGGTGTGTGTGGGTTTTCTTTCATGCAAGTTCGTTCAAATGTTTGTTAAGCTTATGGAACTTAACTGCGGGGTCATCAGTCCCTAAACTTACAAACTACTTATAAACTAACCTATACTAAAGACAGCACAAACATCCATGCCCGAGGGAGGATTTGAACCCCCTACGGGGAGCGGTCTCGCGCATCGGAGTATAGCGCCTCAATGCGCTGGGACACTCGGCCGTGGCTATAAGTTAGTTTGAGTAGTTTGTAAGTTTAGTAATAGACGACCACTGCAGGATCCTCATGACCTAGGCGGTGAATTACCTTCCCCTTCCGTTCCCATCCCTTTTTTCTTCCCTTCTCTCCTACCTGTGTTCCGAAAGCTTGTCCTTTTTCGTATTTATGTCACTATCGGCGCTACAGCACAAAGGTAAGTACTGGCCAGCAAATCCATCTCTTTTCAAAAATAATTTATTATCATATTTACTTTCACAAAAAATCTTTGCCCATTTTTTGCTTCTAGGTGGCGCACCAATTTTGGGATCATTATTATCCTGTTTCAGAAATTGTCAGATATTTTTTGAAACTCACTCGGTTACAGAGAACAGCAATTTACACTCACAAGTCACACGTGCACGACAGGGAGCCTAAATGCCAACTGCCAAGCCAAGACAATGTGAATCCAGAACTGAAGATACGGAGCGGAAATTTTGAATAATCGATATTTGCACTCATTTATGGGTCGATCTATGATCTGACACCTGCAGCACTGTATTCGCGCGTATTTATTACAAGAGCAGTGCCTACTGATAAAAGTATCTATGAAAAGGGAAATAGAACGGGACTAATTGTAAACATAATTTTATTACGCTCAACTCGAAAATGTTCAAATGTTTGTAAATCTATCGGACCAAACTGCGTGGTCATCAGTCCGTAGCTTACAAACTACTTAAACCTAGGTAAACTAACCTACGGACAAACACATACACCCATGCCCCAGGGAGGACTCGAACCTCCACGGCGAGCAACCTCGCGCTCCGCAGCGACACGCTTTAGACCGTTCGGCTACTCCGCCGCGGCTACGCTCAACTTTGCGAAAAAGGAGGACAATGCAAAAATCCGCCCGGAACCCGGACAAAAAGCTAAAAAAGTGCATGTCCGGATTAATTCGGACGTCTGGTCACCCTAACAATAGTGAAGCACAAGCTTGGATTTTTTCCTACTCTCTGTGTGAATGTAAGATGATCGCTCTGCTGCCTGAGAAGTTCTTCCTTTCGTGACAGCGTCTTGTGAGACCGGTCGCGTAGCCAAGCCAGCAGCCATTAATCGTCAGTCGAGGTTAGCCGCGTCCTAGAGGCACTCCTTTTGAGTGCTGCCGTCCTTCAGTTTTTAGTCGTCTCTCTACAGGAACGCTAGTTAACAACGCATTCACTTGTAGTGTGAGGTGAATTTATTAACGGTTTCCGCTTCCTGCCCGTCTATGTATCCTTGATTCTACCTAAAAAAAATCCGAGTTTAATTGCTAAATTAAAAGAATTCATTAAACAAGTCTACTGGTTTGTAGAAAGTCTTTCAGCAATCAGTCGTAAATACTAATTTATTCACAGATCTAGATTCGACCACTGTGTGGTCATCATCAGTGTTTAAAACAAAACGATTGAAACACGTGAAACAAATCTAGATATGTGAACAAATTAACATTTACGACAGATTGCTGAAATTTTTTTTTTTTTTTTTTTTTTTTTTTTTTTTTTTTTTTTGCCGGCCGCGGTGGCCGAGGGGACTGAGGCGCTACAGTCACGGTCTGCACGGCCACTGCGGTCGGGGTTCGAATCCCCCCTCGGGCATGGATATTTGTGCCGTCCTTAGTATAAGGTAGTTGATAAGTAGTTTGTAAGTTTAGGGACTGATGACCCCGTAGTTAAGTCCCATAAGCTTAACAAACATTTGAACATTTTTGAAAAATTTTTTACAAATCAAATAAACAGTCGTTGAGCACAAGTTCCACCATGGAATCAAACCTAATAAGCCTACTGGTGTAGCTGTTGCGATATTCCGGATAAATACCCGTCCGATAAGGTTTTACATGGTTTCAATAAAATATTTACGATGTTGAGTCAAACAGGTACAGGTACAGATGCCCTTGCAGCTTCAACACGATACCACAGTTCATCAACAGTAGTGACTGGCGTATTGTGACGAGCCAGTTGCTCGGCCACCATTGACCAGACGTTTTCAATTGGTGAGAGATCTGGAGAAAGTGCTGGCCACGGCAACAGTCGAACATTTTCCGTATCCAGAAGGCTCATACAAGACCTGCAACATGCGGTCGTGCATTGTCCTGCTGAAATGCAGAGTTCCGCCTGAATCGAATGAAGGGTAGAGCCACGGGTCGTAACACGTCTGAAATGTAACGGCCACAGTTCAAAGTGCCGTCGAAGCGAACAAGAGGTGACCGAGACGTGTAACCAATGGCACCCCATACCTTCACGCCGGGTGATACGCCAGATGGCGATGACGAATACACGCTTCCAATATGCGTTCAACGCGATGTCGCCATTTCTCCTCCTTAGACGCGGCATCACAACAACGTTTCACCAGGCAACGCTGGTCAAGTGCTGTTTGTGTATGAACAATTGGTTGTAAACTTTCCTCATGTGAGCACGTTGTAGGTGTCGCCACTTGCGCTAACCTTGTGTGAATTCTCTGAAAAGCTAATCATTTGCATATCACAGCATTTTCTTCCTGTCGGTTAAATTTCGCACCTGTAGCACGTCATCTTCTTGTACTTACGTTGTACAGAGTCTGTACAAGTCGGCGGAGCAGCACACCACGCCCGCCCACCGCCCGTGAGCGCAATTGTAAACATGGGCTTATCTTGTGTCATCAGAGGCCACCGCTTCGATTAAGGGCCACAAGGAAAACCAAAAAACATCCCAAGAAAATAGAAACACCGCAATAACAACTTACGGTGTCACACCACGGAGAGCGCATTATAATCTGAAGACGCCCTGCTAAAGGGCGAAACGCGTCATTAACTAATAAATAAATTTGCAATCAAGACGGTTTTAAGGAATATTTGTTGACATTTTCACTGAGCCCAGGACACTGCAGGTAGTGGACCGGATGTTACAGAAGTGTGAGACTTCGGCCTGTCCGTCGTTATCTGTGACGTATTCTGGTGAAGAGCAAAGCCCATTTCCTACACAAAGTTACTTGCGCACGCACCAATTGGCAGTGTGCGTGGCTTTCTCCCAGAGTTCAGTACTGTTGCTGACCTCTGATTGCAAAGTAGTGTTCCGTGTTTTACGTCTGAGACAACGGAGTCCACCGCGACCACAAATGACTACATAAAGCCGCGCAGTCCGCGACGGCATGTTGCGGACTGCGTGGCCAATCCGGCGAAGGTTCGAGTTCTTCCTCGGGCATGAGTGCCTGTGTTAGCATAAATGAAAGTAATCTGTAAGTTTAGGGGCCGATGATCTCAACAGTTTGGGCTCTTAGGTTTACAAACATTTGACTATACAAACAAACCAGAAGAGACCTGCTGGCATTGTGTAAAGTTAAACAAGAAGAAATGGGAAGAAATATTCAAATGTTTGTATAGCTTATGGCACTTAACTACGGGGTAATCAGTCCCTAAACTTACAAACTTCTTACAAACTAGCGAATACTAAGGACGGCACAAAATATCCATGCCCGAGTGGGGATTCGTACCTCCGACCGTAGTGGCCGTGCAGACCGTGACTGGAGCGCCTCAGTCCCCTCAGCCACCGCGGCCGGCAGGCGGGGACCTATAACGCTTCCCTGGGGAACGCCAGATATCACTTCTGTTTTACTCGATGACTTACCGTCAATATCAATATCGTACTGTATCAGATAGATATTACAATTGTAACCAATATCTGCATAAAATACGTTCCCGGATGTATATTGTGTATGATATATCACCTGATACCCTAATTGTTTTGAGCTGTGGATGTAGATGTAGACTGCGTTGTGTCGGTTATCTTGACTGGAGATCGTACTTCTCTATCAAGTAGCTCCTGGAGTTGCCTCACAACAGCGCGGAAGACGACGTGGTCTAAAACGCCATGCTACATCTACATGGATACTCTGCAAGTCACATTGAAATGCATGGCAAAGGGTTCATCGAACCACTTTTCTGATAGTTTTGTTCTCTGATAGTTCGCGGGGAAAAGGAATACCTAAAAAGGAATGACTGGAGCGCCTCAGTCCCCTCGGTCACCGCGGCCGTCATGGAAATAAAGACCATCCATAAGAATAACAGCTTTAGTGATAGGTAGCCTTGTCTGTATTCCAGATGAAGCACTAAATTAAATTCGAAAACATTTTGTCAGCGCAAAGAAGTGGGCAAAAGAAACAAGATGCTACATTTTCATCAATTTACAACGACGTATCACAGCTCTTCAATTGACATGATCATAACACGGAAGTACGAAATAACGTAAGATGAGTATAGTTATTAATGTTTTAAGTTGGAGTTAAAGTAGTCTCTCCTTAAAATGGAGATTAGCTGTTTTTAAAAGATTGGTGAAGTAGCATGATGATCATGCCGGGAACATCAAAGCAGTCACCGAGCGAGGTGGCGCAGTGGTAAAATATTGGACTCGCATTCGGGAGGATGGTGATTCAAATCCACCTCCGGCCATCCAGATCTAGGTTTACCGAATTCACTTCAGGCAAACGCCAGGATAGTTCCTTTGAAAGGGCACGGCCAATTTCCTTCCCATATTTCCTCAAGCAATCCGAGCGTGAGCTACGCCTCTAATGACCATGATGTCGACGTTGCATGAAACCTTAACCTACCTTCCTCTCTTCCTTCCTTCAAATCAGACACACACATCAATATCTATTAATCAGTGCAGGATGCCAAGTCTACATGTTTATCGTATGCGATGGCGTTTTGATACGTTTCCAATTGAAGTAACGAGAAGTCAAAGTGGGAAGGGCACTCAACGAATGAATCTGCAGTTAAATGAAAATCTCTCTCTCTCTCTCTATTCGTTTAGTCGATTCCGAATCTTCGTGACCCCATGAACCAAAACACGCCACTTCCCTCTGTCCTGCACTTTATCCCGTAGATCTTCCAGTATGGAACACGTTGCTTCTGTGAGGCCATCGATCCACCTCATCCTCTGCCGTCCGTCCTCTTCTTCTAGTGCCTTCGATCTTCCCCAGCATCAGTGAGACATGTCTTCGCATTATGTGTCCAAAGTAGGTAAGCTTCTGTTTTAATATTAGACCTTCCAGAGAGCAATCTGGTTTTATTTGCTCTAATATAGATCTGTTGGTTCTTTTTGCCGTCTATGGAATCCTAAGAATTTTTCTCCAGCACCACAATTCAAAGGAGTCAATTCTTCGCCGTTCAGCCTTTCTAATGGTCCAGGTCTCGCATCCATACATTACAACTGGGAAGACCATAGCCTTCACAATAAGTATCTTTGTTGTTAAAGTTATGTATCTGGACCGTATAATCTTTTCAAGGTTCGACATCGCCTTTCTTCCGAGCAACAAGCGTCTCCTGATTTCGTTGCTGCAGTCGCCATCATCAGACGTCTAGGAACCGAGATAACTGAATCCATGGATTCTCCTCATACATCCTATGAATTAATAGGTTTATTTGCCATAATTTTGGTTTTCTTTACATTTAGCCTTTTCACTTTCGTTGTTTACCTTCAGCAACAATCTTTAACTCTTCTTCACTTTCTGCCAGCAGTATGGTATCATCTGCATATCTGAGGTTGTTTACATTTATTCCAGCTGTTTTTTAATTCCCATCTCTTCTTCATCTATCAGAAATTATCAGACGGTAAAAGGGTTGTGCATTTTACTGAGTTCTGGGTTATGTTGACTTGTGGGAACTCGGCTACACTTAGACTTACATAACTACACTGCCTGAAGTGTAACGTTTGCGTCATAGTTTCATTGACTTACGTTTCCTCAACGTAAATTTTCCACGACTTTACAAGTCTGGAGCTATGATTATCTCGATGTTCAAACTTACATGCCCATGCTGCTTTTTAACGCAGAGTAGAGATCGAAATCCACCCACAGAAGCTGAGTGACGCCGCTCTAGTCACTACAGACCTACCAAGTCCTGAGAACCGTACGCAGCTGGCAGCGAAGTTAAAGCGAGGAACCGCGTTTGTTGTCACGCTTCGCAGTGCATCGGCCTGATGTGTTAGTAGGATACGCTACCTCATGTCCTGTAATGGACCAGTGTGAAGCGCCAGTAGGCGTCAAAGTCTCTGTCAGTCCAGTTGGGCCGACAATGTGTACCGTACGCAGAAACGGTAACGCGCACAGTTGCGCACTTCCGCAATGGCATGCCTTCTGCGGAGCAGGCTATAAATGTCACGGCTAAGCCACAGCATCGCTCAAAGATGGCAAGGTACTGTCACTTGCGCGCGTGTCTGGTATGCCTCATTTCTCAGACTCAGAAAAACACCCACTTTGCTGAAAGAATATCTAGTCTATGATGTACATCGCAACCACTGGACACCATTTTCTTCTTAGTGAATAATATAAAAATAAAATTTCTACTAAAAGGTCACAGTTATCCTTTTAGCTGTGTTTATTGTATTGGTTCATGAAACGGAATTCATTACATTGCTTTCATAAATAGAAGGATACGAAGGGAAACTGATTAGAAAGATATTTACCTGCAGTAAGAAATACGCGAAGTATATTGAAACAGTATCCGTTTGGGTCACGTAAGTTGTCTTGTTCGTCCGACAGCTTGAAATTAAAAAGTAAATAAATAAATAAATAAAACCTATAGTAATAACTGGAGAATAACGCTAAACATGTAATAATAATTTCAAATATTATGACGGTGTATCCTCGTGTATTTTGAGGAGAGATAAGAAACTGGTAAGAAATTAAAGAATGTGAAAAGAAATAAAAATATATTGATACATATGGTGAGGTAAGACTGAATTTTAAATTTATTGTGTAGATGATCTTTGATTGCTTAGGCAAGCAGATTTGACGTTAGGAGGTGATATTTTTGTGACCAGTGGCAAATCCAGGAGGGGAGCTGAGCTCATAGAAATTGTGGTATCGCGTAGCTCCTACCTCAAACTAAGGGCAAAAAAAAAAAAAAAAAAAAAAAAAAGGTTGCTCGATGTCGCGATCCGTACTTTGTTATGTCGTTTTCAGAAGAGACATAGAATTATCGACCTGATTTCGAAGAAGAAAAATACACAGTGATACTTCACCATTTCTTCCAAGCCTTAACAGGAGATATGCATATTTACGACTGAGATTAAGATGTGCATGAAGTGAAAGGGGTTGGTATTGTGTCAGCTGGGGATCGCTATCTGGCTGGTTTAGGCCTGCTGCAAAAACGCTAACAGGTCGGAGTGAATAACGCAGATCAAGTAATAGGAATGTGGACATGATTAATAAATAGACGAGCACGAAAATTTTAGGACCGCTTCTACTATAAACTAGCGACCTGCCTCGGCTTCGCACGGGTGGAATTTATATTATATATGTATAAATATCGATGAGTGTACGTATTTTATTGGTTGCTATGTTCTCCGTCATATCGTTAAACACAATGAAAACCAAGTTTATAAAATCCTTAGAACGTGTAATCCATATTTACATACTAATATCCCAGTCTAACGTATAAATGTTTGTCTGGCACTTTGGAATGATAGTGGAAAGGAAAGGAAGCTTAGGGTTTAACGTCCCGTCGACAGCTTGATCATTAGAGACGGAAATGATAGTAGTGCCCTTACCGTCGTTCCAAGTGTCAGACGTAAACAAGATTGGTTTGAACATAACAGTGATTTACTAGGTATGGTCTTATTTCGAACTGACTTGCCCAGTCAGTTATAGGGGGACCTACAGTTTAACGTGGGTTCCAAACCATTGTACTACTCGATATTTTTCACACCAGCAACATTGCCAGAGGTGAAAGAAGTGGAAAGTAACAATTAAAAATCCCAGGACCTGGCGGGGATAGAACCCGCGACCTTTGAATTCATAGTATGATAAAATATCTTGACCCGATCGTTACCAAACTTCACAGGATCACTAGCTGAGCTGACTTGAAGATTTCACCGAAATTGCTCCAGCCGACCTGAGTCCATAGGGAACGTACATAGGCATACACACATCTATTCTTATAGATATAGGAGATTATACAAGAGGCTAAAATATATACAGGGTGTTACAAAAATGTACGGCCAAACTTTCAGGAAACGTTCCTCACACACAAAGAAAGATAATATGTTATGTGGACATGTGTCCGGAAACGCTTAATTTCCATGTTAGAGCTCATTGTATTACTTCTCTTCAAATCACATTAATCATGCAATGGAAACACACAGCAACAGAACTTACGAGCGTGACTTCAAACACTTTGTTACAGGAAATGTTCAAAATGTCCTCCGTTAGCGAGGATACATCCATCCACCCTCCGTCGCATGGAATCCGTGATGCGCTGATGCTGCCCTGGAGAATGGCGTATTGTATCACAGCCGTCCACAATATGAGCACGAACAGTCTCTACATTTGGTACCGGGGTTGCGTAGACAAGAGCTTTCAAATGGCTCCATAAATGAAAGTGAAGAGGGTTGAGGTCAGGAGAGCGTAGAGGCCATGGAAATGGTCCGTCTCTACCAATCCATCGGTCACCGAATCTGTTGTTGAGAAGCGTACGAACACGTCGACTGAAATGTGCAGGAGCTCCATCGTGCATGAACCACATGGTGTGTCGTACTTGTAAAGGTACATGTTCTAGCAGCACAGTATCCCGTATGAAATCGTGATAACGTGCTCCAGTGGGCATAGGTGGAAGAACATGAGGCCCAATCAAGACATCACCAACAGCTCCTGCCCAAACGTTCACAGAAAATCTGTCTTGATGATGTGAATCGAGGAAGTAAAGTACATACTTGTTCATCTTGAACATAATGAACATCCAAAATACCTGGGAGTCATCTTGGATAGATCTCTTACTTTTAAGTACCACCTTCATAAAACAGCAGACAAAGTTAAAACTAGGAATAACATATTGCAGCACTTAGCAGGATCTTCTTGGCGAGCCAGTGCTAAGGTTTTGCGTACAACAGCTTTGTCCCTAGTTTACTCTGCAGCTGAATACTGTTGTCCTATCTGGCTCAACAGTGCTCATGTGAGAGACATTGATGTACAATTAAATAGAGCAATGAAATTGATCAGTGGCACTCTGATGGCTACACCACTTCAATGGGTCCCAATATTATGCAACATCGTTCCTCCTGATCTAAGACGGAAGGAAGCCTTAATGAGAGAGTATTATAAGATCTTGTCCACTCCTGAGCTTCCTATCCTGCAAGACCTTCCACCACAGGTAAGCCGGCTGAAATCACGTAAACCACCTCTTAAAACAGCTGTGCAACTACATGAGAGTGGCTTCTCAAACTGGGCAAGAACTTGGGATTCGTTTAATGAAAAAAAGAAAAAAAAAAAAAAAAAAAAAAAAAAAAAAAAAAAAAAAAAAAAAAAAACCAGCATCTGGATAGACGATTCCTCTAAGCAGCTCCAAGGAATGGACCTTCCCAGGAGAGAATTGTCTTTGATCAACCGCTTCCGAACTGGTGTTGGTCGCTGTAACTATTGGAAATTCAAATGGGGACCGACAGACGACCAGTCATGTGACTGTGGAGCAGACATACAAACGATGACCCACATAATTACTAATTGCCCATTACGATCATTCTCAGGAGGGATGACCGAACTCCATATAGTCAGTCAGGAAGCTGTCCAGTGGTTAAAGGAGTTCGACTTGGCTCTGTGACAGAGATATGTTTTATCTTATTAATTAGTCACTAGTATATCTTACTAAAGTACTATAGGTAGCTGACCCGAAACAATTGGGTATTTGGACAATTGTCTGCACGAATTATTTCAATTTACATTTAAAGAGAAATACAAAATAAGCTCTAACATGGAAATTAAGCGTTTCCGGACACAAGTCCACATAACATATTTTCTTTCTTTGTGTGTGAGGAATGTTTCCTGAAAGTTTGGCCTTACCTTTTTGTAACACCCTGTATATAAAATAAAAATTATCATCTAGTAAAAACAGTGTCTTCCATTCCATTCAGTACAGACAAAACTGCGGTTGGGTGGAGACAATCGTTACCACAGACACGTGAGAATTCTGCAACAATAAAAAGTCTTGGGCAGATTCCAGTAGCGGACAAGTGCCCCTCCCCCTTGGCGGAGGTGTACGAGATTGTGCCGCGGCCGGTGGTAGGCAGGTGGCCAGCTTGCTGCGCAAGAAGGCAAGTAAGAAGGTTAGTGTGTTTCCGGATGGAACGTCGCCCCAGCGTCTGGTTTTTCGCGGAACGGCTGGCGGGTATGTAGGCCGTTGCACCGGCCGAGGCTGTAGCGCGGGGAAGCCTACCTCGCAGGGGGCGCGCCTCACGTCGCATGCGGAACTAGGCTGGATTCATTCCATTTGCGCGAGCCGTGATATCAATACTAATTACAAGGAATAATTTACATTCTCCTTGTAATTACTACAAATGCGTATTGGTTTTATGTTTGTTTTGAAATTACATCTTCGAGTCATCTGTATACATATTCATCACACATTCAATGACCTCCTGTTATTATGAATTGCTGCATTACTCATTTCTGACGTATAATGCTACTAATGTGTTTTTTCTTACAAAATACGTGTAGCCGCATCTAAACTCCAAAGCGCCCTTGCAATTTGCAGCGGAAAATACTTTGTGCAACCAATGTTACTCCTCCGTTTCTTGTTCTAGTCATAAATGATCTGCGAGAAGAACAATTGTTCGTAAACCCCTTTGTGAACTGTATTTATGGTCTCTTCGCATCCCACATCATGATGCACAACACCTCTATTGAAAAAGAAAAACACCTCTCTTGAAACAAGATACTGATCCTTCACCAACATCGCAATTATTCTTTATTTATGACGACGGATTTCGGTACTTTGTGGTACTATCTTGTGGCCTGATGAGGTTACTACATCTGTACAGCCCTAGACGTTTTGCTGGAGTCGGATTAGAAGTTTCGTAATGCCGTCTCGCTTACTACACGAACTGAGATGAAATGTGAAATTCATATTTACACTGTTTCTTGTATCAGTTCTTGTAACTGTCCCGGGTAATACTGAAGTATTGGACGAGTAAAGGTACTTTAAGTTTCGTCCTGACGTAATATCTGTGGCTGAGAATTGAAACTACTCATTTCATGTGCGTCACCTTGGCGCAATTAACGTGCAACGATGAATCAGTTCTAGAAGACAAACTTAATCAATCATCTTCGTCATCCAATTTGTGCATTCGTCTCTAACGCAGATGAATGCTTCAGTTTCTTGAAACATAAGTAGTGGCAACTAGATGCATTTTGCTGAGAATACATATGGTTTCCACACGTAGATATATTGTAGTTTGTAAGACCCTTAGAATATCCGGACAGGGCAACGCATACAAAAAATTGAGAGGACTTCTCGGTCCTGAGATTTGTGTCAAATGTATCTACGAAATCTTAATCATTCAGCCAAGTCTTACAGTGGGTGATTCAATTGACACAAAGAGGATAGGATTAAGGCATATCGGTATTGACGAATCGCCAATTGCCTCCGGTACATGAACGAGCAAACTGACCTAAAAAGCACATTCCTTAGCTGTGCACAGTTCGTTATTCAACAAATGATTGGGATTGTCTAACTCTTCATCAACCAGTTGCCACAGTGCAGTTTCCTTCGAAGCCAGGGATAAATCACCCGTTTGTTATATACACAGTAAAGGCAGAAGTTTGTGTGATACATTTATGACAATAGTGCTCTAAAACTGTGTATGTAAGATTGTTAAATTTCAAAGAATAATTTTGAATTTTATCGTGCTGTATTTTGATGCTGAGAAATAGCATTCAGATTCATATTTGTGATTTTAAATCTTAAACAAGGAAGAAGACGAAATTTGGCTGAATATAAAAGAACGAATGTGTGTATGAATGTGAATGACTCGGGCATTAATTGGTTGGAACTTCTTCTCAGAAAGTCAATAAGAGGAAAGCAATGCCAAGTGCCCAAAAAAACTTTAGATTGAGGAACTGAGAAACATGTCCGTAACAACGCAGAGAAGATCCATGTTGATATACGCAAAATGCAAATGGATGTTTGCAGTCCCAGGAGAGTATGACAATGTTCCCTCCTCGTAAAGGGCCTTAGAGGAGCACAATACTATGGACTCTAAGAAAATGTATTATGGTCAAGCAGATACCTTCGCTAGAACATGTTAGAAACTACGTACTAGTCTTTTACTCAGACAGAACCAGAAAGAAATACCGTACTGAAAATTTACGGACCTTCTAGACATTGTTGAACACTGAGATTACAGTGACAACTTCGACTTGACTCCTGAGATAACTTGCGAATCTCATCAACAGATGGAATCTTTGCTGAAGTTACAAGGAAAAGTTAGAACAGAAAACCAAAAGACGATTAGAAACTATTGTCTCCTTCCGAATAATGGTCCTGGATTTTCATCATGCCGACTTTTATCTGCTGTATCAACACTCTCACGTATTCATAACGAAATCCATCCAGTACAATATATAAAGTAACATATGGAAAAAAACCGCACGAATACGCTTAATTAGAGATGTAGATGTTAAGCCAGATGTTAATCAGTTGACCTCACAGGGTCCAATTTTTAACTGCGGTACCAACTCCGCTAGACTTTAGATAGTACTCCAAATACGAAATGAACCCATATGAATCTCCGTTACGTTTTTTAAACTGATAACTATGTTTAAAGTTCTCATGATTGTCAGAAAAAATCCCAGTTGCACCAGGCTCGAACCTTGAATCTTGGGATCATTACCTCGATTGAGGATGCTGTCCTCTGGTGGTGTTCAAGCGCGTCCAGTCGTCTGATATAATTTATGAGTGTTTTCTCTAAATAATTCCAGTCAAACACCGAAACGGCGTAGGCCTACTTTCGTTGAAATCATAGCTAATTCATCCCCCAAATTATTCTAAGCTAGTATACATTTAAGTTAGAAATGCAACTGAAATAACTGGTGAAGAGGTTAGTCTTTGCAACAACCATACAAGAACAAGGGATGGATGAATGTAACATCTACTAGTTCAAATGGAAGGAATGACAGATAGAAAATGGATAAAATGCCGGCTAAAGAGGAAAAAAAAAGTATAAACATGTTATTGAAGATGATGCATTATATCTAAAGAAGAAAATATTAGCACTTTGACAGCAAGATATGAAGATAAAAGGAGGAATAACCAATACTTGGGCAGAAAGCGTTTTAGAAAATCGTCCATGAACCTTGATGACTGAGAGGAGGAAATGCCACGAGAGTCGTCCCTTTCTTATTCAATCAAGCTCATCACAGATGTTAAGCTTTTACCAACAGTCACTGTAAAGTATCTTTCTCCTCTCGAAATCTGTGTTTCAAATCTGCCAAACCACATCCGGGTTCCATATGAACCCGGATACCTTCGAACAAGTGGCTTCTTCAGCTAGATCGAAGCTGGTGGAGAAGAACGAACACATACGTGATGAACCATTGCAGTACTTGTAGTATTTTATAAGCTCTTGACAGGTTCGAACGTACTATTCCGTACTGTATTTTGACGTATCTTAAAGGACTTGTCAGTAGAATTCAAACTATTACAATCAGCTTACTTAAGAATGTGATACTAGTTAACAAGGCACTCGCACTTGACGTATTCTCATGTCACTTCTGATTTACTATCGTTAATTTCCCCCGAAACGTATTTATGGCGACTGAAATTTAGTATGCCGTTGCGTCTCACCTTCTCAGTCACAGGTAGATCCTGTCGGCGCCAGACATTAATGTCAGCAGTCGGTCGGTCGCACAAACACACAGCGCTACACCGCAGGTCACAAAGAATACACACGACTACCACCCTCCGTGACGTGTCGCTCGCAACTGGCTTGGAGACTTCGACGCACCACGAGACGGCGAACCGCGGCTGTGCGGTGCCCCCACCACCTCCCCCGGGCTGCTTTCTCTGCCAATCAGGTGGCCGCTGCCGCCTCTACCTGGCCACTTGCGATGCTGCGGCAAGGAGTAGCGCGGGAAAGAGCTGCCTCACCAGCTGCGTTCCTTAGTCAAGGATGTTTGTGCGTAACCTTTCGCGTCGCGGGAGGCGTAATCGGCATGGAATGCGGCCTCCCGTTTTCTGTCCCACCGACGGAATGGGTGGGCGGGTGGGTGGCTGCCGAAGATATTGTCCGTGCCCCTCCCGTTACTACCTGGAAGCCAAGCTGTCCGTTTCTTTGCTGCTTCTGACCTGCCCGTGGGGCCCCAATACTTCCAGTCTGGCGCCCCATTTATTTTTTTTCCACTGCTCCAGTCATCCAATCCTCAGGACAATAGAAAGGATATTATGTAATTGGTATGGAATGATAATACAGTAGTAGCTGCCTTCCAAGGGACTCGAAGATCCCGGGCCGATCTCAAATAATTCCTCCAGATGATCTCGTACCAATTTCATATGATTCCTCCAGATACTCCTGTTTTGTGCTGCCTTGTCAATTAATTATTTCTTTTCTTCTGCATGTAGCGTCTATTTCATTACACCAAGTACCCTTGGCCCTGGACCTCACCCTTGGTCTTATGACAACTTTCTGAATAAATTTAATTTCCAAGTCATTAATAAAATATATAAGGAACTCATAGTTCGATGGGGCGACATATAAAAAATGTCGTGAAGTGATGTAAATTATGTTAGGTCTGAAGATGGCGTCGAGCATGCCGAAAACGGTAACATAATAAATGAAAAATGCGATCTTGGCTGCAAAATCATTATTAAAAATCATTAATAAAAATTTCTTAAGTTTTAACAAATACCCTGACATAAAACAGAAAATAATTTATTACTATCGTAACGTTGATGACAGTATCGTATTATTTCAAGGAACCAAGCAGGAACTAAATGGTGTAATGGACGAACTTAATCAAATGCACCCAAAAATTAAATTCACAGTTGAACATGAAACTGACAATAGCATCTATTTGTTCGATTTGTCAGTTAATAGATCGAATGCAAGAATTTTTTTTTTAATTTACAGAAAACCTACATATTCATGTATAATTATTAGGAATGATTCCAGTCATCCATCCTAACACAAGAAAGCTTATTTTTATTCAGCTATACACAGAATGTTACAACTCCCACTGACTGATGACGTTAGAGCTACTGAATTACAAACAATAAGAACGATTGCAATAAGGAATATTACAAAGTACGTGATGTGATGAAATTATACTACGCTATATAAAGAAAAATTAAACGCAAGGTTCCTCACATTAGACATGCAAAAACAAAACATGAAGTGTATTACACTGACTTACAAAGTTCCTATCACGGATCGTATTGCTAGATATTTCTCCAGATATAAGGTGAAAGTTGCTTTTCGATCTGATTGTTCACTTAGGCACAAACTTAAACACAAAGAAAATTTACACAAAGATAAATACAGTAATTCGGGAGTATATAAATTAGAGTGTCAAAATTGTCAGAGCACGTGCATAGGCCAAAAGGGAAGAAGTTTAATATACGTTACATAAACACTGCAATTTAAATTCGAACCATTCAGCACTGGGTGATCATTAGCGAAAGACTGGGCACACATTGGGTAATATTCAAGTCAGAATGAAGATTGTCCACACGGCAAATGAAGGTCCTTTGCTAGATATTTTAAAACGATTGGAAATTTTCGTAGAGAGAATGAAAAACCCACAGAATTTATTAAATGGGCAGAATGAATGTAATTTAAATGGTTTCTTTCAATTATTTGACGAAATCCTGTAAGCTGATTACTAATGAGATGTTAATCTCTCGTATTACTCTAGCATAGTTCTTTGTATTACGATAATTTTGAATGCATGTACATTGGAAAGATTTTGTAAATGTTTGTTATGATGTTTTTAGGAATGTATTTTTGACTTTATTTTAATGGATTATTTATAATAATAATATGGTATAAAAATTTGTACACAGGCCCTTAAAAGCGGCGATCGAAAGGTAAATTACGTTACACGTCCAAAGATAAAGTTTACGGATGGTACCATTCATGTTAAAATACTAAGCAATTATATCTTTGCCGCTGTCACTGTCAGCTGTTGAAACCATCCAGTTATCCAGCTGTCATACTACAACTATTATAAATTATTATACTGACATATGATTATATAAATCGACATCTCAATTATTATCAAACGTAAGTCTCCAAATTAGAAATGTAATTCGTAATTGATGTAATAAAAGTCTGTTGTATCAATATCTATTTTTACAATATTCTGATGATGCTCTTGTGTATATAGTGAAACCGTTTATTCAATAAATAATTGTAGCGATTTGTGGCTGTATATAAAACCAAATTTATTTTCAACAGTCGCTTTCCGCTAGGTGCAATGCCTGCTCTTTCTATATATGAAATCAATAAAGAGGTAATGTGTTTCTTGCTTATATACCCATTTATTTAATTTGTTGTTTTGATTGCAATTATCAGAATAAACAAGAGACAGATTAAAGTCATTGCATGCTGTACTGAAGGAGAATTCGAACGTTTAAGAATAAGAATGGAAGGGAAGAACCGGAAGTCATAGAGGAATTTACCTATTTGGAAAGTAAAATCATGAAGAATGTTAGAAGCAGGAAAGAAACTTGTTAGAATACAGTAGGGCAAAATTTCGTTTAATTTGAGATGGAATTTCCTCACCAACAGGAACATTAGACTTAAAATAAGGAAACGTATCACGAAAGCTTTCATTTAGAGTGTGGCCCTATAAGGTAGTGAAACTTGTACAGTGGGCAAAGAAGAGAGAAGACGGGTAGAAGCCATGGAGATGTGGTGCTTCAGGAGAACGATGAATATCAGATGAAGAGAGAGAGTTCAACTGAAGAGGTGCTTAGAAGAGTACATGGAACCAGGACGCATCCTAAGACACAACGGCCGACCGCAGTGGCCGAGCGGTCTGCACGGCTGCTGCGGTCGGGGGTTCGAATCGCCCCTCGGGCATGGATGTTTGTGCCGTCTTTAGTGTATGCTAGTTCATAAGTAGTTTGTAAATTTAGGGACTGATGACCCCGTAGTTAAGTTCCATAAACTCTACAAGCATTTGAACATTTTTGAACAAGACACAACAAATAGGAGAAACAGAAGATATCACCGTGGACGATAATGAATGTTATACATGCAGCAGATCGTGAAAAATGTTGGATGCCTTATATAAGTGGATATGAAGATGAAGGCAGACAAAACAGACGAATGGCGCCCTAGGCAAACCAACCTCACTGTTGAAGACTAAAGAAAAAGAAAGTACCCTAACGAACAACCCCTTATTAAATTTCTGGTAGCTACGATAGCTTTTATATAGGCTCATGAAATTGAAAGTCTAAAAATGAAGAGTCAGAATGTATGGACGGAATCTGCAATTCTCAAACTACGAGTGCTCATCCATGTAAATACGTAACCTTCCTATTTTTCCAGTAAAATGAAAATTTACTGTTCTTGGTTTATATAAAACAATTACGGTAGCAATGATGGAAACATGGGATGGCCGCATTCAAACATAGGCCTCCTCACAAGTGCAGACTCAACTTTGGACATCGCGCTCCTGCCAGCAGCCTCTCAGGGCTATATTTTCGTGTTAATAAGCCGTAAAATTAATTTCAACGAGTGAACGGCCCGAGTTAATGTGAATAAAAAAACAAAGTTGACATCAACTCATAGTGTAGCATGCCGAGTTCAGATGTAGATGAAGTCGTAGAAAGGTGAATGCAACTTCTGGGGTATTGTTGTATTGGATGTGGTAAACGTCTTCCTCAAATCTGTTGGTCGGTTCACATGGTCATTTGTAAAGAATAATGACAGTTCAGTGAGACGTTAGAATCTCCTGTATCTTACCAGTTTGGAACACACAGCATATTGTATATGAGAAGTCGCTTGAACTGCAGACAATCAAAGAATCCGTCACTCTGATGAGTATTTGCAGTGCGTATGGCAATGTATTCATTGGACTTCAGGGCAATGAATTATTATTTTTTTCAGGTTTCATGTAGCAAACGACATAAGATTAGCTTCTATTTCGCAAAAGGCCAGTGGGTATTATAATCCACAGAAAGCTGTCAAAAGGATATGTTCAGGAGAAGCCGCGACAAAATGTTGGATGCTGGGTGTATGTACAGATTTACGTAGTTTAAAAATAAGACATTGTCCAACAACAGGACGAGTCATCTGCTGGCGAAACCGTGCACCATTAATGTAGTGGAAAAACAATGTTTATTATGGTGATATGGTGGTAAACTCTGTGTTTGACTAAGCACCTGTCATATCCAACGTCTGAAACTACACTCCTGACCATTGAGATTGCTACACCTCGAAGATGACGAGCTACAGACGCGAAATTTACCGACAGGAAGAAGATGCTGTGATGTGCAAATTATTAGCTTTTTACAGCATTCACACAAGGTTAGCGCCGGTGGCGATACCTACAACGTGCTGACATGAGGAAAGTTTCCAACCGATTTCTCATACACAAACAGCAGTTGACCGGCGTTGCCCGGTGAAACGCTGTTATGATGCCTCGTGTAAGGAGAATAAATACGTACTATCGTATTTTCAACTGTGATAGATGTAGGATTGTAGCCTATCGCGATTGCGGTTTATCGTATAGCGACATTGTTAGTCGCGTTGGTCGCTATCCAATGACTGTTAGCAGAGTATGGAATCGGTGGGTCCAGGAGGACAATACGGAACGCCATGCTGGATCCCGACGGCCTCGTATCACTAGCATTCGAGATGACAGGCATCTTATCCGCATGGCTGCAACAGAACGTGCAGCCACGTTTCGATTTCCGAGTCAACAGATGAGGGCATTTGCAAGACAACAACCATCTTCACGAACAGTTCGACGACGTTGGCAGCAGTATGGACTATCAGCTCGTAGACCATGGCTACGGTTACCATTGACGCTGCATCACAAACAGGAGCGCCTGCGATGGTGTACGGAACGACAAACCTGGGTACACGAATGGGTAAACGTCATTTTTTCGGATGAATTCAGGTTCTGTTTATAGCATCATGATGGTCGAATCCGTGTTTGGCGACATCGCGGTGAACGCACATTGGAAGCGTGTATTCGTCATCACCATACTGGCGTATCACCTGGCGTGATGGTAAGGGGAGCCATTGGTTACACGTCGCGGTCATCTCTTGTTCGCATCGACGGCACTTTGAACAGTGGCCGTTACATTTCAGATGTGTTACGACCCGTGGCTCTACTTCATTCGATCCCTGCGAAACCCTACATTCCGGCAGGATAATGCACGACCGCATGATGCAGGTCCTGTACAGGCCTTTCTGGATACGGAAAATGTTGGACTGCTGCCTTGGCCAGCACATTCTCCAGATCTCCCACCAATTGAAAACGTCTGGTCACTGGTGGCCGAGCAACTGGCTCGTCACAATACGCGAGTCAGTAATCTTAATGAACTGTGGTATCGTGTTGAAGGTGCATGGGCATCTGTACCTGTGCACGCCATCCAAGCTCTGTTTGCTTCAATGCCCAGGAGTATGAAGGCCGTTATTACGGTCTGAGGTGGTTGTTCTGTGTACTGATTTCTCAGGATCTATGCGCCCAAATGGTGTGAAGATGTAATCACATGTCAGTTCTAGTATAATATATTTGTCCAGTGAATAACCGTTTATCATTTACATTTCTTCTTGATGTTGCAATTTTAATGGCCAGTAGTGTATGTAAAGTGCATTTTAAGATTCTGCGAACTGTACGACCTCCTACTTCAAATATTAGGGAGAGGAATTCATTATAATCCAAATGGATGAACCAACCCCCTTTCTTTCTTATCGTTGTCTTCAAAAATGTTTCAAATGTTCGTAAATCTATCTGAGCAAAATGCGTGGTTATCAGTCCGTAGCTTACAAACTACTTAAACTAAGGTAAACTATTCTAAGGACAACACACACATACATACAATACACACACACATACATGCCCCAGGGAGGACTCGAACCTCCAACGGCGAAAAATCGCGCGCTTTGCAGCGAGGCGCCTTAGACCGCTCGGCTACTCCACCGCGGCGTTGTCTTCAATACACACAACAGGCAGTGTGTCAAAGACACTGGTGTATTTTAATACGTCCGAAGCAATTATTTGTCTCCACATAGAAGTTCTGAAGAAATATGCTAATGTGTGTTCCTGGTGAATTGTCTAAGCAATTTCGCTTATGATAACAGACAATCGTACTGTGTGTCCCCGATAACTTAACAAATTCGCTGGATAACACTGGTACTATTTGAAATGTATTCTCTGTGTCCCAATACTGTGAACGCGTTTTGGATTCCAGAATGATAGAAACTGTAATAACGCATTTGATCTCATCTACTTGACTAGTTTTGTCGTAAAAGGGTAAAAATCATACAATAACAGTCCGGCAATCACCATCCGCCATCTTATAATTTTTTCACGACTTATCGAGGTTGATAAGGTTTTCCCGCTTGAAAACAAATCCAGGAATCGATTGAAAGTAAGTGATGATTTACACGTAGCCTTTAGGAGCAATATTAACCCTAAGAATACCGAACTTGAAAATAAGACTAACATCCTAAAATCTCATTTGTGCAAACCGAATTTAATATTATACTAAAAGTTTCTATTATCACAGTACTGTTAATACATATTACCTTGTAGTTTAACGAATATGTTAGAAAGTTTGATTAAATTTTATATTTTGATTAGCACAGTTTCTTGAACCTTGTGTACCCTACTCAGAACGGAGGAATCAAAAGAGCTCCCTGGTGTAAAAAGGTGACGAGCCACTGGCCACAGGGCCTTCTCCAGGCATTTTGCCACCATGTGCAAAAATGACGAGCTCCGCAGCCCCCCCCCTAACCCCTCTGCATTTTTCGACATAGTCAACTTCTCTCACGATATAATTAAAAATTGACGTCTTATTTTCACATATCACTCTTTGTCGTAAATATGACTTTAAGATCGAAGTAGTACCGTTTGTAGTGCAATACATTTTAAGCCATAACTCCGAAATTAATATGTTAACTAAGATCAATTTATGAAGAGCAATGAACTAAAAATTCTTTTCACTTTTTATAGTTGCTTTAGCAGAGAGGTCGTCTTATCAATTAATTGTGTAAATCACAGGTTCCGTAAAAGCGCATTTGCACAGAGACGTTTACCTTTACATGCGACACATACTCGTCGCAGCACATAATTAACTCAAAGAAACAAAATCACGCCAGCTCAGTGCGCACTGAACAGAGCCGGGCATTGGAAGACTGTCCTGTGGGTCCCGTCTTCTCGGCAGTGACGTCATGCGCAAAGCTGCGCGGAATGGCCTTGAGGTCTGAAGCGTCACGCCCGCATCGGAGGTTCGAATCCTCCATCGGGCATAGGCGTATGTCTTGTTCGTAGTATAAGTTAGATTCAGAAGTTTGTAAGTCTAGGCTCCGATGACCCGAGTAGTTTGGTGCCTTAGAATTAACAAACATTAGAAACATTTCACGTGGAAGCGTCCTATCACTGCCGAACACATTGGCTTAACCTTCTCCATAATAACACTGCGTCGTGAGTCTCTTGATTGTGGGTTGACGCATACCATTGTTGTTGTATCACTGTGTTCAACAATAAATATATCCATTTTTGTGTGCGTCAATGTTTATTTTGTAAATAAGATCACAGTTTCCTGTACTGTAGATAATTTTCAGCCCCGGTAAGACCATTTTTATTTTATGAATAATGTGTATTTCCGACTTATTCACACATGTCTTCATTGACACGACATACTTCTACTTTCTTGATCTTGTTTCATTTAAGTTTTCGGAATTAGTGACGCGGGAATAGCCGAGCGGTTCTAGGCGCCATGTCAGGGACTGCGGAGGTGCGCTCCTGGAGGATCGAGCCCTCCTTCGGGCGTGTGTGTGTGTGTGTGTGTGTGTGTGTGTCGTTGTTGTTGTTGTTGTTGTCCTTATTGTACGTTAGTCTAAGTAGTTTCTAAGCCCAGGGACTGATGAAGATTTATAAAAAAACATTTCAACAGTCAAAAAGGATGAAGGTAGGTCATAATGTCCTGTCGACAACGTGTTCATTAGAGAGACGGCTAAATGGTCAAGATCGTAAATAATTTTGTTTTATGTGACTACTGGTTTCGGATTTATTTTTAAACGTCTTCCGATCAGAAATAATACAGAAAAATGGCACACAAAGATACTATGAGGTAAATAAATTTGATAAAAATGAAACCATACACATCAAAAAAATTAAAATATCTTAAATTAATGCAAACGAGAATTACATCTTCAACGTACATAACATAACGAATAGTCATAAAATACTGCACCGTACATTATGCAAGAACAAGATAAGGATAAAAATGATACAGGAGGGTAGTGTTTAACAGAACTCAGCCAGCAGTATATATCCAACGAACAACCGACAGATTTGTTGTAATAACAGCGTTTAGAATGTCTTACGTAACAATTTTCTTGGGGACTTGTAAGCTTTAGTGGCATAATAAAAATCATATACTAATAAATTTTTTAGTAAATTCATAAAGACACGAAGATTTACTAGAAGAGAAACTAGTGATAACACCCGTCACGTATGCCTAATGAATTAAGCTTACAAAGTTTATAGTGTTACTTTCCAGTTAAGATTAAATATCACGGTTTCCAAAAAAAAAAAAAAAAAAAAAAAAAAAAAAAAAATAAAAAAAAAATTGGATGAAAATTAAAAAAAAAAAAAAAAAAAAAAAAATCTGGAACTAAAGTTGTGGAAGGAAATCTCTAAAAGTAAGTACTTTTGCCACGCGGGAGTAGCCGAGCGGTCTGGAGCGACACGTTGCGGATCGCGCGGCCTCCCGCGTCGGAGGTTCGAATCCTCCCTCGGGCATGGATGTCTGTGTTGTCTTTAGTACAAGTTAGTTCATAAGTAGTTTGTAAGTTTAGCGACTGATGACCCCGCAGTTAAGTCCTATAAGCTTTACAAACATTTGAACGTATGTTTGTAAATACTTTTGATAATAAATTAGTGCTAAATATAAGACTCTAAATCAAAGTGGATATTTTCTTTTATATTTATGAATGAAAGGCGGATGGCAAGGAACAGTATAATTGACGAAATTGTACCTACGTGGATACTATAAGGTCGTAGCGTTGTTACTTCTGTTTACTGATGCTGTAATAAAGTTAAGGGCACAATTCGTCGTAAAGAAAGATTTAATATTAATTATGAATTGATCGATGCTTGCAGCTGTTTTGGTAATTCTGCAAGGATCCCAGTGCCTCCTAACGAACACCACAGAAAGACGAGGCCTCGTGGCCCTCGTTTGAGTCATCTACGCGATCGCCGCCTGCAATGCGTGACATCAAACGAGAACACCGCTGCCATATCCTTCAGTGGAGTTGACCTAGCGAAATATAGTCTTACTACGAGCGAGACCGCGTTTTCTTCTCCTGGTCAGCTAGCGGCCTTGATGGAATTAGTGGAGTCATGTTACCAAGACACTGCACGATTTTAATTTTTTTATGTGTCTGTTCCCTGTTTGTCAAATTTATGCGATAGTGTAGCTCACTTAATTTTTCTATGATGTATGCTCTTTATCATATTGGTTGATTCTACTGTCGGTTCTTGGTGAAACATTTCAAATTAAATAATTCAACACTTGTTATTGCTTTGTTTCACAAAACTTTATTTTAAGACCTAGGTTTTGTGTTATGAACCCATTTTCAAGTACTTTACTGATTCCAAAGTTGCTACACCAGTGAAGAGAAACCTTTACGTTTCTACGGTTCTCTGTTTATTGATTTTATTGGAAGAAAACAATTTTACCCTGCAATTTAGGAACTATTACACTTCAATGACCTTTTTAGAATAACCTTAATTATCTAATGTACTAACATTGTATTTAATGCTGTTATCTATTACTGAAATTACTAATGATTGTTGTACCTTGAAAAATTGAACAGTTTATTGTGCAAGACGTTGCTTCTTGCCAATGGCAGCCTCAGGTTAGCAATATTGTTTTGTGAAAAAAAAAGTCAATAACAAGTATTCAATTATTTTTAATATGCTCTTTATTATCTTTCTGGCTTTTATATGGTACGTTTCATTCTACGTTTTATATTGAAGTGGTAATGTATAATTTTATACCTGCTTATAATGAAAAAAATTGTATTTTTAAAGATTGTGTGCTGCTATGACAGAGGGCTAAACAATGGTTCAGTCCTGCAAGAGAAGACATGTAGTTGACGTGGTGTCATGTTACCAAGACACTGCACGATTTTAATTTTTTTATGTGTCTGTTCCCTGTTTGTCAAATTTATGTACCAGATACATAACTGCATTTTTTATTGTATCGGATCTGAAGATGGCTTAAAAATGAATCCGTAACAAATAATCATGTTACAAAAAATTAATTTTAATCTTTAACACTAAAGATTTTAAATATAATTCTACGAAACATACAGATCTGTTGTTTTCATCATCAAACGTTTTGCTCTCATGTAACAGGATTACATTTTCCTTAAACCAATAAGATCCTTCAGCGATAGCTGTACTATTTAAGGCTCCTTAGTTTATTCTTAATGTGAAGAAGTTGAGTCCAGTGGTCTTGGGGTAAAGCGCTCGACTGGAAACGGGTTCGAATCTTGGATTTTTTCAGTCTGCATTTTAACCCATGCTTTACCTCTCAACTGTGTGAGGAGTCGCCAGAAATGACATATGGTTCGGATTCCAAGTTAAGCTGTAGATGTCCCCTTTCCCCAGTTGGATAACTAGGGTATGTCAGCGACACGCAAGTCGATGAAGTGGCATCCAATTGAAAGACTTGCACCAGGCCAATGAGCCCCTCGAAATTACTATTATTATTATATACTGTGAAGAAAAGTTGTGTCGTTTACATAAATTATTAAACTGCTTCTAATAAATGAAGGCAGTTCATTAATCACGATTAAGAACTAGACACATCCCAACACAGATCCCATGTGGGACATCTGCTTACTCTCATGTACAGTACCATAAAGGAACACAGTATTCAGACGAGCGTCTGATGGAATAGAAAAAGGTAGGTTAAATACCGGGTGATCAAAAAGTCAGTATAAATTTGAAAACTTAATAAATCACGGAATAATGTAGATAGAGAGGTAAAAATTGACACACATTCTTGGAATGACATGGGGTTTTATTAAAACCACATCTACCGTTATCGGGCCTTTTTCTTCGAAGAACTTCGTGATTCTGGTTTTGTAACTGCTACCGTGACGGGTGAGAGGTACGCCGATATGTTACAGCATCGTATCATCCCCAGCCTGGCTGATAAACACCTGCTGATTTTTATGCAGGATGGCGCTCCACCCCATATTGCAAGACGCTTGAAAGATCTCTTGCGCGCGTCGTTTGGTGATGATCGTGTGCTCAGCCTCCACTTTCGTCATGCGTGGCAAATGTTCAAATGTTCAAATGTTTGTTAAGCTTATGGGACTTAACTACGGGGTCATCAGTCCCTAAACTTACAAACTACTTATGAACTACTTACTAACTAGGACGGCACAAATATCCATGCCCGAGGGGGGATTCGAACCCCCGACCGTAGTGGCCGTGCAGACCGTGACTGAAGCGCCTCAGTCCCCTCGGCCACCGCGGCCGGCTCATGCGTGGCCTCCCAGGTCTCCAGACCTCAGTCCGTGCGATTATTGGCTTTGGGGTTACCTGAAGTCCCAAGTGTATCGTGATCGACCGACACATCTAGGGATGCTGAAAGAAAACATCCGATGCCAATGCCTCACCATAACTCCGGACATGCTTTACAGTGCTGTTCACAACATTATTCCTCGACTACAGCTATTGTTGAGGAATGATGGTGAACATATTGAGCATTTCCTGTTAAAACCTCATGTTTGCTTTGTCTTCATTCGTTATGCTAATTATTGCTTTTCTGATCAGATGAAGCGCCATCTGTCGGACATTTTTTGAACTTCTTTTTCGGCAAGGTTAATAAATATGAGTTTGGGCAGTAAGCGCTCTGCTCTGCCATTGGCTAGCGCTGTGACATCAATGTGGGACTGCGCGCTCCCAAACGGCCTGCACAAGCTTAGTCCGGTATGGCACGGAATGTCCATTTATATCAAGTTTTTGACTAAAGAAATTGTTTCTGCCTTAAATACAAAGTGCTATTCTGCTGCAAAATATTCCAGTTAAGAGTGCTGGGTCTTATTGTATCGTAGATTTGCGCGATACGTATCAGTAACATATCAGATCACAAACATATCGACAATTTGTTTAAATATGAACTGCTGGCTTTGAAAGAACAGGAATGTTTCAAACAATTTTTTCCGTGCCGACTGTAAATCCCTTACAGATTCGGTTTCATTGAAATGCCGGGAGCGTATTCGAGAATTTGCAACATTTACATTGTCCTTCCTGTAGCACTTCGAGATCCACACTTTCTTTAACGTTCCATCTCGAGAAAAAAATGAAAATTTATTTCAGTTCCCTTTGTGTTCCCACTGTGAGAATTACAACCCGTAACAGCACAGCCTGGCACTGTATAAATAATAACAGAAGTATTTCAAAGAATTACAGCAGAAAATATAGCACTCGGGAAATCTATGAACTTTTTACTTCCAAACTATGAAGTGAAACAAACTATTTAACCCTTTACTTCCCAGTGTTGTTTTTCAACAACAACGTATTAAAAGCTAATTTATACCGTATTTTGTGTATCAATCCTTAAAATCGCATTGTTGTTGATAACATGCTGCAAGTACGACATTTTGCCGCTTGGTACGGCGTGTGGCCACTTATGAGGCATTAATCTGTCCGTCTTGTAGTTTGTGTTACGTAGCCGTCTGTACGTGGCTGTGATTAGGAGCGCGAGTGTGGTTCATGTTATTTTATTTGAGCAGTGAATTGTCTTTGGTTCTGTGGCGAAGATTATACTAGCATTATTGATATGACAGTGTTAACCATCAACAAAATAACGTCCCAAGTAATAAAATACCTCGATACAAACGTCTGTGTTGTGCACGACATAAAAAATCAATAGTACGTCCAAAACTCTTAAAACACATATTTTGATCTTTAGTGCACTGTATTAATACAGAAAACACTGAAGTTAAATTTTTACAAAGCTTAATTCATAACGTGGGAATGAGGGGGTTAAGCAAACACAAAGCAGAAATGGTATCATACACACACGCACACGAGTTAGCAACCAACTCTGCATTTTTGCTCCCACGTGTCCCACAGTGACGTCATGCGCAGAACGGCGAAAACGCGTTTTCTACTGCGCATCGCTTACTGCGCCCCCCTGTTTTTCGGTTGTAGTAAAATCCCTTGTCATTCCAAGCATGTGTGTCTATTTTTACCTCTCTATCTGCCTTATTCCGTGATTTAATAAGTTTTCAAATTTATACTGATTTTTTGATCACCCGGTATATCGACAATAAATACAGCCGCTCGATTACGGAAGTAATAAGAAAATGGGGGTAAGATGCACTTTTAAAGCCGGCCCCTGTGGCGGCAGGCAAGGTAGAAAAACAGCGACGGAACGTGAGTGCATCAGGGCGGACCTAACAAAGTGTAAGCAGAGAGGCGGAACCATGACGATGCACTGCCTGCTGCCTGTGTGCCCGCCGCCGCTGACTCATCCGCTGCGATCATCTGCCTTTTTATACCACCTTCTTCTCACTCTCGCGTTAGCTTTAGCACACTGTCTTACTGCAGGTCAGCAACGCGACCAACCTGGCAGGCAGCATTTGACGCTGTAGACGAGAAAATAAACTGCGTGGACAAAACGACATCAACACCCAACGTAAACACTATATTTATTAATATTTACGGACTATTCGGTCGATTCTTGATGGAACACAGACGTATTAAATAACTGTGTATACTATATATTTGTTCCACAAAAATATTTATTTTGTTGTAAACTAGCTTTCGGCTTCTTAGGACATCTTCAGACAACTTAATACTGCAGATTATCCATATCACACACCAGGTGCTGTGTTTCGAGAACAAAGATTTTGCAAAGGTCTGTATCAGTCATAGACCATGTAATCTTTAAGTATTTTATAACAAACAGAGACGCCCAACCAATTATGTGGTGTCGCACAAGTATGAAGCGCGCGCCACGTACTTTCGCCGCGTGCCGCCATGAAAGCACGGCGCGGCGTTCTTACGACGTCGGCACGAGCGCCCTCTGCTGCAATCCCACTCGTGGCCACCACTGAACTGCATCGGCCGGCCGCGGTGGCCGAGGGGACTGAGGCGCGCCAGTCACGGTCTGCACCGCCACTACGGTCGGGGGTTTGAATCCCCCCTTGGGCATGGATATTTGTGCCGTCTTTAGTCATAGCTAGTTCATAAGTAGTTTGTAAGTTTAGGGACTGATGACCCCATAGTTAAGTCCCATAAAAAAAAAAAAAAAAGTTAAAAAAAACTGCATCGGTCACTTGGCAATCAGACAGGTACTAGGACTCATCTGTAGGCAGGCCTCTACCTACTTAAACTATGTACCTGCATTCCATTAGTCTTCAGTTAACAAAGTTTAGTATTGTACCATATTTCTACGAAATATATATCTTGTTCTAATCTAGTTTAGTGTTTCTAGTTTCTGCTGTCCCACTGGCTGGTCACCTCAGACTCTGTACCCGCACACGCGTGCATCCTATTTCCCTATGTCGGCCTCTCTCCACTCGGCCACCGACACCCAGGACAACCGGCGGAAACGAGACACAAAAACAAAACTGTAACTATGAGATAACTATAAATTAATTTTAATAAATAAGCTGAAATCATCATATGGCCCAGCGAGAGTACCAGTAAGTACAATTGTATATTAAATTAACTTATATATACTACTACAATGGCTGAAAATGATAGCAGTTGGAGACTAAAAAAGAGAGATGCCACCTTTGCAGAACATGCCTTCAATAAATGTCATGCTTTTGAATTTAAATGTGATGAAACTTCCTGGCAGATTAAAATTGTGTGCCGGAACCGGGACTGGAACCTGGGACCTTTGCCTTTCGCGAGCAAGCGCTCTACCGACTAAGGCGAGGTACTGTCGGAAGTTCAATGTTCAGATGTTTGTATAGCTTATGCGACTTAACTACGGGGTCATCAGTCCATAAACTTACAAACTACTTATCAACTAGCTTATCCTAAGGACGGCACAAATACCCATGCCCGAGGGGGGGATACGAATCCCCGACCGTAGTGGGCGTGCAGAGCGTGACTGGAGGGACTGAGGCGCTCCAGTCACAGTCTGCACGGTGACTACGGTCGAGGGTTCGAATCCCCCCTCGGGCATGGATATTTGTGCCATCCTTAGGATAAGCTAGTTGATAAGTAGTTTGTAAGTTTATGGACTGATGACCCCCTAGTTAAGTCGCATAAGCTATAATGCCGTCCTTAGCATTAATTAGTTCGTAAATAGTTTGTAAGTTTAGGGACTGATGACCCCGTAGTTAAGTCCCATAAGCTCTACAAATATTCGAACATCGAACTTTACTTCCGCCAGTACCTCGCCTCAGTCGGTAGAGCGCTTGCCCGCGAAAGGCAAAGATCCCAGGTTCGAGTCCCGGTTCCGGAACACAATTTTAATCTGCCAGGAAGTTTCATATCAGCGCACACTCCGCTGCGGAGTGATAGTTTCCATTCCGGATTAAATGTGAGTTTCGCCACAGAGGCAATAAAGGCAGAAAGCTGTCATTGCTTGACATTCCCTGTATCAATAAACGCCAAGCTTAGAAACCAAACCTAATTTTCAATGCTCAAACCCAACTTCAGTATTCACCCTTATTAAAACAGCTATCATATATAATTCTGCCACCATGCTTGCTGAAATTTTGTAATGTCTCTCACCCACATTCCAATGTTTTTACTTCCCTGTGCTACTTACATCATATCCGTGAAAACCAGCGAGTTCTAATATGTGCTGTGTACTTTAATATGCTTCTTTATTCCATATTTTTAAAAGAAATAGAAGAAAATTGATCTAAGGACAACAAAAACACCCATGCCCGAGGGGGGGATCGAACCCCCAACGGCGAACTGCCGTGCGCACCGCAGCACGGCGCTCCAGTACGCACGGCTAATCCGCCGCGGCCACATAATCACATACTCCAAACATATGTAATTGTCCCTCACCCAAATTTCATTCTTTATGTCTTCCTCACTCACCTATTCCCCTCCTACTTTTGTTCTCGTATATAAGTTAATTTAATATACAACTGTACTTACTGGTACACTCACTGGGCCATATTTTTGTTTCGCCTTATTTATTCAAAATTAATTTATAGTTATTTCTTAGTTACAGTTATGTTTTAATTGTTTGGGTGTCTCTGTGTGTTATAAAATCCTTAAAGGTTACATGGTCTATGACTGACATATCGTTGTGAAATATTCGTTCTCGAAACACAACAGCCTGTGTGATGTGGATAATCTGCAGTATTAAGTTGTCTGAAGATGGTCTAAGAAGCCGAAAGCTGTTTACAACAAAATAAATATTATTGTGGAACAAATATATAGTGTACACAGTTATTTAACAATATTTATTTATTAGTGAGTAGCAGGTTCACTATTGGCATTGAGAACAGGGCTACAACTCATCGAGGAACAGATTGGTAAAATGTCTTTATAGTTTCTAACAAAATGTTATACTCTCTTGTTCCGAAAAGTTCGCCAATTATTTCGATGTTGGAGCTGAAAATTTGCACTCTCTGCTCTAAAACTCTTCATAACGGTTCAGTTATGGCGATTTTGCTGTCCAGGGTTGATGTCTGATGATTTTTTGATTATGTAGAAAGCACGCCTGAACCTTTATCGCTTTGTGTGTGGGCGCATTATCATTTTGGAATATGGCAGTGTATCTTTACCAATGTGTTAGTCATATTAAGTAGTATGTTGTCGAGGATGGTGAGATATTCATTCACAGTTACCCGAACAGTGACGGTAATGATGGAAACATTGGAATACCTCAACGTAGATGCCCATATCATGACGAATCCTCACTCATTCCTCATGATATTCGTCTAGATTAGCTTAATCGTTATGGTTTGAGTGGGGTATGCTAAAACGTTTGAGTTAAGCTACGTATACTGTTAGGGTTATTGCAGATTTTGGAGATGGAAATCTCAGTAAATTAGCTTACTATGCCTATTTTAATTCACTGCTCTCGTATGACATCATATTCTGGTGTACTTCAACATTTGAATAAAAAAGTATTCATTGCACAAAAGGGTGTAATCGGAATAACTGCTGGAGCCCACCCAAGATCATTCTGCAGACATCTATTTAAGGAATTATGTATCCATACAGTAACTTCACAGAACACACACACACACACACACACACACACACACACACACACACACACACGTGTATATTTGTTGTTAATAATCCAACCCAGTTCAAAAGTAATAGCAGTATGCATAGCTATAACACCAGGAGATAGGCTGATCTTCAGTATACAGGATTAAATCTGACTTTGGCACAGAAAGGGGTGAATTATGCTGCCACAAGTCTTCGGTAACCTACCAAAAAGCATCACTAGCCTGACAGATAGTCAACTAGCATTTAAAAATACATCAAAGGAATTTCTGAATGACAAATTCTTCTATTCATTGGATGAATTTTTAAATACAAATTAGTAAATAAAAAAAAGTTATATAATATTTTGTGTAATATAACATCTTGTATAGACACCTTTTATTAACCTACACGTTCATCATCATTACGTAGTGTCATATTCATGATCTTTGGAACAAGTATTAATCCAGTTTAATCTAATCACGCGTAACTCTAAGAAGCAGGTATGCCGTACTGTAAGCTTTTTTGTTTTAGCTATACTAACCTGGTTGTTTGTGGGAAGCAATGTAAACGACGATTCATACAACCATGCCACGTACCTCCAGCCATCAAGTGTCCAGGTTTTATGATCCCGGAACAACTCTCTTCGCTGTTTTGCGTTGTTCACCCATTGCAGCCATTCCGCGAATGTCATCTCCACCCGTAATGTTTTTATCGAAACAATATGACCACAGCATAACACATACAGTCACGACACCCCCGCAAATTTTTGTTAAACTCTGCGACAGCAGCGCTCCTAGCGGACGGCGAGCTGCATTTTTAAATACAGTATTGGATGAGTGCGAATAGTATCATTTATATTGATTTAACATACTTTTTACATTAGGGAACGTATGCAGTGCCATATAAATAGGCAATAACTTAAAAATAGTTCCACCTTTGTCTTTCTTAGGTTTCCTAATACCCCTGATAAGGTACGAAATGGTACATTGGAGCACAGTTTATTTACAATTATCTTTTAACCTACAAGCTTTTACTGACTAATTTCATTTACTATTCAAAATAGAAAAATGTCTAGGTAACACCAGAAGATCTGCCCTTTGGCAGAAAGACGTCGCTTTTCTACTCAAGAACGTTTTCCAGGAAAATCGGCGAGGGAGGAACGTCGGAAACGACTGTAGAATGCAATAATTACAGTATTTAACACACCAAATCAACCACCACAAACTGTAGCTGAAGGAAAAACATCACAGACGTGGCAAGAAAACGGAAAAGCAATCAAACTGTTTTCAACAAAGAAGAACCCAATTCCAGAAATGTTGCTACAGCTGAACCACAAACGGCAACAATCTTCAAGACATTGTCTCCTTAAGCTAAAGTAATCACTCTCAAAAGAATATGCGTGTATAAGAAAAACGAGTGGCGCCTAAAAATGTGCGAATCATTAGACTCCATACGGAATTGATACGTGTCAAAAACTCTTTGTCACAGTGAGAACAGGCCGTAATAGAAATTTATGTTTTTTTAATGTTTATATCCTACTTACATTCAGTGGTATAAGCTGCAAATATACACTTATTTGTAAGTATTGGTTCATGACGAAGTTCTTCCTTATACCACTAATTAAGTTCAGCTGTTTTTACATTAATTTCCGTATCATGTATGTCCAGTGGAGCAGCCATAAGGGGGGTGCTAATGAGGCTCCCAGGCACCTCCAAACGAGCTTTTAATTTTATTATTTTTTTATTGTTTTCACTTTTAGTTTTTTTACACAGGTTGTCACTGGAAATTTGAAATAGTGCACATGTAATAAATCACAGCGTAACTATAATTTGCCAAGCACAAGGTAACGTGAGAGTGAACCGCCAACGTGATGCCGCCACTGAGAACGTGTGCTACTGTCACTGTGAGCGGTTTTAATGCCTCCGCGACCAGCTTTGATGCTGCCGCTATTGTTACTGCTATGTTGAAGTTACGAGCTGACTGGCTTCAGTGTTCACAACCGTACGATAATTATCGTACATCTACGATAATTTCGTGCCTGCGTACGATGTACGAAAGAATGTTACTATCGTACGCAGATGTACGATAATTTCGAACGTAATAAAATGTAACAATACATTGTCTCTTCAAAGATTGTTTCTCGCATCCCTTCCGGTAAATTACCTTCGTAATTAAACTTGTCGCTTTAATCATCTCAGTAGCTATGAACGGCTACTTTCGTAATACAGCTCGTCGATTTAATAATCTCTCTGACTGTGAGCGTCTACCGACGGGTGAGTGACAATGTAGTGCCGTTGTCGGGATAAATAATTTGATTGTTGAAGTTCGCTCTTCATATATTCGCGTTACAATGCTCGTAGTTACGTTAAAGTGCTTGAAGCGTGCTTAGTTTTGCTGAAGTTTCACGCATTCCCTTAAACAAAGCGGCATTCTGACACAAGAAAGGAATACAACAACACTTAGTTCCTTTACGGAGCTATTGTGTCCCAATTATTAGATCGGTGGCATTGCCAGCAATCGGAGGAAGGAGAAAGTAAACGCAGTCTTTCCGATGAAGCCGATATCTAACGCAATTTAACCAGGAGCGGTCGCACAACTTTTCCTGGAACGGTGCATAAAACAATTTTTAAAAACCGCTCTTCATTCCGAAAAAGTAATATATTTTGTAAGAGACAGACTACAGTACGGTATAAGGTATACAAAATCAGATTTGCTAGTAAATATTGTGTATTATGGTTATTTTGCAGGTAAGTAAGATAATTTTGGTTAAATCCGGTGCATTTACGATAATTTTACGGCCCGAGTACGATAGTTGCCTCGTTTCAGGTTGTGAACGCTGATTGGCTTAGCAGGTCAGCGGCGCCACCGAGTGGAATCCTATGAAGTCCGCCAGAAACTAATAACAACAATAATGTTAATTTATATCAATTTTACATTTAGAGTGTCATGTTAATTAAACTGTAAAGATCTTTCTCTTTGGCAAGTAACATAGAAGCTGCTTATTACTTTACGAGCTGATTATATACATTCCTTTTCCACCGAGCCTAATAATTTTATTTCTTGTGCAATTGTTTTCGTAGTATAATTGGTTAAATTACAAAAAGTGTAAAAAAAGTCATAGATCAATAAATTCAATAGGCTTTATTTTTAAAAAATGACCTCCCTCCCCCCACAACCACATCCTGGCTGCGCCACTGTGTATGTCCTCTTGATATTATACTAAGGCTTGTAACGCAAAAATTATACTTACCATATTATTAATTATGTTCACAAACAATTATAAACAAAGAACACTCTTTCGCGGCTCACCCACCACTAAGAGCGCTAGTGTCGCAACTGTCAATTGGTAACAACTTTTACAGTAGTGAGTGTCGCGACTGTATATATTAAACTGTGGTTTTACTCAAGTGAGTGTTGAGTTTTGCAGTCGCTTTTGCTGTGGTAGTTTTACGTTGCCTGGCCTCCATAGTTCTCAATACTAGTCTGCCGTCGTCATTGAACTTCGGGTTTCGCCCACCATTTCTCTTCGCCAATGAGGTTTGGCCTTGTTTCGGGTTCGCTGTCATTACCGGGGGCGCTGTCCGCAGCGGCACGTTAAACAGTGCAGCCGCATTCGCCACAGATGCGCCAGCTGACTGCGCACCATCCAGCTGCACTCTTTGGGAACCTCAGAGGTCACGCGTTTCGCCGGTCACCTGTGTTGGCCTAGGGATGGGAAAAACCGACCGGTTAAAACCGATACCGGTATTTTAGTTTTGAACAACCGGTTTTTTCCGTATTTATTTGGTGTCGGTTGTAACCAGTTTTTTTAGTTATTGCCAAGAACCGGATAAAAAACTAGTAGACCCTAATGTTTAGGGCTATTCCTAAAATTTCCACTGCTATGAAATATTAGGTCAGCGCAGTAACTAAGAAAAGCGATCAGTGATAATTTAACAACAATCCCGGCAGTCAGAAACGTGCAACAAACGCGTGGCATAAGAACTTAAGAGCTGGTGCAACTACTGAGACATCGATGCACACCTGTTGCCGCGTGGCGTGGCGCGCGTGCACCGGTAGTGTGCGAGACTTGCCTCCGTCTGGTCATGCGGCAGTTCCTTGCTGTCGTCGCCACACATCGGTTGTGTCTTAAGTGGCACCATCTCGAGTGTGGAAGTACTTCACGAAGTACGGCAGCAGTGAGGTACAATGCTCCATTTGCTTTAAAAAGCTGAGAACGGGTAGGGTACTACAAACATGCTATGTCACTTAAGGAGAAAGCATCCAAAATGTTCCTTGGAAGAGAAGGTAAATTAGATTCATATACCTATTATGTAAGTGATGTACTCTAAGCTTGGAATAATAACTTTTAATGTATTATCATATTGTTATGCTAACACGTTTTATTAATGTAATTCCTTGAAAGCGACGGGCTGCTCTCGTCGGAGGTTCGAATCCTCCCTCCTCCCTCCTCCCTCGGTCATGGGTGTATATGTTGTCCTTAGCGTAGGTTAGTTTAAGTTAGATTAAGTACTTTGTAAGTCTAGGCACCAGAGGCCTAAGCATTTAGGTCTCATAACTTACACCCATTTGAACATTCTTTGATCATGTGGTACAGAGCTTTCCTAGTTGAATTTGCGTAAATTTACACTGACAACTATCAAACTGTTGGAACTGTGACTTTATTTTTCGAAATACTTCTGCAGCACTGATTGAAGTTTATTTACTGACTTTAACTTATGTGTATTGTGTATATAACGAGATATTCGTATGCGCTGGCTCACAAGTCCAACTTATGGAGTGGTTGGCTCAATATTCGCAACTGCCTGATGGAAATACTAGGCCAGTAAATCTGTATGCTCCGTATATCGTCTTCTACGGACTCCTGGCTAGGTTTACACACACTCGTAGGGAGTATTGGGAGGGGACCTTGCAAAATATGGAAAGACTAGTGGTTTGTCGTATAACGTAAATTCACCTAAATTTTAACCAAATTTCGGTTTCGGTCGAAAGTAGAAGAACCGACGATTACGGTTTCTGTTTCGACCGCAAAATATGTTTCGGTCGAAGGCTACTGTAAATAATAGCAATAAAAAACCGAAAACCGGTTATTTAAAAAACCGGTTATCTTGAGCAATTTCTACGGTGCGGTTAAACTGGAGATGAAAAGAACCGGTATAACCGAAAACCGGTTGTTTCAGCGATAACCGCCATCCCTATGTTGGCCGCGGAGAACAACATCTGTAATATAGAGCAAGCCCGTTTTGTTTTAATTTCTTTATTCTTTAATCAATACAGTAACCCATTACCTATTGCTAAATGTGTCCTAATATGCTACTTTAACTACTGCTTACAATTGATTTTGTTTTAATGCATTTTAATCTGGCAATTTTAACTATGAACTACTACTATATTTACTGTATCTTGTGTCATGGAGGTGTTGGCTTGTTTGTGTTTGTGTCTTTTGTTATGTGATGCAGTGTGTGTGTTATGAACGTCTTGCTGTGTTTCCTCCCGCTGCAGTGTTTACAGGTGTGCCAGAAATGTGACGTGTCCCTGACACAGGGCTGGCCCTTTCCTCTGCAGATACTGGGAGAGTGTTGTGCGTGTGTGTATTATTTACAAAAGGGTGTCTATTCTAACTTAAAACTAAACGTCTTTACACGATCGACTTCGTGGTGGAAACTGACTACTCGAAGTGTGTGCGCCTTTCGTGCCTGCGTGTAAATCAGCAGACGACACCATCGCGAGTGCGTCTGTGACTTCAATGATCTATATATTGTACCAAGTGTGGAGTTCTTAGTTTTCGAGTGTGCTGCAGAATGCGCATGCGCAAAGGCAAGGAACAGTAGTGGTGTCTGCTAACATCGGAAGTGTGTATGTTCTGGTCGATCTCAAAAAAATGTTCAAATGTTTCTATAGTATATGGGACTTAACTACGGGGTGATCAGTCCCTAAACTTACAAACTACTCATGAACTACTTACGAACTAGGACGGCACAAATATCCATGCCCGAGGGGGGATTCGAACCCCCGACCGTAGTGGCCGTGCAGACCGTGACTGGAGCGCTTCAGTCTCCTCGGCCACCGCGGTCGGCTGTTCTGGTCGATCTGATTCATGTTACAGCAATGCTTTTGCATCTTCTTTATTCTATTGTTTGCTTTTTCATCGCACCTAAAATATTGCACCAGAGCTTAGTGTTCTGTTTTTACTAGTGTTCTCCTACAAAAGCGATGAAATATCATTAAGCAAAAAAAATATTTTCGTTTTCCGGGGAAAAGGCCTACTCTATGTATAAATACGAACGTAAATATATATAAAAGTGTTTCAACGAAAATTATTTCGACAGTGAAAGAGTCAGAATTATTAGATGAGAAAATTATTTTCCACGTTATTTTGACAGTTAGCAACAAAACAAGATATGAAAACTAAACTAAACAGTAGCTTTTTATTGCATTTTAAATATTGTTTGATGTGTTTACCAGAATAAAGTTTCTTTACCAAATAAGTGTGTATGTTTTGAAATTTTTCTATGACACTTTTCCTATTATTTAGGTTCTCAGTTGTGTGCATAATTTACTAAATGACATTTGAGGAGAACATCGACTATGAATAACCCTTTCGTCAATTTATAAACACAATTATCCTTTCCCTGTTCCTGCGTAAAAAATGCTCTCATAACCTCTCTTCTTCATTCAGATGCGAAACTACACAGTTTTGGTGTTTACGTCTAAACGAAAACAACTACTCGAGATAGGCGAGACGCACTACGGGAATCATAGTCCATGGGCGCTTCAGTAGACACACTCGTCTTGAGTAATCAATTGAGACAAGAAAGTTCATCGTGTAAAAGGGGCTTAACTTTCAAGTGTGGACTGCGGTCGCATTTCAGTGTCAACAAGTACACAGTAGTGTCAACATGCAGCAGGATGTACTATATTGATTGTATTCATATTAATTTGTCTACCTCATGTCTGTAACTCCAACTTCTTAGTACGATTTGATCTTTTATTTTGTGAACAGGGTGCTTGTTTGTTTAAGTATACTTATCTGACACGTTTTAAAATAAATTATAAATCAGTGACGTAAATAAATTAATGTTTTAAAATGGATGACTTAATTCGTGCCACCTCCATTTAAATCTACTCTCTTTCAGTTTAATAAGCATACCTGCCAACTTTTGAGAAGGGCTATCAATAAAAATCAGGCGCGGCAAAAATCTGACGAATTTCGACATACCCCGAGTTGACGAAAATAAAAGTACTTCTGGTTCGAAAATACAATAATTCATCCTTCAAACAAGAAGTAATAGTTAAGTCATATCTACTTACATAATAGTAAAATCTACTTACATAACAATCTAGAAGAAATCCGTGCTAAAAAGCAGTTGAATATTGGTTTAGAGCATACATAGAAGTATTTGCTTGGTAAATTAAACAGATATGCGATAGTTGACAAATGCATTGCACAATAAAACTAGTTTAACGTAACACAGGCAAGAAATAATGTAATACACAATGCACATCACATGCTACTTCGACTTTCAATTCTTAGTTATGCCCTTCTTAGCTTCTTGAGAAAATGTTTTGTTGTGAAGAGGCCAGAACTATTCATCTTCAAAATACAAATAGACTCCAGAGATTCATTGGAGTTGGATGATTTGAACTATTTTCTATTTTTCTTCACAAGACACTACTCTAGAAATTCGGTTGTACATAAGAAGTCAATCGGCTTTACGAATTCTTCATATTGCTGTCCAGCTGGAAACACTTGCAGCACATTGATTTGCAACCAAACTGTAAAACAGCCTCTGAAGCTCATACACCACCCCATCAGTAGTTCCATTCTGTTCCTTGCATAACATGGAAGAAAACTGTCGAGCTCCAGTTTTGTTTAACCTTGGTGCAAACTTGTTTATGATGTAGTCATAGGCAACACGTACAGAAATACTTTCTCACTGATGAAAAGAAAAGGATTTTTTCGCATCCTGGAGATCGATCACTATGTTCTAGGTCTGAATACCAATAATCAACTCATCATCACTTTTTTGAATATCTGGAGCAGATATCTGTCCATGCCTATATTGAATATCTGTCAATACCTATGATTCACATGGAAGAACGGTCATCCCGGCTTTAAATTAACTTCCAATTATAACTAACTGTTAAAAGTACCAATGATATCAAATTGTGTCATCGACTATTCTAGACTTGCCTTTGACACACGCAAACAATTGAGTGTACGGAAGTGATGGGATTATCGAATGTTAAAAGTTTCAAATGTTTGTCCGAAGTTGTCAAATAACACAGTCCATCCGTAAAACAGTTAAATGATGCAAATTTTCGTAAATTTTACGGATAAAGCGTAAAAGTTGGCTGGTATACATAAGATTCTCAAGTGGAGTTCGTGTAATCCCATCAGGGTTGTATAGCGATATTTTGCCTTTCCTACGTACTTTATATTTGCATTAAATGCAATAATCAGTTTCCATGGCAGTGTACTAGCGGTTTCCAACTAAACTGGTAGACTTAAAGTCGAGTAATACGAAGGCAGTGGTCACCTGTGGGGAAGTCGCGATGGTGCAAGGCAATGGCTTCACACAAAAGGGAGAAATCAGTTCTTGAATTAATCTAGCGTCTCAAAGACAAAATTCGTGCACAACCTGAAATATCATCCATTGACCATGCTTTCGAGCAGCTGGAGGGAGAGTAGGTGGTATAATAGTTGCAGAGGGTGATGACTGACTTTTAATATTTATAATGATGCGGCTTGATCGATTAATCGAATTTAAAGTTTTTCGAGTACCTTTATTATCGGTAGAAAAGCAAAATTTTCAGCAGTCATCGTGGTTCATTCGATAACGTTGTAGTTTCATAATCAAGAAACTGAAGGATCGATGGTTCGAAGCGATGATTGAGATCAGGCGAGCATGGTGCATGTTGAAGTTGCACCCCCCCCCCCCCCCTGTTTGACGTCATTGGCTCTGTGTTGGTGAGCGTTGTCGAGCAACTTGAACATCCACCATACTCGACGGATCTCAATCATCCTGACATCTTCATATTCTTTCGACACAAACTCCCATTGAAAGGAAAGAGATTTGACGATATTGCTGACATCCAGCGAAACGTGACAAGCTTTTTGAACACCATCCCAAAGAAATATTTCATGCAAAGTTTGTAGGTCACGAATCGCAGAGCTCAGCGGTGAATAGTTATGGAACGTGAGTATTCTGAAGGACGGTAAGGAGGGTAAGGACGGTAGTTCAGCTACGTTAATGTTACAGGTATATTCACTGAACTCTATTGTCGGAGGTTGTATGTTTCGTTCCATAGATCAGAGTTGAGGAGATCCTCGTGGAACTGATAATATAATACCAACAGTATGAATACAGAGACATCCATCATTTGGATCTATTTAAGAATTCGTCAGTGGAGTAGAAGGAGTTGGCACTAGAAAGCCTTTTAGGCTCCTCTTAACGCCGCGGTGGAGTGGCCGAGCGTTCTAAGGCGTCTTGCTGCGGAGCGCGCCGCTGCTCGCCGTCGGAGGTTCGAGTCCTCCCTCGGGCATGGGTGTATTTGTTGTTCTTAGCATAAGTTAGCTTAAATAGTTTGTAAGCCTAGGGACTGATAACCAGAGTGGTTTAGTCCCATTTGAACATTTGCTCCTCTTAAAATGATCTTTATTTGTAGCAAAATTTTTTATGGTTGCTGGTAAATTATTAAAAATATGTGTTCCTGAGTAGTGGACCCCTTTTTGAACTAACATATGTGCTTTTAAGTCCTTGTGCAGATCATTTTTGTTCCTAGTAATGTATGAATGACCCGAGCTGTTTGTTAGGAAAAGGGATATATTATTTATGAAAAACTTCATTAAGGAATAAACGTACTAAGAGGCAGTAGTTTAAATACTCAGTTCTTTGACGAGGCTTATATAGGATGTCCGTGAATTTATTACACAAATAATACGTATTACATGGTTTTGGACTCTGAAAACTATTGCTTGACTTCAAGAGTTACCGCAAAATATTATACCATATGACATTGTGAAATCAAAGTAAGCAAAGTAGGCACGCTTTCTTATTTTTATGTCTCCTATGCCTGATACCACTCGTACTGCAAATACAGATTTGTTAAGTCATCTGTAGTTCTGTGTTGCGCTCTTCCCAACTGAATTTATTATCAAGCTCTAATTCCAGGAATTTAATACTGTCAGCCTCTGCTCTTCTTCATACTTAATTCTGGATCGAAATCTCTTACATGTTGTGAACTGCATGTAGTGAGTCTTTTAAAAGTTTAATATCAATGAGTTGGCTTTAAACCATTTATTAATGTTCATGAAAATATTATTAGCAGATCTTTCTAGAATTATGCTCGATATGGTATTTATTGCAGTACTTGTATCGTCTACAAGCAAAACGAACTCTGCTTCTAACAATGTAACTGATGAGAGATCATTAATGTACACAAGAAACAGCAATGGCCCTAAGATGGATCCTTGTGGGACACCACATGTAATTTCTTTCAAATCTGATGATGACTGATGGCTTAATTCACTAGTCCTTTGCATTGACACTCATTGTTTCCTGTTAGAGACGTACGATTTGAACCATTTTGCAGCAATTCCCGTAACAACATATCATTCTATTTTACTTAGAAGGAGGGTATGGATGCATGGTTCATACAACCAAAAGCCTTTGTCAAATCACAGAAAATATCTGCTACTTGTAATTTATTATCTAATGAATTAAGTACATTCTCACTGTAGGTGTAAATAGCCTTATCGATATCGGAACCTTTCAGAAATCCAAACTGTGTTCCAGGCAATGTATCATTTGAGGTTAGATAGTTGAGAAGTTGCATGTACATTACCTTTTCTAGAATTTCTCAGAATGCCAGTGAAAGTAAATCGGTTTGTAGTCTTTAATTAGACTTCCACGTGGTTTTTCCGGTAGAACAAAACTATTCATCCTAACATGTTACCGTAAACTGTCATTTCTGAGGCTATGTCTGTGTAGACATTAGGACCTGACTGGAGCGAAGAACAGCTGACAGGCCGCAACTGCACCTCGTGGAGTGCCTTACCGTTCGCCGTCAGTGCAGGCCTGCTGTAGGGTGGACATCCCAGGCACACGCGCGAGACGTGCGGTCTGCAGCCAGCTCTCGTTTCGCAACTCTGCCTCTCAGCAGCCTTCTGGCTTCAGCTGATCGCCGTGGGATCGCCTGACACCTCCAGGGGTGAAGCCAGCCAGCTATGAGTCGGTCTACACGTAGGAAATGTTTGAATACTGCTCACCGGTGGAGTTGATAAAGGAGGCAGAGAAGATCCAACGTTACAGGATCACTCAGTAATCGTGAAACCTTACAGAGACGATCGATAAACTCCAGTGGAAGACATTATTGATAGATCTGAAGCATTGAATTAAAATTTGTGGTGCGGCCGGGAATCGAACCCGGACCTCCATGCTTACTAGGCAGACGTCTTAACCGTTAGACTACCACACCACTAACGATTAAGGCGCCTCGGAATAGTCTATGTACGATTTCCCTCCACAACACAAACTTTAATTCAGCTTCTTTGTTCCAAAGATAATTGCCACTACTGCCAAGGCTCTCCATGCAGCGGAATAGCACCTCAGCAATGGACATGGTGGAATGACATATTAGAGACGTAAATCCGTCTCAGGGATTCTTTAATTGTATTAATTGATATTTATATCCAGTGGAAGACTCTGCAAGAAAGACGCTCTGTAGCTCGGTATGGGCTTTTGTCGAAGTTTCGAGAAGATACCTTCACCGTGAAGTTTAGCAGTATATTTCTTCCTCCTACGTATATCTCGCGAAGAGATAACGAGGATAAAATCAGAGAGATTTGTGCCCACACAGAGACATACCAACAATCTTCCTTTCCACGAACAAAATGTTCAAATGTTTGTTAAGCTTATGGGACTTAACTACGGGGTCATCAGTCCCTAAACTTACAAACTACTTATGAACTACTTACGAACTAGGACGGCACAAATATCCATGCCCGAGGGGGGATTCGAACCCCCGACCGTAGTGGCCGTGCTGACCGTGACTGGAGCGCCTCAGTCACCTCGGCCACCGCGGCCGGCCTTTCCACGAACAATACATGACTGGAACAGGAGGGAGAACCGATAGTGGTACTCAAGGTACCGTCTGCCACACACCGTCAGGTGGCTTGCGGAGTATGGATGTAGATGTAGATTTTCTTTATTGTAATTTTGAAACTTATATACAACACAGGTAGGCTGGCAGCAGCCTCATACGCTGTTATTGAGCCACTATTAAAACGTAATTGACATGAAGAATAAAATTGTTAATACAGGAGTATGTAGTATGATAAAAATCAGCGCCATGTCGGAGACAAAAACACATTGAGAAACAGTGCACTAGACATGATGAACATAACGGAGATGCTGGTAAAACTGACGAGAGCGGCACTTGTCTGAATACAGTGGGTGCACTGTTAAAATACACTGAAGACACTCACAACTTTGTACGAAGCACTGATTAAAACTCGATTAGCAGGAGGACCCCACAGAGGAGGGTGGAAGTGTTGGTAGCGCGGTAGGAGGAGAAGGAAGAGGGTGGGAAAGAGTGAGGAGGGAGCGTATGGACTCCAGGGGGGGTGAGAAGAGGGGAAAACCAAGTGACAGGAGGGAAAAGGACGGGAAGGGGAGAGGGGGCATTGTATCCATGGGGAGAGGATCAGTGTTGATAGAAAGGATAGATTAAAGGACGGAGGGCGTCATCAGGTAGGGGGAGCTGCAGGAAGTTACCCTTGGGAAAGGATTTGGAGAGTGTGGAGATGAAGGGAGGGTGGGATACAGTGGGGAAGGCGTGGCAGAGGCCCAGGATTGGTAAGAATGGGGTATACCAGGAGGTTACGGGAATCTACTTTGCGGGTAATGTGAAGGAGCCAGATATGTTGGAGAAACTGTAGGAGGTGGATGAACAGGATGATGTTGTACAGGATCTGCATGGGGAAGAGAAGTGGATGCGGTAGGCGAGGCGGAGGGCGTGGCATTAAAATATTTGAAGGGTCTTGTAATAGGTAGGAGGAGCAGGATGGAAGCTGTAAAGGACGGTGCGCATTTTGGATCTGTAGATGTATTGGATAGTGGATGGACAGGGGCCCCGTGTCCGGCCGGAGAAGAGTTTGAGGAGGTTGAGGCGGGACATTGCTTTCTGATGTACTGTGTGGAGGTGGGGGTTCCAGAAGACAGATCGACCGAGGGTGAAGCCAAGGTATTTAAGGGTGGCGGTATGAGGGAAGGGACGATAGTGGAGGGTTAGGTAAAAATCATAGAAGCGGAAGGAGGCGGTGAAGTGACCTATGATGATTGCCTAGGATTTATCAGGACTGATGGAGAGGACCCACTGGTTGCACCATGCAGCCAACTCGATGAGGTGTGGAAGGGGAAGCAAGAACTACGTTTTATTAGCATAAAACTTTGCAGATGTGACAGCATTACTATGCTTTTCTGTCCTCTTTTGGAGTATTGCCGTGTGCCGCGGGATCTACGATATACATTCAAATTATAACAACTCCAAATTTTTGCTTAGGACTCCCTACTGATAGAAACATACTGTTTGTTGTAAAATACGCGCGCATCGTTGTGGATGGTAGAGATGTAAGTACTTTGCGGCACATGGATCTATAGCGGCAGCGGAGAGTTAGGACTGTTATTTATACTGAAAATGGCGACTTTCTCACACTCAAACCATCAGAAGTCAGACAGTCGCATGGGTACCAAACGTTGGATATCGATAGAGTATCGACCAAAACTTCGATATCATTCGTGATATGTGCTGCCGTCCAGGATAACGTATGAAATGTTCAAATGTTTGTAATTCTATGGGACCAAACTACTTTGGTCATAAGTCCCTAGACTTAGAAACTACTTAAGCTAAGTAAAACTAACTTAAGGACAACACACACATCTGCGCCCGAGGGAGGATTCGAATCTCCGACGCGGGACGCCACTCGATCCGTAACGTGGAGCTCCAGACCACTCGGCTACTCCCGCGCGGCGATAACGTGCGTAAACGGATAGTAATAAGTAAAACCTGTCCTACAGAGTAGGGCCGTGTTTGTCAGGGGGTGCAAGGGGTGCGGGGCATCTCGGCGCTAGTACACAGTGGGTGCCAGGCGGGGATGGCCGCGTGGCCTAAAGCGTCATGTCGACGTTGAAGGCGCGGCCGCTCCCGCCGGAGGTTCGAGCCCTTCTTCGGACATGGGCGTTTGTATCGTCTTTAGAATAAGTTAGTGTAAGCTAGTTTAGGTGGCGTGTAAGAATATGCACCGATGACCTTAGCATTTTGACTCTACAAGTACTCACACACATGTCGCCTGGAGAGCGCCTTATACCATGTGCCATCTGCCAGTTTTGAAAATTACTGAACAAACATTCATTATACCTGTAAAAATCTGGGCACCGACATTCTTTACAAATACGCCCCATGGTGTTTTCAGCACAGCTTCGACTTTCGATGGGTAAATATGAAAGGCACAAAATAATAATAATAATAATAATAATAATAAAAAGAGAATAAAAGAAACGTTTCGCGTAGTAGTGAATGGAATAACTTGACTGCCGTTGCGTGTGACAGGAAATATTAACATACACATTTGTTGCTGCCGACAGAAACTGCAACGTTTAAATTAGCCACGCAATAATAATGTTGTAACTTTCTATCATTGTTGGAACACGTGTTGTTGAAACATTGAAACGGACTTTATGTTGGTTCTTCGTAATCCAGACTTTCCGTAGATGAATGTCATTCGGGAATGAATGATAGATTACAACCGTAGTTTTTGCCTTTCTGCTGTGTGACAGATTTCTCACTGTAACAGTCTGGTATTTTCGTACGATACTGTACACCGCAAAAACACCAAAAACTAAAAAAAAAAAAAAAAAAAAAAAAAAAAAATGACAACGCTGCCCGGTTGCTGGAGGAAATTGGACAGGGAGGAAAGAAAAAGACAATGTTTCAAGTTTGCACAAAAGTGAACACATGAAAGGAGGCATATATTCTTGCATTTTCAATATTGATCTAATCCTCCCCGTTTACAACTAATTTTCACGCTGGTTTTGTAAATCTATAGAAAAACGGTGGTAAAAAAGCAGCCTTAATACTAGAGTTCGATGTCCAGTATAGCATCAGCACAATACATCCACACATTTATTCTGCAAATCACATTTAAGTGCCCAGTAGAGGTTTTATCGAACCGCTTTCATAATATTTCTCTACCGTTCCATTTTCTAGTAGCGCGAGAGAAAAAGGAATACTTACATCTTTCAGTTTTCGATCCGAATTCTCTTATTTTATTATGATGTCATGTCTTCCTCTGCAGGTGGGTGCTAAGAAAATATGTTCGTATTAGGAGAAGAAAGTTGTTGAAACAATTTTCGCAAATAAGTCTCGCCGCAACAAATAACGCCTCTCTTTTAAGAATTTCCATCCCAAATCGTGCATCATTTCCGTGACACTCTCTCCCTATATCGCGATAATGCAAAACAAGCTGCCCTTGTCTGAAGTTTCCTCCGTCATTCCCACCTGAGGGATCACATAATGCGCAGCAATATTTCAAAGCAGAACGTACATCTACATCTACATGGGATACTCTGCAAATCACATTTAAGTGCCTGGCAGAGGGTTCATCGAACCACCGTTATACCATTTATCTCCCATTCCATTCTCGAATAGCGCGCGGGAAGAAAGAACACCTGAATCTCTCTGTTCGAGCTCTGATTTCTCTTATTTTATTCTGATGATCATTTCTACCTATGTAAGTGGGAGTCAACAATATATTTTCGCATTCGGAGGAGAATGTTGGCGATTGGAGTTTCGCAAGTAGCCCACGCCGCAGCGATAAGCGCCGTTGTTGTAATGATTCCCATCCCACATCCTGTATCATTTCCGTAACGCTGTCTCCCCTGTATCGTGACAATACGAAACGAGCTGCCCTTCTTTGGACTCTTTCGATGTCCTAAACTGGACGGACAAGCGCAGTGTATACAGTTTCTTTAGTAGTTCTGTTGCATGTTTTAAGGGTTCTGCCAATAAAACGCAGTCTCAGGTTCGCCTTTCCCACGATATTATCTACGTGTTCTTTCCAGTTTAGGTCTGAAGTAATAGTAATTCCTAGGTATTTAGTGGAGTTTACGGCCTTCACATTTGATTGATTTATGTTGTAAACAAAGTTTAACGGATTTCTTTTCGTACTCATGTGGACGACTTCACACTTCTCATTATTTAGAGTCAATTGCCAATTTTTACACCATACTGATATCTTATTCAGATCGTTCTGCAGTTGGTTTTGATCTTCAGATGATTTTACTAGATGGTAAATGACGGCGTCATCTGCAAACAACCTAAGAGAGCTACTTAGATTTCCCCCTAAATCGTTTATGTGAATAAGGAATAGCAGAGGACCAATAACACTACCCTGTGGAACGCCCGATATCACCTCTGTTTTAGTCGATGCCTTACCATCGATTACTACGAACTGTGCCCTCTCTGACAAGAAATCCCCTATCCAATCGCAAATTTGGGGCGATATACCATAACCACGCAATTTGATTAAAAGCCGTTTGTGAAGCTTTCTGGAAATCAAGAAATACGGAATCGATTTGCGAACCTTTGTCGATAGCACCCATCACTTCGTGTGAATAAAGAGCTAGTTGTGTTTCGCATGAACGATATTTTCTAAATCCGTGTTGACCTTGGGTCAATAGATCGTTCTGTTCGAGATAATTCATAATATTTGAATACAGGATATGTTCCAAAACCCTGCTGCAAATTGACGTCAATGAAATAGACCTGTAGTTTAGTGGGTTACTCCTACTGCCTTTCTTGAATATAGGTGTGACCTGTGCAACTTTCCAATCTTTTGGTACAGATCCTTCTATGAGAGAGCGGTTGTATATGAGTGTTAAGTAAGGAGCTATCGCTTCAGCATAATCAGATAGAAATCTAATGGGTATACAATCCGGACCAGAAGACTTGTTCTTGTTAAGTGATCTTAGTTGCTGCACTACTCCGATGATATCTACTTCTATGTTACTCATTACGGCATCTGTTCGTAATTCGGAATCTGGAATATTGGTTTCGTCTTCTTTGGCGAATGAGTTTCTAAAAGCTAAGTTTAGTAACTCTGCTTTAGTAGCGCTGTCATCGGCAGGATCGCCATTACTATCACGTAGTGAAGGTATTGTTTGTGATTTGCCCCGAGTATATTTATCATATGACCAAAATCTCTTTGGGTTTTCAGTCAAATTACGAGAAAGAGTTTCGTTGTGATAAATATTGTAGGGATCTCGCATTGAAATCCTCGCTAAATTTCGAGCTTCTGAGTACGATCGCAAATCCTGGGGATTTCGTGTTCGTTTAAATTTAGTATGCCTTTTCCTTTGCTTTTGCAACAGTGTCCTGCCTACACGTACAAGTGTAGTGTAGGCAGTTTCTTTACTAAAACTGTTGCATCTTCTACCTGTTCTGCCAATGAAATGTAACCTATATGTTCTTTCTATCAAAAGTTATTCGAAATAATAATATAGTTGAATAGTTGAATTTATGGCCCGTAAATTTGATTGATTTCTCGTGTAAATGAAGGTTAACGGTATTCTTTTAGTGTTCATATAGATCATTTTGGAGTTACTTTTGATCTTCTACTGACTATACTAACCTATAATGGCAGCATCATCTGCAAACGGTCTGTAAGAGCTACTCAGATTGTCTCCTAAATCGTTTATTAAGACAAGCACTAGTACTCGCAAGATAATGTGAACGACCCACAAGATTACGAAAAAGGTAATGGAAGACAGCATAGATCACGAAATATGCATTACACAGAAGTGCACATCAGAAACAACAACGCACGCCTTGCAGAAGGTACGTGTAACTGCCCACTGACGTAAGGCTTCTATGTGTTTAGGAGCTCCACTCTGACGAATGACGTCACGCTTTGACAAACTGGGTAACTGGCAAGCGCGAGGGGAACAGGAATATACCCCCTCGGCTTCAGGTATACAGATACCGAGCTGAACAGATTGAGGACAGATTTAAGAAATTTGTCGAGTTCGTGTTTGGTTTACCACATGCAGGTAAAAGTTGCCGAGTTCGTGCGAGCCCTAAAACTACAGGGGCATTGAAATATACTAAAATGTCTAACAGAAACCTTTCTACTGTGCAAGGCAGCTTCTAATCGTTCATTAAATTACTCATAGTTGGGAAAACCAGTTTAAATTCCAGTCAAAATTATAGATTCGATACCGTATCAATTTCCTTGTAGAAATTTATTTCTTTGGGAGAAAGTGGCAAGAACATACTATGATATTTTCCTCTATTAAAACATGCTTTGAATTGAAACTTCCTGGCAGATTAAAATTGTGTGCCGGAACCGGGACTCGAACCTGGGACCTTTGCCTCTCTCGGGCAACCGACTGTGCTATCCCGACACGACTCACAACTTTACTTCCGCCAGAATCTCGCGTCCTACTTTCCAAACTTCACAGAAGCTCTCCTCCGAAACATGCAAGACTAGCACTCCTGGAAGAAAGGATATGGTGGAGACATGGCTTAGCCACAGCCTAAGGGATGTTTCCAGAATGAAACTTTCACTCTGCAGCGGAGTGTGCGCTGCTTTGAATTGTTGGTATTCTGAAAGATTAAAAATTTTAAGCAGCATTTTCGGTAATTATTCTTGGAAAACATCTGGTTTCATGCTAATAAACATTAAAAATCTCTAAATTCAAGACTTAGTTCATGTGATAAAAACGCTCTGTTACTGGCTGAAGTTCTGCTGACGTCACACTACAAGAGGAAGACGAAGCTATCTGTATGTATGCTATAGAAGTGTTAGCGAAAATTACTTGATTTTTCCTTACTTTTTCTGCGAACGCTTTCGTTGTTTGTGATAGAAAACGCATTTTAAGTAAATGGAAAATAACTTTATCAAGGCTGATAGTGGAAACTATCTGAAAGTTGATGCGTTTATTGTAAGTTAGTTTTCAAAAAACAAGCCAGATTTTAATGTGCCGGAAATAAGAAACGTAAAAAGTGCGTTTGAAGTAAGAGATACCTGGATTTAAAGCAAACTGTTAATTGTTTGGGTCAACAGACTTAGTCTAAAGATAGAAACTATTATACACCAAAACGTGTATAAAAAAGATTGTGTCTTGGATGCAGTCTTCCGTTTTTTTTTCTGACAAATCCATTGAACTTTTTGAACGAACAGTATTATTAGTGACAACAGTTAAAATTACTGATAAGTCCGTAGTTACATAGTTACAGTTCCGAGTCAGCTTAATTATTACATATACATAAATTAATATGTGCACTAGTCACGTTCCACAAGTCATTACGTATTTTTTCGTGCTGATTGATTACAAAGAAACTAGTGAGATTAATTCGAAACTTGGGAAACTAAAAAAGGATGAAAATAAAAGGTGGCATAGGTGCCAGCATTAAAAATTTTCTATGAAAAGTAACAGCTGATGTTCCAAAGTCAGAAGTGAAAGAAATGCCTAATAAATTTATACTGTTTGCATGGATGTCTGCAGAAATTTATCCAGGGGAAGGGAAGCAAACTCGAAAATTTGGTTTTTTGATCGAAACTACTAGGTCAATTTCGAGACGTGTCATATCACAAAAATCATATTTTATTGGGTTTATTGTATACCACACAAATGACCCCCATCCAATCAATATATAAATAAAACCTGTGTACTTCCTATTCTCTGACCAGAATGCCTAACGAATTTATTCCATTTGCATAGACGTATGTAGAAATTTATCTCCTTCAACTGACGACTATACACGTATGTATACACAACAAGTCATATCATCGCAATCCTTCAGCAGACGGGAATCCAACGTACTACGCATTCTCAAAAAGCTACCAGCGTAGTTGCCAACAGTGCGTTTACGAGGAGCATCATGATGGTTGGTTGGTTGGTTTGATGTTTTAGGGGGACAAAACTGCGGAGGTCATCAGTCCCCCGAGGAGCATCATGAAGTGGACGGGATCCAGAAAAGGATACCCAGGTTGGACACCCAAATGCCTGCGTGTCACACAGTGCGGTTGTCAGTGCCAAAATACGCGGCCGCACCTGCTGATGTATCACTGTGCGCTGCACGAGAGAAAGGCCCTTTAAGTCTCACAGCGAAGAGGAGTTCAGTGTCCCCAGATAACGACGTCCCCTATGCAGTTTATACGCACGATATGTCTGCGATAAAGCTGTCAGTTCGGGGTTGCGTCTGTGGCGGTAAATGTGTGTCTCTTACGTACGGTACACAGCCTACTTTGCGCCTTAGGCTGTGATGCTCCATTTGCATCTTGCGTGAGAATGAAAAGACTTCTTAGAGCAGTGCCCGAACAGTGTTTTGTTAGTAGGACTAAATAAGTGGTAGTGTGTCATGTTTGCCTGAAGAACAATGCATTGTTTTATGTTTGTTGTCATGAAATTTACCTTGTCCTACATACATACTCTGCAAGTCACATTGAGAGAGTGTTCATTCAATTGCTTTTATAATGTTTCTCTACAGTTACACTCCCTAATAGCTCTTGGGAAAAAGGAACTCCTAAACCTTTCTACTTTCGATCTGATTTCTCTTACTTTATGATGTCTCCCTTTGTAGGTGGGTGCTAATAATGTATATTCGAATTCGGAAGTGAATGTTGGTGAAAGGAATTTCACATCAACGAATAACGACTTTATTTTAATGATTTCCACCTCAACTCGTGCATCATTACCATAACAATCTCTCCCCTATATCGCGATAACACAAAATGAGCTGCCCTTCTCTGAACTTCCTGTACATCTTCCTTTAGTACCACCTGGTGTGAATCCCACAATGCCAAGCAGTACTCCAAAATAAGACGCACAAGTGTAGTGTAGGCAGTTTCTTTAGTAGAACTGTTTCATAGTCTCAGTGTTCTGCCAATGAAACGTAGCCTTTGGTTCGCCTCCCCTATAACATTTTCTACGTTTTCTTTCCATTTTAAGTTGTTCGTAATTGTTATTCCTAGGCATTTAGTTGAATTGACGGCATGTAGATTTTACTAATTTATCGTGTAACTGAACTTTAATGGATTCCTTTTAGTGGATGACTTCACACTTATTATTATTAACGGTCAATTGCCTATTTTTGTACCATGCAGATATCTTATTTAAATCATTCTGCAGCTGCTAGATTCCTCGCGGAAAATATGACTCTGAAAGTCTAACTTCTCATCTTAATGTAATATAATTATAAATCAGACAACATTTGAACAGCCTAATATCTAATTTCAGGCAACTCCTCTGTCGATGTTCTTACAGGAGAGGCAGAAATCTGAAAATTATGTTAGCAAAATAACCACAGTTGTCGTTTTTTTCAGCTTTCTTTAATGGTTACACAGAATAATTGAAAAGGCGTGGAAATCGGGACAGGTTCCGTCTGACTGGACTAAAGCGGTAATCACGCCACTTTTCAAACATAGAAACAGAAAAGATTGCAACAACTATCGAGGTATCTCTTTAATTAGCGTTGTAAGCAAAATATTCTCCGGTATTGTTGAAAGAAGAGTAAGAGTTTTAATTGAGGACAAGTTAGATGAAAATCAGTGTGGGTTTATGCCTCTTAGAGGCTGTCAGGACCAGATCTTTAGCTTACGGCAGGTAATGGAAAAGTGCTATGAGTGGAACAGGGAATTGTATCTATGTTTCATAGATCTGGAAAAGGCTTATGACTGTGTTCCTAGGAGAAAGCTACTGTCAGTTCTTCAAGATTATGGTATAGGAGGCAAACTTCTGCAGGCAATTAAAGGGCTTTACGTAGACTGCCAGGCAGCAGTTAGAGTAGATGGCAAATTAAGCTCATGGTTCAGGGTAGTTTCAGGGGTAAGACAAGGCTGTAACCTGTCACCACCGCTGTTCATACTGTTCATGGATCATATGTTGAAAACAGTAGACTGGCAGGGCGGGATTAAAATAGGTCAAAACAAAAAAAGCAGTCTAGCATATGCGGATGACTTAGTTGTAATGGCAGATTCGATTGAAATATTGCAAATTAATATTTCAGAGCTCGATCAGAGATGCAAGGATTATGATATGAAGATCAGCATCTCCAAAACGAAAGTAATGTCTGTGGGAAAGCGATTCAAACAGATTGAGTGCCAGATAGGAGGAACAAAGTTAAAACAGGTAGACAGTTTCAAGTACCTGGGATGTATTTTCTCACAGGATGGCAACATAGCGAAAGAACTGGAATCGAGGTGCAGCAAAGCTAATGCAGTGAGTGCTCAGCTAAGATCTACTCTCTTCTGCAAGAAGGAAGTAAGTACCAAGACTAAGTTAGCAGTGCACCGCTCTATCTTTCGACCAACTTTGTTGTATGGGAGTGAAAGTTGGGTGGATACAGGTTACCTTATTCATAAGGTAGAGGTTACAGATATGAAAGTGGCAAGAATGATTATAGGTACCAATAGATGGGAACAATGGCAGGAGGGTGTCCATAATGAGTAAATCAAAGAAAATCTGGGAATGAACACCATAGATGAAACAGTTAGAGCGTACAGACTGAGATGGTGGGGTCATGTTACACGTATGGGAGAAGCAAGGTTACCTAAGAGACTCATGAGCTCGGCAGCGGAGGGTAAGAGGAGTCGAGGTAGACCAAGAAGAAAGTACTTAGATTCGGTGCAGAATGATTTTGAAGTAAAAGGCATAACATCAGATGAGTCATCAATGTTAGCAGTGAATAGGGGATCATGGAGGAATTTTATTAGAGGTACTTTGCTCCAGACTGAACGCTGAAAGGCATAATCAGTCTCTGATGATGATGACGATCTTTAATGTCAAAACTCACTCTCAGTAACGAAAACGTGGCAAAAATCAACAGTTAAGTCATGAAAATGGGCTAAAAGCTGCACTTGGCCGGCTTTGATATTAACTACTTGATTTGTCAGCTTTTGAAACTAAACCAAAGTGTATCCATGTACTAACATTAGTTTTTCCTCTATTAAAAAAAAAAAAAATAATAAACTGAGCCGTCCGCACGTTTGTTTAAAAAAATAATCCTATTAACAGTTAATATAACATCATAACACAGAAAGAGTATATTACCGAAAGCTCAGTCGAAACGTTTGTCAACTGAGTTATCAGAAAAAGTTGCATTAACAAGAATTTTAACACTGATTGCTCTTCGACAAAAACTAGAAATACTTAGCTTGCTTCAAACATTTGCAAATTAATAAAAAAAGCACAAGAACTGAGCACTAAAACCTCATCTTGTATATTCTTACAATCGTGTAGATCTCTCTGTATCATATAGAGGAATATTTCCTCTTTCACAAGGAGAAAAGATTCGGAATTGAACAAAAACTCAATAATAAATAACGCTAACACACACACACACACACACACACACACACACACACACACACACACACACACACATTGTTGTCGATAGGAACGTTATATTTGGGCTGACCGATCACCATCAAATTTAGAACATCACTGTATTTTTTCAACGAGAAGATTTTTGTATTCCTGACACGTTCCACATTACCTGACACGTTGCACATCATTACGAAGTGTCGTATTCATGATCTATGGAACAAGTACTAATCTAATCTAATCTAACCCACCATATGGTCTATGGCGGAGGGGAGCTTGCAATAGACTTCGATGCCCTTTGACCGATCAATAAATTTCTTCTCCGTTTTACCGTTCGATCACCAATATGGTTAACACATTTATGTATGTTTTCACGAAGTTTTGGAACCCCGCAGGCCCTTATATGGTGCATGGGGGAAGTTAATTTACAATAGGCTTGATGAAATGTTCAAATGTATGTCAAACTAAAGCACGTTTTACACGATCGACTTAGTGGTGAAAATTGACTACTGGAAGTGCGTGTACCTCTCGTGTCCGCGTTTAATTCAGCAGCCAACCCTATCGCGAGTCCATCTATGATGCCAATGATCTGTAGATTGTGCAGACTGTGTTCTAAATGTGTGCTGCAGAATGCGCATGTGCAGATGCAAAGAACTGTAGTGGAGTCTGCTAACATCAGAAGTTACCCTAGTGTGGTCGAGCTCATTCATATTACAGAAATGCTTTCGCATCTTCTTTAACTTTACTCTGTTGTTTGCTTTGTGTTTTCATCACATCGAAAATGTTGCGCCAGAACCTAGTATTCTTTTTTCTACTGGCGTTTTCCTGCAAAGGAGAAGAAATGTCTGTAGGCAGAAAGATATTTACGTTTTAAGGAGAGAAAAAGGCTACATTCTGCAGAAATACAAACGTAGGCCTAAATATATAAACGTGTTTTAATCAAATTTATTTCTATAGTAAAATAATCAGACTTATTGGATGAGAAAATTATTTTCGCCTTAATTATTCCTTTAGCAAGAAAATAGAATATGAAAACTAAAGTAAATAGACGTCGCTTTACTGTATTTTCTATAATGTTTGATGTGTTTTCCAGTATACATTTTCTTCAGCAACTAAATGTACGGTATATGTTTTGAAATGTTTGGAGTACACCTTTCCTTTTTTTTTAGGTTCTCAATATTGCATACGAAGTACGTGACATTTGAGGAGAACATGAAATATGTATTACGCGTTCGTCATTAATAAATTCAAGTATCCTTTTCTTGCTCCTAAGTAACCTCACTTTATCATTCAGATACGAAACGACATAGCAGAAAGCTCTGCAGCTCGGGAATAACACGGCAGGGGCACTGCAATAGACCCACGCGTCTCAAGTAGTCAGCTGCAACAAGAATGCTCATCGTGTAAAAGAGACTTAAGGGATCAAACTGGTGTGGTCGTCGGTTCCTAGTCTTTCGAACTACTTAAACTAACTTCCGCACACACCATATGGTGGGTTGCGGATCATAAAAATCTTCTCACTGAAAAAATACAGTAAGGTGCTAAATCTGATGGTGATCGGTCAAACCAACATGCCCAAAAGAGGACACGAACCTCCGACGGGAGCTCCCGCGCAATCCGTGACGTGGCGCCTTAGACCGCTCGCCCATTCCCGCGTGTTCGTTTGATCACTCTCTATGAAAGTAGGCAGGAATAAGTAATTTTTTTTACTATGAAACGTCTGTTCCAGAGGAACAGGCATTGTAGATTGTCTGCAGCTACGTATATATGAAATTTAAATAATCAATTATTTATTCGCAATTCGCAAACTTTGCCGACTTTAATTCCCATTTTGTGTTCAAATTAGGTCAGCTTTTGTTTTAACGTTAGACTTTCCAGGGAGCATCATTTTCTGGGGTAATTCATCATTGAGTAAAAGAGTATTCATTTGATCAGAATAATTGCCGGCGCCCATCCAGTATCATCCTGCAGACACTTATTTAAAGAGCTAAGGATCTTCACAGTAGCTTCTCAGTATATATATTCACTTAAGAAATTTGTTATTACTAATCCCACCGAATTCAAAAGCAATAGCAGTGTACCTAACTACAACACTAGGAGAAAGAATGATCTTCACTATTCAAGTTTAAATCTAGCTTTGGCACAGAAAGAGGTGAATTATGCTTCCACAACAGTCTTTGGTCACCTACCAAACTGCATTAAAAGCCTGACAGATAGCCAACAAGCATTTAAAAATAAATTAAAAGAATTTCTTCATGGCAATTCCTTCTACACTATAGCTGAATTTTTAGATATAAATTGGTAAATTTGAAAAAAAAAAAAAATAAAAAAATAAAAAAATAAAAAAGAAAATAAAAAAAGTGTCATTTAATATTTAGTACACAGTAATAATTTGTAAAGACACCTTTCATGAACCTGACACGTTCCACATTATTACGAAGTGTCATATTCATGATCTATGGAACAAGTAGTAATCTAACCAATCTGTTATTATTTTCTCCAGTATAGATGTGTTGCTTCTCTTTGCCGTCCTTGGAATTCTAAGAATTCTCCTCCAGCACTACAATTTTTCGCCGTCCTGCCTTTCTAATGGTCCAGGTCTCCCATCCATACATCACAACTGGGAAGACCAAAGCCTTCACAGTACGTATCTTTGTTGCTAAAGTTCTGTCTCTGGACCTTGTAACCTTGTCAACGTTTGACATCGCCTTTCTACCGAGCAACTAGCGTCTCCTGATTTCGTGGCTGCAGTCGCCATCATCAGAGATATGGGAATGCCACATGCAATCGAATGCAACCTTTCGCATGGAAATGACACTGACCGCTGCTGTTTTCATGGTGTTGTCTTAAGCCGTCGTCACACGGAGCGTGTGTCTGAACGTGTGTGGTCAACGTGGCGAGTCCACCGTGCGGCTGAACGCTCGGAGACGGCGCGACTTGAGCATACGAGACGTGTGCCTCAACGAGCTACACGCGACTGCAGCGCGCTCCAGCGACAGTTGTCGGCGGTATCAGTTGCTGGAATCACACTGTTTACCAAATCAAAAGAGTGGAATTCCTCCTATACCTCTATTAAATAGCTTACTTACGCGCTTGGGCATATGTTCGTTATGTTCTATGATATAGGCATACAGAAGTAACAACAAAATATTTATGAACATAAGACTCTTATAAAAGTTGCATGTCATGTCAATAAGTGCAGCGATTAATAAAAGTTTCAAATAACTGTGCGATATGAAATTAGAAAAGTCCTTTACATGAGGCAAATTTTATTGCACAGTCTCGCTTTTTAGTAAAACTTAAAGGTCATTCTTCCAGGATTAATGTTACTATTCAGTAGAAGAACGTTAATAACATGTAAAATGCAATAAGTGAAACAATAAAGTGCAAACTGCCCTGTTTATAAAACGAATCCAAGAAACTCACACCTTAGAATATGCGCACTTATGTTTTCGAATATTATGCAGTATATTTATACGAAATTTGTAGGGAAGTCCTTGGGCTTATCAGAAAACCAGAGTGAAAGAAGAGAAAAATTTTGTTGCTCCGGTACTTTTTACCAGCGCCATGAGACTCCTGCCGCGCTCCAGTCCACGACTTTGCTGCCTAGGCCACGGTCACTAACGTACGAGGGAATCACCAACGAAGCTATTAGACGTGTTGTATACAGTACTGGTAGATATCTCGGTTGCTGAATGTAATTACAACAAATGATGTAAAGAACAATTTGTGTTGACAGATCTTTAGTAACGCCTTGAAACGGCAGATTACTGTAATACGGAAATTTTTCAACCACATATAAGACGTTTCGAGTCATTTATTCCAACAAATAGTTCCTCTAATGACCGGTTTTCGAGAGATTCTAAATTTACTCAGTTACTGTTACTTCCTTTGAAGTGTAAAACATTCATAAGACCTAAGTTATATAGATAAACCCCATGAAATACGACGGCCAACATGGCGTCTTCGTCTCTCTACCGAAAAGAGCTGCCCTCTCCCCGGATAGCCACGTGGTGTGACGTCGGTGGCGTTCTGCCACCTTAATGGTGATCGTTCAGACGCTCGTTGAGAATATCTGGCATGCTTGATACTGCCCCATACGTTGGGAAAGCCTCGCCAACTTGTGGTTCCCACGTCGTGACGTCAGAAACTCGCCAGGTTGGCCACACTCGTTCAGATACACGCTCCGTGTGCCGACGGCTTTAAGCACAGATTGTAGGATTCCGAGCGTTTGAGTCTCTAGTCAAGGGTACCCGATCTGTCCAATTAGGTGAACGACTTGACGCAGTAGTCAACAGGCTGACGCACTGTAGTGGATACTCCTTCTGGTCCAACTGTGCTGGTCTGGAAGAACGAGATGCAGCTGACTAATGGCTACGTCACTGAGGCTAGGAAGGCAGCCGGCCGGGACTCGGGCGTACGCACGCAAGGTGGCGCGCAACCTGTTTGGAGCGGCCGGGGTCCGCTCTGGGAGGTCAGCAGAGACCGCCGCGAGTGGGCGTTCTGGTGGGCTGGTGGCAGCCGGCGGGTCGCCGCGCGGTTGTGGAAGGACTGGCCGGGCACGTGGGCGGAGCTGTCCAGCTAGACGACCGCTGTGGCAAACGCGAGGCACGTGCGTCGCACCCTCCCTATGCTAATCACCACACTGCATCAACACTCATGGCAACGAAAACGACTTCGAGGAACATGTCTTAGTCCAGTCAATGAGTGCTCAAAAGAGGGGTGTAGAATGCATGGATTATGTGAGAATTTTTGACTTCAGGACTTTGTTAGGTATAGTTGGGAGGCAATAATAATAATTTCGTGTGGCTCATTGGCCTGGTGCAAGTCTCTCAATTGGACGCCACTTCGGCGACTTGCTTGTCCCTAGCCTACCCCAGTTATCCAACCGGGGAAAGGGGACCTACCGCTTAACGTGGAATCCGAACCACATGTCGTTTCTGGAGACTCCTCACGTCGTTGAGAGGTGAAGGATGGGTTAAAGTGCGGACTGAAAAAATCCGAGGTCCGACCGGGTTTCGAACCCGAGACCCTTCGGTTTCCAGTCAAGTACTTTACCCCAAGACCACTTTTTTTTCTTTTTTAGCTCAATGGAGTAGTTCTTATCCTTGCGGACGCTGATCGTTTTTGTTCCGTTTGGTTCTAGGTGTTCTTTGGCTCAGCTTTTTTGTTACAGAGAGCGTTCACCCCTCTGACCGGGCGCGCTGAGCTACGGCGGCTGTCAGACCACCGGGCCCGACAGTTCGGAGGTGAACACACTAGAAGCCAACGCCCCTAGGGGTGAGCTAAAGCTGGGATGGAAAACAGAAAGCCGGGATGGAAAGGTACCATTTTTTGGTTTTTCGCTTATATCTCGAAATCGGTCCGCTTTAGGAAGAAAATGTTCCAAATAAAAATGGAAGGTAATTGAATTCGCTATAAAATTGTTTCTATACATAAGCGTCGAATTCCCAACAATTTTCGAGATATACGTTATTGAAAATCGACCATTTTGGGAAAAAATCATTTTTACGTCACTAATTTTGTCAAACATTTACTTCCAGTGACTCACAAGATCGTTTCTCGGGAAATTTGACGGAAAGAAACTTGTAGAGCATTAAATTTCCTTCAATTTCATATCCACGTTTGCTACCGTATCTTCAGCCAATCAGAAGTTACATCATTTATAAGATGTGCGCTCAGTTTCGACGTCCTCCTAGAAATGAGTATGTTGAGGGGCTGTGACTTTTTTTATCTTATGAAACGTTTTAGCAGGGTAAATAACAATACCTTAACACTGATAACAAGGTAATTGCAATAGGAACAGAACACCTTTTTATAATTGTAGCTTTTATTATATTATGAATCATACATTGAAAGTACTAACAAGCACTGATAGTGATTCAGAATGAAAAATAAATAAAAAAAAAAAAAAAAAATACATTCAACGCATTTCCTCGTTTTTTTGAGGCGGAGGAGTCGAAGGTCATTTATTGTCGTGTACAGTGGACACGCCATGAAGGTCGCCGGTACCTAACACCCCACGACGAACATGGAAGGCCTGTCACTGTCTTGCCGCGTTGGAGTAGCCGAGTGGTCGCCGGGCGCCGTGGCTCAGCGCGCCCGGTCAGAGGGCTGAACGGCCTCTGTAATAAAAAAGCTGAGCCAAGAACAAATCGAACAAAAACGAACAAACTTGATCAACGTCCGCAACGAACAGAACTAATAAAAAAAAAAAAAAAAAAAAAAAAAAAGTGGTCTAAAGCGCCTCGCTGCGGAGCGCGCGGTTGCTCACCGTGGAGGTTCGAGTCCTCCCTGGGGCAGGGATGTGTGTGTGTTTGTCCGTAGGTTAGTTTACCTAGGTTTAAGTAGTTTGTAAGCTACGGACTGATGACCACGCAGTTTGGTGCGATAGATTTACAGACATTTGATTTTTGTCACTGTATTGTTACAAGACATCGGACTGTGGCGTGGAATGGAGTGTTCTCACTCACTTCTTACTTAAGTTCACTTCAAAAGTTCGCGAAGCGTAGAGAAAGTTTGGGTGTCGGTATTGTGTTTCGGCTTTTAGTGATATTTTTTATTTATTTATGAAAATGTTGACTTTGTACAGCGCACAATGGCTAATCGGTGTTTTGTATGTGATAAAACAATAGATGAAACAATATCTCTATGATTACCTTAATCTCTCCCTCTTTTTCCTCGCAGTGGCTGAAAGAGAAAAGCCGGCCGCGGTGTCCGAGGGGACTGAGGCGCTTCAGTCACGGTCTGCACGGCCACTACGGTCGGGGGTTCGAATCTCCCCTCGGGCATGGATATTTGTGCCGTCCTTAGTATAAAGTAGTTGATAAGTAGTTCGTAAGTTTAGGGACTGATGACCCTGTAGTTAAGTCCCATAAGCTATACAAACATTTGAACATTTGAAAGAGAAAAGAAACGACTGAGATACTGCGCTGGCGGGTTATTAACGATCGACTTTTTGGTGAAAGTTGACTACTGGAAGTGTGTGCTGCTGCCGCGCCTGCGTGTAAATCGACAGCCAAACCCATCGCGAGTGCGTCTATGACGTCCATGATCTATAGACTGTGCCGAGTGCGGAGATCTAAATTTTCGGGTGTGCTGTAGAATGCGCATGCGCAGAAGAAAGGAAGACTAGTGGTGTCTGCCGATATCAGAAGTTAACCTACTCTGGTCGAGCGCATTCATATTACAGCAATACTTTCGCATCTCCTTTGACTTTATTTTGTTGTTTGCTTTGTGTTTTCATTACACCGAAAATGTTTCACCAGAGACTAGTATTCTTTTTTTTGTTTTTGGAATTAATTATACTGCGCAGTCACTTTTTACCAATATTGTTATTAGCACGACGCGTTTCGGCAGCAAGCTGCCATCATCGGGTGCATTTTACAGTTACAGGTTCATTACTGTTTTGGTATGTTCTGTGTTGTGGGTGTCAGTGGAGCTATGGTTGGGTGTTTTAACCTCTTCAGAACCAGTTAAAACACCCAACCATAATCTCACTGGCACGCACGACACAAAATACAGTAATGAACCTGTAACTGTAAAATGCACCCGATGATGGCAGCTTGCTGCCGAAAAGCGTTCTGCTAATAAAAATAGTAGTAAAAAGTGACTGCTGCAGTATAACTTATTTCAAAAAGATTATAATACAGTCGCAGACCTCACACCAATCCACATAACATGGATAAATTAATGTTATTCTTTTTTCTACTAGTGTTCTCTTACAAAAGAGAAGAAAAATATGCAAGCAGAAAAATATTTTCGTTTTACTAGGGAAAGGTCTACATAACGTATAAATTCGCACGTAAATATTGAAACTTGTTTTAACGAAAGTTATTTCAACAGTGAAAGGGTCAGAATTATTACATGAGAGAATTATTTTCGACGTTAATTTGACTGCTAGAAGAAGACATCGGAACTAAAGAAGTGGCGGAGTGGCCGAGCGCATTGAGGCGCTATGCTGCGATGCGGGAGGCCGTTCCCCGTCGGGGGTTCGAATCCCATCTCGGGCATGGACGTTTGTGCCGTCTTTAGTATAAGTTAGTTCATAAGTTTAGGGAGTGATGACCCCGTAGTTAAGTCCCATAAGTCTTTACAGACTTTTGAACAGTTTTTGGATACTAAATAGTCGCTTTTTACTACATTTTTGATATTGTACGATATGTTTGCCAGTGTAAATTTTCTTCAGCAAATAAATGTACAAGTTTTGAAATATTTGTAAGACTTTCCCTTTTATTTACGTCTCAATTGTGTAAAACATTCACTACATGACATCAACTATGAATTACCCTTTTGTCATTAATAATCTACGCTGCTTCTACGTAAAAAGTGTTGTCACGACCTTACTTGTCAATTCAGATGCGAAACTACACAGCAGACTGCTCTACAATTTTGGAGTTTACGTCTAAGCGAAAACGACTACTCGAGACAGGCGAGACGCAGTACAGGAATAGCACGCCATGGGTACTGCAGTAGACTCACATGTCTCGAGTCGTCGACTGAGATACAAAAGTTCAACGTGTAAAACGGGATTTTAATTATACTTTCCTTTTTGGCTTGGTTTTGCCGTTAAGGTTAGGTACCGCTATTAAAATTTAACGAATTGTGAAATATTACGTAGAAAAGTAATTTTGAAGAAGTGGTTTTGAATAAAACATAAAAGATCCCGCACTGAATGCTTGGTCGTAATACTTTGCACAAAGACAACACCAGAAAGCGTCACTACAAAAGAAACTGGCGAAATCCGTACTTTACCTGGTTAAAGTAATCTGTTACTTTTGCAGTCATTTCTCTGCAGTTGATACGGTTTTAAACAATTTATTCTATATTGTAAAGTGATGCTTGGTTTTATTATCTCTGGATGCAAATTTAAGTTAATATAATCATCATCATCATCATCATCATTAGAGACTGATTATGCCTTTCAGCGTTCAGTCTGGAGCATAGTACCTCTAATAAAATTCCTCCATGATGCCCTATTCAATGCTAACATTGATGCCTCGTCTGATGTTATACCTTTTACTTCAAAATCATTCTGCACCGAATCTAAGTACTTTCTTCTTGATCTACCTCGACTCCTCTTACCCTCCGCTGCCGAGCTCATGAGTCTCTTAGGTAACCTTGCCCACCATCTCAGTCTGTTCGCTCTAACTGCTTCATCTATGGTGTTCATTCCAGTTTTTCCTTGATTTCTTCATTATGGACACCCTCCTGCCATTGTTCCCATCTATTAGTGCCTGCAATCATTCTTGCTACTTTCATATCTGTAACCTCTACCTTATGAATGAGGTAACCTGTATCCACCCAACTTTCACTCCCATACAACAAAGTTCGTCGAAAGATAGAGCGGTTCACCGCTAACTTAGTCTTGGTACTTACTTCCTTCTTGCAGAAGAGAGTAGATCTTAGCTGAGCACTCACTGCATTAGCTTTGCTGCACCTCGATTCCAGTTCTTTCGCTATGTTGCCATCCTGTGAGAAAACTGTTTACCTGTTCTAACTTTGGGTAGACAGTTTCAAGTACATGGGATATCAATGGTAAAATTTCGAAAAAATAATCGTACTTCGTTTACTGACAGAAGATTTCATGCAGGAATTGTAATGATAGAACACTATGAAAAAGTTAAAACTGCATCCAAAAATTTCTATCACAATCACGTAATAATTTTCAACGGTGTCCAAAGCGTCATTTTACAAATGTCTGATATTGCTGGAAAATAAAATGACAGAATTAATGAAAATGTGGAAGGGGATTTTGAAATGAAAGAAATACTTCAATTAACTTGGTCATCATTTCCAAATAATAGATCGAAAGCTCACACTTACAGTTTTGATGAAGCTTGCTCTGTGGAAGAAGTCCGATCAGTACAACTGTAGAAACACGACCCCGAGCAAGTCCGTTTTCTCTTCAGCCCCCTTGAAAAAGTTGAATATCAAAAACAAAAAATAGTCAAAAATATTGCTGGCAGAGAGAACGGGTGTAGAGACAAGTGACACAGATATAATTTTAATGAAAAAAATATTTCAGTTTTATAGCCTCTTTTACACGATTGACTTTTTTTTTACTCATTTAACTACTCTATACGACAACAGTAGACGGCTGAATCAACTGCAAGCACTCCTGGCGTGTCATTACAACACCTCCTATAGAAGAGTCATTCCCGAGTAGTTTTCATTTAGACGTTGGCACCAAAACTGTTGCGTCTATTTTTTTCCCTGTAGTGTTTTCTCATGAAATTAACAAGTGCAGTGTTAACAAAATCCCTAAGAGCTGTACAGCTGAGCAGGCAGGAGGTATAGCGTATCTCGGCTGCTGGGAGAGCGCGCTGGCACGTGCGCAGCTACGTACAGTGGGACCGGTCCGACTCGTCCAGAATGAAGCACCGGCCACTGAGCCTAGCGCCGCCGTTCCGGTGGGCGCCCGAGCGTCACACGCGACGAGCACGCGTCTTACTGGGAGCACCGACCCGCAAGGCCCCTACCAACGCCTACTAAACCGGGCTTACTCAATCAGCGACGCATCTTGTCCAAAGGACGACGGTTGGAACTCATATAGTGGCAACACTGCTGTGGAGACTCTATGCAATGGAATCTACTATTGTCGCTGATGGCGCACATTGTTGGCATACCTACCTTACGGCGGGGCCGGCCGCAGTGGCCGAGGTGACAGAGGCGCTTCAGTCACGGTCAGCACGGCCACTGCGGTCGGGGGTTCGAATCCCCCATCGGGCATGGATATTTGTGCCGTCTTTAGTCTTAGCTAGTTCATAAGTAGTTTGTAAGCTTAGGGACTAATGACCCCGTAGTTAAGTCCCATAAGTTGTACAAACATTTGAACATTTGAACCTACCTTACCTCCGACCAAATGGACTCGCCCGTCCCACTTCACCGGCCTGAGCACAATCGAGGTAAACACGGTCACTTGTGAGCGAGCGGTCTAACGTAACGGTGTCATTATCTTTTCAAAACACGAACAACGGAGTTGTATCAGGATTGAATGTGCCAGAGGTCGTACAACACGACAGCGTCATCAAAGTCTTAAAGCGACGTACGGGGAATCGGCATTGCCGTACAGAAGTGTGGAACGTTGGGTAAAAGCTTTCAACGAAGGTCGGCAAACTGTGGCACACATGCATTGGGCAGATCGTGCTAGCGTCTCTGAAGAAGTAGTGCAAACTGTTGCCGCGTTAGTGGACAGTGATCGACCCCAGACGATTCGTGAGCTCGCCACGAAACCGGATTAGCACATACCACTATGCTTCGCATCCTGAAGGAACGCCTAGGCATGCGACATATTGCATCACGACGTGTTCCACGTGAATTGACGGAAAGGCAGAAATGGATGCGTTATGACGCTACTCAGACACACTTGAAGCGCTGTGACCGCGAAGGAGAGGCTTTCTTACGCCGTACCGTAACACTGGATGAGACGTGGGCCACATTGTACGAGTCAAAACTGAAAAGTCAGTCCACTGAATGGCGTCATTATAGGTCGCCGCGAAAGTCGAAAGAGCGTCAGACCCCAGTATGGTGAAAGATATGGCGATTTTCGTGTGAGACTGTGATGGTGTTATCCTAACGCATTATGTTCCTCCACGGCAGACTTTCAATGCATAGTACTACTGTTCGTTTTGGGAGCATCTCCTGCGACCAGCTTTGCGAAAGAAGCGGCAAAACTGCGCAACCCACCCATCACTTTGCACGACAATGCGCGGGTGCATTCAGCGCAAACTGTGGCTGCTCTGTTCGGCCGATGGGACTGAGAAATACTGTACAATCCACCATCCTCCCCAGACTTGAGTCCTTGAGAATTTGATTTGATTCCGAAGATGGAGGAACCATTTCGTGACATTCGCTTCAGAACTGTTCCAGAGATTCGACAGGCAGTAGTCCGCCCCATTCGCACCATCAACAGAACAGGCTCTGCTAACGGTAAACTACGCCTTCCACATCGCTGGCTACGGGTTCTACACAACGCTGGTGACTACTTTGAAGGACAATAACAGGTGCAAACATGTAATGCTTTTGTATCGGTTGTGAATAAATAGTTACCATTACTTAAATTCCAACCCGTGTATAGAGATCACATGATTGAAAATGCAGACCCATGTGAAGAGACGAAGATGGTTAAACAGTACTGAGTGTTGCCACCATAGCTGGCTATAACCCCTGCTACACGCCACAGTGGTACGTCCAACTGGCTCTGTCTGTGTTGTTGAGGTATAGCAGTCAATGTCGCTTGCATACATTGCTATAATCCCTCTGGTGTAGCGGCTGTTAGGGACTCAAGGGCCATTCGTTCCTCAATCGTCGAGCCGGCGTCTTCGATTGGCGACAGATCCAGCGCTCACACGCTGTGGCTGCTCTGTTCGGTCAATGGGACTGAGAAATACTGTACCATCCACCATTCTCCCCAGACTTGATTTGATTCCGAAGGTGGAGGAACCATTTCGTGACATTCGCTTCAGAACTGTTCCAGAGATTCGACCAGCAGTAGACTGCTCCATTCGCACCATCAACGGAACAGGCTCTGCTAACGGTATATTACCCCTTCCACATCGCTGGCTACCGGTTCTACACAACGCTGGTGACTACTTTGAAGGACAGTAACAGGTGCAACCATGTAACACTTTTGTATCACTTGTGAATAAATATAAGAAAATTGGACATGCAAAGTTTTAAAAATTGTGAGTTGAGCAGGACAGCAACAATAGGTGGCTCGCTCCAGCAGGTGGAGGGCGTGGCGCAGACGTAGCGGCGCCGCCTCCTCAGAGACCTCTATTGTCCGGCAGCTGCCGGAAGCGGGGCTCAGCGCGCCGGAAGCGGCTCCACGCTGCGCCGAACGCCAAGTAGGCGACCGCCGGGCCGCTGCCCGGCCCCACGGCTCGAATACCAAGGAGCGACCCACAGCCGCACTTGCCGCAGGGGTCACTTCCAACCCTCGCTCCTTGCTTGACATAGGTTACGGGCGTTTCATCTACATCTACATGGGATACTCTGCAAATCACATTTAAGTGCCTGGCAGAGGGTTCATCGAACCACCATTACACTATTTATCTCCCATTCCATTCTCGAATAGCGCGCGGCAACAAAGAACACATGAATCTCTCTGTTTTAGCTCTGATTTCTCGTATTTTATTCTGATGATCTTTTCTACCTATGTAAGTGGGAGTCAACAATGTATTTTCGCATTCGGAGGAGAATGTTGGCGATTGGAGTTTCGTAAGTAGACCACGCCGCAGAGATAAGCGCCGTTGTTGTAATGATTCCCATCCCAGATCCTGTATCATTTCCGTAACGCTGTCTCCCCTCTATCGTGACAATACGAAACGAGCTGCCCTTCTTTGGACTCTTTCGATGTCCTCCGTCAAACCCACCTGATAAGGATCCCACACTGGGCAGCAATAAATCTGAAGAAATAGAAATTCCTAGGTATTTTGTGGAGTTTACGGTCTTCACTTTTCAAATGTTCAAATGTTTGTACAACTTATGGGACTTAACTACGGGGTCATCAGTCCCTAAGCTTACAAACTACTTATGAACTAGCTAAGACTAAAGACGGCACAAATATCCATGCCCGAGGGGGGATTCGAACCCTCGACCGTAGTGGCCGTGCTGACCGTGACTGAAGCGCCTCAGTCACCTCGGCCACCGCGGCCGGCTCTTCACTTTTGATTGATTTATCTTGTAAACAAAGTCTAACGGATTTCTTTTCGTACTCATGTGGGCGATTTCACACTTGTCACTATTTAGAGTCAGTTGCCAATTTTTACACCATAGTGATATCTTATTCAGATCGTTCTGCAGTTGGTTTTGATTTTAAGATGATTTTACTAGACGGTAAATGACGGCGGCATCTGCAAACAACCTAAGAGAGCTACTTACATTTTCCCCTAAATCGTTTATGTAAATAAGGAACAACAGAGGACCAATAACACTACCCCGTGGAACGCCCATATCACCTCTGTTTTAGTCGATGCCTTTCCATTGATTACTACGAACTGTGTCCTCTCTGACAGGAAATCCCCTATCCAATCGCAAATTTGTAGCATACCCTGGAGGAACAATATTAATAGTAAATGGTTCGGCTCTGGAAGATTTAAAAAAAAAAAAAAAAAAAAAAAAAAAAAAAAAAAAAAAAAAAAAAAAAAAAAAAACTGCTGAGACGCTGGAGAATTTACTCCTGGCAGCAGGGCTGAACGCAAATGATGAGGGTTGGAGGGTCTATTGATTCTTCCTCAACACAGCGGAGAGACTAAGTATGAAACATGTCGATCACAGCCGCAGCATGATCCACTTCTTGATAGGACACGGCCCTTATCCTACGCACTTACACCGCGTCGGTCTTAGGGAAACGCCATACTGCACATGTGGGGAGAGGGGATCTCCCGAACACGTTGTCCTATTTTGCGGGACCTACAATCACCTCAGAGACACATTACCAGCACTACATGCCCACACAAAACAACAAATATACGAGGCCATAAGAAAAGAGGATCAATGGACAATACTCAAAATACTAACAGATAAAATCTCGCACGCGACATATGACGGATAGAAACGAAATAGACCATACAGAAGACAAGAACGTATTCAGCGAGCAAAAGCAGTGTAAAGAGTGTATCATCAAAAGAACCGAAATCGAGAACACGACAGGGACAATAATACGGACCCCCAACATAGACACAAACAAGGACGCGGACAGTGATCATCATTTAATAGACAAAAAAAAAAAAAAAAAAATGTGCATATGGCTTTCTTGGCCGGGAGATCCCTTGCGGGAGTGTTCGGCCACCTTAGTGTAAGTCTTTTTAGTTGACGCCGCGTGGGCGACTTACGTACCAGTGATGATGAGATGATAATTAGTGTAACTATAGTAGTAAGGACGAATATGAAAATGTCAGCAAATTGTCACTTTTTGTCACCGGCAAAACGGCACTATAAACCTGTTAATAGATCATAACAAAACAGAATACCACTGTAATCTAAATTAGTAATTAGTGTAACATACAGATAATATTAACGATGGTTGAGGGTTGACGACCTGATGGGAATGACAAGTCCTCGAGCCTCGAGCATCGCAAGGTGTCGGACTCCATCTTCTCATAATTTCTCTCTCCTCTCATCTTCTTCTATTAAATATAAATTCACGTTATTCTTTCACTATCTTTTTCAACATAAACTTCCGTACTTGCCCTTATTCTTTAATTCTTCTTCTCAAATTGATATGTATTATTTAATTAATTGTTCTAATTGTTATTTATAGTTTTATTTTATAAGTTAGTTTAGTTATATATTGTTAAATTTAACTAGATATAAGAAGAAATTATTCAGTGCAAAAAACCAATTAACTGTGCAAAATACGATCTGTTTTAGCATCCAGATAACAGGTCATTGTAAAAATACAGATAAATAAATAAATAAAGTAAGTGACGATGTGATGAACTCTAATCCAGTGGTTCTCAATTTTTTACTTAATGTTTTCTGGAAACATTTTCGCCACACAATGTAACCTTTACCGCTACTATACAGCAGTTAAGAGAAATATGAAAAACGAAAACGAAGGGGTTGCCGCGGCGGAGTGGCCGAGCACATTGAGGCCGTTCCCCGTCGGGGGTTCGAATCCACCCTCGGGCATGGATGTTTGTGTTGTCTTTAGTATGAGGTAGTTTATAAGTAGCTTGTAAGTTTAGGCACTGATGACCCCGCAGTTAAGTCCCATAAGGTTAACAAACATTTGATTTTTTGTATCGTTGTTAGTTTCTTTCAGGCATAAATAGTTTTCTGTTCAGAATTTATTTGTTTGTTCTTATCTCTTTAAAAAGTCTGGAGAATATGTAATTGCGAATCCGATTAATTCCTTCAAATCCTAACTTGCAAGTACTATGTACTCTCCTCATTCAAACATTTGAAAGCGTTTTAGCGTTGAAATAATTGCTTGGCAATTCTATCGTGGTGTCTTCCTAAGGTGCTAAAAGTTTTATCTTTTTAAAATTGTTCTCAACAAAGAATGTATCAGGAATGGTTGTAAAGTAGCCCGTAAAACAAAAGATCAATTTTAAGTAAGGCAAACAACTCCAGTGGGTCTTACGTAAAAAATCACGCGGTAAAAACCTTAATGTTAAAATATTAACCAATGCAAATTACTTTTCTTTAGTGACTGGAAAATAATATCGTGCAAACAGTAATACTTCCGAAATACAGTTTTTAATCAGATATTTTATTTAGATATATTAAAAGTTGTCTGACTAATCACCAGAATCTGGGTGTTGAGCTTTATTTTATCTTTATCCTACTTAGATGTCTTCGGTAAGAACAAGGGACTGATAACCATGTAGTTTAGTCCCCTCTAAACCCCAAAACAACAACAAACAACATAATCACCAGAAGAGTTCCCACGACCCAATAGTAGGTCGCGACCCACAGTTTAGGAACCATTGCTCTAATCAAAAACATAAGCGCAGTGATGTCAAAGATAAAGTGTTACTAAACGAAGTCAATGAACTGTTTTTTGCAACAAGGAAATTTTAATATCGTCGTGAATGTTATCGCAGCTCTTTGTTGCAGTACTATTTAAACAATTGTACAATGTATAATTTTTCTTGCCTTGTGTTGTTTTTGTACGTGTCATGTCGTGTCTTGAAACGACGATATTATATGCGAGAGTCACTATTAGATTGTTTTTTTCTCACGAACAGTATTCAAGGTATGTTAAATGATTGTAAAATGTCAGATATTATCTTAAAAAGCAATGTTAAACAATATATCGTGTTCTTCATAGTAACATCACACAGAGATTTTAAGCATTTTCTGGATTTTCGCTCCAGTTGCGGCATCTTCAACATCGGCCGCTGAACTGCTGTCACCGGCCGACATTTCATAGTTAATTCAAGAAAATAATTATTTAATGATTCAGGGATGGGTGCTGAAATAAAATAGGACTTTTAAGAATTATTTTTCAGCTTGGACGTCGATCCTGGACGGCGGTGGAATAAATTGTAATGAGTCAATTCTCAGTGAAATGTACATAAGTTGGTCTACGGACAAAACAGAAGGGATTCACAGCAGTGTTTTTTTATGTATTGTGGCGCAGGACAGATCTTGAGTTAACAACAATTATATAACAGATAGGCAATTCTCGTACTTAAAATTATTTCGATTGAGACTAGCCAGTGATCAGTGAAACCTTTTACGTAATTTTTTTCAAATATAAAGTTTCATTAGCGTTTTTCGTAATAGTTACGAAAATTTACAGCCTGAAATATTTTTATTAAATTCATTTCTTTCGGTAATGCACTCTGTCTAATCTATAAAGCAGAGTGTCCGTATATTTGTACGTGTTGCATACAAATCTACAGTTTTGTTCCTATCTTTATGAAATTTTGTACACGTAAGCTTCAGTCCATGAGGACGGTCGCCGTAAATGTAAGATTCACATATGATATATAGTTCACGAGATATGACGTCATAAACAATGAGATGCGCGGAAAACTGCTGCATTTCGCGACAATGCTGCCATTTTCTCCTAAACCACTGGACCGATTTCAACCAAATTTGGTACACATATTTCTTACGTGGGATAACATCTTCTGTACGAATACGAACCACATACGACACATGGTGCAAGAGATATAACTCCATAAACGATAGGAGTTGCAAGAAACTGCCATAATGCGATGAGACTTTACAAATACACTATATGAGAATGAGAGTACTTAGCGACTTGCAACAAACTTTAAACAAAATTTCAAACCTTTATTAAACTTTTTATCGCTGGCAACCGTAGTAAAATGATGAAAGGAAAAAACTTTCTCGCTTACTACTTTTCCGCTGTTTATGGAGTAAAAGTACGGCTCTCGGTATGACGTTACAATTTATAATTTCAACACTACAAATTGTAGCCGCAGGAAATTTTATAGGCAGTGTACACACATATCGTTGAATGTGCCTCCGAAATTGTAGCACAGTGCGACCTGTAGTTCATGAGGTATGAGCACATAAAACAGTAACGTTCATAGAAAACCGCCCTATCACGCACCAAGTTGTATTCTATTAATTCTTTAAAACCAATTGTATTCCCAAGAAATTTTACAGACATGCAAAACTTGCACAAATGAATATATACCTGAAAAATAATACAATTGTACCACATATAACTGAATAAATATGAGATCGTGCGAATTTTATATGTCATTCGTGTTTTGACTTCTATTATTTCTTTGTTTGAATAATGCGCTTATAATTTTGTACATTATCCAAGACAGCGTTATTTCTTGTATGTTCTCCGATAAAGATAACATATTTTTTAGAAAAAAGAAGCTGGACAGAGAGAGAAGGGTAGGAGAAGTACTAACTCCAGGCAGGAATAAATAAATAAACACTCGGGCAACGCCGGGTTTTCAGATAGTTTGTAATAAAATGATATCATAAAGCGCCGGCCATTAGGAAGAGGAGGGCTCGCCTAGATTTGATGGCGCGCGAAGCAGGCAGAGAGGAAACAAGACTGCGGGAGCCACCGGTGGCAGAAGCACCGTGGAGCGACTTACCGCCTCTTCTTGAAGTTGCGGGGCGACGTGTGCAGACCAACGACGTTGTGCCGAACACCGACGCCACAGCGTGTTCACTTACTAACTGAAATCAGAAGCACATTCCTGCAAACATTCATGGCTACCAGGCAACAGGACACTTTCTGAACCAAAGTGACTAAAACGTTACGACGTCTACAGTAATATAAAAGATGTTTTTTACACAGTGTTAAATATATTAACTAAAAACGTCTACACACACTATAAGATGTACTGTATTGGTTTTAAAAGGAAAAACGACAAACAAATTACAGTACAGTACTGTACTTACTCTAGAAACAAATCGGACACCGTGACGAGTTTTCCAACGATCAATCCAGCCTTCACTGGCTGAAAATTTAATTTCGGCTTCCAGTTTTTTGTGCAAAACTAATGCTTTTCCTTTGAGAATTGGCCCGGATATTGGAATTCTTGACAAAACCACATCCACAGTCCGTTATCAGGCAGTTCGAATTTAGGCTTTTTTTAATGTTGTGAGATTCTTAAGAGTGCTTTCAACATCAAGCGTAACTGTATAGGATTCAATGTCTTTCCGATTCTTCCTCCAATCTTTAATTATCGTAACACCTACATTCAGTTCCTTTGCAATTTTTTCAGAGCGATTCTCCTGTGTCCAGTCTTTGTAGCACTGCTAATTTTTCATTTATTGAAAGAGTTACGTGTTTACATTTGAATCGAGACATGTTGAAAAACAGACAACTGTACACACAATGGATGTAATAAGTACTGTAGGGAACACGGAATAAATCAAACAACGACATCTTTTAACCCCAACAAAGGATAAAAATGCACTATAACGTTCAGTATAACAATATTGACAGCGATAGACACCGCAACTATGAAACTTCCTGGCAGATTAAAATTGTGTGCCGGAACCGGGACTCGAACCTGGGACCTTTGCCTTTCGCGGGCAGGCGCACTACCGACTGTGCTATCCCGGCACGACTCACGATGCCGCCCCACAACTTTACTTCTGCCAGTACCTCACCTCCTACTTTCCAAACTTCACAGAAGCTCTCCTTGCCCGCGAAAGGCAAAGGTCCCAGGTTCGAGTCCCGGTTCCGGCACACAATTTTAATCTGCCAGGAAGTTTCATATCAGCGCACACTCCGCTGCAGAGTGAAGTTTCATTCTGGAAACATCCCTTAGGCTGTGGCTAAGCCATGTCTCCACCATATCCTTTCTTCCAGGAGTGCTAGTCTTGCGTGTTTGCAGGAGAGCTTCTGTGAAGTTTTGAAAGTAGGAGGCGAGGTGCTGGCAGAAGTAAAGTTGTGGGGCGGCATCGTGAGTCGTGACGGGATAGCACAGTCGGTAGTGCGCCTGCCCGCGAAAGGCAAAGGTCCCAGGTTCGAGTCCCGGTTCCGGCACACAATTTTAATCTGCCAGGAAGTTTCATATCAGCGCACACTCCGCTGCAGAGTGAAGTTTCATACCGCAACAATGGCCAGACAGGTGTCCAGTCAGTGACAAGTCGGCACAGGGTCGCGAGCTACAGCATGGTCGGACTAACCGGAGTGACAGACCATCCAAAATCGGATTAGAGGGATACTACTGTACAGTGAATTTCTTTTTACTGGCATGAAAGGTCTTTGACGAGACTGAGGGACGACAATTTCCACGTTCTCCAGCCGGCCAGTGGCCAGAAAGTGCGTTATCGTAAGTGATTAGTGTGTCATCTTAACATCAAGGGAGTTATTCTTCGAAGTGCGCCTCGGTTGCACGGTGGTAGAGTGCCAGACTACAAATCCAAAGGTCGCAGGTTCGATCCCAGCCAAGTCCTGGGTTTTTCATCTGTCACTTTCCACTTCTTTCACCTCTGGCAGTATTGCTCATGTGAAAAATACCGAGTAGCACTGTGGTTCGGAACCCACGTTAAACTGTAGGTCCCCCTATAACTGGCTGGGTAAGTCAGTTCGAAGGTCGGAGAAAGGCAACGGCATACCACCTCCAAACAGGACCATGCCTAGTAAAGCACTGTGGTGTTCAAACCAATCTTCGGATTGTTGACTGCTTTACTTTTAATTCTTCAAACTGTGCTTCATTTATGACACACACGATTCCTAGTGCGTATTTTTATTCGGCTCGAGATTTCAACAGTCCTGTGATGGTTTGAAATTTCCAGGCGCCGCGAGGTGGACTGTCAGGCCTGCCAGACGGGCAGATCTGCCACACGGAGGCAGAGAGAAGCCAGCCACTTGCGGCAGACCCCACTGGGCTCCACGCCCGCTCCTGGCCCCTCTGCCCCCAAAGCTTCCGCGGCACAACCGGTGTGGCAGGGTCCTAGAAAAGCACAACGCACAAAAAAATTACAGCAGACACGCCGCCTCTACACTTGAAGACTTCACGTCTGCGAGAAGCAGTGCCCACAGCTTTCTTAAAGGACGCCACACCCAGTCACTCACTGATGATGACATCCCATAGAGCTATCATCAGCGACAATAGAGGATTCACCCGTGTTTCCATAATAAAACTGTCTAATGAATGCTCAAACAATGAAGCGGAACAATTTGCCATCCTCAGTGCTCTTGAGTTCATAAACAATCTCTCGAATACTGAAACAACTGCAGGAATTCACACCAACAGCAGGATTACTTTGGACTCTTTGCGAAATCCGAAGAACCACAACTTCTTGATTGAAGAAATAAGATGTAAAATCAGAAGGTTGCAGACACACAACTGGTGCATTTCGAATGGGTTAACGCACATCGAGGGATATGGAGAAATGAACTGATTAGATTAGATTAATACTTGTTCCTTAGATCATGTATACGACATTTCGTAATGATGTGGAACGTGACAGTTTAGTAAATTTTGTCTATACTTGACAATCTATATTTTAAGAATTTTTTTGTAATTTTTTTATTTTTTTAAAAAATTTTTTAATATATTTTTTTATGTTTTATCTAAAAATTCATCTACATTGTAGAAGCAGTTGCCATTCAGAAATTCCTTTAATTTCTTTTTAAATACTAGTTGGCTATCTGTCAGACTTTTGATGCTACTTGGTAAGTGACCAAAGACTTTTGTGGCAGCATAATTCACCCCTTTTTGAGCCAAAGTTAGATTTAACCTTGAATAGTGAATATCATCCTTTCTCCTAGTGTCGTAGCTATGCACACTGCTATTACTTTTGAATTGGGTCGGATTGTTAATAACAAATTTCATGAGTGAAGCTACAGTGAGTATCCCTAGATCCCTAAATAAATGTCTGCAGGATGCTCTTGGGTGGGCTCCAGCAATTATTCTGATTACACGCTTTTGTGCAATGAATACTTTTTTACTCAATGTTGAATTGCCCCAGAATATGATCCCATATGAAAGCGGTGAATGAAAATAGGCGTAGTAAACTAATTTACTGAGATTTATATCACCAAATTTTGCAATGACTCTGATAGCATAAGTAGCTGAACTCAGACGTTTCAGGAGATCTTCAATATGTTCCTTCCAATTCAGTCCCTCGTCAATGCAAACACCTAAAAATTTTGAATATTCTACCTTAGCTACAGATTTATGTTCAAAGTCTAAATTTATTAATCGTGTCATGCCATTTACTGTATGAAACTGTATATACTGGGTTTTATCAAAGTTTAATGAGAGTCCATTTGTAGAGAACCACTTAATGACTTTCTGGAAGATATCATTTACAATTTCATCAGTTAATTCCTGTTTGTCAGGTGTGATAGCTATACTTGTATCATCAGCAAAAAGTACTAGCTTAGCATCTTCATGTATGTAGAATGGCAAGTCATTAATATATATTAAGAACAGCAAAGGACCCAAGACCGAACCTTGTGGGACCCCATTTTTAATAACGCCCCAGTTAGAAGAATTAATTGTCTCATCTACATCATGTGAACTGCTTATTTCAACTTTCTGCACTCTTCCAGTTAAGTATGATTTAAACCATTTGTGCACTGTCCCACTCATACCACAATACATAAGCTTATCTAGAAGAATCCCATGATTTACACAATCAAAAGCCTTTGAAAGATCACAAAAAATCCCTGCTGGTGATGTCCGGTTATTCAAAGCATTTACTATTTCATCAGTGAAGGTGTATATAGCATTTTCAGTTGAAAAGCTTTTTTGAAAACCAAACTGACATTTTGTTAGAACTTTATTTATACTAATATGTGAAGCAACTCGAAAATACGTAACTTTTTCAAAAATCTTTGATAAAGCTGTCAGAAGTGAGATGGGCCGGTAGTTGTTGACATCGTATGTATCCCCTTTTTCATGCAAAGGTTTAACGATAGCATATTTCAGTCTATCTGGGAAACTACCCTGCTTTAATGAGCTATTACAAATATGACTGAGAATCCTACTTATCTCCTGGGAACAAGTTTTTAATACCCTGCTGGAAATGCCATCAATTCCATATGACCGATTACTCTTGAGAGAGTTTATTATTTTCCTAATTTCTGAAGGTGAGGTGGGTGGAATTTCAATTGTATCAAATTGTGTGGGTATGGCCTCTTCCATTAATTGCCTTGCTCCTTCTAATGAACATTTAGATCCTATTTTCTCCACAACATTTAAAAAGTAATCATTAAAAATGTTTTCAACTTCTGACTTTTTGTTGATAAAGTTTTCATTTGTTTTGATGGTAATACCCTCTTCCTCTGCTCTTGGTTGCCCTGTCTCCCTTTTAATAATATCCCAAATTGTTTTAATTTTATTATCAGAGGAGCTAATCTCAGACATGATGCACATGCTTCTTGATTTTTTAATAACTTTTCTTAATGTAGCACAGTAGCTTTTATAATATTTTATTGTTTCTGGGTTATTACTCTTTCTTGCGGACAGATATAGTTCCCTTTTTCGGTTACACGATATTTTTATACCTTTAGTAAGCCATGGTTTTTTGCATTAGAATTAAATTTTACTAATTTCTTGGGGAAACAGTTATCAAATACCCTTACAAATGTATCGTGAAATAAATTATATTTTAAATTAACATCAGGTTCCTTGTAAACCTCATCCCAGTCTAACTGCTGTAGACTTTCTTTGAAATTTTTAGTTGTTAAGTCATTAATCGAGCGCACTATTCTGGTGGACAGTTTCGAATTACTGAACGGAGCTATTTCATATACTGTTACTAGCTGTGCACCATGATCCGAAAGACCATTCTCAATGGGACAAGCATTTATGTTGTTAAACTTATCTTGGTCTATAAAAAAGTTATCTATCAATGTACTGCTGTCCTTTACTACCCGAGTAGGAAAATCAATAACGGATGTCAGATTGAATGAGCCAAGTAAGACTTCCAGGTCTTTCTTCCTATTACACTCTTTCAGTGAATCTACATTGAAATCACCATAAATGATAATTTGCTTCCCCCTATCTGACAGATAGCACAACAAGGCATCCAATTTTTCCAGAAATAACTGAAAGTTTCCTGAAGGGGACCTTTATACTGTTACAATTATAAGATAATCATCATTAAGTTTAAGCTGGCAGGTACATGCTTCGATATGCTGCTCTACACAAAACTTTTTTGTTTCTAAATTTTTTACACTGTGATAGCTTTTGGCATATATGGCAACTCCTCCTCTTTTCTTATTATCTCTACTTACATTTGAGACTAATTTATATCCACTGACATTCACATTTTCCATACCGGTGACAATGTGATGCTCAGACAGGCATAGTATATCTATTACATTATCAGTTTCTATAGCATCTAAACAAACTAAAAGCTCATCTATTTTATTCTTTAGTCCCCCAATATTCTGGTGAAAAATGCTAACATTATTTTTTACTTTACTTCTCTGAGAAATATTTGATTATTCAACATTTTTAGCACCTGCCTGCCTGAGCTTCTCACTGGACACTGATCTTAGCCTAAAAAAGAAGTACCTTCATGAATTGCAGTGTCCCCCCTTAAGGACTTTGCTATCAACCCAGCTAGTTTCCCCTTCCCTTTCCTATTGAGATGTAGGCCATGTCTAGTGAAATCCCACCTATCAATAGCATCCACAGGAACCAAACCGATGTCCGACAGAGTGTCCGCCCTAAGCAGTTGATCAATCTCCATATTGACTCTCCTGACGGAGCGGTTCAATTGGGGTTGATCGTACCGCATGAAAGCAGGCAACAGTCCAACATTTGTCTGGGTCGTTGCAGAAGCTATTTTAACCAGGTCACACTCAATATTGTAGCCCTGATCCCTATCAATGCTGTTTCCCACCCCACCCACTATAACAACATGATCCTGTTTTGTGAAACCCTTACACAAGGAACCTATATCCTCTACCACCTGGCTTAGACCTGGACTGGGCTTGAAAATGTTTGTGACCTGGTACCTGTCACCTAGTTTTTCCTGTAAAATCTGGCCCACACCTCTTCCATGACTACTTCCTAACAACAGAACTTTCCTCCTACTATCTACTTTTTTTAAAACCTTTGGTTTCCTTGTGAAAGTCTGTTGCTTCCTAACTGCACCTACTTCTAAAGGAGCCTCTTCCTCACTTGACTGTGGTAGCAAGGCAAATCTGTTGTTTGTGCCAATTGTGAAGCTGTCAGGAACTATACTCTCTCTGTGGCCCCTGTTCCCTGCTACCACTTCCCACCCATGCTCACCCTTCTCCCCCCTTAACCTCGTAAGTTCCTCCCTAGCACTATCCAGTTCAGCCTGAAGGGCCCTAATCTTCCCTTCCTGTTCAGCTATTTTTCTGTCCCTTGAACACACTTTGCAAAACAAAGGAAGAGACTCGTTTGCTTCCCTCTTTCCCACACCGCTACATCCCCCCCAATGAAACCACTTGTTACAACAGCTGCATTGAAACCCAAAACGAACAAACCTACTGCAGCTCAAACACATTGCATTCATGATTGTTACTACGTGATATTGACAATATATATTAACTAAAGATACAAGGGTTACTAGATTTGCTTAGGACACTAAAATACGTGGCTGACAATCTCGCTAAAAGAGCAGCTCCATCACGACAATCGATACGCTACAACAAAATACCTACAAGTGCCGTAAAGAAGAAACTTCTAGAAGAGTTTAGGAACAAATAGGACATTGAGTGGCAAAGAACAAATAAAGGGGGGAAGCACTAACCGTATTTTCCTACGACCCGACAACGTTTAATGATTAAACTTCCTGTATATCCAAATTTTATAGCTATGTTAACAGGTCATGGGAAACTTAAAGCGTATTATCAGCGGTTCAAATTAATTGAAGACGGAACGTGCATTTGTAACTGTGCTGTCCAAACTATTGACCACGTGCTTTTGACTGCTGCAATTTATTGAAAGATAGGGACCATCTCAGGAAGAAAATAGCTGACAAAGGAGGAAGATGGTTTGTTTGTTAAGCTTATGGCACTTAACTACGGGGTCATCAGTCCCTAAACTTACAAACTTCTTATGAACTACTTACGAACTAGGACGGCACAAATATCCATGCCCGAGGGGGGATTCGAAACCCCCGACCGTAGTGGCCGTGCAGACCGTGACTGAAGCGCCTCCGTCCCCTCGGCCACCGCGGCTGGCGAGGAAGATGGCCCGTTAGTAAATATGACTTGGTACATAAATTCGCTACAGACTTTTACAATTTTTGTAATTCAATAAGATTTCCTCATGTATAAAACCGTTTGTTCCTTTGTAAACCCTGTTAACTTATGAACTGTACATGTGTTTGCAAAATCACCTGCTGTAACCGTCTGAATCTAACCATCAACCATGTAATATTACTGTGTAATGTGACATATTAAATAATAAATAAATTAAAAAAAATAATAAGGCTTTAGGTGGTTAAAATTCTTTGATCTGCCGATGTCGATATACGATCGGGTGCCTGAGAGTTCATCAAAGTAGTAGTGAATGTTTTGAACCAAGTGAAAATGACATGAGTTTCATCGTGAAGATGTAGAGGAAAAAATAATGTTTAGTTACAGGTCAGGACACTGTTACAAAAACAACGAAAAAGGCATGCAAAATTTAATCGATCACAAAAGCCCCAGGATTGGCGATCCTCCTCAGAAGCTCGAAATTTAGTGAGGACTTCAAGGCGAGATGCTTACAATACTTTCCACAACGAAACTCTTTCTCGAAATCGCACTGAGAACCCAAAGAGATTTTGGACATATATCAAATATACTAGAGGCGAAACACAAGCCGGCCGATATGGCCGAGCGGTCTGCGGCGCGCCAGTCACAGTCTGCACTGCCGCTACGGTCGGGGGTTCGAATTCCCCCTCGGGAATGGAAGTTTGTGTCGTCTTTACTATAAGCTAGTTCGTAAGTAGTTTGTAACTTTAGGGATTGATGACCCCGAAGTTAAGTGAGTTAAGCTTAACAAACATTTGAACATTTGCAAAACACTAACAATACGGTCATTACGTGATAAAAATGGCGATCCTGCCGATGCTAGAGCTACTAAACGAGAGTTACGGAACACAGCTTTTCGAAATTCATTCAGCAAAGAAGACGAAACTAATTTTCAAGATTTCGAATTACGAACAGACGCCAGAATGAGTAACGTGAAAGTAGATATCATTGGTGTAGTGAAGCAACTAAAATCACTTAACAAGAACTAGTCTTCTGGTCCGGACTCTATACCCACTAGATTCCTATGTGATTATGCTGATGCGATAACTTATTACTTAACAGCCATATGCAACCGCTCGCTCAAAGGATCTGTACCAAAAGATTGGAAAGTTGCACAGGTCACACCTATATTCAAGAAAGGCAGTGGGAGTAAATCAATCGAATGTGAAGACCGTAAAGTCCACTAAATACCTAGGAATTAATATTAAATCAGTCTTAAAGTGGAAAGAACACGTAGATAATGTCGTAGGAAAAGCGAACCAGAGACTGTGTTTTATTGGCAGAACGCATAAAAGATGCAACAGAACTATTGAAGAGACTGCATACACTACGCTTGTCCGTCCTCGTTTGCAGTATTGCAGCCCAGTGTGGGATCCTTATAAAGTGGGTTTGACGGCAGTCATTGAAAGAGTCCAAAGAAGGTAGCTCGTTTTGTATTGTCACGATACAGAGAAGACAGCGTCACGGAAATAATACAGGACCTGGGATGGGAATCATTACAACAACGGCGGTTATCGCTGCGGCGTGGGCTACTTACGAAACTACAATCGCCAACATTCTCCTCCGAATGCGAAAATTTATTGTTGGCTGCCATTTACATAGGCAGAAAAGATCGTCAGAATAAAACACGAGAAATCAGAGCTCGAACGGAGAGATTCAGGCGTTCTTTCTGCCCGCGCGCTATTCGAGAATGGAATAGTAGATGAATAGTATAACGGTGGTTCGATGAACCTTCTGCCAGGCACTTAAAATGTGATTAGCAGAGTATCCCATGTAGATGTAGACCAAGAATGTTGAACAAGTATTATCGCTAATTTTCACAGTCATCTCAATCAGTCACTTACCCCAAAATAAAACCCAACTATTGGCCATTGTACCACTTACCAGCCCACCTTTACGCCCGTATGGGTTGAGGGGGGGGGGGGGTTGAAATAACAACAAAGGAAAAAAATCCTTTTGGCCAAACCGCAGAGCTCCTGGAGCGCCGCGGACCGACGACGAAGCGCCTAGTCCAAACATTGGACACCTTTCACAGTGTCACGCAGCACCTGATGAAGCTTGCGAGTCGTACGGTTGATGTACCGACTAAGTACGAAGCCAAAACTTCCTGGAAGATTGAAATTCTGGGCCGAAACCGGGATTCAAACCTGGGACCTTTACTTTCACGAGAAAGCACTCTACCGTCTGAGCTATTCTGGCACGTTTCACGGTTCAAATAAAATGTTCAAATGTTTGTAGAGCTTATGGGACTTAACTATGGGGTCATCAGTCCCTAAGTTTACAAACTACTTTTGAACTAGCCAATAATAAGTACGGCAAAAACATCCATGCCCAGGGGGGATTCGAACCCCCGACCGTAGTGGTCGAGCAGACCGTGACTGGCGCGCCGCAGACCGCTTGGCCACCGCGGCTGGCTTTATATTCACATTTGACACGTTGTACATGTTCTGTGTATGCAAATGTTTACTGTGGCGTTCCTTCTGAGATAATAGGTTGCACCTGATACATTCTACTTGTTCATACAAGCGGGACAACGCCTCTGCTCGACGATGTTGTGATGAATTTTGCTTTTAGCATTGTGCGTAAACACTGATCCTCCTTTATTGCTTCTGTCCCCGTGACCACATTCTAGCCGTGTTCTCATTGCACTGTGAAACTGAACTACTATAACACTGTACTGAACTATAACAGGATTCAAACACCCTGGGGAAAGCCGAGTGACGTAGGGTACTGTCTTGAAATTTATTGATTTCTGTGCGCTGGCACGAAAAACTCAACAAATTCTCCCGTGAACAGAGTTCGTTCTTGTTTATAATAAATAACGTCGAATACCGGACATTATAATTGTATTAAATAAAAAAATGGTACATTAACCATATTTAAGCAAAATCCTTAAAATATCTGAGAGAGTTTAAATGAAACCTTTTGTTTACATGACTTTTCTTCCACAGTTCGTGACGATAACCACCACGCTAATATGCCTTCTTAAACAGAAATATCAACGAATATCGGATATTATACTTAAATCAACAAGAAAGAACTAGAGTCGTTAAGGAAACAAAAAAAGGAAAAAAATTAAAAATTTTGGAAGCAAGCAGAGGCTAATCGGGTCTGCTTCTAATTTTTATACCACAGTTTGCGACGCTACCAACTATGCTACCTCGCCTCCTACCTTCACAGACCTTCTCCTGCGAACCTTGCGGAACTACTACTTCTGGAAGAAATTATATGGTGGAGACATGACTTCACGGCTTAGCCACATCCTAAGGGATGTTTGCAGAATGGAACTTTCACTCTTCAGCTGAATGTGCTCTGATATGAAACTTCCTGGAAGATTAAAATTGTGAGTCGGAACCTGGATTCGAACCTGGGACCTTTGCCTTTCTCAAGCAAGCGCTCCACCGTCTTTTTTTTAAATTTTTTTTTATCGCAGACCGCTTTTTTTTTTTTTAATTTTTTTGGGCCTCCCAACTCCCCTTCTAGCCCATCCTTTCGCTCTCCATGAATTGCCTTCTCGGCCTGGCTTCCATGCCGTTTTCTGTGATGTCGTCGCTGGACGTCGGAAGGGAACAGTCGCATTTACGTGTTTGCTTTGAGAGTGTCTTCTCGAAGAAAATTTGTCTTCCGGTATATGCTGGATCGCGTTAATCTCCTATTATCAGTTACTGAATTTGACTTCACGTGTTTGTCTTCTCGCTACTCAAAGCGCTGTACTGCTTACTGCTCCACACCCCCGTTCACGTTGAACCAACCGACGAGGAAGAAATCTTCCAAACAAAAGTATATAGGATTCCTTTACCTCATCATTTTTGAGGAAACCGGAGTGGTTTTATGCATCGAAAATAACTTTGTAACTAAATGAGAAAGTATCTTCCTACAAATAAAGAGCAATACTCCTGCTACTTTAAAATAAACAAAAGTGACGAACAAAAACGATTCGATGCATAACATTTTCCTTCGAATGTATGTCCAACAAAACCTTTCTTCCAGTGGGATACGTAAGAGAATAATAGTTTATCATGCTCATGTGTAGTCGAAAATGTAATCTTCACTTATCCGTTGGTCACCTTATTTCAAGAACTGCAGGTAAATAGCCTCCCATCATCTCTTTCCATTTCCGGAGTTTAGAGTATTTTGAGTACTCTTGCAAGATATCATGTTGAAATTCCGGTAGGGACTTCCTCTCATTGCCCAGGCAGTAATTGATGAACCTGCCCATCAACCAGTAGGTGGACATCCTTTTTTGGTCTGGATACGGCCACCTGGTAGGCGCTAACAGTTCCTCTACAGTTACATTACTTTCTGATGTACGGTTCATAACTGCTATCTTGTGCCGTACCCATTGCCATACGTCGTTAGCAGCACCGCAAGTGAACCGATGTAGTGTGGTGTCGGTCTGCTGGCAGTCCAGGCATTTTTCAGTGTTTGACATGCCTATCCTGCAGAGGCGCTCATTTGTGCTTATGATGTTGTGAATTGCGCAATACCACGTAGCCCGTACATGTGATGACGAGGTTTTCAAATGTATATTTTTCCACACTCTATTCCAGGCGATTGTGGGATTGTTCCTCTGTACTTTACTGACGCCACTATCTTCTGTCAGCACTTTGTATATTTCCTTGGTAGTATAGTTTCTTAATCTTTCTTGAATATAACTGTTGTCAAGAATGTATTGTTGAACATGTCGTAGCTTGTAATTGATGTGTCCGACCATAACTGGCGCCCTTCTGTCAGGCGGAGTCACTGCGTTTACTATGTACGCTGTAAGATTGCCGTCTCCAGTAGCTAGGGCCTTACCTGTTCTAGATATAAGCAGCGCTTTACATTTCTTCTTGATGTCGGTGAGTCCCAGGCCGCCTTTTGCTTCAGGGAGGGTCGCCGTGGAGTAGGCTACCCTGAGGAGACTACCTCGCCATATAAACCACGCAAGCGCGGATTCAATACGTGCCCCGATTGTTGCAGGTAAGGGAAATATGCTCGCGAGGTAGTACACTTTTGGCAATATCACAAGATTAATCAACATGGTTTTCTGAAATATATTTAAAGAGCGGGTGGAATTCTCCCTTAAAATCGCTCTTAAGCTGTTGAGCCTCATTTTCCAGTTCCAAGCTGCCGTCTTGACAGGGCAGTTATGGTAACTGATCCCAAGTAATTTGATAACGTCGCTCAGTTCGAAGGGGCCATTTCCGACGAATTCTATCCCTTTCCCCAACTGCAGAATATGAGATTTGCGTAGATTGATTTGCGCTCCCGAACAAGAGCTATACGTTCCGATTCCCTCTCGGATTGTAGTGAGGTCAGAGGGGTTACTCATATACACAGCCAGGTCGTCTGCATAACCTCGACAGACGTATTTATGGCCTCCAATTTCCAGACCCGGCAGCTGTACGTACAGGGTTCGTAGGAATGGCTCAATTGAAATGGCGAAAAGCATCATTGAAAGGGGGCAACCTTGTCTCACCGAAGCTAGAATGGGTACTTTTGCTGTACAATGTCCATTCACAAGAATTCGGGAAGCCGCACCAGTATACAGTCGCCGGATAATATTTATGAAATACGGCCGCATACCCATCTTGGACATCACCTGAAACAGGTACTCATGTTGAACCCTGTCAAATGCTTTGTCCATATCTAATGACAAGATGGCCGCTCTACAGTTGGATGCCGCGCTGACGGCCGTGATATCGCGGTATTCCTCGAGCGCTTGCTGTATAGATCTTCTAGGGACTGCGCACGATTGATAGGGACCGATGATACGAGCAGCAACAGCTTTCAGTCTTTGAAGCAAAACCCGAGCAACTATCTTGAGATCCGCGTTTAGCAGTGAAATAGGACGCATATTTTGCAATTCTTTTGTTCCACACTTTTTAGGGACCAATACTATGATGCCCTCTAAAAACTCACTGGGAACCATATCAATAGTACGTAGTTCGTTAAAAATTTCCGTCAGTTTACCGCCAAATAAGGACCAATACTTTACATAAAATTCAACAGGCAAACCGTCGGGTCCAGGGGACTTGTTCCGAGGGCTTGCTTTCAAAGCGTCGAAGATTTCCTCTCCTGTGAATTGTGCTTCCAGATCAACATTTTCTTTGTCCGTCACCGTTGGTGGAATAACATTCAAAAACGCTTCACATCTGGTGATGTCAGAAGTGTCGCTCGAAGCATACAGTTTAGCATAATAGTCCTGGGCAAACATTAAGATCTCACGTTGAGAAGTGATCTGTCTGCCGTCGTCCGCGGTGAGAGCACTAATATGCTGACGCCGTCCCCTCTTGACTTCCGACAGGAGATGGAAGAGTGCTGGTTTTTCGTCCTCAATTCCACAGTAATCCCTCGATCGTATTTTCATGCCTTCCAACTGTTTTCGTTTCAAGTCCGTTATTTTGGCCTTGAGTCTATTGATTTCGACGGTATGGCGAGACACATTGACTTCATCGGCATGTAAGTCGCGTAAGCACCGAAAGTAAAATTCCATAGTGTGTCTTTCCCATTGCTTCTTTTCAAATGAGTACCTCTTGAGGAATGATCGAAGTTTGGGTTTCACATGTTTGACCCACCATTCGAGCTTAGATCTATATCGATGTGAGTTCCTCAGACACAGTTCCCAGACTCGCTGTAATTCCGTTTCTAATGCACTGTCCATTAAATGTGCAGTGTTAAATTTCCACACACCTCTACCTTGATATGTCTTCTGTCTGGCCATGTTAATATTTGCTAAAACTGCCAGATGGTTAGAAAAACTGACTGGACAGGTTTCGACACTGAGTACACTCCGGGTCAGACTAGGAGAAATATATATTCTATCAATCCGACTCTTCGAGTGGCTGGTGATAAACGTGAACCCTGCGTTCGCACGTGGATGGTTGTGCCAGATGTCGGTAAGGTGCAATCCTTCCACCAAATCTCCCAGTTGAATACATATATTAGGATTCGGCATCTGATCGTTTGCGGAAATGACACAGTTAAAATCACCGGCTAGTATGGTGTTTGCGGTCGCAGGATTTATTAACTCAATTATACTTTCTTGGAAGAAATGTATCCTAGCCTGTCTGGCATTGGAACCCGACGGTGCATAGATGTTAATGATCTGTGCTGTGTCTGTTTCCACTGATATTCCCCGTCCAGTCACTAGCTTTCTCACGTTCCGCGGTATAATGCCGTTTTTCAATAATGTGGCAGTACCACTTTCAGTGCCCCGGTTGAGAATTGCACTGTATCCCGCGATCTGTTCAACCCTGTCTGTACACACTTCTTGAAGCAGGACAACGTCTATGTCAAAAGCGTAGATAAAATCGCGTAGGCATTCTACTTTCGTTTGGCTTACGATTCGGTTGATGTTAACGGTGGCTATACTGTATGATTGTAGAGGAATATTAGCTGTCATTGCAATAAGATGAAGTGCTCCTATTAATAAAAGTTGTCTTCCATGTCGGAATCAGTCCTGTCAGCCCCCGCGACGGCACTTTGTATCGCCGACGAACGACTGGCGTTCCTGTCCACGTGACAATGCATGCTGTTAAATGAGGATGCACATGTGGTGACGCCGTTGGCAGGAGTAACTGCATCATGACTATCATGGTGTACTACATCCATCGGTGATTCCTTAGTATTATCCCTGTCGTCAGACGCGGTAGTCGCTGTATGTGCATCCAGATATGCATGGCGTTGTGTTGGCTTGATTTTATTTTCTTTCATCCTTAGTCCCTTTTCGTTCGGAGCTTCAGGCATTTCTTGATCCGAAGCGCCGCTGTCTTCATCATCCCCCCAAGCTGGCATTTGGGTGGTTTTGCGTGTGCACTCTTTTCCCGTCGATGCTTCAGCAGGTTCGTTACCTGTATCGACTGTAACCTGCAAAATATCAGCGGCCGTTGCTTTCCGCCCAACTTGTTCCGTCACTTCGTCCGTCAATTTCGTCGTCCGTGATTTTTTGACTGTTTTCAGATTGTCTTCTTGCCCTGCGGTTGGCACGCCCTGTAATTTTTGTTTGACTTGTTTGGCCTTTTCCCGTAGGGCGGGCGCCGTTTTGTCCACTCCTTGATGGGCGATACGCCTCTTTTTGGTGTCTTTTGAATAGTTTTCAGCCATCTCTTGAACTGACGGCGATGACAAATTGTTGTCGGCCGGCTGCGAGTCAGTGGTGTGTGCGAGGGGCAAGCCCTCATTCCGTGGACGATCCCGTGCTGGCTCTGTACTACTGCTCTGTCCCCGCTCAGCAGAATGTTCAGGAAGTGCATCTCCGACTGGTTCGTCTACTCGAACGGTTTCCATGCGTGCGTCTTCCTCGGTGTTACTAATAAAGTCTTGGAGAGGCGCATCTGTCGTCGGTTCCGTAATTCCGCGAGCTGCCGCTGCATAGGTCAGGGGAAACTGCGTCATAGCGGGTTGTGCTACTGTCTCGCCTCGCGGCAGCTGCGTCACTCGCCGTTGTAAACACTGAGCGCGCACGTGGCCGGTGGCACCACATCCAGAACACGTTCGCGGCTGGCCCTCGTAGATCACTATAGCCCTGTATCCACAGACGGTTATATATGACGGAACGTGTTTAATCATCTCAATTCTGACCTGTCTTACGCCGTTTAAAACTTGAAATTTATGAGCAGATGACCATTTTTCAGCTACATTGCTAAGTACAGTGCCGTACGGTCTCAAAACAGCGTTAATTTCCTCGTCTGTGATTTCGAACGGCAGTTCAAATATGCGAATAGTTCTCGTTCCAAGTCCTGCATGCGTAACTTGAACGTCACCGATACTTCCGTCAGGACGTTTAAACTTCAATTTGTTCGCATATAATTCGACAATTTGATCACATTTGGTAGGATTACGCAACTTCAAATACAAAGTACTGCTACAAATCGAGAGATGTATTCCTATAACGTCGTCACTAGTTAACTGCAATTTTTCCATCAAAAAGTCTTCTACTTCAAATGATTTCGGTCGCGGAAGGGTATTATCAAATGAGATCTTCAAAGTGTCTTTTCTTTTAGGTTCCATTGTGGTTACGTCTACTATGTGTTCTATGTGAGACAAGAGTGCAACGCGCTACGGCGTTAAACTCACCAACAGCGCCCGGACACCAGCCGCGAGGCGTAAACACCACGCTTCCGCTCGCTACGGCCGCTCGGCCGCGACTGCACGTCTGCGCTATCCCAGCACGCTTCGCGGACTGTCCTCACAACATTACTTCTGCCAGTACCTCGCCTCCTACTTTCCCAACTTCAAATGGTAGTGCGCTTGCCCGCGTAAGTCAAAGGTCCTAGGTTCGAATCCCGTTTCCGGCACACAATTTAAATCTTCCAGGAAATTTCATATCATCGCAACTCCGCTGCAGAGTGAAAGTTATTTTCTGAAGTACGAAGCGTATTACTGGCACACAACCCGATTTTTTTAAAAATGTCGAATTTCTCTGATTTTGTCAATCGCCTCCAAAAATACAGAAAGCAAAGAGGCTGCAGTGGAAGAGCTATATTTCGCAGTATTTAAGACGAAAAAGTGATTGTAGCTCGTAAAGTTTGCATTTTGGAGTACTGGTGTAGTAGACTTGGTATCTTGTTTTTGTGGAGGTTTCTTGGGACCGCTGTCTAGACTGGTTTTACATGTCCGCAATGAACGTTTCCGATAAAATGTGGGGAGCAGTACTTGACGCAGTTTGTCTCGCTCGCCAAGAATGCGTGGACTCTGGCCGAGGCTGCAAGTGGAATTTCACGCGATGCCACGGAACCTGTTTCAGTCTCTGATGTTTCAGCAGATATTTGCAGTTACGTTTTTCCTGTGTGTAGATTGTGACAGCCCATACAGCCAGTACCCACGGCACGTTTCATACAACTGCAGCTGTATGTGATGAGGCCTGACAATAACATGCCAGGAATACGCATGTCTACAGTGATAGGTGTTGTGGGGGCAATAAAGTGTACAGTTTATTATCTGATAAAATGTTCAAATGTTTGTAAAACTTATGGGACTTAACTACGGGGTCATCAGTCCCTAAGCTTACAAACTACTTATGAACTAGCTAAGACTAAGGACGACACAAATATCCATGCCCGAGGGGGATTCGAACCCCCGACCGTAGTGGCCGTGCAGACCGTGACTGGAGCGCCTCAGTCCCCTCGGCCACCGCGGCCGGCTTGCATTTAGTATAAGCTAGTTGATAAGTAGTTTGTAAGTTTAGCAACTGATGACTCCGCAGTTAAGTCCCATAAGCTTAACAAACATTTGAACTAACGTATATGAAGAGAAACACACACACACACACACACACCCATAACCGAGGGAGGTCTCGAAACTCGGACGGGGAGTAGATGCGCACTCCTCAGCGAGGCGCCTAGGGCTCACGGCGACGCCGTGGAGGTTCGAGTCCTCCCTGGGGCATGGGTGTGTGTGTTTGTCCTTAGGTTAGCTTACCTAGGTTTAAGTAGTTTGTAAGCTACGGACTGATGACCACGCAGTTTGGTCCGATAGATCTACAAACATTTGAGCTCATGGCCACTCACGTGTCACTGACATGTTTCATCAAAGAATATCAGGTACTGCATCGCTAACTAGGCTGACGACACATTTCTTCAGAGAACAACTTGAAACCTGAGCGTAAAACCAGTGTTTTTGCTGGTCAGCGATGCCACGTCTTGCGACACGCTGTGGTGTCTGGCACTTGCCTCCCCACCCTCAGAGGGTGTCTGGACAGCGTCACAGAGCGTCAAGCGACCGGCGCGTTGGGGACGGCGCTCTGCTCCACCACCAGCACAGCTTTCCCCTCCGCCGAGCGGATGGACGCTGTGGGTCTTTTCAGCCCCAAATACACTCTCGAATGGCCTTTTCCAAAGTTTGGTTATATTAGAGATGATTTTTTTCCGTTGCATGGAAGCATTGCAGTTTTACATAATCACACAGTAGTTATCATTAGCCGTACGGGAATGGCCGTGCTCTAAGGCGCCTCGCTGCGGAGTGCGCGTCTGCTCCCCGTCAGAGGTTCCAGGCCTTCCTCGTGCCTTAGCATAAGCTAATTTAAGTACTTTGTAGGTCTAGGAACTTATAACCACTGCAGTTTGGTCCCACAGCTTTATAAAAAACTTTTGAACATTTAGTTATGGTTAAGCCAAGGCATTGCTAAATAAATAAATAAATAAATAAATAAATAAAAAATAAAAAATAAAAATAAAGACTAAAAAATAAATCTAATATATAAAGCAGAATGTCCGTATGTTTAGACGTGTTGCATGCAAATCTACAGTTTTTTCCAATCTTTATGAAATTATGTAGGACGGTCGCCGTAAGTGTAAGAATCACATACGACATATAGTTCACGATATATGACGTGATAAACAATGAGATGCGCGAAAAAATGCTGCATTTTGCGACAATGCTGCTCATCTTCTCCTAAACCATTGGACCGATTTCAAACAAATTTGGTACACACATTCCTTACCGTGAGGTAACAATTGCTGCATGGTTAAGAATCACATACGGCACATGGTTCAAAAGATATTACGTCATAACCAATAGAAATCGCAAAAAAATGCCATTAATGCGGCGAGAATTTCGAAATACACTGTATGAGAATTACAGTACTTAGCTACTTGCAACAAACTTAAAACATAATTTCAAACCTTTATTAAGCTTTTTCTCGCTGGCAAAGATAGTAAAATGATGACAGAAAAAAAGTTTCTCGTTTACTATTTTTCCGCTATTTATTGAGTAAAACTACGGCTCTCCGTATGACGTTACAATTTATAATTTGAACACTACAAACTGTTGCCGCAAGAAATTTTACAGACACTATATATAGGTGAATATCTCTTCGAAAGTGTATCTTAGTACGACACGTATTTCATGAGATATGAGCACATTAACAGTAACATTCATGGAAAATCGCCCCTTCACGCATCAGATTTTAATGTATTACGTCTTTACAATTAACTCTGTTCGCAACGGCTTTTGCCGACATGCAGCGCTTATTCAAATGAATATATACCTGCAAAATTATACAACATACAATTCAATAAATATGAGATTGTATATACTGCTCAAATGTTTCAAATGTTCAAATGTTTGTTAAGCTTAAGGGACTGAACTGCCGGGTCATCAGTCCCTAAACTTACAAACTACTTACAAACTAGCTAATACTAAGGATGGCACAAATATCCATGCCCGAGGGAGGATTCGAACCCCCGACCGTAGTGGCCGTGCAGACCGTAACTGGAGCGCCTCAATTCCCTCGGCCACCGCGACCGGCGCTCAAATGTTTGTTAAGCTTAATGGACATAACTGCGGGTTCATCAGTCCCAAAACTAACAAACGACTTACGAATTAACTTATACTAAAGACAACACATGCATCTATGCCCGAGGGAGGATTCGAACCTCCGACGCGGGAGGCCGCGCGACCCGCAACGTGGCGCTCCAGATCGCTCAGCTACCCCCGCGCGGCGTATGTACTGCGATGGGTAAAAACCTGCGGCATTGAAATTTCTGGATTGGGGGGGGAGAATGAAAAATTAGTACATTTTGTCAGCCTGGTGGGGGGGTGGGAGAGCTGTCTAAAACAATTTACAAAAAGTGAAATATAAGATAGTTAATTTCAATATTAAATGCCAAAACAGAACCTAATATCCCGGGTGTGATGAGTGGGTTGGTCGCGAGTTGGGGGGGGGGGGGTAAGTCTTTGGCCAAGGAGAGAGGGGGCACCTCTGGACATGGGTGTTGACAACTTTGAGCTCTAAAGTGCACACAGATGCAGGCGATAGCAATAGACTTCTACAGAGATAAGAAAAAGGAAGAAAATGAAACAAAGTACATCCAACGAATACGCATTATTTCCGACAGATCTGGCTTTTAACTTCAAGAGAATACAGTTTACAATGAGACTTTCATTTTCTATTACGATTAATGAACCACAGGACAATCTATTCAATACTATGGAGTGGATTTGACTTGCCCATGTTTCTCACACAGAGAACTTTGTCACTTAGGGGTGGCTTCACCAAAGAAATTATTCATATTAGATTCTGGACAAGTAACAAGAAATATTGGTGATAGTAAAGTTGTGAATTAGTTGACTGTATGAATGTTACATATCATTTGTATTTTCATTAGTATCTTCCTTTGTTTGGATACTGTACTTAAAACTTTGTATATTACTCAAGACAGCCTAATTTCTTATGCATTCTCCGATAAATATAACATGTTATGAAAAAGAAGGAGATGAATAGATAGAGAAGGAATACGAGTACCAACTCATGACTTGAATAAATAAATAAATACCCGGATAACGCCGGGTTTTCAGCTAGTAAATAAATTAAAAAAAAAAAAAAAAAAAAAAAAAAAAAAAAAAAAAAAAAAAGACCTGCTGAAACTAGGTCGATTTCGATCCGATGACGGTAGATGCCACCAACGAGATAGTAGATATACTGATAATGGTTTCAACGTCGTTGTTTTCTGCCGGCTCAGTGACATAACTGCCAGTGCCATCACTTTAATAAAACGTCTATAAATCTATCGGACCAAACTGCGTGGTCATCAGTCCGTAGCTTACAAACTACCTAATTCTAGGTAAACTAACCTACGGACAAACACACCCATGCCCCAGGGAGGACTCGAACCTCCACGGCTAGCAACCGCGCGCTCAGCAGCGAGATGCTTTAGACCGCTCGGCTACTCCACCGCGGCTCACTTTAATAGGGTATGTTTACAGCCATATGGCTGACTGTGATATCAACAGGCGCCATGCCACGCAGGTGTACTCGTGCTTCCTGCTGCCAACTGAGCGAGTTTGAAAGGCGTCAAATTGTAGCCCTCTGAGTGGCGGGATGGTCCTTTCCCGGAATTGCTACAGAAATTGGACGTACTGCGTCAGTTGTGCATGCAGGCTTTCACGGTCAGCATATTCATTAAAATTAGATAACAAAGGTTTAAATTTAGATAAGATAGGGTGGTCGATTTTGTACCAATGATGTGACCAGAGATTACTTGTAATCGACAGAGATGACGCTGGTCAGAGATAGTCTTAAAGTCGGTAGCACATGACAAGCGGTGGCGCCCTCTATGCGCTGTACATAAGCAGGACGTTCAGCGTCCATCAGCCAACCAACCAGCCAAGACACACATGTGCTTCACAGTTCACTATAAAAACAGACCAATTTGACAAGTTTTCTTTGTTCCATTACCATTCTCATTAGTGAAGGCGTAGCCGCAACGCTCGTACTTCTGTGTTTCAGATCGGGTAACAAGGTGCCCACACAATTACTGCAACGGCGTAATAGCCAGTCGTCGACTCACCTCTGAAGATATTATCCGCATTAGGCAACAAAGCGTCAGGAGCAAGAAGTTTTATAGATGGACCACAGTATCTTAGCCCGAAGTTTTAATTAATGAATGGTGGTCACAATAGTCATGTGAACATTCTGATACCCGTAGACATTGTTCTGGGCGTCCATATAGCAAAGATGTCGGCCAAGATCGCCGTATTGTAAGTGCAGCTGCGGCAGATACTACAGCTGCCACAGCACAGATACCCACAGTGGAGTAGCCGAGCGGTCTAAAGCGTCTCGCTGAGGATCGCGCGGTTGCTCGCCGTGGAGGTTCGAGTCCTTCCTGGGGCATGGGTGGGGCATAGGTTAGTTTACCTAGGTTTTAAGTTGTTTGTAAGCTACGGACTGATGACCACGCAGTTTAGTCCGATAGATTTGCAGACATTTGAACAGCACAGATAAGAGTATTTATGAACCCAGAAATGTCAACACCAAGTGTTACCAACCGCTGATTACCAATGGGATTACAGGTATGCACAAATGTAGCCCGTTTTCCACTCCAGTCACAGCATCGACGTGCACGGCTCTACTTTTGCCGTTAGTGTATAATCTGGAAGATGTAATGGGCCATGGTCTTAATAGTTATGGAAGCAGATTCTGCCTGCACGCAAGTGATAGTTATTCACGCGTACGACGTAGACCAGGCGAGCGCTGTCAAGTAGAATGCATTCGTGCAAGGCACATTGACGCCACCCTTAGGCCTTTTGGCCTGCAACATAATAAGCTAAAACAATCGTTCATCTTTGATATTGTGGAGAGACTGCAATGTTTGTAAATATATGACACTTAGCTACTGTGGTTATTAGTCCATAGCTTACAAACTTCTTAAACTAATCTAAGGACATTACACACACACACACACACACACACACACACACACACACACACACACACACATGCCCGAGGGAGCACTCGAATCTCCGACGTGGAGCAACCGCGCGCTCCACAGTAAGGCGCCTTAGGCCGTGTTTTTATAGCCAGCGGTTGCTCCGCGGCGGAGCAATCGCGGCGGTTTGGCAGTGCGCTGTTTCTCATAAGCGTGGGCCCTGTTTATAGATTGAAACTGTTGCTCAGTTAATGGCACAATTTTTATCCTAGCCGTTCGGATTTTATGTGGAAAAACCCTCTTTCTCTGGGAGATTTATAAAGCGCATAACTTCTGTACTTCGAAGTTTGGTTGTAGGTAAACATATATATATATATATATATATATATATATATATATATATATATATATATATACAACTTGGGTCAATGTCTTTATGTCATCTCCACCCTTCTCCAACATCAGCTTCTACCAATTGAAAGAGGGATTTATCTGGCCAAGGCACGGTTTCCTATTTGCCTTTGGCTAGAGGTCTGCGTGGATAAGAAAAGTGCTACCTTATATTCAGCCAATTAGAAGTTACATAATTTATAAGAAATGTTTCAAATGTTTGTATAGCTTATGGGACTTAACTACGGGGTCATCAGTCCCTAAACTTACAAACTACTTATGAACTAGCTAATCCTAAGGACGACACAAATATCCATGCCCGAGTGGTGATTCGAACCCCCAACCGTAGTGTCCGTGCAGACCTTCACTGGAGCGCCTCAATCCCCTCGGCCACCGTGGCCGGCTATACCTACTCCAAAATAGGCTATTCCAAACAGGAAAACATTGGCGCTCTGAACAAACACAGTAGCGCTTCAGAGCACTACGTCATCTGTTTAATGCAGGTGTCTTCTTAAATTTCATTGGTTAAAAGTAATCGACAGAGGGGATTTTACTGTGTTTACATTTAAAATAGGAAACGGTTCTTTCGGAGTTTTACAAAAGAGACATATTACTTTCCGTGTATTAACGTACAACATGTTGTGTGACAAAAAGCAAAGCATGTCATTTCAAGTGTTAAAACTGCCGTCTACTTCTTATTGGTAAGCAAAAAGAGAAATTGTCACCTGCAGCTATGGCCAGCCTATACACTCTATCATTGTGTACCTTCCTAAATACGTTACTTTCACCGTACATTTTATCTGATTATTAAAGCTAATATAAAATTTTAGTGACAATCTTTAATACCTCCGTAACCATTTATCTAATACATAAACATGAATGTTTGTATGTTTATTCCTATTTTATGTGCGACTGTACCGTTCATTCGGTTGCAATGAAACTTAGCCAACATATTGCTTGCACTTTCGCGACGGATACTGACATAATTAAATGACTGTAAGATACATAGTTCAGGAGATATGCCCCCACTTCAATAAGTAATTGTGCCGTCTCGAGAAACCCAGATCCACAAGCACCTTCGAACGGCAAAATGTCTTTGCTGAGAAGATTGATAAGGTTTTTGGACGAGGTCGTCTTCAAATTTGGCGGAACTTCAGGAACTTTTGCTTCTGTTTTGGTATTTAAATAAGTAATTATGCTGCTTTGAACTGTCTCACACTAATGATTCAGCAAATTTTAAGTTACACTTTTTTGTCCAGTATAAGATTATACTTTTTCACACGCAAAACAGGCTACTATACAGTTTATATTTTCCTTGCCATCAAATACGTATCCAATTTTTTTTTATAATTTGACGATATCAAGTAGTTTTCGTTCACTAATGTCAAAACATAAAAAAATAAAAATAAAAAAAAATAAAAAAAATTGTTCAAATGTTTGTAGAACTTATGGAACTTAACTACGGGGTCATCAGTCCCTAAGCTTACAAACTACTTATGAACTAGCTAAGACTAAAGACGGCACAAATATCCATGCCCGAGGGGGGATTCGAGCCCCCGACCGCAGTGGTCGTGCAGACCGTGACTGGAGCGCCTCAGTCCCCTAGGCCACCGCGGCCGGCGTCAAAACATCTCTTTTCGCTTTACATGATACAGTATCCCATGATTTTGTGTTCATATTAAGAAAGAACTGTCGCTGTATTCACTGTGATATACGTCGTCACTCGGTCACTACAAAGCGCTAACTGAAGGCAGCGGAAATTTGGTGGACGGTGGGCTGGTTTGCCACCAAGAAAACACCTGACAGACCGCAGATATAAGACACGGTGGCGTAAACGGATTAGGCGCAGGTCCGTCGGGTACAGCTACGTCCGCTGTGGCCGGGGAATGAGGACAACAGACTTCCTACCTGGGCCCTGCAAGGATTCCAAGAATCTCCACAGGCTTGAAGTTTACAGCTAACGTTTCAACAGACGTACTGGGCAGATACTTCGCTCTTCATCCGCATATAACATGCGGATATCTGCGTCGCTCACAATTTTATCTGCAAAATAATATCTATCCGCGGATATCCGCATCGGCGCAGACCTCTATCTATGGCTCAACCGATATGGTCACGATCCCAGGAGAGGTGCTGTGGGCGATGTTCTTTTGATGCCAAAGGCGCTCGAGTCGGTCATTTGCCGCAATAGTTCATTAACAAAAAAATGAACTGCACTGTTCTAGTGAATATTTTTGTTGTACATCCAACATTGATTTTATGCTTTCATAAATGTTCAAAAGTTTGTAAATCTATTGGACGAAACTAATGTGATCATCAGTATCTAGACTTAAAAACTACTTGAACTAATACTAAGGACAACACACACACACACACACACACACACACACACACACACACACTCCCCTTTCCAAGGGAGGGCTCGAATCTCCGGCGGGGATGACCGCTCAGTCTGCATCATGACGCCTTGCACCACACGGCCATCCCGCGCTGCTCCTGCGGTCTGCGGATTGTATGTGGAAAAAAACCTCTTTTTCTGGGAGATTTTAAACGCGCATAACTTCTGTACTTCAAACTTTGGTTGTAGGTAAACGAATAGAAAAAGTCTGATTTTTTTTAATACAACTTGGGTCAATATCTTTATGTCATCTCCACCCTTCTCCAACATCAGCTCCTACCAACTGAAATAGGGATTTATCTGGCCAAGGTACGGTTTCCTTTTTGTCTATGGCTAGAGGTCTGTGTGGATAAGAAAAGTGTTATCCGCATCCGCACCACATCCGCAAGATCCATATCCGCAAGTTCGTTATCCGCATCCGCAGATATAACGTTTTGTATGGATAATAGTAATAGATAGCAGTATATAAAACAATGGTATATAATGATACAACTATTGTTAGAGTGTCATTTCTTTGACAACTTAACTACTTTGGACTTCTCGAATCACGGTAAATGTTCTATACCTACTCCAAAACAGGCTATTGCAGTCAGGAAAACATTGGTGCTTCGGACGCACACACACACACACACACACACACACACACACACACACACACACACAAAAGAAAAGAAAAGAAACGGTTGTTACCGAGTTTTACAAAAGCGACACTTGATTTTCCCCATATTAACGCTTAGAGATTATGCGACACAGAGAAAAGCATGCTATTTCAAGTGTTAAAACTGACGTCTAGTTCTAATTGGTAACTGTCAGAAAAAAGAGACAATGTCGGCTGCAGCTACGGCCAGCCTATACAGTCTAACAATCTCTTCTAATTACGTTACTTTCACTGATTATGAAAGTTGCTATAAAATACTGTTGTCAATCTTTATTACTTCCATCATCATTTATCTAACACATAAACATGAATGTTTGTTTGTATGTTTCTTCGTATTTTATGTTCGGCTGTGCCGTTCATTCGGTTGCGATGAATCTTTACCAACATATCGCTTGCCCTTTCGCGACGGTGTTGACATAATTAAATGACTGTAAGTCACATAGTTTAGGAGATATGCTCCCACATTAATAAGACCCGTGCCGTCTAGAGAAACCCAGAACCACACGCAACTTCGAACGATAAAAAGTCTTTGCTGACAATATTGTTAAGTTTTTCGGTCGCGGTTGTCTTCAAATTTGGCGGAACTTCAGAAACTTTTGCATATTATTTGGTATTTAAATAAGTAATTATGCTACTTTGTCCTGTCTCACACGAATGTTTCAGCAAATTTGAAGTTCTACTTTTTTACAAGCAATCTTTCTTTCTTTCTCTTTTGCCGTTTGTCCCACGCAGGCTGTGTCGGCTTGTTAATGCGGATCTGGCATGTTAGTAACTACAGGTTGGCCGGATGCCCTTCCTGCCGCCACCCCATGCCCTTCGGGAGGAAATCTGTACCACAAATGTCAGCGTATAATGTTACACATGCGAAAGAGTAAAGTGTTACGAAAATGTTTGCGAATCGTGTAACTCAGGCGGGACTTGGAGATCAGCGCGGTATTCATCTAGGGGGATGTGGAAAACCGCCTAAAAACCACATCCAGGCTGGACTGCACTCCGACCACCTTCGTTAATCCGCCGGGCGGATTCGAACCGGGGCCGGTACGCCTCCCCGTCTCAGAAAGCGGTGCGTTAACCACACGGCTAACCGAGCGGGTCCACTTTTTCTACAAACAATACAGGCCACTATATCGTTGATATTTTCCTTGCCATCAAACATGTATCCACATTTTTTTCCAAATTGACGATTTCGATTTGTTTTCCTTCACTTATGTCAAATAACTTCATTTCATTTTACATGATATAGTATGTATTGATGTTTAAAAAAGAGCTGTCACTGTATTCACTACGATGTACGTTGCCACGCGGTCAGTACAAAGCGCTAACTGAAGGCAGAAGAAATTTTGCATGACACCTCCGGTGGGCAGTGGGCCGGTATGCCACCCGGAAAGCACTTGACAGACCGCAGAAAAGACTCGGTCGCATAAACGGACTAGGCGCATATCCCTCGCGTACAGCCATGTCCGCTGTGGCCAGAGGATGAGGACATGACTTCCGCTCTACCTAAGCCGTGCAACGATTTCAAGAATGTCGACAGGCAAAGTTTTCAGCTAACATTTCGACAGACGTACTGGACAGATACTTCGCTCTTTATCCGCATATAACACGTGGATATCCGCGTCGCTCACAATTTGTATCCACAAAGTAAGATCCGCGGATATCCGCATCAGCGCAGATCTCTACTTATGGCAATGACGAGACACACTCACATGCTCAAGGAAAGGGTGAAACCTCTGCAGGGAGCGGTCGCGCCCTCCGTGCCACGGCGCCTCAGACCGCGCGGCCATCCTTGCTCGGTTATAATTTCCTTGCAGGGATAATTTTTCAGTGGGCGAACGATTTCTGCCCCCATTTTCCTAATGAGCGAGCTTTGCTCCGGCCTCTAAGTCAACGGTACGGTAAACTTGAGGCTCGTCTTCTCTCGTCTTCTAGCTGGTGCGTTAAATGAGACGAGCGACTGGAGTTAGGGATGGGCTATGAGCGCTCTCTAGAAACGCGCGACGCTAAGGCAAATTCTCGAGTACTCTCGAGACGTTGTAGGCAGTGCTGCGCTCTCTGGAGGCTGAACGAAACTACAGAGAAGGATTGCGACAGAGCAGTCGTAATCGTTGTCTTCTGTACGTGCAAGGAAGAAACTGGGTCATTATTAGTAATTATTAATAGTTGTAGTACTACTACTAGAATGTTTCGCAGAAGATAAAAATCATGGGATTATTATTGAGACACATATCTTACACGAAACAAGAACTTCATTGTTACCAAAAACAAATATGCATTCTGTACTTGAGAGAAAAATGCTACATGTTACAGCCAAAAATTCCTTACATACATTTACTAGTTGTAGAAAAAAATCGGACAGAGCTTACAGTATTAGGTAGCGTTACGTACCTAAGCTTCCATTCTTATTTCAGCTTAAGGCTCTGGTACTTTCTCAACATCTTGTTGTTGTTATGGTCTTCAGTCCGGAGACTGGTTTGATGCAGCTCTCCACCCTACTCTATCCTGAGCAAGCCTTTTCATCTCCTCATAAGAACGACAACCCACATCCATTTGAATCTGCTTACTGTATGCGCGATTTTTCTCCCAGACATCCCCCCTCCCCAAATGCTAAATTCACGATTTCTCCATGTCTAAGGCCAGGCGCGCACAGGCTATTTTCCGTCGCGCGATTAATTTGTCGCAAGAATGGAACGCGGTGGCTCGAATATGAGCGCGCGCACGTGCGACAAAAGTAGCGAAGATTGCTATACGCGTCTCTTGGTCTCCCTCAGCGATTTTTACCCCACACACTTCCCTCCAATGTTAAATTTACGATTCCTCGATGTCTAAGAATGTGTCCTACCAAGCGATCCCTTAGTGAGGGTATGCCAAAAATTCCTTTTCTCACCAATTCTGTTCAGTACCTCTTCATTAGTTACGCAATCTACCCACCTAATCTTCAGCATTCTTCTGTAGCACCACATTTCAAAAGCCTCTATCCTCTTCCTGTCCACACTGATAGCCACCATAATTTACAACTACAATACTGACTGTTGGTTGTTATGTCGTTCTATTCAAAAGTTTGGGCAGTCTTAATTTTGATGCTTTTTGCTTGTTATTGCAGCCAAATTAAAAATAACGGTTTTTGGATTTTTGCGCACTGTTTCAGTCACTATCGAACCTTTTTTATCGATTTTCCTTTTAATGTAGTTCGAATGGATAACGTACACAATATCTGGGTATGATGTTTGACTTTTATTAATATAAAAATGCACTTTTGTATTCGTGTACGAAGCTGTTTCATTGCTTCTAGAGATATCGTGTAAATTTAAATGTCTTCTCATGTCTGTTACATTTTTTGCTACACTACGGAGCTTTGCAACAGACATCTCAAATCCTCCGTAAACTACTTCCAGCTCGGTGACTCTGGTTTTAGTGAATGCAATGTCCGTATGTAAATGATAATCACAGCGAGCTGCGAGTGTTGCAAACAACCGCAGCGCGTGGCGTGCCGTGTCGTGCTCTTTGGTCGTGCTGCCCCAGTCAACCGCCGCACAGCAGCACCTGCCACAGCGCCCCTTTTCACGAGCTTCTCGAGAACTGCTCGAGTACCGGCAGCTCGAGAAATTCTCGGTGCGCTCGAGTCGCCGCGCCTCACACTCCCATCCCTAACGCTTTGTTCACAGTGGCACCGACAGACCGTCGACAGACGCTGCCGTAGGAGTTTGACTGAAAACGTCGACCGGCGGCGTGGTCACACTGCATCCCATATAGTTTGTCACTTGGTCCTGTTAAAGGAGAAAGTTAGGTTAGGTCTGAATGTATTCTGTGTCTGAAGTAAATTAGATTTCAATTTCCTGGGGTGCAATGGATCCCACCGACATTTATATGCTTCAAAATTAGTGCTACAATGTGAATTTTGTTATTAATAAAGACTTCAAATGCATACGAATGAGCTACACGTGTAACGAACGAAGAAAGTGACCAGGATTGTGTACCGTTCTCATTTACTACTAGTCGCAGACAATCTTTACGAATATGTGAGGTACCGGTAAAAGGAGAAATGTCTATTAGATAGTTAATATTTCGAGGTGTCATTGACAAGTAATATTACAGTTTTGCTGAATATTAAATGTTTGTATAGCTTATGGGACTTAACTATGGGTCATCAGTCCCTAAACTTACAAACTACTTATGAACTAGCGTATCCCAAGGACGGCATAAATATCCATGCCCGAAGCGGGATTCGAACTCCCGACCGTAGTGGCCGTGCGGACCGTGACTGGAGCGCCTCAGACCCCTCGGCCACCGCGACCGGCTGCTGAATTTATTTGAAGTTGTGCAGACGTACTGCAATTAACCTCCATGCTTTAAATAATGAAAAACTACACCAGCTAGGGAAGTTTATTGTTCATCACAACGAATTTCGAGGATTTATTCGCATCTTCTAGTGCATTTGTTTACATAAGTACTCTATTTTTTCGACATTTCAATGTGTGATTTCCTGACACACTTGCACTGCAGTTGTTAGCTACATAATTTCAGAAAATCGGACAGAATAAATATTGAGGTGTGTGTTTTAGCCTAATGTTAGAAAACATAACTTTTTCTGACTGCTTAAAGGAATTGTGCCTCTTTCATTACTCAGAATATGCAACGTAATAATCGTGACTTAGACCTACCTGTGTACAAAAGCCAGTGTAAGTGACGATTTTTGTGTTGTGATATCCAGTTTAATGCTGCAGACACAATACCTGCAAGTATAGAGAGACGTACTATTTAGTATGTAAAAAAGTTGCCAAGATCTGATTATGTATGCTACGATTTCCCTCATTACAATAACCTCAAAAAGACTACATCTTAATTCTCGAAATGCGTTGTGCTATGCATAAAAATACATAACAGATGCAGTTATTCAGTATTTAAATCCACGAAGAACACATTATAAGGCCACCCAGAAACATCCAATTATGACGAAAGAAATGAAGTTACGTACATTGAACTTTGATGAGTGTCATTCAATATATTTGTGAAAGACTAGTGTGAAATTAAGAATAATTTTGAAACCACTGAAAAGCGGAAGCACACGTAGGCCTGCACCACATTTGCAGGTCACTTCACAGAACACTCACCACCTTGTTAAAGAACGTCAGCACCAGTAAGAATAATTTGTGGACAGCTAATACCCGATTATCACAGTGTAGAAGAACGTAAGAGAGCCACTACAATAACATTAACATAAGCCACAATCGCGAATAAAACACATTTTTTAGGTTATAATTTACGCCTAAAATTTCTGATAAAGGATTTAACCAACCTAGGGTTTTCAATAAACTATAATATCAGACCATAGATTTCGAATTATATCCCGATTTTGATATATATCGTCTTCTGGGTGTCACAATCTCTTTCTTTCTTTCACTAAGCATATCAGTTTCTCACTGTCCATATCTAGCATGTGAGAACGTCGATCGATTTGACCGAAGGAAACAAACTGATTTCAATTTCACCGACTGTCGTCCGAAGTATCTACGGTCGGGCGATGAGATCGGCTACACTGTGACCGTGCCCATAGAGGAGTACAAATTTGAAACGACCGGCCGTTTTCCGCCGATGTCTGACGTCGGTAAAAGCCAACGATATCGGAGCCACTGTGGCCACAGCCCAAGGCCGTGTCCTACGCGGGCAACAAAAGCGAGCGGCAGCGCGCGACATACAGCAACGCGACACTGCATCTACAAACGGCGACATTCGGCGACATGGCCAGGTGTCCTACGTGAGCGACAGCTTTTCGCTACAAGATGGCCGCTAGAAGCGATCAGCTGTTTCCAAAATATCTCCAGAGTAAGGCAATAACGTTTTATTTACTTTATGAAATAAGACGTAAAAAGAGTGCTGGGCATTAAATTAACAAAGTGAAGAATGTTCATGGACCATTTCATTCATAACTTCAAATACGAAAATAGTGAAGATCACCAGCCAGATACGAGTACAGATACTTTAGAATTTTTCTTTTGTGACTACAAACCATCAACAACGGAACAAGTACAAAATGAGTCTTATTGTAGGACGACAGTAAATTATTTAATTCTGGACGGAATTGCTAGCAGCAGGCGTTAAATACGGGTAGTGATGTGGCTTCCAAGTTGTAATTTTTTTTTCTCTACAAAGCTAATACCAATATATTCATTTTTATTGCAAACACATCCCACTGAAGGCCTACCAAACACATAAAATTCCTGCTGAAACATGATATCAAGAGATTTTATTCAGAAACGTAATTTTACACATCCTAGTGTTTCTCTCTCTCTCTGCCGGCCGCGGTGGCCGAGGAGACTGAGGCGCTCCAGTCACGGTCTGCACGGCCACTACGGTCGGGGGTTCGAATTCCCCCTCGGGCATGGATATTTGTGCCGTCCTTAGTTGTAAGTAGTTCATAAGTACTTTGTAAGTTTAGTGACTGATGACCTCGTAGTTAAGTCCCATAGACTCTACAAACATTTGAACATTTCTGTCTCTCTGGAGTAAGTTTGATGTTACTGCAAATGCTTAAAAAGCACGCAAAAGTAATTGTTCAAGACACGTTCATCATTGTGTAAATCAAACTACCACTCGGAATAAAAACAAAAGACTGTCATATTAAAAGCAATATAAACATTTAACTTCACTCTTATTTAAAGCCCAAAAGAAAATTTACGAGATTTTTAGACACTTCTTATCCAAATCAAAATTCTTAATTACACGCACAAGTGCAAGTTTACATTCTGTTATTTCATAAACAGTTGCAGTTTCATAAACGGCAGGGATTATTAAAAAAAAATGTTCAAATGTTTGTATAGCTTATGGGACTGAACTACGGGGTCATCAGTCCCTAAACTTAAAAGCTACTAACGAACTAGCTAAGACTAGCCGCGGTGAAGTAGCCGAACGGTCTGAAGCGTCTGGCTGCGGAGCGCGCGACTGCTCGCCGTGGAGGTTCGAGTCCTCCCTGGGGCATGGGTGTGTGTGTTGTCCTTAGGTTAATTTACCTAGGTTTAAGTAGTTTGTAAGCTACGGACTGATGACCACGCAATTTGGTCCGATAGATTTACAAACATTTTTGAGCTAAGACTAAGGACGGCACAAATATCCATGTCCGAGGGGGGGATTCGTACCCCCGACCGTAGAGGCCGTGCAGACCGTGCCGGCCGCGGTGGCCGCGGGGACTGAGGCGCTGCAGTCACGGTCTGCACGGCCACTACGGTCGGGGGTTCGAATCCCCCCTCGGGCATGGATATTTGTGCCGTCCTAGTTCGTAAGTAGTCCATAAGTAGTTTGTAAGTTTAGGGACTGATGACCCCGTAGTTAAGTCCCATAGACTATACAAACATTTGAACATTTTTGCAAACCGTGATTGACGCGCAGCAGTCCCCTTGGCCACCGTGTGTGGCCGAGAGGACTGTTGCGCGTCAGTCACGGTCTGCACGGCCTCTACGGTCGGGGGTTCGAATCCGGCGGATTATTAGCTCGCAGAATTCTGGCGACATCGTTTATAACCTCGACAAGCAGACGATTCTCTACGAACTCGACAATTTGTCGCGCGTGCGACAGCAACAGGGTTCAAGCAGGTTTGAGATTCAAACGTCGCTGGTTGTCGCGTCTGACGCGCGGCGCTGGGGATGTCGCTCACGCAGGACAGACCCATAGCTATACACGGTGTTGAGATTGGTCGCTTGAAGCTGTCGCGCACTGTCGCTCGCTTTTGTCGCCCACGTAGGACACGGCCTAACTGGAGTAGCGTGTGTCAGCAGAGAGAGGCAGTCGGCAGCTGTCAGGTGTTGTCAGTGCCTGCACGCAGTGCTGGGCGGCAGGGAGCCGCTAGCAGGCAGGCGTGGCGGCGCTGTGCCACTTTGCGCTGTGTATACCGCTAGCCCAGGCGTCGCGCCGCCCACACCGCCGCTAGCCGCTAGCCGAAGGACTCGTCGCCTTTACCGTCGATCCTTCCGGCTACGCGCGCCGCAGTCCAAGCATACGGCAGCTGCAGTATGCGGAAGTACCAAGTAATTCCAGAATGAAGTCACAGATTGCGGGCGAACTTCCGTGCCGCTGTCGATACATCAGGTCTCGCGAGGTCGCAGAATTTCAGCACTGTCGGACTTTGCTAGCACTTGGACTGATCACCGCCCGTGTCTGCCGAGCGTCGTTGAGAAGCCCGTTGGCATTCGGCAGTTCAAATGGTTGTTAACCTATTGCACCAAATTGCTATGGTCATCAGGCCATATAATTACAAACTGTTATATAAGGAACTCATAGCTCTATGGGGCGATCTATAATTGTTTAATAATGATTTTGCAGCCAAGATCGCATTTTTCATTTATTATGTTACCGGTTTCGGCGTGCTCGACGCCATCTTCAGACCTGTCGTAATTTACATAACTTCACGACATTTTTTATATACTAAAAGAATACATCCAGGTTGAGGCATCACCAAACATAAAAATTGCTAGTCACAAATAAAAAATATATATCCATCTTCTAATGGTTCTGAAGCAAACTACTTATACTAACTTCCACTAATGACAACCCCCCCCCCCCCCACACACACACATGCATGAAGTAGGACTGGAAACTTTGGCGGGAACGGCCATCCAGCCCAAAATTCATTCTCTAGAGAAAAAGAAATACTCTAGAATTCCTATCAAGAACAGCTTCCACCATGCGTAATTTAGAAGTAAATATCCCTGGAGTATTAAAGCAACTTCAGAAAATCAAGTGGCACGTTCCCGACAATATACAAATTACGTTCCTTTCAGAGTATGCTGATGCAATAGCCCCATACCTGTCATATACAACCACTCACTTAGCGGACGTTCCGTTCCCAAAAACTGGAAAGTTGCATAGGTCCATAGGCGGATCCAAGAGGGGGTGGGGAGTAGGTCGTTAGGCCAACCCCCTCCAGCAGCTCTTTTCAGCCTCTCTTTTTTTTTTCTTTTCTTTTCTTTTTGCCTGTTGTAAAAGTGGGCGGCCTGTTATAGAGTCTTTCTACTGAGCCAGAGTTTAGCTGACGATGAGAATTCTTTCACCGCCACCCCTCCCCCCCCCCCCCCTGCAAGCCGCCCTGGATCCGCTCCAGCACAGGTTGCTCTAATATTCAAGAAAGGCATAGACAAATATCCATGCCCGAGGGGGGATTCGAACCCCCGACCGTAGTGGCCGTGCAGTCCCCTCGGCCACCGCGGCCGGCTACTGATGACAGTTCTGCTATAGCAGAATTGCTTAACACTGCCTTCCAAAATTTCTTCACGAAAGAAGACGAAGAAAATACTCTAGAATTCGTATCAAGTAACAGCTACCACCATGAGTAATTTAAAAGTTGATACCCCTGATCGATTAAAGCAAGTGAAATCACTTAGCAAAAGTAAGTCCCCCGGCCCTTATTGTATACCAATCAATTTTCTTTTAGAGTTTGCTTATGCAATAGCCCCATACCTAGTTATCGCCGGCCGCGGTGGCCAAGCGGTCTGCGGCGCGCCAGTCACGTTCTGCACGGCCACTACGGTCGGGGGTTCGAATCCCCCCTCGGGCTTGGACATTTGTGCCGTCCTTAGTATTAGCTAGTTCGTAAGTAGTTTGTAAGTTTAGGGACTGATGACACCGTAGTTAAGTCGGATAAGCTATACAAACGTTTGAACATACCTAGTTATCATTTACAACCGCTCGTTCAGCGAACGTTCCGTACCCAAAGACTGTACAGTTACGCCAATATTGAAGAAAGGCAACAGGTGTGATCTGTAGAATTACAGGCCTATATCATAGACGTCGATTTGCAGTAGGATTTTAGAACATATATTTTCGTCAAATATTATGAACTACCCGAAAAGAACGATCTATGGTCCCACAGTCAACACTGATTCAGAAAATATCGTTCCTGTGAAACACAGCTAGCGCTTTACTCATATGACGTGATGAGTGCTATCGAAAACGAATATCAAAGAGATTCCGTGTTTCTAGATTTCCAGAAGGCTTTTGATACTGTACCTCACAAACGTCTTCTAATCAAATAGCGTCCCTATGGAATGTCGTTACAGTTGCGAGATTGGATTCGTGATTTCCTGTCAGAAAGGACACAGTACGTTGTAACTGACGGTAAGTCATCGAGTAGAACAGAAGTGATATCTCGCGTTCCACAAGGAAGTATTATAGGGACCCTACTCTTCCTTGCTACTTTTTTTTTCATCTATTTGGGAGACGATCCAAGTAGCTCTCTTACACTGTTCGCGGATGGTGCTGTTATTTATCGGTTAGTAAAGTCACCAGGAGATTAAAAGCAATTACAAAATGATTTAGATAAGGTATCTGCATGGTGCAGAAATCGGCAATTGACCCTTAATAATGAGAAGTGTGACGTCATGCATATGAACACTAAAAGAAATCCGATAAATCAATCAAACCTACGGGCCGTCAATTCTACCAGATACCTAGGAGTAACAATTACGAATTTAAATGGGAAAGAACACATAGAAAATATTGTAGGGAAGGCGAACAAAGACTACGCTTCATTGGCAGAATACTTAGAAGATGTAACAGTTCTACTAAAGAAGCTGCCTACACTACACTTGTGCGTCCTATTTAGGAGTATTGCTGCGCATTGTGGGATCCACACCTGGTGGGACAGACGGACGAATGAGAGAAAATTCACAGAAGGGCAGCTCGTTTTGTATTATCGCGATATAGGGAAGAGACTGTCACGGAAATGATGCACGTGTTGGGGTGGAAATCATTAAAAGAAAGGCGTTATTTGTTGCGACGAGATCTATTTGCGAAATTTCTTTTACCAACTTTCCCTTCAGAATGCGAACATGTATTGTTAGCACCCAGCTACCTAGGGAGATATGACCATCATAATAAGAGAAATCAGATCGAAAACAGAAATATTTAGGTATTCCTTTTCACCGCAAGCTTTTAGAGAACGAAACTGTAGAAAAATATCATAAAAGTGGTTCAATGAACCATTCGCCATGCATTTCAATGTGACTTGCAGAGTATCCATGTAGATGTAGCCTGTCGCTTTAGACCACGTCGCCATTCCGCTCTGTCATCAATCAGCCATCAGGAGCTACTTGATTGAGAAATACCATCTCCGGTCAGGATAACCGACACAATACAATCTATATCTACATCACTGCTCAAAATAATTAGGGTATCAGGTAAATATCATACACAATATACATCCGGGAACTATTTTATTCAGATATTGGTTACAACTGTAATATCTATCTGATACAGTCCGATATTTTGTCGTCTCAACTCGTTACTTAAGGTTCACTTCGCTTTCACTTAGAGCGAAGCACTATGGGGCTACTATATTAGTGAGAAAGTTATTCTCGCTGCCATCTAATACAGGAGAGCTTTCCAAATTGGGTGTCGCGACACCCTGAGTTGTGTCGCGAGACAAACAAATTCAGACTGTAGACAAAAAAACTTGCCATAAAATAACACAAAATACCCTTCTCTTCATAGTACCCTGAAGACTCTCCTGCAGCTAATCATCCTTCTCTTCATTCAGTGCACCACAGGTCACGTATTAAAGGAATGATCGGTGCACATTAATTGCGTGCTCAGCCGCTAAGCGGCAGCTCTGCTTCAGCAGCAGCAGACACTTAGGGTTCGTTCAAGCAGCTGCCAGTTGCCAGATTCCAGTAAACTGCGCATGAGCAGAGCTGCTGCTGATATTCGATAAAAGACCTTCCCATGCGCAGTTTGCTGGAACTGGCAGCTGCTTGAACGAACCTTCACTGTAGTCTGATTTTCTTCTCAAAAAGCTGCACCTGAGCGTTTTTAATGGATTTATCAAAGCCACGTCACCCTCGGTAGCGTTTCTTACAATTAAATGTCAATCAGTGACACAGTGGATTGACATTTAATTGTAAGAAACGCTACCGAGGGTGACGTGGCTTTGATAAATCCATTAAAAACGCTCAGGTGACACAGTGGATGTAAAAGCTGTCACAGAATGTAAAAGCACTCACATTTGTCCACTGACTAAAGCAATTCAGTAGCGATGTTTAGCATGGAGTATGGCCGGGTGAGTCGCAGAGGAAGGTGGCTGCAAATATCGGAGTGCCCAACGTGTAATTTCCAGGACCTGGACGCGATTTCAGACGACAGGAACCGTTAAAAGAGGGTAAGGCCATCTCCGGTTAGCAGCCCGTCGAGACAGGAGGCTGAATGTAAACCAGCTGCTACGAACCCTCCAGGCAGCAACAGGACGCCCAATTTCAGCACATACAGTTCGAAATCGCCTTAGGGAATGTGGTCTCTACGCATGGAGGCCTATGGAGTGTGTCTCATTAAAACCACGACACCGCTTAGCCTGCAGAAACTGGGCGGACGAACATCAGGATTGGGGTCGTAACGAATGGTGACGGGTTCTGCTCACATATGAGTCAACATTTTGTGTTCAGCCGCACAATCGTCGTTCCATCATCTGTACAGAACGTATTTTAAATGCAGTGATCGTTGGTTCGAACCCTGGTATGCGTTAATATTTTTTCTCTCAGTTTCCTGTATGTTTCTGGGACCAGAAATGGCATTCATATTTTTACTTGAGGCAAATATTTATCCATTTTTTCCGAATATGTCGAGGACGTGGTGAAGCAAGAACCTAACAATAGATCTTAAATAATAATTCATCACTTGTCATAAATACATCCTCTTTATTTCTGAAAATAATGTGATAATATTGAACTGAAAGGGAACAGCCACTGTGCTGTCGAAATCAGAAATCCGAGCAGCTAATTTTCAGATGCCGTTTTCAGTCGCTCCAGCAAAACCGTATCTGGCCCTGACATGTACACACGACAGCGAAAAACGGTTTCCGAAATTCAGTTTTCGTGTTTCGGAAGTTGGATCGCGTGTAGAAGAAGCAATTGCTACTCTTGAGTGAGGCATTGTTGTGTGCGGTGTTACTCTGTTGTACATCTCCGTAGTTCCTAATGTTTCCTTTTCTTGCGATGAGTGTACGTAATTGCTGCAGTCTGGATTAACATTAAACATGTCAATGCGTACGATCATTTCAGTTTCGTTTATAAACTACATTTAAGCGATACTTTATTTCCGCCCGCCCTCCTCCACCCCAGCTAGAACCATCTAAATTCTACCATATGTATTTGTATTAGTGAAAGGGTGTCGCGCAAAACTGTAAGCTATAAAAGGGTGTCGCCATGAGGGAAAGTTTGGAAATCACTGTAATACGGTATGCCCTCTAATATGGTGCGTGATCACCTCGGGCGACCCTTACAGTTTCACAACTGCATGACGTGGACAGTATGAAGTTCTCAATCAGCTCTTCCACGAGTGCAATGTCCAGCTTTGCAACCGTCGTGGGAGGTGCTGGTGTGCCTGCAATGCGTCTGCCAAGTGCATCCCAGAAATGCTCAGTCCGGCTTAAGTCCGGTCAACAAGCTAAACACACATTCGTTCAATTCCCTGTCCACCAGTGCAGCTCTGTGGGGACGAGCGTTATCGTCCACCAGAAAGAACACATCTCCTATGGCACCAGCGTAGGGCACAACAAAACGTCGAAGGATCTCGTCTCTCCTCCGCCGTCCTATCCCAAAAACCCAACAGTAAGCTCCGTCTCTAATGACCACGCTGTCGACGGGACGTTTAACCCCAAGCTTCCTTCCACCATCTCGCCTCTATACCTCTGAGCAGCCAAAGCGCCATTCTGAAACACATAGAGGTCCGTATGTTCGCCAGTACTGACTTCTGTCCACACCATTCGTCCACCACCATGATATCGCAGTGCCGGATTACCCATAAGGTAGAGTAGGCAGCTGCCTAGTGGCCCCACGCATTTTAGGGGCCCCGTGTGCACCGATATAACATTCACTCAACCTGGTTGTAGTATGTGCTGTGGAGAGGTGTCCTGGCGCGATCTCGTTCTTCAGGCTAGTACCTACCAATATTGGATGAATTATGTACAGAGCTTTCTCTTATAATTACTTATAATACAGTTCATTGTCTTTTTGGATTTCTTGTTGAGTTTTCACTGAAGTCTGATGATGAAGTTAAAGAAGCGGTTCACAGATTTAGACACATTTATTCTGAGGACAGTGAAGAGGAATTTGTGGACGAAATGATTCATTTTAAATTCTTCACATCGGACCTAGAAGATTTTAAAGCTGACCAAGCAGTTCCAGTATCGCGATAATAAAAACTCAATTTTGAAAATATGATTCAATCAACGTTCTCAAATGTATGATTGCGTTAAAAATTTACAGGTGTCTCATGATTTCGAATTAAATGGGCAAGCGCAGCTTGTCAAAACTAAAACTTATAAAAAAAATTGTCATAGGTCTTCAGTGTCCCAAGAACGTTTGAACTCACTTGCCATTAAGGCCACAGAATATGATATCTTGCGTGATATAGACATTACAGATATTTTGAAAGATTTTGATGGAAAAAATTGAGAAAAGTAAATGTTTAACACGTTTCTCATTTATTATTAATTTCTATATTTTTCTTAAATAATTCCTGGAATATTGTTGTATTAATCAACGTATACTAATATATTGATAATCGTTTGTTTTGTTGAATAAATGTATTTACATGTTGCACCAAACGTCTCATTTCAGTTTCCCATTATTATTATTATTCATATATCCAAATTTGAGTTTATTGTTGTTCGTGAGTAACTATCTTACACGATGGTTGAACAAGTTAATTACTTAAAATGAATACTTCGGTTGTGGAATATCGCAATTTTATTATTATTATTACCAATATATTGTTGTTGTTTGGAGGAATATTATTAACTTATTAAGGGATGAGTTTGGAGTGGGGCCCCAAGATTTGGACCGCCTAAGGGCCTCCACAGGGCTTAATCCGGCACTGATGATATGGTGATGTTTCCTACAAATGAGCAGGATTGTTCCGACTCCCACGTTCTGTACAGATGATGGAACGACGATTGTGCGGCTGAACACAAAATCTTGACTCATCTGTGAACAGAACCCGTCACCATTCGTTACGACTCCAATCCTGATGTTGGTCCGCCCAGTTTCTGCAGGCTAAGCGGTGTCGTGGTTTTACTTGGACACACTCCATAGGCCTCCATGCGTAGAGACCACATTCCCTAAGGCGATTTCGTACTGTATGTGCTGAAATTGGGCGTCCTGTTGCTGCCTGGAGGGTTCGTAGCAGCTGGTTTACATTCAGCCTCCTGTCTCGACGGGCTGCTAACCGGAGATGGCCTTACCCTCTTTTAACGGTTCCTGTCGTCTGAAATCGCGTCCAGGTCCTGGAAATTACACGTTGGGCACTCCGATATTCGCAGCCACCTTCCTCTGCGACTCTCCCACTTTCAACCTTCCTATGGCTCTCCACACCATAGCTTAGGGTAAGTCACGTTGCACTGCGCTACCAGCTCACTACATTATGTGAAGCCAACTGCTTGTTTAATTCGTTTGGTATAGTGAACACAGGTCGATAGCATCTCCCCTTCTGCAGCAACTTTCTGTTATCAACATTATCTCGTTTGCCGTAATGTTGTCTCCACTCCCTAGAACTAACAGAAAGACGACGAACCGTTTTAGTCCATTCTGACGATGACAATACTTCAAAACGTTGATATCTCAACTGATCCCCTAATTGTGTTTACCAGTGTATTTTCTCTGCAAATTACATTTAAATGGTTAGCAAATGGTTTATTGAACCGGTTTCAAAATATTTCTCTACCGTTCCATTATTTAATAGCGCACAGGGAAAAAGGAACACCTAAGAGTTTCCATTTTCGTTTTGGTTTCTATTGTTTTAATATGATGACCATGTGCTCCTATGAAGGAGGAAGTCAATAAAATACACAACTGGCCATTAAAATTACTACACCAAAAAGAAATGCAGATCATAAACGGGTATTCATTGGACAAATATACTAAAACTGACATGTGATTATTACATTTTCACGCAATTCGGGCGCATAGAAACTGAGAAATCAGTACCCAGAACAACCACCTCTGGCCGTAATAACGGCATTAATTCGCCTGGGCATTGAATCAAACAGAACTTGGATGGCGCGTACAGGTACAGATACCCATGCAACTTCAACGCAGTACCACAGTTCATCAAGAGTAGTGGCTGGCGTATTGTGACGAGCCAGTTGCTCGGCCACCATTGACCAGACGTTTTCAACTCATGAGATATCTGGAGAATGTGCTGGCCAAGGCAGCAGTCGAACATTTTTCGTATCCAGAAAGGCCCGTACACGACCTGCAACATGCGGTCGTGCATTATCCTTCCTAAATGTAGGGTCGTAACACACCTGAAATGTAACGGCCACTGTTTAAAGTGCCGTCGATGTGAACAAGAGGCGACCTAGACGTGTAACCAATGGCACTCCATACCATCACACCGGGTGATACGCCAGTATGGCGATGTCGAATACACGCTTCCAATGTGCGTTCACCGCGATGTCGCCATACACGGATGCGACCATCATAATGCTGCAAACAGAACCTGGATATATCCGAAAAATGACGTTTTGCCACTCGTGCATCCAGGTTCGTCGTTGGGTACACCATCGCAGGTGATCTCCGAGCTGACAGTCGATGCTGCTGCAAACGTCGTTGAACTGTTCATGCAGATGGTATGTTGCCTTTCAAACGTCCCCATCTGTTGACTCAGGGATCGACACGTGGCTGCACGATCCGTTACAGCCCTACGAATAAGATGCCTGTCATCTCGACTGTTAGTGATTCGAGGCCGTTGGGATCTAGCACAGCGTTCCGTATTGCCCTCCTGAACCCACCGATTCCATATGATGCTAACAGTCATTAGATCGCGACCAACGTAAGCAGCAATGTCGCGATACGATAAACCGCAATAGCGATAGCTACAATCCGACCTTTATCAAAGTCGGAAACGAGATGGTACGCATTTCTCCCCTTACACGACGCATCACAACAACGTTTCACCAGGCAACGCCGGTCGACTGCTGTTTATGTATGAGAAAACAGTTGGAAACTTTCTTCATGTGAGCACGTTGTAGATGTCGCCACCGGCGCCAACCTTGTGTGAATACTGTGAAAAGCTAATCATTTGCATACCACAGCATCTTCTTCCTGTCGGTTAAATTTCGCGTCTATAGCACGTCTTCTTCATGGTGTAGTAATTTTAATGGCCAGGAATGTATGTTCAAAATTCAGAAGAGAAAATTGAAGAAATAAGTTTTGCAAATATATATCGCCGTAACGAACAACGCCTTTCTTTTAACAATTTCCACCCCAACTCGTCCATCATTTTAGTGACATTCTCTCCCATGTATACAAAACAAGGCTGCCCATCTCTGAACTCTTTTTATATCCTCCATCAGTCACGTCTGACGGGGGTCTCACAATGCGTTGCAGTACTCCAAAATAGGGCACACAAGTATATAGGGTATATAGGCAGTTTCTTTAGAAAGAATCTTGCATCTTCTAAGGCATCTGCCAATAAAACATAGCCTTTGGATCGCCTTTCTCGCGATATTTTCTATCTGTTCTTTCCAATTAACGTTGTTCATAATGGTTACGTATGTAGTTGAACTTACGGCCTGCAGAATTGACTGATTTACCTGATGGGCCTTTACAGGGCTCATAAATTATTTTCGGATTTTTCTTTCCTTACCCGATGTTGAGGGTACAGCCACCTAAGCATGTTTCAACGCGCATTTGTGCCGGAATTTACGCAATTATAGGGCACTATTCGCTTTTCCTCAAGCTGCATGCCCGCAAACTTCTATGCCGCGGCGAAATTGCCGCGCGCACTGAGGCGTCGTGCTGCGGTGCGCGCGGTCGTTCGCCGTCGCAGGTTAGAGTCCTCCTCCCTCGGGCATGGGTGTATGTTTTGTACTTATGTTAGTTTAACTTAGTTTAAGTAGTTTGTAATCTACGGACTGATGAACAGGCAGTTAAGTCCCGTAGATTTACAAAAACTAAACATTTTCAATTTTTGAGAAAAAAAGCTGCGTTCAAGCGGCTCGTTTTTCATGCTGAGCACTGGACACACTTGTGGGGAAAAAAGCTGCGGTTTTGTGTTCTCCTTGGGGTCAAAACGTAATAGTAATCAGTAAAAATATCTGCGATAGTTATACAAGGGAGGGGGGTGGTGGACAAAATAATATGAACACCTAAAAAATACAATATTTATTTATTTATTTATTGGCTGTAAGAACAGCTATAACTGTTAGAGGAACAGATTCGTAAAGTGTCTTCATGAAGTTTACAACAGAATGTTATGCATTATTGTTCCACAAAATCCATTACTTTAACTATGTTGGAGCGGTAAATTTATTTCTAACTCTCTGTTCTAAAGCTCCACGTAATCTTTCAGTTATGTTGAGACATGGCGATTGTGCTGTCCAGGGGAAATTTATCATAATTTTTGGCCTGAAACTCTTTGGTTGTGTGTGAGGGCGCATTATCATCTTCTAATATGGCAGTGTCATACATACTGCGTTAGTCATAGTAAGCAGTTTTCTGTCAAGGATGGTCAGATATTCACTCATAGCTACCCGACCAGTGAGGGTAATTATAGAAACATTTGAATACTACGAAGTAGTCACCCAAACCATGACGGAACCACCCCTACAGTTGATTATAGGAAACAGTCACCCCCTATCGTCAGTTCTTTTAGGATTTCAGAAGCATAAATCCGATTGTTTCTTGGGAACAATATAAACGATATTCACCGAATTATACTACATACTTTCAGTCATCAAGTATAAAGATTTCATGATAATGGAACCACTTCCTCCGCAGCTTTGCGTTGGCTTCCATTGCTAAGGTATTAGCAACTGCAACTCATCCATAAATGTTAATCTCCAGACGTACCTTTTTTATGGAAACAGTATAACTCAAGTGACGGTCGTATTTTGCAGTCGTTTCTGCCGTGGTGGTATTATGTTGTCTGGTCACAATCACCCTTAATGCTAGTCGGCCGTTGTTAGTTTCGCGTTTAGCCCACTGTTCCTCTTCGCCAATGATGTTTTACCTTATTTAGCGCATGCTGTCATTACTGACGTCAGTGGAACGTTTAAAAGTGCAGTAAATCTGTCGTAATAGTAATTCCTAGGTATTTAGGAGAACTTACGGGCTTCCGATTTTGTTTATTTACGTTATAAACGAAATTTGCGAATTTCTTTCTGCTTGGACGACTTCTCACTTGTCGGGGTCAATTGGTAATTTTCGCACCTCGTCTAAATTTTGCTGCATTTGGTTTTGATCTTATGATTACTAGACGATAAATGACAGCATTATCTGCGGACAACCTAAGAGGAGTACGGATTGTGGAACAAACGTCGGCAACGATTCGCAGCTGTGAAAATTATTCACATATGTTGTTGTTGTGGTCTCCAGTCAGCAGACTGGTTTGATGCAGCTCTCCACGCTACCCTGTCCTGTGCAAGTCTCTTCGTCCAAGAATACGTTCGGCAACCTACATCCTTTTGAATCTGCTTACTGTATTCGTCCCTCGGTCCCCCTCGACGATTTTTACCCCACACGCTTCCTTCTAATGCTAAGCTGACAATTCCTCGATGTCTCAGAATGTGTCCAACCAAGCTATCCCTTCTCTTAGTCAGGATATGCAAGAAACTCCTTTTCTCCTCGATTCGGTTAAGAACCTCATTAGTCACGCGATCTACCCCTCTAATTTTCATCATTCGTCTGTAGCACCACATTTCAAAAGCTTCTATCAACTTTTTATGTGAACTTCTTATCGTCCACGCCTCACTCCCATATAATGCTACACTCCAGACAAATGCTTTCAGAAAGGACTTCCTAACATTTAAATTAATATTGGATGTTAAAAAGGTTTCGCTTCTTTAGAAACGCTTTTCTTCCCAAAGCCATTCTGCATTTTATATCTTCTTTACTTCGGCCATCAGAAGTAACCTTGCTACCCAAATAAGAAAATTCATCTACTACTTTGTCTCATTACCTAATCTAATTCCTTCAGCATCGCCTGATTTTCTGAAATTGCATTCCATTACCTTCGTTTTACTCTTGTTAATGTTCGTCTTATAACTTCCTTCCCAAGACACCGTCCATTCAATTCAATTGATCTTCCAGATCTTTTGCGGTCTCTGACAGAATTACTATGTCATCGGCAAATCGCAATGTTTTTATTTCTTCTCCCTGCACTTTCATGCCCTCTCCAAATATCTATATATTTACATATATATTCGCATAATGCGAAATTTTCTACTCACGTTTTGTAAAAAATTAAATTTGTGCATGACCGGGACACGAACCCGGGTCTCCCGCTTTTCGCCAGATAAGGAACAGGTGAGGACCTAGAACACTACCCTGGAGAACGCCAGTCAGCCATCAGCTCTGTTTAGCTGATGTCCTGTCTGACAGGAAACCTCCGATACAGTGACATGTTTGAGACGATTTTCTATAAGCATGGAATTTGATCGAAAGCCATCTGCGTATCTAGAAATATGCAATCAATTTGTCTGTACAATTCATCAGTTCTTGTGAGTAAAGAGATTCTTGTGCTTCACAAGAACGGTAGAGTTTAATGTCAATAGAGCGTTCTGTTTGAGGTCATGACGAAGGCTGAAATTTGAGCGCCGAAAAGCGAAATTATAGTGACTGATAAAGTTTTTTCCTTTCTTCCTTTTTGGCGTGATGTCAAGAAGAAACAAAATCGCGAAGGCTTGAAATTATATGTGAAGTTAGCAGGCGATATCAGTGCGTTACCAACATCGAGTCGTGGATGAGCAAAGTTGGCATTATTTGTCCGCCTTCAAATTCAAGACAACTACGGTTTCTAATTGTAATATTTGTCTTACGTTAAACTTTACTTGATAGTATACTTTATAATAAGCAGAATATGAAAGCATTTTAACTGTTTTAATTCGTTCAAACGAATTATTGAAAATCGTAATTTCCTTCGCTCTGGAAGCCGTTAAAATGGTGGCTTGTTACAGCCGTGCCCCAGGAGAGCGTTTTAGTAATATAGATAATACTAAGAGTTTTTTGTTCAAAAATGTTCAAATGTTTGTACATCTTATGGAACTTAACTGCAGGGTCATCAGTCCCTAAACTTACGAACTACTTATAAACTAACTTTACCAAAGACAGCACAAACATCCATGCCCGAGGGAGGATTCGAGTCCCCGACGGGAGCCACTCCGCGAGTGCCTAAAAAGACCATGATGCTTTAATAGGAACTTCAAAACTTTTTGTATCACCTATATTGTTTCTGGAGTTCTCTGGACATACGAATGTGTATAACTGCTTACAATTCGCAAGAACGCAGTTCAATCTGAGAAGTTTGTCGTTGTAAACAATAGAGACTGTCTGGAAAGAATACCCCTCTTTTAATATCATAAATGGATTCAGTTTCTCAAAGCCACAAGACGGACGGTAAAAACAGAACAAGTAATACAGGCTGCTGCCTTCCATAAGAGGGTGCAAAACTTTGGCGGGGCACAGAGGATGCTCGTCTGAACAAATTGAGGTAGGAAACCTGGGATCGTAGGAGCAAGCTTAGAGAGATAATAGGAATACAGTCACATTACTGTGTAGTTTTATATTTACACTGGTTACAGCTCGCTGCAAATAACATAATAAAACATAAGATTACGCCACAATTAATCAAGCAGCAACACCACAACTCGAATGTAAGTAAGCCACTAAGCAGCCACAATAATGATGTTTCAGCACAATTTCCAGGCGAATGTACAACAACTCAATTAGTTTTCGTAAACAAAAACGTCGTGTTGTTTGCTGCTGACATGCTGTGAAAACTTTTCTCAATCAAAGCAGATGCAAATCCTGCTAATGACATAATGTAAGTATCGTAAATAAATTTGGCCTAATATATCTAACAAAACTGACAAATCAAACAACTTGTCTAAATGACTGCATAGCCAAGAATCTGTCACATGTTAATCTAGAAAATAAAAACCAAAAACCCACGGAAGATGGCACAATAAGTGCCCAAACATATTTAGGTGTAAAAACAACACACGGTGTCTCGCATAAGGCGACTTTAACCACACATCTAATACAGCAAGCACGGAATATACAGGAGCTGCACTATCACAAGATGATCATTCATACAATGAATGTACCATCTCTTAAAAATGTGCCGAAACTGACGGCCATCACCCCGAATGCAAGCATGATATCGGACAACAAGATTCTGACGCAGCCTGACAAATATCCCTTGATATGTTTCGAATCGCATCACAAGTAGTTACCATTGTGACAACTAATTCCCGAATCCGCTGGGGTCTCATAGTCAAGTGACTTAAGATATAGTATCTCCAAAGGAAATAATCAAGGATATTCAGTTCAGGTGACCTTTTGGAGGAAATCTGATTGGTCAATCCATTGTTGGAGCAACCACTATATAATGTGTATCTTGGAGGAACGTAAGTCACAAACATCGAATGGAGCCGTTGAAGGTGATATGAGTGTAATTGTTGCTCGTGGAGTACTCTCACACCCTTGTATGTGTGAATACGATCTCTCCTTCTAATGCAGCTACCAGGAAATACAACAATGAGATGGTTGTTGCGGACATCTACTTTAAATGAAATGAGGCGAAGCATTATCATGTTCCATCCGCATCCTCCCGCGAACAGCCAAGGGTACGTTCTCTATCACACGTAGAGCTCTTTGCAAGAACCTCAAGCACAGGCAGAAGGTATGGCCCAATGAGATTGCCGCCTAATCCCAGCACAGATATTCACAGCAAAATGTACTCGATGGTGTGACTCCACTACAGCGTGAGGATTGATTTTGCTTCTTCTCACACGTTTGTTGTTATTGTGGCCTTCAGTCCGGAGACTGGTTTGATGCAGCTCTCCACCCTACTCTATCCTGAGCGAGCCTCTTCATCTCCTCATACGAACAGTAACCCACATCCATTTCATCTGCTTACTATATTCGCGATTTTTCTCTCCCCCCCTCCCCCCAATGCTAAATTCACGATTCCTCCATGTCTAAGAATGTGTCCCACCAATCGCTCCCTTCTTTTGGTTAAGGTGTACCAGAAATTCCTTTTCTCACCATTTCTGTTCAGCACCTCTTTATTACTCATGCGATCTACCCACCTAACATTCAGTATTCTTCTGCAGCAGCACAAGCCTCTATCCTGTTCTTGCCTAAATTACTTATCGTCCAAGCTAAACTCCTGAGGAAGGCAACACTCCTTGCTTTCAAAAACGATTTCCTTGCACTTAAATTAACATTCGATGTTAGCAAAACCGCTTTTCTTCCCATTGCCATTCCACATTTTACACCCTCTGTACTGAGACCATCATACGTTATTTTACCACCCAAGTAACAAAACTCATCTATCACATTTATTGATTCTTTACCTAATCTAATTCCTTCAGCATCGCTTGATTTTCTAATACTGCATTCCATTGTCCTCGTTTTGCTCTTGTTAATGTTCATCTTATACGCTCCTTTAAAAACACTGTCCATTCCATTCAATTGGTCTTCCAGGTCCTTTGCTGTCTCTGAAAGAATTACGATGTCATCAGTAAAACGCAAGGTTTTTATTTCTTCGCCCTGATCTGTAATTCCTTCTCCAAATTTGTCTTTGCTTTCCTTCACAGTTTACTCAGTGTACAAATTGAACAACATTGGGGAAAGGCTACAACCCTGTCTTACTCCCTTCCCAACCACTACGTCCCTTTCGTGCCCTTCAACTCAAATAACAGCTGTTTGGTTAAATTACCTTCCGTTCCCTATATTTTACCCCTGCTGACTTCAGAATTTGAAAGAGTGTATTCCAATCAACATTGTCAAAAGCTTTCTTCATATCTACAAAAGCTAGAAATGTAGGTTCGCCTTCTCTTAATCTATATATTCTTAGATAAGTCATAAGGTGAGTATTGCCTCCCGTGTTCCTATATTTCTTCTTAATCCGAACACGTTATTTAAATAAATGAACACTTTTACACCATACTTGTGACTGGTCGCTGTCTTTAATTGTAATTCCCGCTGTTCAAAATACCATCACAGTCAAATGAGGCGTCGATTACATTAGATTAGATCAGATGAGTACTTGTTCCATAGATCATGAATACGACAATTCGTAATGATGTGCCATGCAGAAACTCTTTTATTTTTAAATGCTTATTGGCTATTTGTCAGGCTTTTGATGCTGTTTGGTAGGTGACCAAAGACTTTTGTGGCAGCATAATTCACCCATTTCTGTGCCAAAGTTAGATTTAACATTGAATAGTGATCATTCTTTTTCCTATTGTTGTAGTTATGTACACTGCTTTTGCTTTTGTATTCGGTGGGATTGGTAATAACAAATTTCATAAGTGAATATATATATACTGAGAAGCTACTGTGAAGATCCCTAGCTCTTTAAATAAGTGTCTGCAGGATGATCTTGGATGGGCTCCGGCAATTATTCTGATCACACGCTTTTGTGCAATCAATACTTTTTTACCCAGAAAATGATGCTACACGAAAGCAGAGAATGAAAATAGGCATAGTAAGCTAATTTACTGAAATGTATATCACCAAAATTTGTAATTACCCTAATAGCATAAGTTGCTGAACTCAAGCGTTCCAACATATCTTCAATGTGTTTTTCCAGTTCAACCCCTCATCAATGCTTACACCTAAAAATTTTGAATATTCTACCTTTGCTACAGATTTCTGATCAAAGTCTATATTTATTGATGGTGTCATTCCATTTACTGTATGGAATTGTACGTACTTGTTTTATCAAAATTTAATGACAGTCCATTTGCTAAGAACCACGTAAACAGCACGATTTGGAGGAAAGCTGGTCGGCAAATCTATTGCTGGAGCAACCACTGACACGATGCGACCCTTGGCGCAAACTCAGTCACAAGCATTGCATGGGCTCGTAGGTGGAATGGGCGTAATAGTTGTTCGTCGAGAACTCGCCACACGCCAGTATGATCGGCGCCTATTTCACGTGCAATATGGCGAGTGCTTGTAGTGGGTTCCTCTGCACCTCGTCCAACCACCTCCCCTGCACAATCGGGAGTGCCAGTGGCCTTCATGTTGGCAGGTCCCTCTTTCTTCTTTACAATGAACCAGCCGTGGATGTTGTTGTTGTTGTGGTCTTCAGTCCGCAGACTGGTTTGATGCAGCTCCCACGCTACACTAACCTGAGCAAGTCTCTTCATCTGAGAATACGTTCGGCAACCTACATCCTTTTGAATCTGCTTACTGTATTCGTCCCTCGGTCTCCCTATACGATTTTTACCCCACACACTTCCTTCTTATGCTAAGTTGACAATTCCTGAATGTCTTAGAAGGTGTCCTACCAATCTATCTCTTCTCTTAGTCAGGATATGCCAGAAACTCCTCTTCTCCCCAATTCGCTTAAGCACCTCATTAGTCACGCGATCTACCCATCTAATCTTCATCATTCGTCTGTAGCACCACATTTCAAAAGCTTCTATAATCTTTTTGTCTGTACTCCTTATCGTCCACGTTTCACTGCCATACAATGCTAGACTCCAGACAAATGCTTTCAGAAAGGACTTCCTAACATTTAAATCAATATTGGATGTTAACAAGTTTCGCTTCTTTAGAAACGCTATTCTCCCCATAGCCATTCTGCATTTTATATCTTCTTCACTTCGGCCATTAGCTACCCAAATAACAAAATTCATCTACTACTTTTATTGTCTCATTACCTAATCTAATTCCTTCAGCATCGCCTGATTTTCTGATATTACATTCCATTACCTTCGTTTTACTCTTGTTAATGTTCATATTATATCTTCCTTTCAAGACACTGTCCATTCCATTCAATTTCTCTTCCAGTTCCTTTGCAGTCTCTGACAAAATTACTATATCATCGGCAAACCGCAAACTTTTTATTTCTTCTCCGTGAACTTTAATTTCCTCTCCAAATTTCTCCTTGCATTCCTTCACTGCTTGCTCAATGTACAGATTGACCAACATTGAGGAAAGGCTGCAACCCTGTCTTACTCCCTTTCCAACCTCTGCGTTCCTTTCTTGCCCTTCGACTCTAACAACCGCTGTCTGGTTTTTGTATAGGTTGAATATAACTCTTCGCTCCCTACATTTGGAAGAGTGCATTCCCGTCGACTTTGTCAAAAGCTTTCACCAAATCAACAAACGCCAAAACTTAGGTTTGCCCTTCCTTAGCCTATCTTCTGAGATAATGTGAGTATTGCCTCCCATGTTCCTACATTTCTCCTAAATCCAAACTGATCTTCCCCGAAGTCAGATTCCACAAGTTTTTCCATTCGTCTATAAATAATTGGTGTTAGTATTTTGCAACCATGACTTATTAATCTGATAGTTCTGTAATTTTCACACTTGTCTGCCCTTGCTTTCTTTGGAATTGGAATTACGATATCCTTCTTGAAGTCGGAGGGTATTTTCCCTGTCTCATACATCTTGCATATCAGGTTGAACAGTTTTTTCATGAGTGGCTCTCCTAACGGAATCGGCAGTTCAGACGGAATATCATCTACTCCAGGGGCCTTGTTTCGACTCAAGTCCTTCAGCGCTCTGTGAAATTCTTCTCGCAGTATCATAGCTCTTATCTCATCTTCCTCCACTTGGTCTACCCTTTCTAGAATACTGCTTTCAAGTTTATTTCCTTTGTATAGGCCCTATATATATTCCTTCCGAGATGTGGAAGGACGGATGATGACTGTTACGAAATCATTTCTTCTATACATAGCCTTTTTATCAGCGTGCGCCACACACAACGTTTAATGTCAGTAAGTTCTGCGAAACTGTACCTATACCACTCAGTTGTGTTGTACTGTGCTTCTCTGAATAGCACTCAGTAGTTAATCGGGTTGACGTTGATTCAAAGCACATTCTGTCATGGGACAATGTAAATGCGATACAACAGAGCCGCTTGATGGACAAGTAAACAGAAACATGCACCATGACTTCCTAGTAATCTGGCTCGGCCTCTTTCTTTCCTTGTAGGAAATATAGAATAATGTAGGTAATTAGAAACAGCGACCAGCCTCAAGTATGGCATAAAGATGTTTATTTAAACTATGACCGGTTTCGGATTTCTTACAAATCCATCATCCGATGGTTGACATGTTTTCCAGCTGGGAAGAAACATATAAAGATGGGCCACATTTCCTGAATGCTTATAGTGAGCATTACCTCAAATTTTAGTCACGTGTCATGTGAAGTACTTATCGGCAAAGTTAACAGCACCCAAACAGTGCAAGTTCGAAAAGGTAAAATCTCTAAAATACATAAGAGGAACACGAGACGATTTAGGCGTAGACAGGCACACAGCACGTAATATTTCTCCACACTACATGTGTATTTAACTTTAAAACCCTTTATAAATGTGATGTTAGAAACGAAAACATGAAAACCTAACGGATACTTTAGAAAATGTCAAAAAAAATTTTTTTGTCTATCCCAGGGCTACGGAACTATAACAAACATAAAACGAGGATCCAGCTTGAAAGCATGTCAACTATCTGAAGACGGATTAGTAAGAAAATCCTAAACCACAGATGGATTAAATAAATGAACATTTTTATACCATAATTGTGGCTGTCGCTGTTCTAATTGTAAACATTATAATACCATAGCGACGGTTCTCAAGAAGTCAGTTTCTGACAAAATAGAAATAAAGAATTTACATGTAAAGAAACAGCACAGTAGGTTAGACTTGTACGCATGTTAGTTGTAAATAATCTAGAAAACAGTGATACGAGGCAAAACGGCAGACAAGTTTACTGCCGCGCGGGAGTAGCCGAGCGGTCTGGAGCGCCACGTTACGGGTCGCGTGGCCTACCGCGAATTCAAATTTTTTAAATGTTTGTAAAGCTTATGGGACTTAACTGCGGGGTCATCAGTCCCTAAGCTTACAAACTACTTATGAACTAACTTATACTAAAGACAAAACAAACATCAATGCCCGAGGGAGGATTCGAACCTCCGACGCGGGAGGTCGCGCGATCCGCAACGTCGCGCTCCAGACCGCTCGGATACTTCCGCGCGGCCGGCCTCCCGCGTCGGGGGTTTGAATACCCCTCGGGAATGGATGTGTGTGTTGTCCTTACGCTAGTTTAATCTAGTTTAAGTAGTTTGTAAGTCTAGGGACTTATAACCAAAGTAGTTTGGCCCCATAGAATTACAAACATTTGAACACAAGTTTACTTCCGCCTTTCCTTAAGCTGGCTTCTCCTATCCCAGGTTCCCTACCTCAAATAGTTTAGTGGATCAGTCTCTACGTGCTGTTAAATTTTTCAACGCTCTTACGGGAACACGCTGTACGTATAAGACTCGAAGAATAAGACGAAGGAGAAAGTTTTGTGGTAATTCTTTCAGCAATCAGTCGTAAAAAATATATATTTATTTGTTTGCAAATCTAGATTTCGACCACTGTGTGCTCATTATCAATGCTTAAAACCAATTAAAATACTTAAAACGTCTGACACAGTGGTCAAAATCTAGATTTTCAAACAAATAAATATATATTTTTTACGACTGATTACTAAAAAAATTACCACAAATCAAATACAGTCGTGGAGCACCAATTCCAACAAGGAATCAAGCCTGAGAAGGAGAAAGTGTGCTGCTCCGTCCCATTTAACGGTCGATTAGACTATCGCGAGTCGGCTCGAGAAGATAATGGAACCAGAAGTGAGGGGGAAGGAGACGAAGCATTAGTGTAAGATTACAGCAACTACTAGAACGCTGGTATCTTCTGGGATCGGAGCTTATTACAGACCGTAATAAACCTTGTTACAGCGTGTTCTAATGAACACGGATAATCGTTGCAGGCCGGAAGCAGGAGAATGGAGCAGCGTGAAAGTTAATTGTGGAAGAGAAGCACCTTCACCGGTGGCAGCAGGTACTGTACACAGGAGACACTGCTGAGGCTGCTGCTGCTCGCTGCATCTGACAGTCCCCCAGGAGAACAGGAAAAATGCGCTTTTCCTGAGTAGGTAGTCCACCGTTATAGAAACCAAATTTTTTTAAGAAAATTGCAATAGAGACTTGTATATATTGGTAGTGTAAGATACCTGCTATGGTAAGGTATACATTTCATATTCAAATGTACTGCGAATTTGAGTCCAGTGTCAAGCTAGTCAGGAATGGGTCGTTTATCTTTGGTTGCAGGCTTATTTTTCGATAGCAGTACTATCGATTTTGGAGACGGTGATAGTATTGTTGCCGCGAAGTGTGATTATTGGGAGTGCAGACTTTGCTAGAAGCGCGGATGAGATTGCAGAAGCATGGGGACCGTGGTTGTGTGCAGTTGTTCCGGCAGGATAGCCGAGGAGATGAGATTTTGAGACTTGAATGCTGAGCCAAGCTGTTTGTTTAAGATATGGAGACGAAAGGAATAGATGACGTTGCAGGAACGATCTTTTGAAGTTTTCATAAGGTAAAGTATGGGAACAGTAATGGTCGGGAAAGATTTTGCTTGCTGTTAGTTTGTAGTCTCGCCATTAATGCTAGGGACCCCTTTCTGTGTTAGGAAAAGTATTTATTGCAATAGTTTAGTTTTGAGATTGCGTTTTTTATGAAATAGGAATTTCATGGGCAGTGTTCTTGAAATATGGTATTGTTGTAACATTATTTGTGTAAATCGAGTTAAATTTATTAACAGTAAAGAAATGTTTATCCTTGTTTAAAAATAATTTTGTAGGCAGATTAAATATCTGAGTCATATTTTTCTCTGAAAGGTTTTAAAATCGTAAACATAACATTGTTAGTAATTTTCATTAAGTTAAATCAGTTAGAAAATAAATCAGATATTTCATTTTTAATAATTAGTTCGTGTTTCTTAAACAGATTACCAGATTATCCCTCCGCACATTTTTATTAAAAGTGCCATAGATGTTTTCTGTAGTTAGTTTTCCAGTAGTTAGTACAGCAGGAAGCAGTTTGGTGTTGCAAATGTTCAAATGTTTGTTAAGCTTAAGGGACTTAACTTCGGGGTCATCAGTCCCTAAAGTTACAAACTACAACTACAACTAAGGACGGCACAAATATCCATGCCCGAGGGGGGATTCGAACCCCCGACCGTAGTAGCCGTGCAGACCGTGACTGAAGCGCCTCAGTCCCCTCGGCCACCGCGGCCGGCTTTGGTGTTGCGCAAATTTATGCTGTGTGGCTAAAATAAAAAATAATAATAACAAAAAAAATCAATCAATCCAGGTTAGTAAGTGAAAGTAATCGAAAAGTGAAAGCGAGAAAGAATCAGTTTTGTCAAGCTTACACTTCAGTATGATTTACAGATTTCAGGGTAGGATAATTCATACAGTGTTCAGGTTAACAAGTGTTTGCACTGAGTCAGATTGCATTGATAAATATTGTGTTCGTTACATTCCGTTAAAGATTGTTAGTTCAGTCAGAAACAAGTTTGTAGGGCCAGAATTATTAACACAGTGATTTTTAGTATCAGTAATTTTCAGACAGTTAACTTTGTTACGACATTTTCATACAGAAACAATTAGCAGTTTGTGTCTCATTATAATAAACATTACGCAGTCAGATTAACATAGCGTTGTGCAAAGGCATTCAGGTAGAACAAGTTCAAACACATTCAGTTACATTTCATTCAAGTAGCGTCAGTCAGTTACAATTCTTAGATCATATGGTGAAACACATAACTTTCGCAGCAGACGTAAATTTTGTAAGAGAGAAGGACAAGCAAGAAACTTTCAGTGGCTTAGGCGACCATTCTAATACTTGTTTCCATTTCGTGCTCTCTGCTTAAAGATATCGTGAGCGCCATTATTAAAGACGATTAAAAGGAAAGACCCTGCGGCACATATTAAGTTTGCAAGGGTATGCCAACACCGGGTTCTCTGTTCTGTATTATTGGACTTTGCAGCTCTACCTCAATATGCCACGAAAGATGGCCTCTCCCACTGGAGGTTGGAGTGCTGCATCGGACATAAGTGTGTGTTGTCCTTAGTATAAGTTAAAGTTACTTTCAGAAGTGAGTATGTCTAGAGACTGATAGCCCTGACAGCTTGGTCCCTTAGTTAAACAGATTTACAACCTCAGTGTCGATAAAATACAAAGACAGATCTGTTATGTGTGTACTCAGACTGAAGTACCGTATGGAACTTTGTACCACGAAACCTAGGCCTTTGCTTTCAAGCAGAATACCTGTTTCGTTCTGTGTTGAAGTTCTAGTTCATTTGTTGTGGAGAGCCTTTAAAGTGCTGTTCGAATTATTCGTTTTTGAAGATAAAATCACGTCTTTTTTCTGCAATTTAGTTGTTTTAGCCATGCGCGTTTCGGCTTCTTTAACCTTCTATTTCTTTAAGGCATCGTGAGGAGGTTCTGCGAATAAAATTTTCGCTTTTGCAAGTAGTTTATTAGATTTTAAACACTCAGGTCTAAGTGATAACTTACGGTTTATCGTCTTGCGACTATGGGTTTTGCTGTTCTTCCCATTGCGTAAACGACTGAAATTGCATAAAATCACACTATACTTCCATTTATGTCATTTCTTGTGTGTTTCTTTTCAGTTTTTTGATTGCATTGTTTATTTGTCTCGTAGTCTAACAACTATATTTCTTTTCAGAATTCATTTGTTTTGCACGTGTCGCCAACTTAACAGTGTGCATGTTGACTATGCACGTCAGGTGGGTGTGTCTATACCAAATAGACAGAATATTTTACGCGGGAACGTTTGTTTGTGTGTGTTGTCTGTGTGTGTCTGTGTCTATGACTGCAGTCTCTAGTGGATAGTAGTAGAAATTTGTGGTCTTTTATGATTTCACTTTCGATTTATAAGTTTTGTGAAGAGGTTAATGCCGCGGCAGAAGAGCCGTGCGTACTAAGGCGCCCTGCTGCGGAGCGCGACACCGTTCGCCGTCGGGGGATCGAGTTCTCCCTCGGACATGGATGTTTGTGTTGTCCTTAGGATAAGTTACTTTTAGGTAGTTTGTAAACCTAGGGACTGATAACTAACGTAGTTAGGTCCCTTAGATTTACAAACATTTGAACATTTCTTGAAGGGGTTAATGGGGGAATGGGCTTTTGACTATTTTATCTATCAGTGTAAGCAGTGACTTGCTTGATATGTGTGCTTGATCATTTACCGACTTTTTTTCTGTTTTGGTTTCTAGAATGTGAAAATTTTATAGTGCTGTTAGAAGGTGTTTTGGTTGTTTATTCTAATTACTTTCATGTCTTCTCCTCTGGGTGCTGGTTTGTGACTGTGTACTCCTCGATGTTCAGCAAAAGTGAAGTGGCCTGTTCCATTCTTCTAGGTCCTAATGTGTTCTCTACATGTGATATAGAGTGTCCGAAGGGGGATTGGGGGTGGGGGGTAATAGAATGTAATCGAATTCAATGGGACGATGAAACTTTGTAAAATGAACCTCTTGCTGCTGTTGTGAAACTATTATGACAACGTTGCATATATACACTACTGGCCATTAAAATTGTTACACCAAGAAGAAATGCAATGCTAAACGGGTATTCTTTGGACAAATATATTATACTAGAACTGACATGAGATTACATTTTCACGCAATTTGGGTCCATAGATCCTGAGAAATCAATAATAACGGCCTTGATACGCCTGGGCATTGAGTCAAACAGAGCTTGGGTGGCATGTACAGGTACAGATGCCCACGCAGCTTCAACACGATACCACAGTTCATCAAGAGAAGGTGACTGCCGTATTGTGACGAGCCAGTTGCTCGGCCACCATAGATCAGATGTTTTGAATTGGTGAGAGATCTGGAGAATGTGCTGGCCAGGGCAGCTGTCGAACATTTTCCGTATCCAGAAACGCCCGTACAAGACCAGCAACATGCGGTCGTGCATTATCCTTCTGAAATGTAAGGTTTCGCTGGGATCGAATGAAAGGTAGAGCCACGGGTCGTAACACATCTGAAATGTTACGGCCACTGTTCAAAGTGCCTTCGATACGAACAAGAGGTGGCTAAGACGTGTAACCCGTGGCACCCCATACCATCACGCCGGGTAATACGCCAGTATGGCTATGACGAATACACGCTTCCAGTGTGCGTTCACCGCGATGTCGCCAAACACGGATGAGACCATCATGATGCTGTAAACAGAACCTGGATTCATCCGAACAAAATGACGTTTTGCCGTTCGTGAACCCAGGTTCATCGTTGCGTATACCATCGCAGGCGCTCCTGTCTGTGATGCTACGTCAAGAGTAACTGCAGCCATGGTCTCCGAGCTGATACTCCATGCTGCTCAGACGTCGTCGAACTGTTCGTGCAGATGGTTGTTGTCTTCCAAACGTCCCCATCTGTTGACTCAGGGATCGAGACGTGGCTGCACGATCCGATCAGTGACGAGCGTCACCCGATGTTACAGCCACATCTCCCATGCCGCCGGACTGGTCGTCAGAAATGGCAGTATCCGCCATCCCCTGGATTCGTGGGCTACATGTGGCAACACCCAGATTTGACACTTGGACGTAAGTTAGATGCAGACAAATGAAGTTACTTAGGTTATTACAAAATGGGGATGAGTTTTCTTGAGGGGAACTGCAGTGACATTCTTGGCCTGTCCAGTGCCTGGGGCACGGTCGCTGGGTTTAGCGCGGTGTGTTGGCCGATTAATGCTGGCGAAACTGTGACGCTGGAGCATGTAGTTTAGTAGGGCTAAGTAGCCAATTTTAGTGGTAGTGATGGTATGGGGTGTCATTGGTTACACGTCTCGGCCACCTCTTGTTCGAATCGACTGCACTTTGAACAGTGGCCGTTACATTTCAGATGTGTGGCTCTACCCTCCTTTCGATCCCTCCGAAACTCTACATTTCAGCAGGATAATGCAAGACCGCATGTTGCTAGTCCTGTACGGGCCTTTCTGGATACGGAAAATTTTCGACTGCTGCTCTGTCCAGCATATTCTCCAGATGTGTCATCAATTGAAAACGTCTGGTCTATGGTGGCCGAGCAACTGGATCGTCACAATACGCCAGTCACTACTCTTGATGAACTGTGGTGTCGTGGTGTAGCTGCATGGGCATCTGTTCCTGTACACGCCATGCAAGCGCTGTTTTTACTCAATGCCTATACGTATCAAGGCCGTTATTACGGCGAGATGTGGTTGTTCTGGGTACTGATTTCTCAGGATCTATGCACCGAAATTGCATGAAAATATAATCAAATGTCAGTTCTAGTATACTATATTTGTCCAATGAATACCCGTTTATCATCGGCATTTCTTCTTGGTGTAGCAGTTTTAATGGCCGTTAGTGCAACTTGCCTTTAAAATGACAGACGTAGCTTTATTATGGGACTGGGGCGTCACCGGACATTTTTACTCGATAAGGAGATCGCGGGTTCAAAAATGTTGAAAAACGCTGCTCTAAGGTGCTTAGCTGCGGAGCGCGCGGTTGCTCGCCGTCGGAGGTTCGAGTCCTTCCTCGGGAATAGGTGTGTGTGTGTGTGTGTGTGTGTGTTGTGTGTGTTGTCCTTAGTTTAAATAGTTTGTAAGCCTAGGGATTGATAACCGTAGGAGTTAAGTTCCTTAGTTTTACAAACATTTGAATTACGCGGCAACAACAACAAAGCCACGTTACCTCCACAGCTCTATTGCAAGTGCAGTGGCACATGTTTAAAGGTACATTTCAATAGGTATCACTTGAACAGCTCGTTGCACTAGGGTTGATCTCTCGCTGCAGGAAGAGTATTATTGCTGGCCAGGTAAGAGGCTAAAGTGGCTTTGGCCGGGTACGGAAGGACAATAAAACTGATCCGCGTACCATTTCACCGTCACCGTAGTCGCAAAACATCTGCAGGACTGCAGCTTCCGCGTCCCGCCCTCGGCCAGGAAGCGGTTTCTCAAGTCCAATTTGGCATCACGCGCGGCGCATCGATTATCCTCGAAAGAGATGCTCCAAATTGAGAGGCGCGGGAAGAAGCGTGGCAGCGGCTACCGGCAAAAGTTGGCGGCACTTTCTCGCGGCGACATGCTTTCCAGCGGGGCGGAGCTAACGTTCGGAACGGGCCGAATCTAACGCTGCTGAATAACAGATTGCGGCTGGAACAATGAGCAGGAGATGCGCCGCCTCCCCCGCCAGCCACTTACTGGAGGGGAGAAAGCGGTGTCTGCGCTCGGCGATGTTATCAGGAGAGGGGGGGGGGGGGGCTATCGTGCTGTCTGTGCATCCATAACTGGGTGCTGTCGCTGCTGACCTCTCTGTCGGCAACATGGCTTTGATGTGACATCCGGAAGTACCGTCCAGTCTCTAAGACAGTCCCCTTTCCATAGTCGTTGTGTTTTTCATTCTGTATACGGGTTTGTTGCAACACTCTATAATGTAACGGGGAGTAAGAAATGATTCAGTATTGCAGATACGTGGATGACATTCTCATCATAATTAATGCAGCCACAGCTGAAGTACCATCCCTTTCGAACGAATTTTGCAGTCTGCATCCAAAAATGATTTTCACCCATCAGATCATGTCAGCCGACTGCTCCATCAACTACTTGGACCTAACTCTCACCTTATCCAACAATCACATCACATTTGCGATTTACAGGAAGCCCACAACCAGTGACGCTGTCATCCACTCAACATCCTGTCACCCGTACAGTCATAAAGTCAGCTTTTTCTCGTCAATGATCGACCGCTTATGCGACCTCCCTTTAAACAGTGAAACAGTTGAGCAAGAACTAGCTAACCTGCGGCACATTGCTGGAACCAACGGATACCAGGCGAGCCTGGTCGACCGATTGTACAGCAGAAAAATCTCTAAAAATAACACCTCCCTCCTCCCTAACACCATCACTACTGAATCCATCTACGTCTCCTTACCATTCATAGGAAATCTTTCTTACAGACTCGCCGCACTTCTTAAAACCACCCACACAAAAGTAGCCTTCACGATCAATGACAAGATCCAGTATCGCTTTCACCACAGTGAACGGCTAGTTAAAGACTCTTTTAGCCAGTCAGGCGTCTACAAAATACAATGTTTGCAGTGCCCCTTATCTTACATTGGCCAAACTGGACGAGCCTTCAAAACTAGGTTCCAAGAACATCTTTTAACTAAGAAAGGCGCTGCCAAAAATAATTCGGCCTTTTCCGAGCACCTCAAAAGAAGCAAACACATTCAGCCCCCCCCTTGACAAATTACAAGTTCTTCACATCGCCCCCAAAGGTAAAAAACTCTCACTTCTTGAAGAATTAGAAATCACTAAATTTGTAAAACGGTCCCCAGAACACAGTCTCAACGAACAGCTCATCACAAAAAATCAAACTTTTTACGACATCATGTTATCTATCTTTTTCCAAAATGACCCCCCTTCTGACAATTCACATCTTTCTCCCACCCCACCCTCAGGCCTCTAATAATTTCGTTTTCATTCATCTATTATTATTTCATACCAACATGTATCATTTCACAAGATTTATTCCCTCACGTCACAAACACCTCTAGCCGCTCATTCTCGCAGGCGTAACTCTGCCCATACCGCTCTGTTTAACGGTCGTAGTCATGTTTCGTAGTTATTAAGAATACTACCAGTTGTAAACGTGGACCTGCCGCGACAGCGACTCCTCTGCTGCTATGGTGAGTTTTATCATATAAAGCGTTTTATTAATTTCCATACCACACCCCTTTAGTCCCTAATTATTATAGCTCAAATAACCCTTACGCACTTTGTACGTTTACCTCTTTGCAGGCGCCCAATAACACAAATTGTTAAGATACCTCCTAGACAGCAATAGATACTTCTGCGACTCCATCTCCGCCCAAGTAAGTCCGAATTTTCAAATTTACTCACCTTAGCCTCATTAGGTTCGCTGCGTACCAGGTACACGGACGGTAATAAAATATTTGTCTTTTTCCAGTCTGACGATGCGCTAACAGCGCGAAACGCGTAATTGGTAAATAAAATACTGCAACAGAGACTGAGCATTTTTTAATATTCAACACTGTTGCTGCACCAGCCACCATCACCACCATCATGGAATGGAGTGAAATGATTCAGTGAGAATTAATTAAACATAACACGATTTGTAAATGCAAAAACTATGGCAGGTTAACAGCAAATGATATTATAATTTAATTAATTTGACAACGCCGAAGGCAAAGAACTATTTTAACTAACCAGAAAGCAGAGACGATAAATTGTCTTGAGCTAGCGCCAGGAGCGTAGACAGAAAGATCCCCCCCCCCCTCTCTCTCGTTTACGACCGTGTACTGATAGTACGTATTAGTTAGCTTCTCTTCCCTTTATTAAATTTTCACGTGGAAAACAATCTGTTATAAGAGTAAGTGTCTGTTTGTAAAAGATGATTTTGCAATAATAATCTACCAGTATAGTATTCTGAATGCGTTGTGATGATTTAAGCAACCTTGATCTTCTTTTCATAAATTTTACAAAAATTATAATATTATGTGATGTTCTATTTCAGCAATACGCTGACCTTCATTTTGACGCGGAACGGATGTAATTGTTGGAGATGCGATTCCGATTCCGTTAACGGTATATGAAAGAGAAACAACCGTTAATAATTTATCAAGTCCCTGAGAGCTGCCGATTTATTTAAATTTTATCAGATTTATGATTTTGAGCTGGTCGTGGGTCACGTTTAATAAATCGGCATTCTGCACTCCAACAGTTGGATTCTTCCGCAAGAGTTAACAACTAACGATCTTTAAATTATGGTGCACTGCCTGCTATTTTTGGTACCAGCATTAAACTTGTGAAGCTAACTATTTAATTAAATTTGCGCTGGTAGATATTTTACAGCTCATGATAAAAGCAGTGCCATTAAGTAGGAAATGTAACATATTGTGGGAGACATTATTCCTTTTTATTAGTACTGCGACGCTTAAAGTAACTAATCTTTTCTCAAACAGGAATTTCGATTAACTAAAATTATATTTTCAGACTGATAGTAAATAAACAACCATATTGATTTATTACTTGCAATAGCTGGCTATTGCGTGCAGTACGATAAAGATAAAATAGCTAAAACAAAGGGATTTAGAAATTTTTTTTTTAACATAATAATGTTACATTTCAACTTCACGCTATTCTGTGAAGCCTATTTATCGTTGATTAACAACTGTAGCCACTATCTATGTCGATCTGCTTACTGTAGTGAAGCCGCGGCGGATTAGCCGAGCGTACTGGGGCGCCTTGCTGCGGTGCGTGTGGCCGTTCGCCGTCAGGGGTTTGAATCACTCCCCCCCCCCCTCGAGAATGGATGTTTGTGTTGTCCTTAGGTTAGTTTACCTTAAAGTAGTTTGTAACCTACAGACTAATGACCAAGAAGTTAAGTCCGATAGATTTACAAACATTTGATCTGTACTCGACTCGCACCCCCCTGCGATTTGTACGAGTTATCCCCTCCAAAAATGTTCAATGTAAGGTTGCTGCGATTATAACTCCCTAGATTTACAAACTACTTAAACTAATTTATGCGAAAGACAGTACACACAGCCAGCCGCGGTGGCCGAGGAGACTGAGGCGCTTCAGTCACGGTCTGCACGGCCCCTACGGTCGGGGGTTCGAATCCCCCCGCGGGCATGGATATTTGTGCCGTCCTAGTTCGTAAGTAGTTCATAAGTAGTTTGTAAGTTTAGGGACTGATGACCCCGTAGTTAAGTCCCATAAGCTTTACAAACATTTTTTTAGTACACACACATCCATCGCCTAGAAAGAACTCGTATCTCCGGCGGCGAGCAACCGCGCGCTCCGCTGCAAGGCGGCACTCAGCAAGTACCCACCTCCCCCAACCACTTACGAGGGACGTTTGTAAAGTCCGTACAAAAATAAGAACTACTAACGTGTTTGGGGAATACCATTTTTATTTATCGCCATAGTCTCCTTTTAGACTTATACTCTAACATTGTTCTAATTTGTTGATCCCTTCCGAATAATAGGGATTTTCCAAGCCCGCAAAATAGCTATTAGTTTCTGCAATCACCTCCTCGTTTGAATAAAATCTTCGTCCCGCCAGCCATTTCTTCAAATTGGGGAACAAATAGTAGTCACAGGTAGTCAAGTCTAGAGAATAGGGGGGATGTGAAACGAGTTGGAATGCTGCTTCCAATAATTTTGCGACCACAACTGCTGAGGTATGTGCTGGTGCATTGTCGTGATGGAAAAGGACTTTTCTGTGCGCCGATCGCCGGCGGTTTTTCTTTTTTTCCCCCATGTCGGTTAAGCCTCTTGCAGATAATAGATAAGTATCATCCCTTGCGCCATAACCTTTGCGGCTGAAGGACCGGTCTTCGCCTTTTTTGGAGCAGATTCTCCCTTGGTAACCCATTGGTTAGATTGTTCTTTGCTCCCAGAAGTATAGTTATGTATCCATGTTTCATCCACAGTGACTAAACGACGCTTGAAGTCCTGCAGATACTTCCTGAACAGCTGCAAACCTTCCTCGCAACACTTCACACGATTCCATTTTTGATCAAACGTGAGCAATCGTGGTACCCATATTGAGGATAGCTTTCTTATGTCCAAATGTTTATGCAAAATATTACGTACCCATTCATTCAAGATGCCAACAGCACTAGCAATCTCATTCACATTATCTCTCCTGTCATCCATCAACATAGCATGGATTTTATCAATCATTTCTGGAGTCGTAACCTCCGCTGGGCATCCAGAAGATTCAAGGCCACTTGTGCCCATATGGCCACTCCGAAAATTCTAAAACCACTTATAAACTGTTTCAATCGAAGGTGCAGAGTGACCATAATGTTTATCAAGCCTTTCTTTAGTAACCTGAGGCGTTTTGCCTTTCATAAACTAATGTTTAATCACCACACAAAATTCTTTTTTATCCATTCTTTGACAATCACTCGACTTCCTTGATTCACGCGAGTGCCAAACACAAAGAAATAGGCCAATATGGCTGAAACTTGGTGTGTGTTGTTTCCAAAGATGCTACCAGCTAAACATGTCCATCATACGCGCCGGTGGTGCCATTTATCGCACTTTGCACGGACTTTTCAAACGACCCTCGTACCTCTAATACTAAATTAACTACAAGGTGCGTCAGAAAAGTTCGGTGAATGATATAAGGAAATGTAGGAAACAAAAGTTACAAAGAAAATATCTTTAACGGCCTTCAAAGAAATCGCCATTGGCCACAATACCCTTCTGACAAAGGCAGTACAGTGTTGGAAACTGTCAGCAAACGCTTCCTGTGGATCGCTCGAAGCACTGAGGTTGTTAGATCTCCGTATTACATCGCTACTGCGGTATATTCTCAGTTTGTAGTCACGTCTATACTGTTTGACTATTGGAGTATACATGAAGCACGATGCTGAAGAGCTGTACAGCGTTTAACTGCGTAAATCGATTTAAGAAGGGAATAAAAAGAACGAATACTGTCTATATTTCTCAGGGTTACAATTAGCCCTACTAGTTGTGTTAAGAGATAGTTACTCTTGCTCAACAGGCTGTTAGTGAAAACAATATAGGATCGAGTGAAATAAAACAACAGGCTTTCACAATACGGGTAGCTCTTCAAAACGAGCTCCTCTAGGCAGTACTGGTGGACAGTAAGTTCAAAAACTTTCATTTTATGATTGTGTAAAATAACTATTGGAGGCACGAGATAAGTTGCCTCACTGCAACTTGTAACACGGAATTTAAAGGTCATCTGCTTTACAAATAGGTAAACAACTGAAAAGAGTTTGCAGAACTGTGTATAGTTTCATATATGAATGACACATAGCCACCCTCGATGCACATAGTGAAGTTGAACCCAATATAGATAGATCATGACTTTTGAGCAGTTCACGCTAATGTAAGGTATTCCGCATACAACATTGAGAATGCTACTATTCGTGTTAGATACCCTAATGCTAAGATGGGATGCAATTTGTTAACAAGAATTTAAGGCATACTTAGTGTTCTTTAAAAAAAAAAAAAAAAAAAAAAAAAAAAAAATTAGGCTCAAATTCAAATGTTTGTAGACCTTATGGGACTTAACTACGGGGTCATCAGTCCCTAAGCTTGCAAACTACTTATGAACTAGCTAAGACTATGGACGGCACAAATATCCATGCCCGAGGGGGATTCAAACCCCCGACCGTAGTGGCCGTGCAGACCGTGACTGGAGCGCCTCAGTCCCCTCGGCCACCGCGGCACGGCTTTAGGCGCTGGTTGCTGTATTCACAAGGTAAGAAGCTAATTTACAGTTATGTAACTGATGGGATATTTCATTTTCACAGTCAATTTTTAACATTACATGTTTCAGACAGCCCTGTTTAATATTTTGAAGCTATAAAATATCTAAATATTGGAGAATACAGCAGACACTCAAGTAAAGACGTAAATTGTTGTGAAATTCTTCCGAAATTAATGTTTGTACAAAAGTTTCACCATCGTAGAATATACTGAGAAAGTGCCAAAAATCGTGTTTGACGATGAATTACGTTCACATGCTGCTCTTAGAACGCTGAATAACTAAATGTTATAATTCGGTTTAGTTAGGAAGAAGAAACGCTGTTGGCCGATTTCTACATCGTATGTATAATAAATTTACACACAACTGCTGTAAATTCAAAGAGTCTGAAGCTGTTTTGTGGTTATTATTTCAGTGAGACATAGTTTTCGCGACTTTACTCGAATCAATGCACCCTCTAATCAAAATAGTCTTAGGCACATAGAACGTTCGCGCGGAAGTTTGCCACCAAAATGGCCGATGCGGCGCTCTTCAATTTGCTCGCTGTCCGCGGTCGGTCGTTTACTGCATTGTACGGTCTTGGTGCGGATTGGTGTTGTCGTGCAGGAAGTTCCACTGTCCACTCCGGTACAGTTCTGGCTGAACCCGTCCCATTGCGTTGCAGCAACCGTTTCAAAACTCCCTCGTAAACTTCCGCTTTGACAGTATGATCCTCGGGTACAAATTCGTGATGGATCAAGTTCCATGTTGCAATGACACGAGTTCGCACTCTCTCCCTGCTAGCTGAATAATAACGTGAACCACCGCTTCACTGCAGTGCTTTGCATGATAAGGGGGTGCTTTATGATGTATCCCTCAATGTGTATGCGCGGGCACCTCATCCTCACCAGCGCGGTTTGTAAAATTTGGGACCATTTGCGAACTTGTCGCCAAGTTCTTTTCACCCCAGTTCTCAAAAATGTTCAAATGTTTGTATAGCTTATGGGACTCAACTTACGGGGTCATCAGTCTCTAAACCTACAAACCACTTATGAACTACCTAAGATTAAGGACGGCACAAATATCCATGCCCGAGGGGGGATTCGAACCCCCGCCCGTAGTGGCCGTGCAGACCGTGACTGACGCGCCCCTGTCTCCTCGGCCACCGCGGCCGGCACCCCAGTTCTAATCAGTACCTCACTACTCACGCGATCTGCCTGTCTAATACAAGGGACTACTTTGACCTCGAACGCTCGGAAGCGCACCAAACCATGCTTAGAATAACAAGCAGTCATAAACAAAACAGTAGTGTGCGTCATTCCCCCCGGTCGCGGTGGCCGAGGGGACTGAGGCGCTTCAGTCACGGTCTGTACGGCCACTACGGTCGGGGGTTCGAATCCCCCCTCGGGCATGGATATTTGTGCCGTCCTTAGTATTAGTCAGTTCATAAGTAGTTTGTAAGTTTAGGGACTGATGACCCCGTAGTTAAGTACCATAAGCTATACAAACATTTGAAACATTTTTTTTTTTTTTTTTTTTTTTTTTCTTTTTCGTCATTCCCATGCAAAACGCCGCACTCATCGTGCTAGCGCCACTAGGTGGTGGCATAGTGTAGCTGCACTAACCAATGCTCCAGTTGCGTGATATAGCTGCAGTAAGTATTTGTCTCTAGGAGTGTTCGAAAGCGAGTTACCGTGTAAACTGTGTGCAGTTTCTGATATCATGAAGAGCATTAATCCTTCACATGTGGTACAAATATTAGGGACCAAGTTGCGACGTGCTGAATATGGAAATGACAGGGGGGTCGAGGATATGGAGTTCGCAGGGATGTAACATAATAATTCAGAAATATAATGACGTCTTCACAGAAATACACGACGATACGCTGCATAGATATTCGGAATTTGAAGGACAGGAGGAAACTGAACCAGCATCATCATTTGAAGAGGTAATTAGTGTGGATTTTATTATTGGATTGCGTGAATGCGAAAGTGTTCTGGAATGTGATAACGTGGTTGTAGTGAAGCGTGCATATTGTTCTCTCCCACTTTGTTTCAACCGCTTCATCGAAATCCCACATCTGCACTTTGAGGATCAAATAAGCACTTCCAGGTGTGTGGTACTGCTGTATTTGTGTGTTTTGCGCTATTAAAAGTACTTTAAGCAGAGAGTTTTTGGCACTGCTGATTGGAAATGTAATGATACACTGACGCCTTCAATTACATATAACTACCTCCTATGCTACTGATATGTTGTTACTTTGTTTCTCTCCCTTAAATGTTACTTGAGGTACAATGCAACGTTTTGCATGGAAATGACGCACACCACTATCCTGTTTATGATTGCCTGTTATTCCATGCATCATATCGCGAGATTCCGAGCGTTCGAGGTCAAAGGTGTCCCTTGTCGGCATTCTTTTACAGCTCCTGAAATCGAAAGCTTCTACCATCTTCTTGCATGTACTGATTATCGTCCACGATCACCTATCCCACGCATTTTTCTCACCAGGTAGAACAGCTTTGTTATTGCTGGTTCTTCTAAGCTCATCGGTAGCTCTGAGGGAACGTCGCTTATTTCATCTCGCAGTATCATATCTCCTGTTTTCATTTTCATCTACTTCCTCTTATTTTTCTACAGTACTGCCTTCAAGTTCATTTCACTTCTACAGCCCCTCTATATGTTCTCTCCACGTTTCAGTTTCCCTTCTTGGCTCTGTGCACGTTTTCCATCAGAGCTCTTCATATACAAAGAAGGGCAGCTCGTTTTGTATTGTCACGATACAGGAGACACAGCCTCACGGAAATGATACAGGATCTGGGATGGTAATCATTACAACAACGGCGTTTATCGCTGAGGCGTGGGCTACTTACGAAACTCCAATCGCCAACATTGTCTACCGAATGCGAAAATAGATTGTTGACTCCCACTTACATCGGTAGAAATGATCATCTGAATAAAATACGAGAAATCAGTGCTTGAATGGAGAGATTCGTGTGTCCTTTCTTCCAGCTCACTATTCGAGAATTGAATGGGAGATAAATAGTATAAAGGTGGTTCGATGACCCCTTTGATGGGCACTTAAATGTGATTTGCAGAGTATCCCATGTAGATGTAGATCCATATACCTGCTTTTCTTTTCTCCTAACGTCTCTTTAATTTTCTGTAGAACGTACCTATCTCTTCCTTACTTAAATATTCTTCTACTCATTCGCTGCAACTTATGCATTCTCCTTTCATTATATAAGTATTTTCTGTGCTACCCACGGGTTTCTATTAGTCTTCGTCTCTCTCTAACTGTTTGATCTTCTGCAGCCTTCGCGTTTTAACTTTAAAAGCTACTCATTCGTATTTTACTGTGTTAATTTCCCCATTTTCAGTCAATCGCTGCCTAATGCTCCCTCTGACAGTCTCAACAAGCTCTGGTTCCCTTAAGTCATCCAGATTCCGTCGCCGGCCGCGGTGGCCGAGGAGACTGATGCACTTCAGTCACGATCTGCACGGCCACTGCGGTCGGGGGTTCGAATCCCCCCTCGGGCATTGATATTTGTGCCGTATTTAGTATAAGGTAGTTCATAAGTAGTTTGTAAGTTTAGGGACCGATGACCCCGTAGTTAAGTCCCATAAGCTTAACAAACATTTGAACATTTTTTGAAACATGTTCCGTCCCATTACTTTCCTCCTTTTTCCAATTTCTTCAGTTTGAACACACAATTCATAACCAGTCAAATACCGCAAGTCTCTTTGTACTCCTGGAATTGTGTTATGGTTCCAAACCTGTTTCCGAAACCTTCAGTCTTGCCATTATAAAATAACTCTGAAACCTTACAGTATTTTCTGATCTCTTCTTGTATTGAGATTCTTGAGAATCTCAATATAGTGGTACCTCGGAAATGGACGCGTGATCGGAAGCTCCATGTCACCGATTATGCGACCGCTCTCGTCCGAAATTCAAGTTCTTCTTCAGGCATGTGTGTGTGTGTGTGTGTGTGTGTGTGTGTGTGTGTTATCCAAAGCATAAGTTATTTTAAGTAGTTTGTAAGTTTAGGGACCGATGACCTCAGCTGTTTAGTCCCTTAGGTTTACAAGCATTTGATTTGACATTTGTTAGTTATAATTAAATTATGCTTTGTGTAAAATTATAGCAAGCTGTGGAGCGGCTTACTTGACTCAGCAATGGAGATAACAGGACCCTAGGTGCAGCTATTGCGAATGGGGTATCTATAGACGTCAGACAAACATGTGGTTCTTAAAGAGTGGCAGCAGCTTTGTCAGTAGTTAGAGGGACGACAGTTTGGATGATTGACTGATCTGACCTCATAACATCAGCTAATGGAATTTTCTCATGCAGTTACTCCGATAAACTGAAAGGAAGAGGAAACTGCAGTGCTCACTTTTCTCGAGGTCATACAGCTCTGCTGTGTGGATATATTGTGATATAGTCTTTTTTTTTTTTTTTTTTTTTTTTTTTTTTAATAATTCGGGCGTAAAATATTGCCGCGGTGGAGTAGCCGAGCGGTCTAAAGCGTCTCGCTGCGGAGCGCGTGGTTGCTCGCCGTGGAGGTTCGAGTCCTCCCTGGGGCATGGGTGTGTGTGTTTGTCCGTAGGTTAGTTTACCTAGGTTTAAGTAGTTTGTAAGCTATGGACTGATGACCACGCAGTTTGGTCGGATAGATTTACAAACATTTGAACATCGTAAAATATTCACCCATTCGGAACTCCGGACGGGAACTAGTTAAGAGAATGACGTCATGAGGAAAAACAAAGCACGCATTCCACGGGTCGGAGCGAGGAGTGTTATACCTCTTTATCAGATAGGTAAGTTAGAAAAATTGAACTTAAATATAATACGTATTAGTGAAGTTCGATGAAAAGATGAATCGGATTTCTGATTAGAGTACAGGGTTATAAATACAAATTCAGTTGGGAGTAAAGCATGAGTAGGTGTAATAATGAACATGAAAGTAGGATTGCGTGTTAGCTATGAACAACATTGGCAATGCGTTACCGTAACCAAGATTGTCGCGAAGCCACACACAGCATAGTAATATGCGTTTACTCGCCAACCAACTCAATCGATGATGATGATGATGATGCGATAAAAAATGTACGAGCAGATAAAAGAAATTTTACGGACAGTTAAGAAAGACGAAAACTTGATTTTGATGAGCGACTGTAACTTGGTAGTAGGTAAAGAAAAAGAAGGAAAAATCCTAGATAAATTAAGAAACCTGAGGTTGTCAACAATTTTATTGGGAGCATTAGGCAAGGATTGACCGAAACGGAGCCGGCCGCGGTGGCCGACCGGTGTGCGGCGCGCCAGTCACGTTCTACACGGCCACTACGGACGGGAGTTCGAATCCCCCCTCGGGTATGGATATTTGTGTCGTCCTTAGTATTAGCTAGTTCATAAGTAGTTTGTAAGTTTAGGGACTGATATGCCGGCCGCGGTGGCCGAGGGGACTGAGGCGCTTCAGTCACGGTCTGCACGGCCACTACGGTCAGGGGTTCGAATCCCCCTCGGGCACGGATATTTGTGCCGTCCTAGTTCGTAAGTAGTTCATAAGTAGTTTGTAAGTTTAGGGACTGATGACCCCGTAGTTAAGTCCCATAAGCTTTACAAACATTTGAACATTTTTAGGGACTGATGACCCCGTAGTTAAGTCCCATAAGCTCTACAAACATTTGATCTAACCGAAACGGAAGAAAATAAAACAGTGAATAAAGAGAACGGGTAACTTTGAGGCAGCAGAGGATCATATAGGGAGAGAAATCCTTGGATAACTTATTATATACTAAACTTAATTGATGAAAGGGGAAAATACAAAAACGAAGCAAGTGAATCGGGCAAATGGGAGTACAAGTGGGAAAAAAAATTAGTTTGACACGAACTGAAGACTAGCTAAACAGGAGTGGCTACAGCACAAATGCAACTCCGAAGAAAAATATGTAATAGGGGAAAGATATATTACCGCCTACTGGAAAATAAAACAGACGTTTGAAGACAAGAAAAGTTTCTGTTTATATATCAAGACCTCTGACGGAAACGAGGTAATAAAAGTAGTAAATGAATTTTGTTATTTAGACAGTAAAGTATCTTATGATGATCGAAGTAGAGAAGATATAACATGCAGAATGGCTTCTGTTCCTCGTAAATGAAAGGCTTTTTTTTGTGCCATATGCGTTTCGCTACTTTATTTGTGACGCATCATCAGTGGCCTGTAATAGATGTTTTTGGGTGCAATACTTCGTTGCAGAACACTTGAAAATATATTGCTATGTTTCACACTATAACAGTTATAATTTCTCTCAAATTCTAACCTACTAGGTTAGAAACAACTTCTGTAGCACAACTTTTTTGCGAAATTAATTTAATTTTTCGTATTACTTCAGTTTTTTGGTGTTACTCCAAATGTGTCTCCGCGGAGCAAATTGTGCTACGAAAGTTGTTTCTAACGTAGTAGGTTAGAATTTGAGACACTGTAAAACTGCAAAATATTTATAACTGTTCTGCAAATAAATATTATACAAAAAAAACATTATTACGTGCCACTGATGTTGCTTCGCATATAAAAAAACGAATCGCTTATGGCACGAAGTACATCTTTCATTTAGTTCCAATAAACGGAAATACAACTCCACTAATTTTCAAAGTAACTACGGACTGCGGAAAACGAAAAAATATTAATTTGTTGACATCTAATGTTAATTTAAATATTTGTCTGAAAAATGGCCTTGCTCAGGTTGGTTAACAGTTGAGATAAGTAGAGGATAGAATCTTTAACAAATATGAATATTAGATGAGTATATCACGTAAGTAATGCAGAGGTACTGGGTAGAAAATGGGGTGAAAAAAACTTTTGGCATGTATTGATTTAAAAAAAGGATCGAATGGCAGGGCGCTCTTTGAGACATCAAGGAATCATCAATTCAGCATTGCAGGGAAGTAAAAGGGTACAAATCGTAGGGGGAGATCGAAAGTAAGCAGGTACAGAAGGATGTAGGTTGCTGTTCTTATCTAGAGAAAAACAGATGTGCTCAGGATAAAAATCAGGATTTGTTGGTAATGGAACATAGTACACTTCCGGCCATCAAAATTGCTTCACCACGAAGATGACGTGCTTCAGACGCGAAATTTAACCGACAGGAAGAAGGTGCTGTGATATGCAAATGATTAGCTTTTCAGAGCATTCACACAAGGTTGGAGCCTTTGGCGACACCTACAACGTGCTGACAAGAGGAAAGTTTCCAACCGATTTCTCATACACAAACAGCAGTTGACCGGCGTTGCCTGGTGTGATACCTCGTGTGAGGAGGAGAAATGCGTACCATCCCGTTTCCGACTTTGTTAAAGGTCGGATTGTAGCCTATGGCGACTGCGGTTTATCGTTTCGCATCATTGCTGCTCGCGATCCAATAACCGTAAGCAGAATATGGAATCGGTGGGTTCAGGTGGGCAATACGGAACGTCGTGCTGGATCCCAACGGCCTCTTATCAATAGCAGTCCAGATGAAAGGCATCTTATCCGCATGGCTGTAACGAATTGTGCAGCCACGTCTCGATCCCTGAGTCAACAGATGGGGACGTTTGCAAGATAACAACCATCTGCACGAACAGTTCGACTACGTTTGCAACAGCATGGAGTATCAGCTCGAAGACCAAGCTAAGGTTACCCTTGACGCGTCTGCGATGGTGTACGCAACGACGAACCTGGGTGCACGAATGGCAAAACGTCATTTTTTCGGATGAATCCAGGTTCTGTTTCCAACATGATGGTCGTATCCGTGTTTGGTGACATCGCGGTGAACGCACATTGGAAGCGTGTATTCGTCATAGCCATACTGGCGTATCACCCATCGTGATGGTATGGCGTGCCGTTGGTTACACGTCTCGGTCACCTCTTGTTCGCATCGACGCACTTTGAACAGTGACCCTGTAAGGAAAGAAAATATTTGTGTTGGAGATATTGGGTGAAAGGGTGTTTATTGATGAAAAGTGTGAAAGGACGTAAAAAATAAATATATTTTTTTACGTGTTATTAACTGTAGTGGCTGTTGTTGTAATGTTTGAGCAACATAACAAACCTGACCTTAATTTCGTGGTTGGTTACGTTAAACTCGTGATTAATGCAAGTGGTGTAGTTAAATTTTGTAAATATTAAGCAAGACAATCAGTGTAATTAACAAATACTATGGCCCTATATGACAAACATTTCAAAAGATTACTCACCTTTCCTTTCCTTACAAAATCTCCTACAGAGACTGTGCACACACAGATAGCAGAAATTAACTTACTCCGTCTGTGCAATACGTATGACTCCATTAGTACGCTAATGGTACTGATAATTTAGAAAATTATGAATAGTAGGATTTTAACATCAAGTGATTGGCAAATGGGTGCAGTCCAATCACTTTAGTGAGGATCTAATAAAAATTAATTCACTCAAGCAAATAGGAAATTTGAGTAAATCAGTCTTAATTAATGCTATGCATTCGACATTAGTACGAGTTTGGTTCTTTAGAGGATAGATGTGGCGGTGGTTATTATTGTCGAACTCAGTGCAAAACGAAATAGAAAAATTATTCATTAAGTCAACTGTCTGTTATCTTCTATCAGCAGTTTTAGCAAAATTGTCTCAATTATTATTATCTCAGTCTTTGATAATTAATGGCACTCACTTGATTGTAAAATTGTGTAGAAATATTATTCATGCATTATTGAGGATTGTCATACTAAATGGTTAAATAGTGGTTCAAATAAGATAGCAAAAGTACTGTCCAATGTTCTTGTATTTTAACAAAACTTAAACATGCATTTACAGTAAATTACAACCAATAGCATTTAACTTATCTCATTTATCAGTCCAGCGACGTGGTACTCTGCAGTCATATAAATGATACACAAATCCATACAGAAATCATTTTGATGGTGGCTCCTCCTTTGGCAGCTTGCTAGCAGTTCGCCGGGATGCTTCGCGAATCGCGTAATTAATCGCGACCGTTAGCGTCCGCGATTATGCTACCGCGTTTCGGACGTCTGGGAAGGTTACCGAACATGTAACGAATTTCTGCCTCAGCAGAACGAACGAATAAATGTTTCATTAAATTCAGTTCTTACTTCACTTATGTTCACAGGTTTCACATAAACTTTCATATCGTTGCACTTATAACAAATTATAACTTTCACTTTGTTTTAAATTTATTACTTATATTGTTTGAGCACTCCACGGACCGCGTACGAACGTCTGATCTACGTCACGGGGCGGCAGATAGTGCTGCTTGCCTGCTCTCCCACAGGCGAGCGCTGCTATACAATAAAGGCTCTGATCTAAGGAGCCACGTCAATTACTATTCAGATCGATATTTGATCTCGTTTACAGAGAAGTATTTTACAGTGACAAATTAAACATAACAAGTCATCACAGTCATAAAGAAAACTTACACTGTACAAATTAGATAAAACAAAATACACATAAACAATGACAATTAAAATAATAAATAAATGACAGAAAAAGGTTCCAGTTAAATTAACTACATACATGGTGCATCACAATGATTAATTGAGTCACATGAGAAGATAATTACTACATTTCACTATAAACAGGTTCAAACGAATAAAATGTTTCAAAATGAAGCTCAGTCCTCGTTATAATAACTTTAAGGGTTACCTTACAACCCTTACCTTTCAGATGTGTTACGACCAGTGGCTCTACCCTTCATTTGATCCCTGCGAAATCTTCCATTTCAGCTGGATAATGCACGACCGCATGTTGCAGGTCCTGTACGGGCCTTTCTGGATACAGAAAATGTTCGACTACTGCCCTGGCCAGCACATTCTCCAGATCTCTCACCAAGTGAAAACGTTTTGTCAATGGTGGCGGAGCAACTGACTCGTCACAATACGCTAATCACTACTCTTGATGAACTGTGGTATCATGTTGAACTGCATGGGCATCTGTACCTGTACACGCCAAACAAGGTCTGTTTGACTCAATGCCAAGGAGTATCAAGGCCGTTATTACGGCCAGAGGTGGTTGTTCTGGGTACTGATTTCTCAGGACCTATCCACCAAAATTGCGTGAAAATGTAATCACATGTCAGTTATAGTATAATATATTTGTCCAATGAATATCCGTTTTTCATCTACATTTCTTCTGGGTGTAGCAATTTAAATGGCCAGTAGTGTATTCATTAGGAACACATGGTTATCCTTTGCGTTTTTAATACTGATATTAAAGTATTAGAGAAACTTGGACAGCAAACTGCAAAACCTTTCTCTCTTGATATCGATTATTTTAATTATGATCAACGTATCGAAATATCTTATCTTGTACGATGTTTAAATTGAAGAAAAAGTATTAAATTGATGCCTTCTTTTATACTGGGTATTAATCCAGTTCCTAATAATGCACAGCAAATTCAAATAGTTATGTAAATTGTAAAAATTACTACAGCAACTGAAATATTAGTTTCTATAGAAGCGTATAAAACTTAGTAGAAACATTAGATCAATCTGGGGAACTTTATTTGGGAGGTGATAGCTACAGTATCACATCACTTTACAGCGATGTGCCACTTGACTCCTGTACAGCAGTGGCGACTACTACCGCTGCAGCTACTACTTCTCGTGCCAATACTGCAATGGATACTTACGTTTTGATGAAAAAACACAAGCACCAGAAACATAGATTAAGAAAGAAGTAACATACAAAATATAAACATTACTTTCAATAGTAACAAAAATGGTCTTGTGAACGAAAATTAAGATAAACACTTTTAAAACTTTACGGGAAGAAAATTTTTCTATTATTGATTTCCAAACCAATATTTTAATAAATTGAAATGATTAAATTACATTAACATCAATCTTGAGAAACATCAATTTCATTTAAAATAAATATCCCGGTTACTTATGACGGTGAAAACAATTGAAAAAACCGCAGTCTGTAGACGTAAGCTTGGCGCCACAATTACTTGGAAGTATGTTCATCACATAGAACGAAAAGTACCGATACATGAATGAAAGGAATATTTGACTGAAAGGAATTACAGTATTTTATTTGAACAGAGACATCATGTTCGAATAAAGTACTGTAATTCCTTTCATTTATAAGTACCAAAATAAACTATTAACTTCTGTCCTGCTTAATAACCTCCCTTTATTTAAATCTTTATGCAAATAGCTGGATTTAATCCGTCCCTTCTTATACATCGGCTTCCTATGTCAACTCCCGACCCACATTCCCGTAGTTAGTCTGTACAAGTCGGCGGAGCAGCACGCCACGCCCGCCCACCGCCCGTGAGCGCAATTGTAAACATGGGCTTATCTTGTATCACCAGAGACCACCGCTTCTATTAAGGTAATCTTAAAAATCGGTTTTATGTTTCTCACAATTTTACCAAGTATATTCCAACTGTAATTCGTTGTTATCCGATCATTTGTAGGGCTACAAGGAAATCCAAATTCCAAAAACGTAGAAACACCGCAATAACAACTTACGCTGTCACAGCACGGAGAGCGCATTGTAAGCTTTGTTTACCATATATACTGTCTTCTTAACACAAAATAAGCCCATGTCCCATTAACCCCGTTTTGTAATTACGCCTTGTAATTTCGTGTAAATTCTGTCACGCAGATAATCTGAAAATGCCCTGTTAAAGGCCGAAATGCGTCATTAAATAAGGAATAAAACAATTTTCAATCAAGACGGTTTTTTACTGAAGCGATCAATATTGGTTGTGGTGTTAGGTCCGACCCTAACACCACATGAATCGTAGCATACTCCTAAAAAGTTTTCAAATTTGAGTGGCGGTGGATGAATCCTTGCTCATGCACCATTTAACAACGTTCACCTGTATGAAAACTCTAAATCAGTCCATACTGATCAGAATCACGAGAAAGGAGAAAGATGGTCATCATTCTAAAAGAAACAGGGAACTGAATTCCAATAAATTATCAACAAATAATAAGTTATACCACCCCATTTTCTTTGGAAAGATATGCATGAAACGTGATGCTTACTTCGGGAAAAAAAACTGAAATTGAAATGAATAGTAAATACAAGTTATACATACCCAGTCAAACTCTAAAATTTAAGGAGGAAAAAAAAAAAAACCTCGAGAAAAACCTATTTAGCTTTTTATTATCTCACTTTACTTTTCCAACACTCGCTTACTGTGGGACAAATGCGTGTCGTAAACAAATCGACTGTTAACAAGTTGGCGCAAAATCTGTAAGGGTCGCTACACAGCTCGCGGATTGGCCGCGTGGTCTAAGACGTCATGCTACGTACTGGACGGCCGTTCCCGCAGCACTTTGGTCCAATAGGTTAACAATCATTTGAACATTGCAGTAAAACTTCTAACTTTACTTCCGTCGGAATTAATACTAAAATGTAATCAGTTATTCTCATCAGCCAGCGATGCTACTTGAACATATGTTCAAATATTCAAATGTTTGTATAGGTTATGGGACTTAACTACGGGGTCATCAGTCCCTAAACTTACAAACTACTTAGGAAATAGCTAATACTAAGGACGGCACAAATATCCATGCCCAAGGGGGATTCGAACCCCCGACCGTATTGGCCGTGCAGCCGTATCGTTAAATTCTCTAGACCAAACTAGTTTTACACGGAATTCGTTGCGGAACACTGACGAAATAAGAGGTTAGCTACCAGTTGCCCATTGGTATACGAGAAGAACGCATCGACCAATGACCGTCAATGCCCACAACGGCAGTTGCTATTTTAGCGAAAGTTTTATGAGTCACCCATACCTTCATCTCATCGCGCTACCCCGCACAGACAAAGGCTGCACTGCATGAGCTTGGATGGTCTCCGTCTCCACCCAGCTACGACCGTACGTCCCTCGCTCTGTCCGCTTGCCAGACATGTGTCCCACTGCCAACTGGCTTGTTGCTGGGCAACGCCCGGCAGCTCAAAACAATGGATTGAGAACATTTATCGTAGCCACTTGACAAGACATGCGGCAAGAATTACATCAGTCGTGGTTGAACCAAAGAAGCTTCCTAATGTCGTAAAGACTATGGTCTGAAGTTAGCCAAGTTTTTATGCCACAGATCATATTCCCAAATATGTTGTGACCTAGAACACTAGCGTATCCAGAGGGGGGGGGGGATGGATTCTGAGGTCAAACCCCTCCCGAAATATTGAGAAATGGCCTAATTCTGTATCATATTTGCCTAGACTTGGAAGCCGTAGCACATGCTTTATACACTCATGATTTCTTCCCATAGGATTCCCATATTTTTGAAGCCCTGAGAAAGACATTCATTGACATCGACATGTTTCGGACGAAGAGATGCACACCTAGGTAAAAGTCATGGTCCTGTAGCTAACTGCAAAGATTTGTGCATGGAGGAAATGATCGTCTTGTCTGCCAGTGAGTTAAATGTATTAACAATTGCGCTGATTACTACTGCAATAATGAGTTGTTTACTTAGTTTTTTCCCAGGAGTATTATTTTAATTCGTCTGCATTCGTTTTCATTTCTAATGAGAGAACACGTTATTAGAATGCCCTTTATTGAAAACCTCTCCCGTAACCACAGAATGTGTTATTTGTATGATCTTTGAACTCTTATCAATATGTGAACATGAAAATTGAATTACCGTTTTCTAATATTTATTAAGCAAGTACGCCGATCGACTTATATAATTAGAAAGAATGCTTTGCCATAGATCTGCACAAATATGTATACGTAGTAGTTAACATCAGTAAAAGGAAGTGGATGTTTGCATATATATGTCTGATATTACCTTGCCTATCATACATTAAATCTCTGTCATAATAATCAAATGATATAATAAGGGTAATTTATTTTCATTACTGCTTTATGACATTTTATTACTTCACAATGCGCTCACTTCGACCTACACCATCGTCATGTATTGTTACTTATAATACCGTAGTTATTTTCTGCCCAGTTGAGTTTCAAAGTCGATATTGTGCTTCTATATTGATTTTATATGTGCTATGAAAATCTTATTACAGCCAGTACTACAACACATGTGCCATCAATATACAAGCAAAAAATTGACTAAAGCACAAGCGAAATAGAGACAGGCAAAAATACAACACTGATTCACACTTTGTTTACAAGATAAATCAATCAAAAGTGAAATCCGTAAACTCCACAAAATACCTAGGAATTACTATTACTTCAGACTTAAATAGGAAAGAACACGTAGATAATGTCGTGGGAAAGGCGAATCAGAGACTGCGTTTTATTGGCAGAACCCTTAAACATGCAACAGAACTACAAAAGAAACTGCATACACTACGCTTGTCCGTCCAGTTTTGGAGTATTCCTGCCCAGTGTGGGATCTTTATCAGGTGGGTTTGACGGAGGACATCGAAAAAGTCCAAAGAAGGGCAGCTCGTTTCGTATTGTCACGATATAGGGGAGACAGCGTTACGGAAATGATACAGGATCTGGGATGGGAATCATTACAACAACGGCGCTTAGCGCTGCGGCGTGGGCTACTTACGAAACTCAAATCGCCAAGATTCTCCTCCGAATGCAAAAATATATTGCTGACTCCCACTTACATAGGAAGAAATAATCATCAGAATAAAATACGAGAAATCAGAGCTCGAACGGAGAGATTCAGGTGTTCTTTCTTCCCGCGCAGTAATCGAGAATGGAATGGGAGATAAATAGTATAGTGGTGGTTCGATGAACGCTCTGCCAGGCACTTAAATGTGATTTGCAGAGTATCCCATGTAGAAGTAATACACGTGTTTTACATACCATGCATAATCTAATAGATACATTTATGGAGTAACTTGTCAAGCCCCAAGGCATAGCTAAAAATATATATCAGATATCACAGAGTGCCAAATCATGATTGCAGCTTATACGGACGACATCGTTGGTGTAACGTAAACTATTGTATCCTATATTAATCGTATCCTGTATTATCATGTAGTTTAATTTAACAATTTATAAACAATATGGGAACAAAACAAGTTCATGACATAAAATAAATAAATACATAATCATCTTAACGCTATTTGGCATACAAGATGAAGGCGTTGGTTTGTTAAGCAGTGCCCTCTATAATCTCTTTTATAAACAAAACAACATCCAAAGTTACATTTTGTCCTAACAAAATTATTTTCTTTTGTACAATTGACTTGCGGATTACATAATTGTGAAACCAGCATCTACACAATCTTATTCATAGTGTCATTTCGTCCACATCATAATAAATTGACAACTAAATGTAACACCTTTATTTTATTTTAAATAAAAACTTGTTCATAGAGGTAAATAACATAAATTGTACATAAAGGATGCAACTCTTAGACACATGTAAGCTTAAAAAACATTTTATATACAGTTTTAGACTTCAGTATCTAAAATTTACAGCTACGTTCGTTATGAAAGTTTCTTGCTTGTCCTTCTCTCTTACAAAATTCACGTCTGCTGCGAAAGTTATGTGTTTTACGATATGATCTAAGAAATGTAACTGACTGACGCTTCTTGAATGAAATGTAACTGAATGTGTTTGAACTTGTTCTACCTGAATGCCTTTGCACAACGTTATGTTAATCTGACTGCGTATCTTTTTTTAACTGTATTCTATGTGAATGTAAAGGTATTGCAAAACCTATCTGACTGCGTAATGTTTATTATAATGAGACACAAACTGCTAATTGTTTCTATATGAAAAAGTCGTAACAAAGTTAACTGTCTGAAAATTACTGATACTAAAAATCACAGTGTTAATAATTTTGGCCCTACAAACTTGTTTCTGGCTGAACTAACAATCTTTAACGGAATGTAACGAACACAATATTTTTCAGTGCAATCTGACTCAGTGCAAACACTTGTTAACCTGAACACTGTAAGAATTGTCTTACCCTGAAATCTGTAAATCATACTGAAGTGTAAGCTTGACAAAACTGATTCTTTCTCACTTTCACTTTTCGATTACTTTCACTTACTAACCTGGATTGATTATTATTATTATTTTTTTAATTTTAGCTACACTTCATAAATTTGCGCAATACCAAACTGCTTCCTGCTGTACTAACTACTGGAAAACTAACTACAGAAAACATCTATGGCACTTTTAGTAAAATATATGAGGAGGGATAAACTGGTAATCTGTTTAAGAAACTCGAACTAATTATTAAAAATGAAATATCTGGTTTATTTTCTAACTGATGTAACTTCATGAAAAGTACTAACAATGTCATGTTTTGGATTTGAAAATCTTTCAGAGAAAAATATAACTCAGATATTTAATCTGCCTACAAAATTATTTTTAAGCAAAGATAAACATTTCTTTACTGTTAAAAAATTTAACTCTATTTACACAAACAATGTTACAACAATACCATATTTCAAGAACACTACCCATGAAATTCCTATTTCATAAAAAACGCAATCTCAAAAGTAAACTATTACAATAAATACTTTTCCTAACACAGAAAAGGGTCCCTAGCATTAATCGTGACACCACAAGCCTACAGCAAGATCTTTCCCGACCGTTACTGTTTCCATCAGTTCAGCCTAACAATGCGAAGTTGAGCCATAGAAATATGCCAAGTATTTCATGAAAAACTTTACCTTATAAAAACTTCATAAGATCTTTTCTCAAACGTCATCTATTCCTTTCATCTCCATATCTTAAACAGTTTGGCTCATCATTAAAGTCTCAAAATCTCATCTCCTCGGCTATCCCGCCGGAACAACTGCACACAACCACGATCTCCACGCTCCTGCAATCACATTCGCGCGCCTAGCAAAGTCTGCACTCTCAATAATCACAACCGTACTTCCCGGCAACAATACTATCACCGTCTCCAATATCGATAGTACTGCCATCGAAAAATAAGCCTGCAATCAAAGATAAACGATCCATGCCTGACGAGCTTGACACTGGTCTCAAATTCGCAGTGTATTTGAATATGAAATGTGTACCTTCCCATAGCAGGTATCTTACATCTCATCTTGTAGGGCGGTCGATGGGAATGTTATTAATCAACTGTCCAACAAGAGGAGATGAACGAAAAAAAGTGCACTTGGTCCTTAAAAAAAGAAGAAAAGAGTACATATTTTCAGTATTCTATTGTCATACTCCGAGGGTCTCTTGCTACCCATGTATCGGGGTCAATGGGAGAAACTTTCGAAAACGTTCACTATATTTTGAGAGCTGCTTGACCTCCTGGACACTTTCGCAAAGATACGCCAAGTAATAGACGGCATAATGGAGTTTCAAATGTATTATGGCGAATACTGTTTGACCCAGGAGCCAGACCGTAGCATTATGCTTGGCCCTAGGAGAGGGCTTGATATCGGGCGCTAGAACCCAGCTGATGTCAATGCCTGTCGGCGTCGTCCCGTTGATTAGGGTCACCATCCCGCGACAGAGGGCCCATACCGGCGATACAGAGCGAGCAGGAACCGATGTTCTCGGGTGTCGGAGAGTCGCACTCCTTACAGCTACTGAGGCTCGAAGGCGGATGCCGGCTAGGCGTTGACCCGTTTCCAGCGTGTCGTTGACGAGGCAGTGCCACATGGACGACACTTCCGACAGCAGGACCGGGCTGTTGATGTTATCCCACATCTGGTTCCAATTAACGGCGGGGCGGCACGTTTCCAGTCTGTGTGGACTGTGGAGGGCTGCGCACAGCAGTCTACCGGTGGCCACGTTCTGGGGCTGGCTGACGCTCACATTGGAAGGGGATAATACGGGAACACAAATGTTGAAATTTTAGTAAACCTATAGAACCAAAATACCATGGTCATCAGTTCCCATACTTACAAACTACTTACACTTACACTGAGGACAATTTTTTTTTCCAATTACAAAAACAGTCATAGGTCTCTTAACTAGAAGACTAAAACAGACCTTTACAAACATGAATATATAAATCACAAAATTATTTAGATTTGTTAGTATTTAACTACAAAAATAACTCAAACAGAAATCCCCCTTCTTAGCAAGCCTGAAGGGAGTCCAGTACACATTCCTACGACGTGGACGTAGGCGGGGCCTACTAACTAACAAAAAGCCACTACCTCTCATATTAGTATTACAACTTTATTTTCACATAACAACTAAACTACTCTACTTGTGGTGCGCTAATTTTCCACTCTCCACCTCTTTTGCACCACATAACTAAATCTTTAGTATGGTTGGGTAGGTAGCGAGGCAGCCATCACCAGAAGACATATTCCTGTGACGTCTCGCCGGCCGCGGTGGCCGAGGAGACTGAGGCGCTCCAGTCACGATCTGCACGGCCACTACGGTCGGGGGTTCGAATCCCCCATCGGGCATGGATATTTGTGCCGTCCTTAGTCTTAGTTAGTTCATAAGTAGTTTGTAAGTTTAGGGACTGATGACTCCGTAGTTAAGTCCCATAGACTTTACAAACGTTTTTTGTGACGTCTCCCTAAGACCTTGCTCGCACAAGGTGGGGAAGTCGTCCAACTCCTCACTCTTTGCCTCAACTAACCTTCCAGTCATATCCCATAACCATCCATTGGTGCCGGTCCGACGTTAGCCAGCCAGACGCCTGGGATGGTGATGTCAAATTCAGTTGTTATTGGACTTTTTGTTGCTGCCAATGTGTGCCTCATAAAGGCATATACGACATTTCTCTCCTATGGTTTCGCAGCAGACTATCTTCGATAAATCTGCTGCGTGTGGGCTGAGATTTTCTGTCAGTTTTATGAAAATCTCTACAAGTTCGTCATTTCTGAGTATCTCGTAAATATTCCTAGTCTGTATGGCTTGCCTCTCTACAGAGGCAGCTGGTGCGTATTCTGGGCATTCGAAGATAATGTGTTCTGGGGCGCCTATCTCAGCACCACGTTCACAAGCTGAATCAGGCCGTTTCCCGAGGACAACAGACACACCTGTGCTCGAGATAGGACTCGAACCTCCGGCGGAACGACCGCCCAGTCCGTAAGATAACGCCTTAGTCCACGCGGCCATTTCGCGCGGCCAACGTGTAATCTAACAAATACGAGGCGCGTCCAGAAAGTAAGTTCCGTTTGGTAATAAATTGAAATTGTACACAGGTACAGAAGAAATTTTTATTGCACAAAATTCTACAACTACTTTTACACATAACTGCCGAAATTTTGCAGGCATTGGTCATAGCGTGGCACCAGGTTTTGTATAACTTCTTCATAGAAATCTGCCGCCTTTCAACCAGTTGGAAACAGTGAAATTTGGGGGAAGTCCATAGCGAGAACACTAATTGTAAACCTACGGTTTTCCTGGATCTTGTCATCAATAGCGTGAACCGGTTCTTCTGTAACCAAAAGTGGACGCCCACTTCGTTCTTCATCGTGCACATCACTACGCCCGCCCATCTTCTCACCATCGAAACACTCATCGCATTTGGTCCGTAAAGATCGCAAATTTGCCGATAAATTTCACTTGGTTTCACTTTCCTCGCATTCACAAACCGAATCACCGACCTGATTTTACAGGCGGCGGGATTTGAAATCAGCGCCGACATTTCAAACAAGCACAACAAAGCGTACGTAACTGACAGCGATCTCCAAATGGCGCACGTTCTTCTCCTTGATACACATCGTCTACAGCGCATGTGCGGAACTACAATCGCAGCGCTGCAGCGGAGATAAATTGACACGGAACTTACTTTCTGGACGCGCCTCGTAAATTTGAACAACGAAGGAAAATTCTGTTTTAATTTCCCGTCGACAGTGTGGTTGTTTGAGATGGAGCAAAAAGTTGGGATTGTTTTGGTTGAGAATTGGTAAGGAAATAGCCGGTGCTGTTTCAAAGGAACTATTCCGACATTTGCTTGGAGCGATTTAGAGAAATTAGAGAGAGAGAGAGAGAGAGAGAGAGAGAGTCAGAGATACAGAGAAAGATAGCTGACTACTATGAGTCTAGAACGACAAACACATGTAAACACAGACGGCTGTGTTGTAATGAAGAGGTCGTCGGTCGTTTGAGGATAGATTCGCTTTTCCTTTCACGACGTGTTGAGCATGTCCCACCCCTTCCCTAGAGAGGAGAGGAAATCGGAAGAAAGGAGCTGGCACGGGCACGGGGCGGCGAAACGATCGCATTCTTGGCGCCCGCCGCCAAGAGCGGAGAAACGGACGGAGGTCGGCGCAGCTCGGCGTGCCAAGGTTTCTAACGCTCATGTCAGCCGGTGCGGCCCGACGATATGTTACACTGCGCCGCTCGTGCAACAGCTCTTCACACACAAAGCGTCTCACCCAGCGTCTGAATAACAGAACAGAAGTCTTTCACGCAAAGGAACAGTCACAGCAAAACCACCACCCTAAGACTCTCTCTCAGCTACAGCAGTTACAACGACTTACTTATACAACAACAAGATTTGTTAAACTTTATGGCAAAATCCATTTTTAGCGTGAAAATCCTTCCTTCTTTCGTTAACATCATCACAATTCGAAAACCCCATCTCAGAGATGACGATTTTAACATTTCATTAGTTTCATTATTTACTATTATGTCTGTTCCAAGGGAACAGACGTTGGCGCTGATCCGCAGCAGAGATAAATATATCCATGTAAATACTTCGCAAATCACGAAATTTCCCGACGTCTGCTGCTCCTGTAAGATGGACAAACGATCTGCAACACATGAAAATTCGTGCCTTACCGGGACTCGAACCCGGGTCTCCCACTTTTCGCGAGTGGTCGCCTTAACCACTCGACCACCAGTGCACGCCTCCCGGCCAGACCCAAACTTCCATGTGTTGCACTTGTCTCTTTAACTCACATGCTCGGACACGTTATAGTGTGAGTCCCGCAAGAGGGAGAGGTACAATTCTACCACCGTAAGATTGACAGGCGTTAATGTTTATTATTATGTCTGTTACAAGGGAACAGACGTTGGCGGTGGTAGAATTGTGTCTCCCCCTCTTGCGGGACTCACTATAACGTGTGCGAGCATGTGAGGGAAAGCGACAAGTGCAACATATAGATGTTTGGGTCTGGTCAGAGAACGTGCACGGGTGGCCGAGTGATTAAGGCGACCGCTCGCGAAAAGTGGGAGACCCGGGTTCGAGTCCCGGATCGGCACGAATTTTCACGTGTTGCAGATCGTTTGTCCATCTTACAGGAGCAGCAGATGTCGGGAAATTTCGCGATTTGCGAGGTATTTACAAGGATAAATTTCAGTATTATGTTTCTTCCTTTTGTCATTGCATTGCATACTTGCCCACATGAGTACGAAAAGAAATCTGTTAAACTTTGTTTACAAGATAAATGAATCCAATGTGAAGGCCGTAAACTCCACTAAATACCTAGGAATTACTATTACTTCAGACTTAAATTGGAAAGAACACGTAGATAATGTCGTGGAAAAGACGAACCAGAGACTGGGTTTTATCGGCAGTACCCCTAAAAGATGTAACAGAACTACTAAAGAAATTGCATACACTACGCTTGTCCGTCTACTTTTGGAGTATTGCTGCCAAGTGTGGGATCCTTATCAGGTGGGTTTGAAGAAGGACATCGAAAGAGTCCAGAGAAAGGCAGCTCGTTTCGTATTGTCATGATACAGGGGAGACAGCGTTACACAAATGATATGGGATGTGGGAGGGGAATCATTACAAGCTTATCGCTGCGGCGTGGGCTACTTACGAAACTACAGTCGCCAACATTCTCCTCCGAATGCGAAAATATATTGTTGACTCCCACTTACATAGGCAGAAATGATCATCAGAATAAAATACGAGAAATCAGTGCTCGTACGGAGAGATTCGGTGCTCTTTCTTCCCGCGCGCTATTCGAGAATGGAATGGGAGGTAAATAGTATAATGGTGATCCATCGTATTTCGGGCTTGCAGCCGGATCATGTTGACGTCTTCCAACGATATTTCGGCTGACAACCGTGCAGCCATCTTCAGGTGAGCGCGAGACTGAAGATTACCGGTGTGCGTCGTTCTATATATACCGCAGATTGGCGCGGCGGCACCTGCGCAGTGAGGAGGTACTAGCGCGCCCCCTGTAGAATTTGGCGCGCTCTGCGGTAGAAGCGGGCCGCGTCTGCGTAATGGTGTACTTACATTCGCGCCATCTGTCGGAATGCGCCTTCGTGCATCTTAAGCGCGGTGGTAGACGGAAATCACTTTTTGTCAGAGGTTACACTAGATGTAGACCTATGTCTCTGTGAAGCAATTAGAGAAATTACAGGGTCCCATGATTTATCCATTTGAAAGCCGTCATCCCGATTAATCAGGCCTTCTGTCAACCGTATTTCAACGGACTCCTTAATAATCGAATCCCAAGTGGATCTTTTCGTTGCCAAAATTTTTGTTACAGTATCATCCATAGAGTGCCTCGTGGAAATACAGTGTTCTGCTATGGCTAATTTGTTGGGCTGAAGTAGACGTGTGTGGCGCTCATGCTCCACGCATCTTTCTCGTACTGTGCGAGTAGTTTGGCCAATGTAGGACTGACCACATTGACAAGGGATCTTGTAAATTCCCGCCTTCCTCAATCCCGAATCATCCTCCGCAGAGCCAAGCCGAGATCTTCGTAGGTGGTCGAAATATCACTTTCACACAATGCTTTTTTAGAATTCTTCCTATTTTAGAAGAGAGGTTGCCCACATACGGAAGAAACGTCCTGGACCTGATTACCTCCTTATCTTCTTCTTTTTGTTGTTGTTTAGATTTCTTCCTCGTTAGAGCTGTGCGGATCTGGCGTGTAGAATATCCATTTTCCCTGAAGACTGACTGCAAATGTTCCATCTCTTTAGGAAGGCTGTCCTTATCAGATACCACATGTGCCCGGTGCACCAGAGAACGTAACACACGTATGGTATGTGCAGGGTGGTGTCACAGGATCTACATTTCCGTTTTCTCTGCACGTCAGCGTATAAGAGACTTTCGATATAGAAAATCGTAATAATGTTAATGACATTACATTATGGTGCTCGTATAATATTTTACCCTGGAGGATATAATGTAAAATTACAAAATGCGAAAAATTCGTGCAATCCAGACAGAAGAATGTCTGTTTGATCAGAACGATTACAGAACAGCCAGTAACATAACTTTAATCAGAAATTAAATTTTGTTTCGACGGATTGAGGAAGTTGCTTTCATTTCTAGAATGCAGGGATCCACAGTTGGTATTTTTGTTATTGCTTGTTTTATGGGCTTTGGGCCGAATGTGCTTAAAAATACAGGAATAGTTCTCATTTCGTCTACTTTTCCTTTTATCAGAATCATAAATCTTCAGTCAATTTTTTTGTCTTGCGTTCAACAACCCTCTGCCAGGCACGTAAATGTGATTTGCAGAGTATCCCATGTAGATGTAGGATTTCGGGACCAGTTTAGTTCTCATTCAAATGTCCAAATGTTCAAATGTTTATAAAGCTTATGGGACTTAACTACGGGGTCATCAGTCCCTAAACTTACAAACTACTTATGAACTACTTACGAACTAGGACGGCACAAATATCCATGCCCGAGGGGGGATTCGAACCCCCGACCGTAGTGGCCGTAGAGACCGTGACTGGAGCGCCTTAGTCCCCTCGGCCACCGCGGCCGGCTAGTTCTTATTATTTGCGATTCTCGACTATCGAAGACATATTATGAAAGCCGGCCGCAGTGCCCGAGCGGTCTGCGGCGCGACAGTCACAGTCTGCACGGCCGCTACGGTCGGGGGTTCGAATCCCCCCTCGGGCATGGATGTTTGTGTCGTCTTTAGTATAAGGTAGTTCATACGTAGTTTGTAAGTTTAGAGATTGATGACCCCGCAGTTAAGTCCCTTAAGCTGAACAAACATTTGAACAACATATTACGAAATTGTAAAAACAATATAATTTTTATTGTATTTAAAAGATGATCAGAATTGTTCAGGCAAAGCAAAAGAGAAATTATTCGATTACTGTCAGATTTCAGAAAATACATGGCGTGTAAAAACTGACGACACTACAGTTAATTTTCGAGTCTGTGCTTACTACGAGTAATAAATAAAATAAGTTTTGGTGCGTGTCTGATGAGGCTGTAGTAGGCAGGGCTGTCAACCCGAACCTCACTTCCTACTGGTAAGGCTCTCCCGGAAGACGGACATGCACCTCACAGCACTTTCTCTGGGCATTGAGATTCCCGCTTTCAGCTTTCAGCTTCGCATGTTGTCTGGTAAATAGAGGTTGGCGCTTGACCCAGTTTCTTTTCTAGTGCCGCTTACAGTTAGAGAAGAGTGTGTCTCGGCGACATTGAACTGCGCGGGAAGGCGCCATGTCTTCCGGATACAAACGGCTCCACAACTTGAAGTACCTCCAGCGGTAACAGTTCGTGTGATTCCGTAGACATGCCGCGAAAGTTCTCCTCCGCCGAGAGACGAGTAGGTTACATTAAACACTCGCGACTTCGTTGGATATAGACTACAGTACTTGGACTGCTTTCAAACAAGCTCATATATTTTAAGGAGGAACTCGAAATCGGTGTACAAAAATTACAGTTACTGCGTAGCGCATAAAGGAACTAAGTTAGGGCTAATAGTGTCACGATTGCGAGTCACTAGGCAGATCGCTAACACCGTTCTTACGGGTAAGACACATGCAGAACTGGCCATGGAATATACACTTGAGCTACCAGTTTAAGTATATGATATCGTGCCATATATAACGCTTATCGGGTATTTCACGTCTTCGAAATTTAATGGAACACTTTTAAACTCGAGCGAAATAAGAGAATACAAACAGTGGTCTCCTACAGAATAAACCAACACACAAATCTGCGTATGTTTCGTTATCCAGTAGTGCCTTAGAACTGACGTAATGCAGTTACATGATTGTGATGCATTCTAATTATAATTTAAAAATTTCACTAGCCTCTTTTCCCGGCTTTTCCCCGGCGTGTATTTATTTCATTGCCACGTTAGTCCATCGCTCCATTGCCTTCTATCCCCTTTGTTCGAATGTTCAAATGGTTGTAGAGTCTATGGGACTTAACTACGGGGTCATCAGTCCCTAAACTTACAAACTACTTATGAACTACTTACAACTAAGGACGGCACAAATATCCATGCCCGACGGGGGATTCGAACCCCCGACCGTAGTGGCCGTGCAGACCGTGACTGAAGCGCATCAGTCTCCTCGGCCACCGCGGCCGGTTATCCCCTTTGTCCATCACTCTCTACCCAAACCTTTGTTCATTCTACCTGATTCTGTAGCAATTTACGACCTCTAGTTTCATTTTGGCTGGCCGAGGGGACTGAGGCGCTCCAGTCACGGTCTGCACGGTCACTACGGTCGGGGGTTCGAATCCCCCCTCGGGCATGGATATTTGTGCCGTCCTTAGTATAAGGTAGTTGATAAGTAGTTTGTAAGTTTAGGGACTGATGACCCCGTAGTTAAGTCCCATAAGCTTAACAAACATTTGGCACACCTCAAAGCTTTCCACATAATATCTCCTCCACAATGTCCCCAACAATAATATAATCTCCCACGTACTTTTTAGTGGAACGTTTGGAAACTGACTAAAAATGTTGCAAATAGAGTTAGTTCTAAAGACCTAATAAACTAAAATCCCATGATTAATGGGTCGTTGCTCATGTAACTTAGTGTTTATCACATAATTTATCCAAATGTTCAAAAATGTTAAAGTGTTTGTATAGCTTATGGGACTTAACTACGGGGTCATCAGTCCCTAAACTTACAAACTACTTATGAACTAACTAATACTAAGGACGGCACAAATATCCATGCCCGAGGGGGGATTCGAACCCCCGACCGTAGTGGCCGTGCAGACCGTGACTGGAGCGCCTCAGTCCCCTCGGCCACCGCGGCCTGCCATAATTTATCCTCAACTATGTGTCGTACTATGATATAATTTCGGAGGTACATTGAGTGCCATATGTGCTTACTGTCTGTAGAAATTCCCACAAATACAGTTAGTAGTGTAGAACTCATACCGAATGCCGTAAAGTTACTGCATAAACAGCGGAAAATTGGAAAGTGATAAACATTTTTCTTTCATAGTTTTGCAGGGGTCGTCAGCGAGAAAAGCTTTGTAAAGGTATGGAAATGTGTGTAAAATGGCTTCATGTGCGTCGCGTGTTACACTTATAAAGTTTATATGAAATCGGTCCAGTAGCATTGGGCGATATATAGAACTCACTCTCTCTCTCTCTCTCTCTCTCTCTCTCTCTCTCTCTCTCTCTCTCTCTCTTTTACATACAAACACACCAGATCCATTTTTATGTGTATGGTTAAAAGTTAATTATCTCGAATAAAGTCATAGGGTGATGAACTAATTTAGAAATATTCTTTATAATTCGGTAATTTTGACCTTTTTTCCCACAACCCACAATACCACTGATACTGTCTACACTCTTGAAAAGATGGTCAGTTGAATAAGTTCTAGATGATATTTGAGGAGAACGGTTCAACAGCTGACCAAATCGAAATTCGGGCGACGAAGGCTATCAAGAACTGCCGAATGCAGTGTTCATCGATTTGTTCGTGGTGATCCTCACCTTTCTCTTCGTAAACGTGCAAGTCCTTTAAACGTCCATAGATCAGAAAATGTTGAAATGTTTGTTAAGCTTATGGGATTTAACTGCGGGGTCATCAGTCCCTAAACATACAAACTACTTATAAACTAATTTATATAAAGGACAGCACAAACATCCATGCCCGAGGGAGGACTCGAACCTCCGATGGAAGCGGCCGCGCAATCCCTGACACGGGAGGACAAGAATGATCGTACCGTTGCAGTGAATTCAAACTTATTACGATATTTAATTACTTGTTGCTGCCTGAATTACAAAACTTTCGAGTTTATAACCAAAGAAAACGTTTTCACTAAGACGGAGCCACAGCAAACACGTCCAGTGCGTCTATGGTGCGAGTTCGTGAAATTTTCCCTGGCGAATTGAACTCCCATAGAGGTGTCATAAATTGGCTTCCACTTGTTCAATCATGGATTTTATTTATGGTAAATGTTAAGTCTAAAGTGGAGGTTAATAATCTGACTTTTCTGGCGCAATTAAAAGAAAACATTTGTAACATAGTGGAAGCCACACTTGTGTGTGTCTATCAAGTCTTCGTGCAAAATCACCGTTTAAAAGAGTGCTTGCTGTTGGCATGCTATATTATATTTAAATGATATTATTTCTAAGAAGTAATACTTAAACTAATATTTCAATAATAAATTAAGACTTTATAGACAAACTTCAATTTTCTTCTATTTGGACATATCAAATAAAAAAATTTCCTTTGAGACTCCATGTAGATAGATGAGGGGGGTAGAACAGGTGATAAACAAGGAGCGGTAAACAGCCCTGACACATTTTACTCCCTCTACTGGCTCATTTTGTGATTCGTGACTCGGTTGTGTAAAAACGTTATCCGTGAAAAATGTTTTCCTCACCATCTTTGTCCAGATGTCATGCGGTTTGTGGATCGCAAGTCCTCGAGTAGGAAGAATTACAAGAGATAACTTGTACCAAACGCGTTGATTGTTCAAATGTTCAAATGTTTGTCAAGCTTATGGGACTTAACTACGGGGTCATCAGTCCCTAAACTTACAAACTACTTATGAACTAGCTAACACTAAGGACGGCACAAATATCCATGCCCGAGGGGGGATTCGAATCCCCGACCGTAGTCGCGTTGATTGTTATTTTTGCTAAAATTATGTTTTTAAATAACTGTTTAACTCTGGTAATATCACCAGTCAGAACTAATAAGGTATATTTGCGCTTGAGTTTGTTACATGAAACTGGAATTTTAAGTATATCATACGGGTGTCGATTTTCGGCATTTTCAAACGCATAACTTATACTGCAAAGTACAATTGATAAGGTATACCTTTTACATCTCATAACAAATAAACATTTCTATATTGTTTTTGTTCATAACTGTTGTTGTCCATAATTGTTGTTGTGGTTTTCAAGCAGAAGAGAGGTTTGATGCATCTCTCCACGCTAGTCACCCCCTTCACCACATACACATCCGACAAATACTTAACTGAACGATTCCCTTTTTTCAGTCAAGATACGCTAAAAATTTCTTTACTCCCCAATTCTGCTCAGTACCTCCACATAAAATTTTCAGCATTCTTCTGTAGCCTCACATTTCAGACGTTTCTATCCCCTTCTTGTCTGAACTGTTTATCATCCACGTTTCACTTCCGTACAGGGCTACACTCCAAATCAAATTTTCGAATGTTTGTAGAACTTATGGGACTTAACTACGGGGTCATCAGTCCCTAAGCTTACAAACTCCTTATGAACTAGCTAAGACTAAGGACGGCACAAATATCCATGCCCGAGGGGGATCCGAGCCCCCGACCGTAGTGGCCGTGCAGACCGTGACTGGAGCGCCTCAGTCCCCTCGGCCACCGCGGCCGGCGGCTACACTCCAAACAAATGCCTTCAGAAGAGACTTCGTAACACTTAAATTAACATTCAATGTTAATAAACTTCTCCTCTTTAGAAATTCTTTTCTTACCGTTCCCATTCCGAATTTTAGTCATTCTCTTCTTCGGCCATCAATAGTTAGCTTACTGGCCAAATAACAAATGTTCAAATGTCTGTAAATCTATCGGACCAAACTGCGTGGTCATCAGTCCGTAGCTTACAAACTACTTAAACCTAGGTAAACTAACCTAAGGACAACACACACACCCATGCCCCAGGGAGGACTCGAACCTCCACGGCGAGCAACGGCGCGCTCCGCAGCGAGACGCTTTAGACCGCTCGTCTATTCCACCGCGGGGCCAAATAATAAAACTCATCTACTTACTAATCTAATTCCCTTAGAATCACCTAATTTAGGTTCCATTACACTTGTTTAGCTCTTGTTAATGTTCATTTTATACCGTCCTTTCATAAGACAGTTCATTTCATTCAGTTGCTATCCCAGGTCCCTTGGTGTCTCCGACAAAATTCCAGTGTAACCGGAGACCGCGAGTTTTTTTATTTCCTCTCCCTGAAACTTCATTCACTTTCCAAATTCGTCCTTGTTTTTCTTCACAGCTTGCTCAATGTACAGACTAAATAACATTAGGGAAAGGCTACAACCTTGACTCATACCTTTCTGAACGTGTCTCTCGTGCCGCGTGGAAATTGTCGTGTGGTCTGGAACGCCACGTTACGGAACGCGCTGCCTCTTCCGTCGGAGCTTCGAGTACTCCCTCGGGCATGGGTGTCTGTGTTGTCCTTAGTTATAGTAGTTTTGTAAGTCTAGGTACCGATGACCATAGCAGTTTGGTCCAACAGGTTTACAAACATTTAAAGCATCACATTAACATAAAGCTATAACCCCTTACACCATCCCCGTGGGCAGGAGGAAGGGGGGCGATTTTGAAATTTTAAATAGGAACGCCTATTTTTTATTGCAGATTTGTATTCTCCGTCAAAAAAGAAATAGGTAACTTCTGCGTAAAACATTTTCTTTCGTTTTTTGTTTCATGATAATTGGAACTTTATTCGTCAAAAATAAAAATGAGTTGAAAATTGTTGAAAATGGTAATATCTTAAACAAATGCACCTCAGGTAGAAAAAATAAAAGTACAGCTTTCGATAATGCTATCAAGTCACACCTCCCACAATCGTATGAAGCACTGATTGTGGTCATGCTGTTGTACTGTAATGATTCAGACTGTACACATTTCTATCCTATTGTTCGACTATGCTAACGGTTGCAAAGACAGTAGATATCATTTCCTCGTACTATGGGGCTCATAGAAATGTTGAAGAAGCTCCTCAAAGGTATGCTAATGTGGCCCCTGAAACGAATGTTCCGTATGCAACGACACTATTGTTCAACTGTTTGCTGAAACTGGAGGTGTTAAACCCAGAGACAGAGTCCGATTTCTATTTGTTAGAGATATTACAATTTTTTTCAGTAATTTTCTACTTATTTTTATCTTCGCCGATTACAGCGCCATCTACCATGAAACGAAGGAAAAAAAAGTTTCATAAAAAAGTCATATTTTTTTCACAGAGAACCCAATACTGAAAAAAAAGAAAGAAAACGTGAGGGGAGCGCGGGTAGCGAAGTGGTTAAGGCGACCGCTAGCCCGAAGCGCAAGATCCGGGTTCGATTCCCGGGCCGTTCATATTTTCACTTGTCGCTGCTGTATAATATCACTGCCTTAATGCAGCTAATGCCAATCCTCTCGTGACTAATTCTTCTTCCATCCTCTTTCTTAATAAATAATTTGCATTATTGCTTCGTTCACGCCGTTTAATGCTTACCTGTATGAGCAAATTCAGGCAGAAAAATTTCAGATTCAGCCCTAAAATGAAACTTATTTTTTCGCTAAAATATCCTCACACTGGGTAGTGCTTAAATGAGCTGCCGCGTTACGAACTAATCAGCAACCCTGTTTGACACTTAATTTGCAAGTAAATTTTTAGCAGCAATAAAAAAGTGCCTGGACAATAGGCATTAACATTTTAAACGAAGAAAATGATAAATTAGTCAAACACATTAAAGATAAACGTGAAGTAATGGATTAAAATTTGTGATGCAGCCTGGAATCGAACCCGGACCTTCATGCTTACCAGGCTCACAGCTTACCGTTAGATCATCGCACCACTAACGACTAACGCGCCACGGAATAGTCTAAGTACGACTTCCCTCCATGTCACAAATTTTAATTTTAATTTAGTAGGAATGTTCCACTATGTCCACTGCCGAGGTGGTGTTTCGCTCCATGGAGTGCATTGGCAGTAGTGACAATTATCTATGGAACACAGTAGCAGACTTCAAATTTGTGACGTGGAGGGAAGTCGTATTTAGACTATGCTGAGGCCCCTTAATTGTTTGTGGTGCGGTGGTCTAACGGTAAGACGTCTCCCTCGTAATCATTGAGGGCGAGTTTCGATTCCCGCCCGCTTCACAAGTTTTAATTCATTGCTTCACGTTTATCTTTAATGTCTTGGACATATTCGAGACGAAAAACCGTTTAGGGTTTCTCAATTTATATTTAAAATAGATAAATTAGTAATTAAAATTTTCACCTAGAAGTGGGCAAAGTTCAAGGCACTAAAGTTAACATACAATACATATATAAATAAATATAAATATATTTATAATATATTAACTTAAATTCTTTTAGTCCAGAAACAGGCTACATCCAAGGCATTAGAGTTGCCCAGCCTTAAATCCTCTTCGGTGCAGGATGACGGGCACAAACAGCATTTGCGCGGGTGAGACATTGTCTGCTCCTCGCCACTTTCACAGGTTGAGGCCCCACTAATGTAGCCCGACACCAGTTTCGTAACCTGTTGAGGGACTTTCTGGTACAGCAGCTCTCATTATGACCGGGAGGTAGCTCTTCTTTAGGTTTTCTCCAGCCTAGAGCAACAATATTTCTGCTCTCTTTTTCCCACGTGTCTATCGCTTGGTTTGTGTTGTTGCTGACATAGACTCTTACAAAACTTTTTCTGGACTTCGTGTTGGTGCTGGTGAAAGGCCGGACAGTGGGTGAGTATGGGAGGTCAGGGCTCTACGTCCTTCTGCTTGCGCAGCAGCTCCACGCCTGATATCAGACGGTACAGCCGCTCCACTTCGGTGGGTCTCAAGCAGTTTCCACGTGCCAGCGAGGCAGGAACTGTGCGAGACAGGCGCTGCATATTCACCCACAGAATAGCACAACGGCAAAGCTGAAGTCCGAATAGTGGCTGGCTGTGCTCCCCAGTTAGATCCCCTTTAGTTTTTGTATAATATTGTTTCTTGCAATATTTTTATCTTGGTGTTATGACAATGCATTTTAAAGGTTAAGGTCCGATCTAAGGTCACAAAAAAAAAAAAAAAAAAAAAAAAAAAAAAAAACCTCAATTTCCTAGACATAACAATAACAAAAGAAAGCCACACACACACATTTGACATACGTATTTAGAAAACCCACCAACCCAGACAACATTATACATGCCACTTCAAACAATCCACAAAGTCACAAACAAGCTGCAGTCAGGTATATGCTTAACAGACTCAATAGGATCCCCCTAAACAATTATAATTACCATAAAGAGCTAACTATTATAAAACAAATAGCACTAAAATGGCTACGAAGAAACCCTTGTGGACAAACGAAACAGGAAAATAAAGACACAGTTGAAGAAAAAAACAACACAAACCACATTGATACAAACAGCACACACAATAAAAAATGGCATACACTGACCTACCACAACAAATTCACATACAGGGTAGGTAATATATTCAAGAAACAAGGCATAAACATTGCCTACGAAACAAGCAACCCAATTCTAAAACAACCCCCCCCAAACTAAAACCAAAAACAAACACATACCAACAAACTGGTATCAATCAGCTCAACTGCAGAGACATATATATATTGGGATGACTGGCAGAACATTTGATACTAGATACAAAGAGCACACTAGAGCTTGGAAGTATGGCACAAACCATTCAACGTTTGCCGACCACCTGAAACAAGAACACCATAGGCCCAGCACCATAGAAAAAGATATGGAAATCATACAGACTAGTAGACACAGACACCTTCTCCCTTTCCAAGAAAAACTCCATATTCACAAAGCACTATCGCACAACAAACAATTACTAAATGACCAAATAAATATTGGAAACCAAACATTATATAAAACAATAGAAAAAATCACATAAAACATTCCCCTTCATGCCCCAAACTATCTCAGACTACTTCCACATCTCATTCCACATAACACTATCAACACTCCACAGCTGATATCAAATAAAATCACATACCCACCTCTCCGCTTAACATGAGACTCTCCGAACGGGTCACACGTATTGAAGTAAAACTCCCAAACTTTCTCCATCCCTGTTAACAACCACTCAGCCTCGTTCCCCTCACTGTTACCCTACACCACATTCTAGATTCACACACACACACACACACACACACACACTCACACACACACACTACTTGCATTACCACTACCCAGAAGTTTCAATATTACTGTTAGTTATTCTCAATGAATATACAGTACCTTAATTATTTAATAAAAGCCAACTGACAAATTTCTCCCCTCTACCTACCACCACCCCACCTCCTGTCCATAACTTTTGTCTTCCATCTCACTTCACATCCCACCTTACCACATCCAACCACCACTCAGTCATCATTCCCTACTACTCAACCCCCCACCACCAATAATAATAATAATATAAAAATAAATAAATAGAAACGTCTCCATTATATATATATATATATATATATATATATATATATATATATATATATATATATATATATGTGTGTGTGTGTGTGTGTGTGTGTGTGTGTGTGTGTGTGTGTGTATTATTTTGCCAATAATTCCTGTCCGCTTAGATCAAAACCAAATACACTAAAACATAATTTATTATAAAACATAGAAAAAATCTACATTCGTGATGTTGCAACATTCCAATAACACTCTGCAGACTCGATCAAACAAAAACAAACACATCTGATCCGTGAAAACAATTATGGGCAGTGCAAAAGTGACAGTGGAAGTAGTGGAAAAAACGACACAGCATGAAGAACCGGCGGTACTGCATGAAACAGACTGGCATTCCATGATGTGAAGCGAAAACAAGACAAAATTTCTGTAAGTAACAAAACATTAGGCCTACTTTTCATGTTCCCTTAACGTACTGTTTTCGATCTAAAAACAAACCAAACTGTAGATTTCTATTATTACAGACCACTGAAGATGTTTTACTATCATTAAAACGAAACGCGTCTGGTGAGAAAAATCGCATTTTTATTGTAGTTGCAAATACGGACAAACACTGCTATTCATAATTATGAAAGCAACTACGGACATTATGACCACACAAACGAAGAATAATTTATCCTATTTATCCTAAGAACAACACACTTACACTCATTCTCAAGGGAGGACTCGAACCTCCGACGGCGAATGGCCGCGCGCACCGCAGTAAGGTGCGTTTACGCGCAAGGCTATTCCGCAGCGGCTGTAATTCCCCCCCCCCCCCCCACCCCGTTCTTCAAATTAACTGTGCGGCTCGACAGCACAGTGGTAGACTGCCAGACTATGAATCCAAAGGTCGCAGGTTCGAGCCACGCCCGGGCCTAGGATTTTTATCTGTCACTATCCACTTCTTTCACCTTTGGCAGTGTTGATAATGTGGAAAATATCGAGTAGCACCAACGCCACCTAGATACAAGGTCTGTGCGCAGCCTGCCAAGAGTAATCATAACACAAGCGAACTATGTGTCTTGTGTAGCCTTGTGCTGGGTTTGGGAATACATACACGTTGCACACTGTGTTCCAGAATGTGCTTAATGTTATTTATGTGATTCTCCAAGCGGATTTTTGGTGGTAAGAGACAAAATGCCAATATCCGAGACATATCTTAGTAATAATTCATACATATCTTATATCTAAAAAAAACTGTCCGTGAATCACATAAATAAAATTAAGAACTTTCTGAAACACATTGTGCAACATGCATGTATTGCCATACTCAGCACAACGCTCCATAAGACAAATAGTTTGCTTGTGTTATGACTACTCTTAGCAGGCAGCGTACAGGCCTTGTATCTAGGTGGCGTTGGTAGCACCTTGGTTCGGAACCCACGTTAAACTGTAGGTGCCGGCCGCGGTGGCCGAGGTGACTGAGGCGCTCCAGTCACGGTTAGCACGGCCACTACGGTCGGGGATTCGAATCCCCCTCGGGCATGGATATTTGTGACGTCCTTAGTATTAAGTAGTTCATAGGTAGTTTGTAAATTTAGGGACTGATGGCCCCGTAGTCGAGTCCCATAAGCTATACAAACATTTGAACATTTATTTTTTATTTTTTTTTTATTTATTTATTTTTTTTTTTTTAACTGTAGGTCCCCCTATAACTGGCTGGGTAAGCCAGTACGAAGATCGCCGGCCGCGGTGGCCGAGGAGACTGAGTCGCTCCAGTCATGGTCTGCACGGCCACTACGGTCGGGGGTTCGAATCCCCCCTCGGGCATGGATATTTGTGTCGTCCTTAGTCTTAGCTAGTTCGTAAGTAGTTTGTAAGCTTACGGACTGATGACCCCGTAGTTAAGTCCCATAAGCTCTACAAATATTTGATTTTTTTTTTTTTTTTTTTTTTTTTTTTTTTTTTTTTTTTTTTTTTTTTGAAGATCGGATGAAGGCAACGGCACACCACCTCCAAACAGGACCATGCCTAGTAAAGCACTGTGGTGTTTTCAACCCAATCTTCGAATTGCTGACTGCTTTACCATACGTTTAAAATTCTGCATGCAGAACTATTTAAATTTTGTACAGTGAACTCCAGAAATATTGCGTAGATGTCTAGAATTCTGAAGAAAAAAAATTGTACATGTTTAGAGAAAGGGGAGCCAGGTTGACAGTACTGCAGCAGAGTGAGGTGGGCACGGACGTGGCTGTCGTCGCGGCCGCTGGCAGTGGGCCACACGCGCCCGCTGAACGGGACCGCCGCCGCCGACGTGGGGAAAGGAATTCGTGGCCCTGCCCGCTGCCGTTAGCGAATAGCAGAGCCATCGACTGCTGTGGGCTAGCCACCGGCCCAGCCAGGGTAAACGGCCGCGCCACGCCTGCTTCCTGGCCCACCAGTGCCTCCAGCCGCGCCCTCACCTGCTCCTGTGTTTACACCACAGGGCGCCACGCACCGGCACACTGCTCCGCCTGTTACTGAACGACGGAGGTGAGGAGGGTGGGTTGTTGGGTTGTTTGGTTGGGTTAGGGGGGCTAAACTAAAGCTCTGTATAGGGAAAGTATGGCCATCCTTTTCCGCGCCGTCTGCAGCTCGTGATTGGCTGAAATCGAGTCACGTGGTTCTTTCCGCCATCTTGGTCCTATATGTTGCTTGGCTGCCATGAAAACCTTGTGAATATTCGTATGTTTTTAAGAAGCGAAGAAGGGAGTTAAACATTATAGTACTTCCATTAGGTATCAGAAATGCAGGAAGATGAACAGTCTGGCTGATGAACGTCTTCAGAGAAAACTAGGCGTCCAGAAACGAACTTCGGTTCTTGTGCTGTGATGATTTTAATTCATAATGTAAATTAATAGATTAAAGATTCACTGACGAATGGATCACGCGGCAGATAGCTATACATTTTTAACTTGAATAAATTTGTGAAGAAAATTCCTGCACAATGTCGTGAGGTTAAATTATTCACGCGTCGTTGATTGTATCTGCAGGTAGTTGTCGAAAATGCACAATTTCATTTTACATATTAGTGAGTGAACTAGACTCCCGTTTAGATATGAAATTCACATACTGTTCCTGAAACAAGCTTTTCTCATTGGTTTTCATGTGTTAAGAGTGTGTCATAACAGGAAACAAAGAATTGAAACAAGACAAATATTAAACATTCACATGTAATTGGCGTTCTAAAGACACCTTTAATTTCTGTTTCTGGTAAAAGATATGTAGTGGGTATCTCCTTGCATTTTTCGTAGTTCATGTACGATGTAAGTACATAATACCCAAGAAAATACTCATCAAAGACTTTTCCATGATCTAAAATTGTTTTCTTAATTTACACTATGCTCCGATAATGACATGTTCGCGGTCTATTGAAATATTTGGCTATGGTACAGGTCAGTCTGAATTATAGGTGAACTCTATAGATATAGAGCCATAAACCAGTTTTCTTAAATTCGGACGATAAGTATTCCGTAGAGCAGCCAGGTCCGCATGAACAGAAGTACGCGAAGTTCCCGCATCTGTCCGTCGGATATAACAGCCTGTATCGCGAGAATGAAAAGAGTTACCGTTCTGCTCTGAACCTTAAATAAAATTCCGATATCTTACCTACATTTCGTCCGCAGCATTGTATGAGCTAAAATCAACCGTACGCAAAGTCTACGCAATGCGACTTTTCCTCTGCAAACTCTTCAAAATTTTGCACAGTAGTTTACTTAATTTGATGTACCACGGAAACTATAAGTAATAATGAACAGAAATTGAGATCATTATCCAGAGAATGTATCACACTATAACACGTGAAAAAATTATTTTTTTTATTGGTTGGTTTTGTCAAATTTAGTTGATAAGTATTGTTAAACGCTGGGAACGTTGTAGCGGTCGGCGTGTAAGCAGCAGCGGAATAGGCCCAGCATGGCTGCCGCTGGCAGGCTGGCCATACTTTTCCTATACACAGCTTTAGGCTAAACTACTGAGGTTATCAATGCCCCGGTGGGGAGGGGAAGGAGTGAGGATAGGAAAGGAGGTGACGGGGAAACGAAATTCAGTCTGGGAAGTAGAGAAGGAAGGAAGACTGCATTAGCCCCTTGCTCGCCATGCACGTATTCACGAAAGAACCGTGAGCCCCCTGGGGGGGGGGGGGGGGCTCGGGAGTGAGGATAAGACAGGACGTCAATCTTACCAACAGCTGCGACGACACCAAATCAGAAATTATTTGCCTCAGCTTTTTTGTTAGCCGAAATAAGGTATATACAGGCTATCACAAAACGCAAATATACATCAGACCAGTGGCAATAAGGTAACCTATATCTACCCAACTTTCACTCCCATACAACAAAGTTGGTCGAAAGATAGAGCGGTGCACTACTAACTTAGACTTGGTACTTACTTCCTTCTTGCAAAAGAGAGTAGATTTTAGCTGAGCACTCACTGCATTAGCTTTGCTGCACCTAAATTCCAGTTCTTTCACTATGTTGCCATCCTGTGAGAAAATACATCCCAGGTACTTGAAACTGTCTACCTGTTCTAACTTTGTTCCTCCTATTTGACACTCAATTTGTTTAAATCTCTTTCCCACAGACATTACATTCGTTTTGGAGATGCTGATCTTCATATCATAATCCTTGCACCTCTGATTGAGCTCTGAAATATTAGTTTGCAACCTTTCAATTGAATCGGCCATTACAACTAAGTCATCCGCATATGCGAGACGGCTTATTTTGTTTTCACCTATTTTAATCTCGCCCTGCCATTCTACTGTTTTCAACATATGATCCATGAATAGTATGAACAACAGTGGTGACAGGTTACAGCCTTGTCTTACCCCTGAGACTACCCTGAACCATGAGCTTAATTTGCCATCTACTCCAACTGCTGCCTGACAGTCTACGTAAAGCCCTTTAATTGCCTGCAGACGTTTGCCTCCTACGCCATAATCTTGCAGAACTGACGGTAGCTTCCTCCAAGGAACACGGTCATAAGCCTTCTCTAGCTCTATGAAACATAGTTACAAGTCCCTGTTCCACTCATAGCACTTCTCCATTACCTGCTGTAAGCCAAAGATCTGGTCCTGACAGCCTCTAAGAGGCCTAAACCCACACTGATTTTCATCTACCTTGTCCTCAATTAATACTCACACTCTCCTTTCATTTTTTTAAATATTAAATAAAAAACATGACTCGTCAAGTTGCGCTTGCGTCTCATTTATATGTCATACCGACACTGAGTGCCCATCAATAAAGATGTCCCCTATTAGCAGTCGCAGACTGAAAAAAGGACGAAACGAGAGGGCCGCGGCGGAGAGCCGTCGAGCGCATTGAGGCGCTATGCTCCGAGCCGCACGGAATAGCTGCGTGGTTATAAGGCGTCATGCTACGGACCGTGCGGCCGTTCCCGCCGGAGGTTCGAATCCTCCCTCGGGCATGGATGTGTGTGTTGTTCTTAGTGTAAGTTGAAGTAGTTTGTAAGTCTAGGGACTGATCACCATTGCAGTTTGGTCCAATAGGTTTACAAACATTTTTATGCTCCGATGCGCGAGACCGTTTCCCGTCGGGGGTTCGAATCCCCCCTCGGGCATGGATGTTTGTGCTGTCTTTAGCATAAGGTAGTTCATAAGTAGTTTGTAAGTTTAGAGACTGATGACCCCGCAGTTAAGTCCCATAAGATTTACAAACATTTGAACATTTTTCAAACGAGAGGACAAAATGTAGTTGTTGTTAGAAGATGCTTCCGTCAAAGGCAAAAATTACTGGAGGATGAGTGGTGGGGGATGGGGGGAAGGAACCGTGTCTTGCCCATCCAAAGTTTCAAGTTGGGGGGAGGGGGCACTGCCCCTCCTACATATCTCCCCCCAGTTGATACGTCATTGCATCAGGCATTACGCCCTTACACTATTCTTCCACATACTCCGCACACCGGTCAACACATTTGTACAAAATAATGTGTCTAAATACTCATGAAAATCGGCATGTCAAAATAACCCAACTTGCAGTCAAGCCCACATTTTTTTACGCTGACTAAATAATGCAATATAATTTACTTGTGGTTATTTTATTTTTTATAAACGACAGTGTGGCTCCAAAATTATGTAAAAAATCATTTTCATATCTTGTAATACTTTTCTCTCCCTACATACACGAAATTACTTTGTAACTTATATGCTGTAAAACCTAACTGTGTTGTAACATCTTTGTGCTTCTTAGATATAAGCTCTTTGATCAGAAACTCTATATCCAAAATTACAGACAAAGTGTATAGTGTGAGTTCACATTTCTGTGCAGTGACGGTCATAAATTGTACTAAAATGGCAAGCAGAATAGAAACAATAGTATGGAGGTTATCAAAGGAAGGAGTATTCGCCAAAGTGTATAAAAATTGCGTCACATACAATCGAGATTTTGACACAATATTAAATGTAAGTAAACAGTGTTTTTGTTTTCATGTCATCTCGCCACGTGTAATTGGTTTCGCTATTATTAATACCAAATAACTTGTTTTCAAACAGTGAACTGCACCACCATGCTACACATGTAATATTCTGAATGTTTTCAGCACCTGAAGACGGGCACAAGCCCGAAACAGATCGTGGACTAAATAAATAATTCGATATTTAATGTTTCAGGTAGCGGATTTTGTTCTCACCGCTGTAAACAGTATGAACTCTCATTTGGCTAGATGGTTCTACTAGTTACAAACAAATAAAATTATACTGACAGAATAACAAAGCTACTACGGTCGGGGGACCGAATCCCCCCTCGGGCATGGATATTTGTGCCGTCCTAGTTCGTAAGTAGTTCATAAGTAGTTTGTAAGCTTAGGGACTGATGACCCCGTAGTTAAGTCCCATACGTTCAACAAACATTTATTTATTTAAAAAATAACAAAACAATACTAAAAATAATACTCATTTCGTAATATCTAATTTTTTTAATACTCCGCTAAGTAACTTATTTGAAGAAATAATGCATCTAGATATTTACTGACACAAAGAAGCAGTATGAACGACATCTGTAACCTACGTTTCCATTTCATTCCCACTGAATTTGAAGGGACCGCAGATCACTTACACACTTTTGGTAATGTGCCACTCTTTGGACGTTGACCTTAGCATGAAACGACCTGTGTAGCTTACATGTCCCTATGTATTAAAAATATGTATATGGAAACACAACAAGTAATAGTTAAAAAACAGTACATATCTTTTTTTTTATGTCAAGCTTTGAATCGTCTCAGTTTCACCGTCGCGATCATTTTTCTTCGAGAGATGTTCTTAACGATTAATGTCTTTCATGCACAGTTTTTAGATTTTCTAGTAGAAGATAAAAACTTGTTCGTCTTCAGGTATAAGGCCTACTTTATCGAAGAACGAAGAACACGTTCTCGTAAAACTGTCGCAACACGTTACTGAAACAAACCAAGCAATAGCGGAAAGACTGATACGACAGAAATGCACATGATCTATTACTCTAAGACAAGTGAGTGCATTGCAAATAGTTTAATTTGCGATGATGACAGCCGACATAAACTTCAAAAGCCTGTGCCCGAGAATTGCCGATGGAGATATTGTGTCCACGGCCTGCATGAATGGCGCCACTTGAAACGTGTGAGACCCGAACTTGGAAGTACCTGGAGTCCCAGTCCCGTTTGCTGGGTCGCGACCGCCCAAACATTCCCGGGCGAGCGACGCGACTAGCGAGTAGCGGGCAGCGGGCAGCTGGAAGCTCTCCAATCAAGGTCACTGCCTCGCCGGCGCGCCGTCCCAGAGACGCAGCACCAGGCGTCGCTGCCCAGAAACCACCAGCGTCGTCGTCTCTCTCTCTCTCTCTCTCTCGCCGGCCGCGGTGGCCGAGGGAACTGAGGCGCTTCAGTCACGGTCTGCACGGCCACTACGGTCGGGGGTTCGAATCCCCCCTCGGGCATGGATATTTGTGCCGTCCTTAGTATAAGGTAGTTCATAAGTAGTTTGTATGTTTAGGAAATTATTACCCCGTAGTTAAGTCCCTTAAGCTTATCAAACATTTGAACATTTCTCTCTCTCTCTCTCTCTCTCTCTCTCTACTGGTTCAGCCGATTCCGACTCTGTGATCCCATGAACCAAAGTACGGCAATTTGTTTCTTTCTTGCACTTCCTCCAGTAGATTTGGAACACATTATAGCCTATCTGTGATGCCATCGATCCATCTCATACTCTGACGTCCTCTTCTTCCGGTGCCTTAGATTTTCCGCAGCCTTCAGGTTTTATTTATTTATTTATTTATTCAGTGAAACATATCTACTCATAATGTGTCCAAAGTAGGTCAGCTTTTTAATTACTTTGTCCCGATTTCCTCCGTTGCGAAATATTCTATTGATGTAGTTGTGGTCTTCAGTTTGCACAGTGATTTGATGCAACTCTCCACGGTACCTCTGTTCTGTGCAAGTCTCTTCATCTGAGAATACTTTCGGCAACCTACATCCTTTTGAATCTGCTTACTGTATTCGTCCCTCGGTCTCCCTCTGCGATTTTTAACCCACGCACTTCCTTCTAATGCTAAGTTGTCGATTCCTTGATGTCTCAGAATGTGTCCCACCAATCTATCCCTTCTCTTAGGATATGCCAGAAACTCCTTTTCTCCCCAATTCGGTTAAGCACCTCCTCATTAGTTACGTGACCTACCCATCTAATTTTCATCATTCGTCTGTAGCACCACATTCTATTGATAACTAGCTGAAAACGCGGCGTCGCCTGGCTATTTATTTATTCCACACTCTCGGAAACATGTCAGAAAAGTTTCAAGGTTAGGACTGGAGTGTGACAAGGAGACTGTCTCCCCCCCCCCTTTTGTTTAACTGTTTAACCTGGTACTGGAGATCTCTGAGAACAATAGCAAGCCTAGAGACGGGAATAGAGCTGGGGAGAAGGATCAACACCCTGGTCTATGCGAATGATGTTGTTCTATACCAGAGAGAGAGAGAGAGAGAGAGAGAGAGAGCAAGACCTGGTTCAGATAACAAGAGCATTAATAGAAGAGGCAATAAGAACAGGTCTGAAGGTGAATATGGATAAGACCAAGTACCTAGTAGTTAGGAGAGAAAATGAGGGCAGATCTCTAAATGTGGATGACATAGTCTTTGAAATGGTAAAAGACTTTAAATTCTTGGGGCAATACTCAATGAAAGGAACGAGATAGACCACGAAATTACCGCACGAATTCAAGCTGGAAACAGCTCAGGGTTTGCTCTGGAAAAGCTACTAAAGGCCTGGCTACTATCGAGATACTCAAACTCTAACATTGTGCAAGACAATAATACCCTGTAGTCTTATATTGAGCAGAGACCTGCACTATTACCAGAAACATGGAAAGAAAACTCCTGACATTTGAGAATGCCATCCTCAGACAGATTTTTGGGCCATATGGAGATGAATGGAGAAAAAGAAAGAACCCTGAATTGCAGGAGTTATTAAAGTCAATGGAAATGATGGTAATGATTAAAGAAATTGGTTTAATTTTTTTTTCTTAGAAGCATTTAGTTACCTTTATATGACTACACAACATCGTTATAAGTGATTTTTTTCACAATCATGCCATTAGTTTTGCAGTACTGCCCTTCTTTCTGGAATGACGTCAAATTGAATTTTTTATAATTGTAATCTGATGAATCATTATTATTGAAACAACAAACCTAGGTATGAGGAAGTCTTCAGTATCTTCTTTATGAACCGAAACTTTGCAGCTGTATCCAACCACTTTGCAATTGACAATACAAGCTAAAATTAATTTGCAACGGGAGCAGGCGATGCAAAGAAATAAAATATGACACTGTGTACGAATAGTTACAGACAAGATTAAAAACGTAAGCTGCCGTTCTCGTCCTTCTGGAAGGACGTCAGCGCTATCTGGGTTAATAAAACGGAGCCAAAGTCTGTTGTAAGGTACGCTCCTGTTTTCATGGTCAAGTGTGGAAAATTTCATCAAGATAAGTCTGTAAGTAAAGTACCGTCTGCCATCCCCGATGCGAAATTTTATGTAGACAGTGACCTTCCTGTTCTTCTGAAGGTCAAGTGCTTAATTTCATCAAGATCGGAATGAAACAGTACATTAGTATGAACTGCAGACAAACGCAGAAAGGGACACTCTTATTTATATACGAGAGAGACAAGATTAAAAATCGGTTCAACAATTTTTTTGTTCACATATTACGATGACTCAAAGGCGTAGTTGCACTCCCCTTTTTCTTCTTGCGACTTCAGCTCTGAAACTGTTGTGTATGGCGAGTGCCTTTTGAGGGAAGGTAGGCGTCGAATTTTAGATTTTTCGATTTTTCTTTGGTTTATCTCTATTATTTTTTATGTATATTACCACTGTATTACAGTGGACAAATAAACAGAAAACCTTTTTCAAATAATCCAAGTCATATGTGAGTCTTCCCAAGAATAACGGACAGCCCATTTTTATATGCTCTGTAGTATTTTTGTCATACGAATTTTGACTTTATCGTACACAAGGCATCATCAGTCGCCTAAATACATAATTGTTACGCAGTTTGTCTGCGTCAGCCTTCTTCCTTGTGGTTCAGCAGTTCATGTGTGTTGTTTCTCAGACACTCGCCTAAATGCACGTGGGAGACGGAAAAAAAGGACGTGGTGCCCAGGGAACTATAGCGGCGGTCGATAACATGGAGCACAATTTGAACCAGAACTGCCTCACCCACAAGCCTCGTAAGCCAGCGCTGTAGGTCTTACTTTGAAAGAGCAGCTTCTCCACGAGGCTGACTGCGCGCACGAAAGTGTTCTCCCACGCAAGTTCTCAGCCGACTCGTTACGTCATCAGCCTTGAAACCAAATAAGCAGCGATAAACAAACGTTACTCATCAGCACAACTATATTCGCAAAGTGTTCGTCTTCTTATCCGTGGCTCAGATGCAGATTTTTAAGACATCAGATTTTTCCTACTTTCGAATATGAGCGACGTGCTCATGCCGAAAGGGCGTATGGCAGAGCTATACAAACGTTTATAAAACAAACGGCATTGAGTGGCCATTTCAAAACTGTTTGGTAGTGTATCGAGTGTTAATGTTTTGAATTATGATCACCAAACCAACATTATTATGAATAGCAGTGGTTGTCCGTCTTTGCAACTACAATAAAAATGCGATTTTTCTCACCAGACGCAATTCGTTTTAAATACAGTAAACATCTTCAGTGGTCTGTAATTATATAAATCTACAGTTTGTTTTGTTTTTCGATCTAAAACAGTTCGTTAACGGAACATGAAAAGTAGGCCTAACGTTTTGTCTTGTTTTCGCTTCACATCATGGAATGCCGGTCTGTTCTTCATGCTGTCGGTTCTTCATGCTGTGTCTTTTTTTTCACACTGTGCAGACTCAGTCAAAACAAAAACAAACACGTCTGATCTGTTAAAACAATTATGGACAGTTCAAAAGTAGTGGAAGTAGTGGAAAAAACGACAAAGCACGAAGAACCGGCGGTACTGCACGAAACAGACCGGCATTCCATGGTGTGAATCGCAAACAAGACAACAAAACGTTAGGCCTACTTTTCATGACCCGTTTACGAACTGTTTTTGATCTAAAAGCAAAACAAACTGTAGATATCTATTATTACAGACCAATGAAGATGTTTTACTGTCATTAAAACGAAACGCGTCTGGTGAGAAAAATCGCATTTTTATTGTAGTTGCAAAGACGGACAAGAGACGGGACTGAGGCGCTCCAGTCACGGTCTGCACGGCCACTACGGTCGGGGGTTCGAATCCCCCCCTCGGGCATGGATATTTGTGCAGTCCTTAGTATTAGCTAGTTCATAAGTAGTTTGTAAGTTTAGGGACTGATGACCCTGTAGTTAAGTCCCATAAGCTATACAAACATTTGAACATTTTTTTGAAAGACGGACAACCACTGCTATTCATAATTATGAAAGCAACTACGGACATTATGGCCACACAAACGAAGAATCCATCTTCAACAACTTAGATGGCAAATTTGCACGCAATATAAGAGAATTTTAAAGATTGATCCCATTTTTCGAAGAAAAAGGACTTTCATTATAAACTGAAGAGCCACAGAAAGTGGTACAGGCATGAGAATGTAAACAAAGAGATATGTAAACACTCAGAAGACGGCGTTGCAGCAGGCAACGCCCATATAAACGAGAGGTGTCTGCTGCAGGCGTTACATCGGCTACGGCTGTTACAATGACAGGTTATCACGATTTAAGTGACTTTGAAGGTGATGTTACAGTCGGCGTCCTAAAATGGGACACATCATCTCCGAGGCAGCGATGATGTGGGCATTTTCACGTACTACAATTTCATGAGTCTATCCTGAAAATGGGTAATCCAGTAAATCATCAAATCTCCGACATCATCGCGGACGGAAAAAGATAATGCAATAACGGCACAAAAGAAGGCTGAAAAGAATCTTTCAGTATGATAAAGGTGCAAACATCCCGCAAATTGCTGAGGATTACTGGGCCATCAAAAAGTGTCAGGGTGCGAACCATTCAAGGAAACATCTTTTTATTTGTTTGGCTCTGAGAAGAGCCTCTGTTGAAGTTCGTTTTCTTGTGCTGTTGACTTGGATAGCCTAAAGTCCCGCACTCCGCTGTGGCATAAAAGAAGGAACAACTTCAACATTAAAGAAGAGTGGTGGAACGCGGATGCAACGGCACATCACGGTGTCCAAGACCCAACCGCCAGCCTACCAGGGTTCCACCTGCAGAGAAGTGTGTGGACAAAATTAAATAGAATTATAACTGGTCAAGCCAGGTGCCATGCTATGATGCACAAGTGGGGACTCCGAGATTCTCCAGCCTATGATTGTGGTGCCCAAGAACAAAGGATCCAACATATCGTCACAGACTGTCCTCTGAGGAAATATCCTGGACCATTCAGTGACTTTATAAATTCTACCCCTTCTGCAACTAGTTGGATTCGGTCACTTGATATTGATTTATGATCATCTGTATATATGTATTTACTGAAGTTGTCATCGTATCTCTTAAACTTGCCACTGTCTTAAATTAGTAAGACCCAGAATTCCCACATGTATTACAGTAGTGTATTATCACATTAGTAAATTTTAGTATTTGAATATATATATATTAAACTTGTATCTAAAGTAAAGCTAAATAATTATCTCATATGTAATGGTCAATACTGCTGTTATTGCCATACGACAAAAAAAATAAATAAATAAATAAGGGAAACATCAACTATATGGGCTATCGGAGCGAAGGCACACTCGTGTACCCTTGCGTATTGGCCGATACAAAACTTTACATCTCGCCATGACCAGTCAACACAGACAGAAACATGCTGCCTGGTGTGGCGAGTCTCGTTTCCAACTGAGTCGAGCGGATGGACGTGTACGGGTATGGAGACCATCTCGTGAATCCATGGACCCTGCATGACAGCAGGGGACTGTTCAGCCTAGTGGAGGCTCTGCAATGCTGCGGAGCGAGTGCAGTTGCAGTGATATGGGACCCATGATGTGTCTAGATACGACTATGACAGGTGACACGCAGGTACGCATCCTGGCTGATGACCCACATCCATTCGTGTCCATTGTGCATTCTGACGGACTTGGGCAATTCCAGCAGGACAATGCGACACCCTACGCGTCCAGAATTGCTACAGAGTGGCTCCAGGAACACTCTTCTGAATTTAAACGTCTGCGATGGCCACGAAACTCCCCATAGGTGAACATTCAAATGTTCCAGTTTTTGTAAAGCCGCCGCGGTGGAGTGGCCGAGTGCTCTAAGGCGCCTTGCTTTCGGAGCACGCGGTTGCTCACCATCGGAGGTTCGAGTCCTCAACCGGGCATCCTTATCATACCTTAGTTTAAGTAGTTTGTTAGCCTACATTTACAAACATTTGACAATTGTTTTGCTTCTAAGGCTAGAGACCGAACTACAGTAGTCATCAGTCCGTAGACTCGCAAACACCGAGCGAGGTGGCGCAGTGGTAACACACTAGACTCGCATTCGGAAGGATGGTGGTTCAAATCCACCTCCGGCCATCCAGATTTAGGTTTCCCGTGATTTCCCTAAATCACTCCAGGCAAATGCCGGAATGGGTCCTTTCAAAGGGCACGGCCTATTTCCTTCTACATCCTTACCCAAAACTCCGACCGTAAGCTCCGTCTCTAATGACCATGCTGTCGACCGGACGTTAAACTCCAAGCTTCCGTCCTCCTCCTACACTGACAACCTACTTAATCTAACTTACGGTAAGGACAACACGCACACTCATGCCTTATGCAGGACTCAAACTACCGACTGGGAGCAGACGCGCGCTCCGTAACAATGGGTTTAGAGCGCTCGCCACTCCCGCGCGGCGACATTAATCAGCATATCTGAGGTGCCTTGCAACGTGCTGTTCACAAGAGATCTCCATCCCCTAGTAATCTTAAGGATGTATGGATAGCCCTGCAGGACGCATGGTGGTAATCCTCTGCAGCACTCAAATGTCAAATGTTTGTAGAGCTTATGGGACTCAACTACGGGGTCATCAGTCCCTAAACTTACAAACTACTTATGAACTAGGTAATACTAAGGACGGCACAAATATCCATGCCCGAGGGGGGATTCGAACTCCCGACCGCAGTGGCCGTGTAGAAATGTTCAAATGTTTGTAAAGTCTATGGGACTTAACTACGGGGTCATCAGTCCATAAACTTACAAACTACTTATGAACGACTTACGAACTAGGACGGCACAAATATCCATGCCCGAGGGGGGATTCGAACCCCCGACCGTAGTGGCCGTGCAGACCGTGACTGAAGCGCCTCAGTCCCCTCGGCCATCGCGGCCGGCGCCGTGTAGAACGTGACTGGCACGCCGAGCACCGCTCGGCCACAGCGGCCGGCTCTCCAGCACTGCTTCAGACATCAGGCTCTCTACAAGATATTAGGCAACTGTACCAGTTTCTTTGAATCTTCATTGTTTTGTCCACAAAATATAAAAATGTATAGCTAAAGACAATCACTACTTCCAGTTGGAATACTGTCAAATGCTGGTGTGCTGCTACTCTGTCGGTAGTTTCCCACATCCAGTGACGAACGGTCGGCTAATTTCCGGAGCCGCGGCGGAGTAGCTGAGCGGTCTAAAGCGTCTCGCTGCGGAGCGCGCGGTTGCTCGCCGTGGAGGTTCGAGTCCTCCCTGGGGCATGGGTGTGTGTGTTGTCCGTAGGTTAGTTTACCTAGGTTTAAGTAGTTTGTAAGCTACGGACTGATGACCACGCAGTTTGGTCCGATAGATTTACAAACATTTGAACATTTGAATTTCCGGAGCCCATCTGGAGTGCTCGTCACAGAAGACAATAAGAAAGCTGAATTTCTTCTATAGTTAATTGGTCTATGGAGAAAGGGAATATTGGGCATTTACGTATGGTGTCAGTTACAGTATGGGAGAAACAGACGCCAAATCTGAAAACATAATTATTAAAACACTAGAAAACAATAAACTCTGTAACAATTTCATATGAAGGTGTCGAATCCTCATTGTACCTATGATCAGAAAGCCTAATGGATAAACTATCGTTTATAATACGCTGAGGTCACAAAAGACATGGGATACCAATATGCAGCCGGCCGCGGTGGCCGAGGTGATTAAGGCGCTCCAGTCACGGTCAGCACGGCCACTACGGTCGGGGGTTCGAATCCCCCCTCGGGCATGGATATTTGTGCCGTCCTAGTTCGTAAGTAGTTCATAAGTAGTTTGTAAGTTTAGGGACTGATGACCCGGTAGTTAAGTCCCATAAGCTTAACAAACATTTGATTTGAACCAATATGCACCAATGCAAACGGTGCTATCGCGTACAAAAGGTATGAAAAACATCGGCAAAGCTGCCACATGTATTTCGGTGATTCATGTGAACATGTGTCCGATGTCATTATTATCGCGCGACGGAAACTAACAATTTTGGTAAGGTCCTACAGGAGATATCCTTTGGCACTTGCCACCTCACTGTAAATCTCTTCACGAAGACGATTTAGCACTCCTCCACGTGAGAAAACATATGGAAATCCACTAACACACAAATCTCATATTATTCATCAGGCACAACTGTACTATGTATGTGGTTATTACTTGAGAATGTTTGTATGTTGCTTTCCAGTAGATCCAAATTGAGGAGATCCTCTTCGATGTAGACTATGTCAGGAAACGAGATACACAATTAATACTTACAAAATTGGAGCAAATGTGTTACTGTATCTTCCACAGATCCCAAATGTAATTCCCCTTGTGGATGTGGAAGCGGTCAGGAAAAAAATAAATTCTTAAGCATACTTACATTTTAAAGGACATAAAACTTTATTACTACATCTACATGCGATACTCTGCAAATCACATTTAAGGGCCTGGCAGAGGGTTCACCGAACTACCTTTATACTATTTATCTCCCATTCCATTCATGAATAGCGCGCGGGAAGAAAGAACATCTGAATCTCTCCGTTCGAGCTCTGGTTTCTCGCATTTTATTCTGATGATCTTTTCTACCTCTGTAAGTGGGAGTCAACAATATATTTTCACATTCGGAGGAGAATGTTGGCGACTGGAGTTTCGTAAGTAACCCACGCCGAAGCGATAAGCGCCGTTGTTGTAATGATTCCCACCCAGATCCTGTGTCATTTCCGTAACGCTGTCTTTCCAGTATCGTGACAATACAAAACGAGCTGCCCTTCTCTGAACTCTTTCGATGTCCTCCGTCAAACCCACCTGATAAGCATCCCACACTAGGCAGCAATACTCCAAAAAAGGACGGACAAGCGTAGTGTATATGCAGTCTCTTTAGTAGTTCTGTTACATCTTTTAAAGGGTTCTGCCAATAAAACGCAGACTCTGGTTCGCCTTTCCCACCACATTATCTACGTGTTCTTTCCAGTTTAAGTCTGAACTAATAGTAATTCCTATATATTTTGTGGAGTTTACGGCCTTCACTTTTGATTAATTTATCTTGTAAACAAAGTTTAACGGATTTCTTTTCGTACACATGTGGACGACTTCTCACTTCGCTTTATTTACTCAATCGTCAATCTTTACACCATAGTGATATCTTATGCTACATAATAAATTGATTGAAACACAAGGTATTACTGTTACCAATCACTTTGTTTTATTGTACCCACATCATGCTTCGAGGGTTTAAACCCCTATCATCAGGTGGAATAACATTAAGCTGTGTAGGTTAGGTTGACATGTTGCACTATCTACAAGAGAAAATACAAAACACTACATCAGACTGTAACTTTGAGCAGTTGTTCAAATGAAGTTAAATGTAAACAATTCAAATATCATACCTCCATTGGTCACAGGTTCCTTGCATTGTCTTAACCTCACTTATGTGTAATAAAATCACAGCCACTGTCTTTGTTTACTTCTAAGAGAAGCAAAGAACTTACACTAAATACATAATGCACCAAATATGGACTCTAACATGATGTTTTAAATGGTGATAAACTGAAGGGAAGAATACAATGCACTCTGCAAATTAATTAATATACATACACACAATTTGGGGGTTAATATAGAATCTAACACATTTAACAATACGAGGACACTAAGAAACACAACAACATTCATCCAACATGTTGAAAACATAATAGTCCCCGATAGTGCCACACTAGCCTCATTTGACAAACAAAACCTTTACTCCTCTGTTCCAATAGATGCCAACCTGCAGATAATTAATGCAAACCTACAGACACACAAAACATTCCCTTCCACTCACATCACTGAACTAACGGACTGCGTGAATTCACATTATCACACAACTACTTCACATTCAACAATAAACTCTACAAACAAACGGCTTAGCAATGGGGTCAAACCTTTCCAGATTGAAATATTTATTAGTAACTTAGAGGACAAAATTTTCAATTCTCAACACCATGAACTTAAAAACATTGTCTATAACTACAGATATGTAGATGGCACTATCATTTTCATCAATCTCACAAAAGAAGATATCAAAGAGTTAAATGAACTGTTCAACAGTTTTTATGAAAACAAAGTTCACTGTTGAACACCAGCTAGATAGTAGCATAAGTTTTCTCTACTAGACAATCACAATAAAAGACAACAGACACCAATTAGAAATTTATCGTAAACCCACTGCAACACATACCACTATCCATAACTCCACTTGTCACCCCATAACACACAATATGGCTACATTCTGATGCATGATCAACAGAGCAATCTAATTACCTCTTTCTTAAGATAAATTCAAACAGGAAATTGATGTAATAAAACAAATAGCTATTGAAAATGGTTACAATAGTTCCATAATAGACACACTGAAAACCCCAATGATGAAAAAACACTCACATCAAAAACCACTAACCGAAAAGATCTTCTACACAACCCCATTCCTAGGCAACATTTCATACCAGATTGCTAATGTCTTCAAACGAAAAGGTATAAATATATATTTCAGAACCGATAATAAAATGGGGTAAATGCTCCCTCATAACAGCAACACAAGAAACCCATTACATTACACAAATGTATACAAAATTGAATGTTTGGATTGTAACTATTTCTACATAGGTCAGACTGGTAGATCATTCGAGATTTTCTCTTGTAGGCAGCGCAACAGGTCAACCTCAACTACATGTACACAGCTTAATGTTATTCTTCTTGATGATGGGGGTTTAAACCCTCGAAACGCGTTGTGGGTACAATAAAACAAAGTGACTGGTAGCAGTAATACCTTGTGTTTCAATTAATTGCAAACAACAGTCACGGTAAAGCCTATACCAAACTGTTTTCATTTAAAGTACATAATAAATGTTGAATATACAAAGCGGCTATTTTTACAACACTTATTACTAATGACCACATTACTGCACAAGATTAGTACTGAAGTCAAACCGAACACAATATTCACATTTGTGAATATTATATACAACAACATACATCAATCACTTCTGCTAAGAAATTCATCAATGGAGTAGAAGTAGTTGTTCACAAGTGATAACTAATCGCCTATAGTACCGGTGAAAACGAGATATCACTTGATAAATGTTTGATCAACAGGTATGTATTTATCACGACAAAATTATGCCTACTATCATTAATGTTGTCACCTATGCATGCTATCGTATCTATGAATTGCAAGATTCATCAGAGATGCACTCACCATCACAAAAATAAATGTTATCACACAGATATCCATCCAGTTTCGTGGCTTAGGTCCATAGTCTATGCTTCTGGATGAATTGTTTCGGGCCGGCCGCGGTGGCCGAGGGGACTAACGCGCTTCAGTCACGGTCTGCACGGCCACTACGGTCGGGGGTTGGAATCCCCCTTGGGCGTGAATGTTTGTGCCGTCCTTTGTATAAGGTAGATGATAAGTAGTTTGTAAGTTTAGGGACTAATGATTCCGAAGTTAAGTCCCATAAGCTATACAAACAGTTGAATTGTTTCGGAGGCAGCCAGTTTGCTTTTTTTCATATTCATAGAATATATGACATCAACTGTGCATGAGGAAAGCTAAAAAATGTGTACAATGATTTCAAAATGATGCCATTCATTTTACACATAGGATAAAAAGTATGTATGAAAATGCATACAAGAAGATGTCAAGTGAAGTGAATAGCTTGATTACAGTTATACAATCCGTATGACTTCCTTGTTGTAATCAAGAAAATACAAATCGTACGAGTTCGTTGGTCTAATGAAAGATAATTCTCAGCGCAGTTTCTACCCGGCTCTTAACGATTTGCAATGAATTTCGTATGAGATCAGGTTTGCTTGTTCATTTTAACTGTCTAGGCACCACTCCTGTAAAAACGAGGTCATATGTATAGGTAAATCGCATTACTTTAGGAAAATCACGCTTTTTAGGAAACTCGCGTTTCTCACTTTATGCATGTATTGAAAGTCGATATCGTTAAGAGCCGCTTTCGAGATACACGACGAAATATTTATACGAGAATTGTCTGTATAAATATACAAGACAAGATTCTGTGGCGCAGTTAATACATTCAATTCAATGAATAGGGTTGGCATTCTTTACTTGAATGAGTATTATACAAACTGTCTCACCCTAAAAACCTTTGCTCGGTTTCTACAGTTAACCTCAAATGTTGTTGTTAAGGTCTTCAGTCCTGAGACTGGTTTGATGCTGCTTTCCACACCTCTTCATCTTCGAATAAGAACGCCAACCCTCATACACTTGAACCTGCTTATAGTATTCGTCTCATGGTCTCCTCCTGCAATTTTTATCCCACACTGTTCCCTCTAATTCTAGACTGACGAATCGTTGATGCCTCCGAATGTGTCCTACAAATCGATAACTTATTTTAGTGGAGATATTCCAGAAATTTCTTTTCTCCCCAATTCTGTGCATCAGCTCCTCATTAGTTACGCAATGCCCAACTAATCTTCATCATTTGTCTGTAGCACCACGTCTCAAAACTTTCAAGTCACTTCTTGTCTGAACTATTTGTCGTGCACGTTTTTTTTTTTTTTTTTTTTTTTTTTTTTTCCATAAAAGGCTACATTCCAGACAAATTCCTCCTAAAAGACTTTCTAATACTTAAATAAATATTTTAGTTGGACAAATTTCTCTTCAGAAATGCGTTTCTTCCCATTGCCATTCTGCATTTTATACATTCTATAATCTGACCCATCACACTTTATTTTCCTGCTCAAGTAACAAAACTCATCCCTTCCTTTATTGTCTCGTTACCTAATCTAATTCCTTGAGTATCACCTGATTTAATTCGGCAACATTCCATTACTCTTTTTTTGGTCTTATTAATGACCTTCTTATACCTTGTTTTCAAGAAAAGATCAATTCCGTTCAGTTTCCTTTCCAGATTCTTTGCTGTCTCCGACAGAGTTTTTATTTAATTTCCCCGAACTTTTATTCCCAGTCTAATTCCGTCCTTGCTTTCCTTCACAGCTTCGTGAGCGTACAGATTGAATAGCATTGGTGAAAGGCTACAACCTGTCTCACTTGCTTCTCAACCAATGCTTCCCTTCGATTGTTATATCTGCAATCTGGTTTCCGTACAAGTTGTGTGTAACTCCCGTTCCCTATTTTTTACCAGTACTGATTTCAGAATCTGAAAGAGTGTATTCTGGCCAACATTGTCAAAAGCTTTCTCCAAATCTATAAAAGATATACATAAATGTAGTTTTAGCTTTTTTTTTTAACATATCTCCTACGGTAATAGATATGGTCTGTACTGCGTCTCGTGTACCTACACTTCTCTTAAATTCAAAATGATCTTCCCCGAAGTCGGCGTCTACGAGTCATTTTATACTTCTATAAATAATTCGTGTTAAAATTTTGCAAACATGACTTATTTCGTAGATTATAATTTTCTCACCTGTGTCTGCCTACTTTCTTTGGAATTGGGATTATACGCTCTTCCTGAACTCTGAGGGTATTTCACCCGTTACACACATATTGCAGACCATGTAGAATAGTTTTGTTACGCCTGGCTCCCCCAGAGGCTTCAGTGTCTCTGAGGGAATGTCTTCTAATACAGTGGCATTGTTTCGACTAAGTCCTTCCGAGTTCTGCCAAATTCTTCTCGCGCTATCTTATTTTCATCTGCTTCCTACCCTTTCCACAATATTGTCTCTAAGTTCATTTTCTTTGTACAACCCCTATATATATATTCTATCTACCTTTCTATTCTCTGTTCAGTACTGGTTTTTGATTTGAGCTCTTGTTATTCATATGGCCGCTTTCTTTTCTCGATATGTCTCTTTTATTTTCCTGTAAAGTGGTAAAGTCAATAAGTTCTGAGACTGCTCGCATGATGGCCCTGTGTTGCACTTAGCGCATAAGTGGCACCGTGGTATATGGTACAATGTCAGTTAGTCTCTTGACCCTGCAAGAGACAGTAGAGTGCATGCACTGGAAGCAGAAGTACGATCGTAGTTGTGACGGTGAGTTGAATGCGCCAGGTGGACCCTGCCACATCACAGTTTCAGCAACGGCAAACATCAAGTTCTGCCACAAATTAAACAAAATCGCTGCCGAACATTTGAAATGATGCAATAGGTGCACGTGAGGACGCATTGAGTCGTCGTGTTGTGTTTAGGAGGCATCGACGTTTTGTGCAAGGTCGGGACAATTTGGAAGATGATAATAATCATCTTTTTGTTGCTGCTGTTCTTCTTTCACTCTGCAACAAAACACTATTTAGCACAATAGAGGAGATGTACAAATAGTCTTCATAAAAGTACTCTGATCACTCACTCCTATCCCTAATCCCTGTCAGACTCACACAAAAACCCACATAAACATTCCACTAACACACATCACATCCGCCTCAGAAACAAAATTAAAACGCAAATACCAACAAACACACACACAGCCAGGTGTATATGCACATACGAAATGCAAACAAGGAGTACACACATTCACAATACTGCTTTCAATCCAACATTCCCCATCAACAGACGAATATAACACGACACAAACAGTAAACACCCGTATTTCGCGCGCAACTTCTTCAAAAACAAAACACCAAAAGAACAAATGAACAGCTTCCAGCTGTATTCATACGCCAAATATTACCACTGGCGTAATGCATAGCACGAAAAACGTGGAAAACGAGTGACATACACATTCAAACCAACAGCAACAAGCAAATTACAACAGAAAAGGGAAAGAATCGTAAGTAATATACAGAAATAACGCGTTTTTCTCGGACCGAAAAATAGAAAGCAAGAAATCGTTAACTGTTTGTTATGTTTGCAGATGACAAGTTTTGTACCAAAAAAACACCGAATAAGTAGGCTTCTTAAGGAGTTTTATGTAGCCTAATGTAAAAAAAGGTATGTAAGAAATGTGATACTCATATATCTAGGCCTAATATTAACTAAACTGAAATAGTTTATATAGTCAAATAACCTAAGTAAAAAAAAATTTAATAACGAATGAACCTAGAAGTAACTGTAAAGACTATTGTACAGTAAACATAATTTCAGGACAAAATAAATCATCCCACTGATGATAGCACAAAATGTGCTGAAACATGTTTGGGAACAATTAAAAAATCAGGTGTCTTGCATACGGCGGAAAATCCAAACCAATTGGAAGATGATGTTGGTACTAGTCGGGCACGAACCGTTTGTACGGACCGTAAGATCCAGGAAGTTGCAACGCAGGTGCGTGCTAATCGCCCCCAATCGGTAGCTGTCGCAGCAGCAGCAGTAGTAGTGGTCAACCATGGCAAACGCCATAAAAGTCTGACGGACGACCTCAACATGTCTCGTGTTACCCGACACAGTATGCCACGAACCCTGTCGTAAGACCAACGAGATGATCTCATGGCGATTTGTAGCCATCTCATCAGTTGTGCGGACGAGGATCAGACGTTTCTCGACAGGATAATAACTGGAGACGAAACAAGGTGTTTCCTTTACGATCCGCAACTCAAACAAGAAACAGAAACCTGGAATGCGGCAGCTCGTAGGTACAACATACAGAGTCAAGCAGGTGCCTATCCTCCAGGCGTCAAGTCTCATAACTTACTGACTGTACCACGTTTTTTCCCCAACTATAAATTCTTGTTCAGGCTTCCATTTACCCTATAGCCACTCCTGCTTAGGCATTTTTCACTTTCTGTCAATCTTATTTTTTAGTCGCTTGCTTTACTTACTGCAATTTCATATTTTCTCCTCTCATCAATTAAATTAAGGGTTTCTGTTATATCCAATGATATTTCTAGGTCTTGTTTTCTACCTATTTGGTCCTCTGCCCCCTTCAATATTTCATCTTTCAAAGGTAGCCATTCGTCTTCTGCTGTCTTACTTCCTACAGTTTCCGTCAATTGTTGCCTAAAGCTACCTCTGAAACTCTCAAGAGTCAAGTTCCTTCAATTTATCCACATTCCATCTCTTTATTTTCCTGCCTTTCTGCTGTTTTTTCAGTTTTAATCGACACTTCTTAACCAGTAAGACATGGTTGTAGTCTATATCTGCCGCTGAATATTTCTTACAGTTTAACACCTGATTCCGGAATCTATGCCGTATCATTGTAAACTCAGTCTGGTACCATCTGTTGCCTCCTGATCTCTTCCATATATGTGAGCGTCTTTCACGATTCTTAAACAAATTGTTATGATTAAATTAATTTCTATGTAAAATTCTACAACGAGGCTTCCTGCTTCATTCGTTTATCCATCTACACTTATCGTTTTTCCTTCTCTTCCTTATTCGACTGCTAAATTTCATTTGCTCAACACAATCAAGTTTCCTCTTCCTTAAATATCTGAATAACTTATTTTATCTCCGCATAATTTTTTTTTCAATTTCCTCATCATCGGCTGCGCTAGATGGCATTATAGTGTTACAGGATCGATAGTCAAATATAATGTTACAGGATCGATATTCAAGTATTTGAATGTCGTGATAATATAATCGATAGGCAAAAGGTGGCAGCTCGTTTGTATTAATGCATCACATCCTACGAAAAATATTGTTAAATAATCTGAAAATAAGTGGAAATTATTGTTAATCACAAGTAGATTTGGCATGTATATACATTTTAGAGTTATGCAATACTTGTAAGGATGTTCAATTATATTAAATATTAGCTTAAACCCGCGGCTCCCCTCGCGTGTTGGTTGATTATGACAGATAAGCTATGTTTCAGTAGTGTTCTATGACACTGGTTTTGAAGGATGAAATGAAAAACAATACCTTCTTTAGAAACAAACTGAAAACTATTCCTATCAGACTGCAGAAGTCTATGCAGTTACCGTTTAACAGGAAAGTAAGTAGTGTAGATCAAATAACACATAAAAATGCATTCGTTTCGAAGAATCCAATCACAAAATTCAAAAATAATGACTGTAATAATATCACAGATCAATCACTTGATGTAATGAGCGAAACGTCAAATCGATTTTCTTAAAAGACATATATTAAAAGAAATTTCTTTTCTACTGCTTTATTTATTTATTCTTATATTTCCTTATTCCTATGCTTTTTCTTACAGAGAAAGAGCTGAAAACTTTGTAGCACGCATAGACGAAAGATATGATCTGTGGTATCACGTTTCGCTGTATGTAACCTACTTGCTATAGAGTCGGAAACGTCATCGCTGGCCTTCAGGCGGAATTTTTTCATAACTTGACGACTTTCAACCACCATATCTTCCACCCCCTTACAGCTATCGGCATGGAACTGCTATGGTGTACAACGAGAAACTTCTGACAACAGTTACACAAAGACCATTTGTTTGCGTTCTGTAGTTTTAGCTGCACAGCGAAATATTAACACACACATACGTAGAATTTTATATACACCGATAACTTTCCATCCCAATATACTCCACCCTTTTATCATTATCAACCCTCAAGCAACAATGCAACCAATAAAACTATTTTCAAAGAGTAAATATAATTTTCAAAGCTTAATTGTTGTTCCTCATTTCGCGTTATATTCTTCAACTTACTAAATATCTACCAGATCGGTATAAAACCGTGCCTAAAACCATCCTCAGGTATAAATTAGTAATTGTACAAATATTTAAGTCTCTGCGTGTTGTCGTTCGGACGTGATAAGCGTACACAGAACAGACATTCACATTAATATATATAGATAAATAGCTATCCGATCGCCATAAAACCGTGCCTGAGGCCTTCCCCGGGTAGACATTAGTAACTGTACATATTTTTAGCTGTTCATATCTTGTGGTTTAGACGTGATAAAGTACACCGAACAGACATTCACATTTATAGATATAGATAGTGGGAACTTTTTTATGTATGAAAAAAGGAGCGCATGTAGCGCCGGACCCGCAAACGGGTGCTCGCGGTCTTTTTCCGTTGGGCTCTTGGAGTGTGAACACGCGTTAAAAAATGTATGTCTTGAAATTGGTGATTTTCTTTTGGCCACGCCACCTGCATATAACTGAATATCTGTATCAACGCTAACGCTGACCTGATGTTACATTTTTCCTAGCGAGTCTAAAGAAATACATAGTGTTGACGATATTATAAATCAGTGACGGTTAGTGCTAGAAAATTGTAGTACTGTGATGGTTGCTGCCTTCGTGCCACCGAACTCCACAATATCTAATTTCAACGTATCCATTTCCCTCTTCAAATTTTGAAGCTTCCCTCCCAGATTAAGGGAGACAATATACCGCGCTTCGATTTGTAGCATCAAGCCTTTTTTTTTCTGACGAAAGTATTGCCCTGAATAGTCCTCACCCGAAGATCCGAACGGGGAACTATTTTACCTGCGGAAAAATTTATCGAAGAGGATGCCAGCGTCATATACTCTTACAGTAGAGCTGCTACTGTAGTTTCCCGTCGCTTTCAGCCGTTCTCTGTAGTTGTACGGCCGCGAACCACGTGAGTTGATATTACAAGGCAAGATCATCCAGACTGTTGCCCCCTAATGGGGAATCAAACGTTTGTCTGGTCATAATATCCCTCCGCTGTGGTGACACCTACGGTCCGGCTAGATGTATAGTTGAAGCACACAAACCACCCCATGTCGGCAATGTATGTAGGTCGTGAGGGGTGGGAAAATGAATCTCCAAATACAATTCCATATTGAATAATACAGTGCAACCGAGCAAAGTGTGCATTTTTTCTTAGTTTGTACCCAAATTGTCACGGATACCAAAGAAGTGCGATGCAGTTATGGAGCATTAATTTATTGCGAATAAATGTCCATTAAAATATGGTCACATGTCGGACACTTCCCTTAAAACCACGATCAAATTTTGTTCACCTTTGAACAGTTCCTACCTACCTTGTGGTTGTGTGGTGTGTGCTGTGTATGTCCACAATACAGTAAATATTCACTTCAAACCACTGGCACCCTATCACAATATAATAAGTGTGGACGCATTGCCGGCCGCTGTAACCGAGGGGACTGAGGCGCTTCAGTCACGGTCTGCACGGCCACTACGGTCGGGGGTTCGAATCCCCCCTCGGGCATGGATATTTGTGCCGTCCTTAGTTGTAGGTAGTTGATAAGTAGTTTGTAAGTTTAGGGACTGATGACCCCGTAGTTAAGTCCCTTAAGCTTAACAAGCTTTTTTTTTTTTTTTTTTTTTTTTTTTTTTTTTTTTTTTTTTTTTTTGTGGACGCATTGTGACCTACTTCAGTTTGACCCAAAAGGTTTGAGCTGCTGGAACAACAAAACTAAATAATTTATACGAACTTCTCGGGTGGGAAGAGAGTACAGCCATCAGCCCTAGGACGAACGTATTTGCATAACGCGAGGCGGCGCATTATGTGGAGAAAATGGCCCCGTGGGAGCAGACGCAGGATGGGCCTTCCAGACAAGGACGGCGCAAGGCCGCCTCTCTGTGACTGACAGGGCCCTGGCTCCGTGGCGGAACTCGCCGATGGAATCCAGGGAAGATTTGGTCATTAGAGACGGAGCACAAGCTCGGATTGGTTTTGAAGTGTCGCGTATTGTGTGACAACCGAAGACGGCTACACCACAAAGATAGGGCCTCACGAGTTAATATATATATATATATATATATATATATATATATATGTTTGTAGAACTTAAGTGACTTCACTACGGGGTCATCAGTCCATAAGCTTACACACTACTTATGAACTAGCTTATACTAAGGACGGCACAAATATCCATGCCCGAGGGGGGATTCGAACCCCCGACCGTAGTGGCCGTGCAGACCGTGACCTTTTTTTTATTTTTTTTATTTTTTATTTTTTTTTATTATTATTTTTTTTTTTTTTAAGAAAGGTTCCGTTAGAAACAGTACTTCGCAAAGTGCACGAACAGTTCATACAGTAAATGTTATACACGCTGTGGACTTGAACAGTGCTTCTCTTGATTCTAAAATGCAAGACCTAAACTTACAAACTACTTATGAACTACTTACGAACTAGGACGGCACAAATATCCATGCCCGAGGGGGGATTCGAACCCCCCGACCGTAGTGGCCGTGCAGACCGTGACTGGAGCGCCTTAGTCTCCTCGGCCACCGCGGCCGGCCAAAAATTAAATTACTAATTTATCTATTTTAAACATAAATTGAGAAACCCTAAACGATTTTTCGTCTCGAATATGTCCAAGACATTAAAGATAAACGTGAAGCAATGAATTAAAACTTGTGAAGCGGGCGGGAATCGAAACTCGCCCTCACTGATTACAAGGGAGACGTCTTACCGTTAGACCACCGCACCACATTTTTATAATGGAAGTTCATGATATGACCCGTTAACCCACGAAGCTTTTTTTTTATGTGTAGTTCTCTTTGTGGCTGATGCAGATCGTTTCTGTTCGTTCTTGTTCGGTGAATTCTTGGCTCAGCTTTTTTATTACAGAGAGCGTTATGCCCTATAACGGGGCGCGCTTAGCCACGGTGCCCGGCGAAGGAGGTAATGGTCAACCTCATGGGTTTCCCGTGCATCGCACTTGCAGTTACTTTGCTAGCCTTATAGGCTGATTCCTATTAATTATAATGACCTCAGAAGGCTTCGTACCTCCTAATAAAGACGGCACAAATATCCATGCCCGAGGGGGGATTCGAACCCCCGACCGTAGTGGCCGTGCAGACCGTGACTAGCGCGCCTCAGTCCCCTCGGCCACCGCGGCCGGCTCGCGAGTTCCTACAACTTCGCAAGAGGCCACGCAGTACCAAGTCAAGAATACCCAGTGTCTCTCGGGCACTCATTTATTCCAGTCTTAACCCTTTAATGTATAGTGTAGCTGATCAGCTACATACCTTATTTATCCCATTATCTCTCAAACTGGTCAAAATTTTACCACAAATTAATCTGCAGCTGCTTGAATACGTGGTGTTACATATGCTTGTAGTTTGTCCTAGAAATTATAAATTGCAGAGTGCTACTGAATCATTTCTGAAGTTAGCTGCATTGAGTTACTCCTAACAAGTGCGTTTGTTTACATTAGTATTCCTTCTTTGCCATGTAAAAGTAGTCAATCACATACTACTGTTGTATTATGAGTTACTTTTTGGAAATATGAAAGGCATAATAGACACTTTCATTACTACGGGCACAACATGGTAGTAGCACTATATAGCTGACTAGCTATGAACTTATTGTTGCTAGTAGTGCATAATAATTTAAGGAATATTTTTTCTATATTTCTCTCAGTATATACGCACTATACATTAATCGTGGTAGTTTTTATAGCTTCGAATAAAAAATCATGTATTAAAGGGTTAAGACTGCCCGTCTCCCCTTCACCTTTCTCTCTCTGTGTCCACCTTTCCTTCTCTCTTCGTCCATCTCTTCCGCTCCCCTCTCTCACTCTGTTCATATCGTCCAACCCATCTCTCTGCCCATCTTCTCCTTCCTCTTTCTTTGACAGTCATCTCCTCGTCTTGCTGTCGAACTCTTCCTCCACCTTCTTAGTCCTCTGTCTCCTTCATATGTCAAAAGTGATGTAACTTTCCACCTTCTCTTTCCTTTTGTCTTTGTGTTTCTCCTCCTCCCCTCTCTCTCCTTTTTATCTCCTCCTCTCCCCTTTTTCTGCATTCATTTCCTCATCTACATCTACATCTACATCTACATGGGATACTCTGCAAATCACATTTAAGTGCCTGGCAGAGGGTTCATCGAACCACCGTTATATTATTTATCTCCCTGAATCTCTCCGTTCGAGCTCTGATTCCTCATTTCTAACTATGTTATTGGGAGTCAATAATATATTTTCGCATACGGAGGCGATTGGAGTTTCGTAAGTAGCCCACGCCGCAGCGATAAGCGCCGTTGTTGTAATGATTCCCATCCCAGATCCTGTATCATTTCCGTAACGCTGTCTCCCATGTATCGTGACAATACGAAACGAGCTGCCCTTCTTTGGACTCTTTCGATGTCCTCCGTCAAACCCACCTGATAAGGATCCCATACTGGGCAGCAATACTCCAAAAATGGACGGACAAGCGTAGTGTATGCAGTTTCTTTTGTAATTCTGTTGCATCTTTGAAGAGTTCTGCCAATAAAACGCAGTCTCTGGTTCGCGTTTCTACGTGTTCTTTCCAATTTAAGTCTGAAGTAATAGTAATTCCTAGGCATTTTGTGGAGTTTACGGCCTTCACGTTTGATTGATTTATCTTGTAAAGAAAGTTTAACGGATTTTTTTTCGTACTCATGTGGGCGACTTCACACTTTTCATTATTTAGAGTCAATTGCCAATTTTTACACCATAGTGATATCTTATTCAGATCGTTCTGTAGTTGGCTTTGGTCTTCAGATGATTTTACTAAACGATAAATGACGGCGTCATCTGCAAAAAACCTAAGAGAGCTACTTAGATTTTCCCGTAAATCGTTTATGTATGTAAGGAACAGCAGAGAACCAATAACACTACCCTGTGGAACGGCCGATATCACCTCTGTTTTAGTCGATGCCTTACCATCGATTACTACGAACTGTGTCCTCTCTGACAGGAAATCCCCTACCCAATCGCAAATTTGGGTCGATATACCATAACGACGCTATGTGATTAAAAGCCGTTTGTGAGGTACGGTGTCAAAAGCCTTCTGGAAATCAAGAACTACCCTCTGTTCATCTTCTCATTCCCTTCTCTCTGTTCATCTTTTTGTTCCCTTCTCTCTGTTCATCTCCTCCAACCCCTATCTCTACCTCTTTCCATCTTTCCCTTTCTCGGCCAATCCAAAATGTGCAAATGTGTGTAAAGCGCCATGGGACCAAACTGCTGTGGTCATTGGTCTCTCTTACACACTACTTAAACTAAGTTATTCCGAAGACAACACACACACACACACACATGACGGAGGGAGGACTCGAACCTCCGGTGGCAACAGCCGCACGTTCCACGACATGGCGCCTTAGACCGCACGGCTAACCCCGGTAACAAAGCGTTACTACATAAATAGTTACTTTCTTCTTGTCTTGAAGATGAAGTGTGCAAAGTTTATCGCAGTTAGATGAACCGCACAGTAGCTCATAAATTACGAACAAACGTGATGCGACAGTTCTTTACGCGTATGTGTTTATGACGTCAAATCTAGTAATCTATTATTCGTACAATGAAATAATTTTTTTGGTACATTCATTGGTATAAATGGATACTGTGTGAAAAAAAATATGTGCCGAATACATTCAGTAGTAAAGAAGTAGTAATTTTAAACATCATTCATAATGCGGCAGTTTTTCCCGTATCTCAGTGTTCATGAAGTCATATTTCCTGAACTATGATATAACTATGCATGTAACCTTCGCGAAAGTGCAATCAGTTATGTTGATAATGTGACAGTGTTTCTCGTAGTCGGATGAACGACATGGAAGCGTATAAAATACGAAGAAACAAAGAAACATTCATTGTTTCTTATATATTCGGTCGATGTGGTGTCTGTTCTTTTGGGCTGCGGTGGAATGGCCGAGCGGTCTTAGGTGCCTTGATTCGGGTCTCGCGGTTGCTCCCCGTCTGAGGTTCGAGCCCTCAGTCGGACATGTGTGCTATCCTTCGCATAGCTTAGTTTACGTTCGCTCAAGTAGTTTGAAAGCCTAGAGACTGATAACCTTGGTAGTTAAGTCTTCAAGATTTACAAACACTTGAACATTTGTTCTTTCGGACAGACACCACAAAGTAAGTTCCGTTTGCTTATATACAACTATCGTGTGCAGATACAAAAAAAAATAATTATTGCACGAGAATCTATAAGTGTTAAACATAGCTTCCGCAATTTTGTAGGCACTTCACATAGCGTGCCCTAGATGAGAAACTGACATGGACCCCTCACATTTGGAATATTTGCTCCAAGGCAAAAGGTACTTTAGTAAGTACCAGGAGAGCTTGTGGCAAAAATTGGGGCCTGAGCCCCAAGGGTATGCACTGGATATACACCACAGTGATTAGACCCAGGATCACCTATGGGGCGGTCGTGTGGTGGAAGAAGGTAGAACAGCAGATTGCTGCTAAGGAGCTTGGTAAGGTGCAGAGACTAGCCTGCTTAGCCATAACAGGCGGAATTAGCAGCACACCAACTGCTGGGATGGAAACCATGCTGGATATGCCCCCATTACACCTTTGGGTCAAGATGGAGGCAGCAGCTGGTGCATACAGGCTCAAAACTGGTAACAAATGGAACTATTTGGGATATCCAGAATCACATACTAAAATAGTGAGTGAGGTAAATATAGGAAAGGTTGGGGAAATGCCAGCCGACTATATTATAACCCCATACTGCTTCAACAAGCCCTTCAGTATAACAATTGGAAGTAGGGAGCAGTGGGAGAAAATAGTTCGACACCGTACGGGGGATATTGTCTGGTTCACTGACGGGTCGAAATCGGACCAAGGCGTTGGGGCCGGGGTATACGGGGTGCAGCCAAGACTGGAGGGCGTCATCTCTCTAGAAAAACTGGCCTCAGTATTTCAGGCCGAAATCACTGCCATCAGGGCATGTGTGGAGGAGAATTTGCGTAGGTGCTACAAAGATCGTAGCATCTACATCTATTCAGACAGCCAGGCAGCCCTGAGATCACTGGCAGCTCCTGCAACAAGGTCTAAAATTGTTGCAGAATGTCACAGGGTTCTGGTGGAGCTAGGGGAAAGCAATAGAGTAAACCTATTGTGGGTCCCTGGCCACTCGGGGATCAGTGGCAACGAACATGCCGACAGATTAGCCAGGATGGGGGCAAAGTCTCCATTTATTGGACCGGAACCTGTCCTGACAATCACCAAGGCAATGATCAAATTGGAGCTACGTAACTGGCTCAGAAGACAGCACGTAGAATATTGGACCAAAGTCCATCAACAAAAACATGGCAAGGTAATGATGCCGAAACCATGTTTTAAAAGAAGCTCTGCAATCCTGGGCCTGAACAGGAGAGAGATTAGACTCATGGTTGGATTGCTAACAGGCCATGGGAATTTCAAAAAACACCTACATACAATGGGAATAACAAAAAAGGACCCTAAATGTAGGATCTGTGATGACGGTGATGAAACTGCATCGCATCTAATCTTCGAATGCATTGCATTGGAGAGTAAAAGGCACAGAACATTTGGGACAACCAGCCCCGAAGAAATTGTGTCTAATAAATAACTGGTAAAGGGATTCCTTGCACTGTTCAAGGGCAGTGGTTGGCTTTACTAGATATACAGGGAGCGATACCGCACAATAAACTTAGTTTCGGTGCGGGCAGTGGCGGGTTCGACCAAGACTATTTTGGCTTCCCTGGAAAAATCAAATCAATCAAATCACATAGCGTGACACACCTTCTTGTATGTCTTCCTCATAGAAGTTTGCCGCCTGTTTTCAACCATGGGCTAACATCTTCTTTCAGCTCGTCATCATCGTTGAAGTAGTGACCACCAAGTACACATTATAGGTGTAAAAAGATGTGAAAATCGCTAGGAGCGTGGTCCGCGCTGTACGGAGGATGATCAAACACGTCCCGGTGTAATTCCCGGGAACATTGTTTGGTCACATTGGTCGTGTGAGGTCGGGCATTATCGTGGAAAAAATCAACACCTTCTGACGGTAACCCTCGGCGCTTGTTCTGTGTTGCGCGGCACAATTTCTTAATGGTTTAGCAGTAACCATGTGCATTGACTGTAAGGTAAGATCGAGTAAGAAATCAATCAGCAAAATGCCTTTTCTGTCCCAAGAAACGATGTGCATGACTTTTCGAGGTGTCAGTATTTCCTTAGGCTTAACCTTCGTTGAGGATGAAGTGTGCCTCCATTCCATCGATTGCCGTTTTGTTTCAAGGGTGTCGTACATGACCTAAGTTACATCCCCCGTGACTATTCGAGAAAGAAAACATCGCCTTCTTAATTGTAGCGTGTGAAATACTGAAGTGCACTGCCCATCCGTCGTTTTTTGTGTTGTTCAGTAAGAATTTTGGGTACCTAACGTAGGAAAGTTTTCGAAATACAGTTTTTCAGTAACAATTTCATGAATTAGTGATCGTGAGATTTGGGGAAATTCCACAGCAAGGGCACTAACAAGGAAAGTACTTGGGCTCAAACAAACACAAATACACCAAAATCGTATGAGAGATAATGTAAAGATCTCTTATTGCACTAGTGATACTCCCGCATCTGCAAAACTCTGCAGTCGTCCGTTAGAGGCCTCTGCGTGTGCCTTACCACATTGCACTTTGACCTGTCGGTTCGCCAGTAGGGACGGTGCAGTGTGCCTCCGAAGTTGCGTTTTGTGATGTTATTTGTGTGGTGAAGCGTCAGATGGGGCTGCGATTGCTAGTCAATCCTGCTAATGTATTGCGATTAGTTGAGATGAAGTTATTAAGAATCCTTCTTCGTGAAGATGGTATTAGTGTAGAAAATGAATCATTTGCATGCTTCCTCGTATCTGTTATGGTACAGAAATATGAGCATAAGTTAGATACTGTTGTTACAAACTCATAATAATGATAATAGGGATAATGACGAACAACTCATTGCAAGCGGTAGTGCTACGGTAAGTGCGGGAAGAGGCGATGGAAGCAGTGGCAGTGAATACCAACAGTCTTTCGGGAAGAAGATTAAAGTTGCAACTATCATCACGGCGTTTGATGACAATTCGCTAGAGAACATGTACGATGATTATTACATAAGTTATAATTAAGATATCTGCATTACGTATGGCGTCTACAATTGCATCTACAGTGCTCTATAGACCATGGTTGCAGAGCTTTGCAGAAAAACGACACCCACCAGCACATTGAGGTGTACGTAGAGATCCTGTAACCAAACGTTCATACAGATATGTTTGTTCGAGCCCATGTACTTTGCTTGCGATTGTGCTTAATATTCTATTCAATTGTGTGAACCAGTTCATCAGTAACCACAGACAGGCGTCTACTTCGTTCTTCATCGTGCACTTGATCACGTCCTTCATTGAATAACCTGACCCCTTTTCTAACAGTTGAATCACACACATAATTTTGTCCGTTAACCTCGCAGATTTACCGATGAATAACCTTTGGTTTAACTTTCATTGCATTCAGGAAACGAATCACAGATCTGATTTCACCCACAGCGGCATTTTCATTTACGGCTGACATTATAAAGAAGCACTACAAAGCAGCAGCGATCTGAAAATGGCGTACATGTCTTCTCCTCGAGTCAGAGTAACTGCCGCGCATGCTCGTAACTGCGATAATAGCACTGCCGCGGATGGAAATAGAAACTGAACTTCCTTTCTGGATTACTCTCGTATTTATAAGCGACGACGCCGTAAGGTTCATCTACTTCACCGCAGATGCGACAATAACGTTAGAGCACGTACGGGAATCCGAAATGGTGAGTACAAGAGGACATGAACGATAGGGGCGCTATGGGCGTAATGTGGGACATGTGGTTATTTGAGGCGAGCGCGGGTATTTAACGGAAAACCGAACGCGGCGGCTCAGAATGCTCGGTCAGAGGGCTCTAAAAATCCGAGGCAAATACTCCACGAATAACCCAGAACGAACATGAACAACATGACCGCGACTGCTAGCCCAAACCTGCGGGAGAGTGGAGTTTTAATGCCAGCCCGGCTCACATTTTCACTTGTCGCCATTAGGTACTTTCAATGCCCTGGTGCAGCTAAAGTCATCCCTGTCCTTCCTCATCCGCCTTCCTTCCTCCCCTTCATAAGATACCTGCCAACTGAATCGTGTGTGCGAATCTTGATTGACCGATCCATATTGAAATACGTACGGCCTGTAGACTCAAAGTGCCTGGTGCTGATAGACTGCACGACGTGATCGTCAGAACTGCAACGTGGTCATCAAGTGTGTGACTCACAGGAAGTAGCCTAAAGCCCGTTTTAAACGATCAACGAACTTGTAATAGATTACTAACAAGTTGCGTTAATGGCGGCCTTCAGTCGTTTGAACGGCTGCACTAGTATGATCGCGGCTAGTATCGAAGCGCGATAATTATAGCGATAAAGAAATAGGACGAGTTCTAAATTCTGTACTACTGGGTTCACTGCGCATGCGCGAGCTAGCAGCTGTCTGCTGCAGTCGCCGCTCCAGTTAGTCCGCCATTTTCTTTCGCATTTACGTATATTTTGCGTAATGTCGAAATTTATTATCAGAATGTATTACAAAATGTATTTCTAATGACGGCATTCACACTGTCCGTCACCAGACCGTCACCTAACGTCAACGTCACGTTAAGTTTTCTCAAGTAGATTGTTTTGATTGAACGGTCGTCTGCTGACATCGGAAGTCAACCTATTTTCGTCACGCGATTTTCATACTGTAGTCGACAATTACACAGTTTGCACGCAAACTTGTCTTATTAATCTTTAGTTTATTATTATACTTTGGTTTAACGGTAAATTGCAAATGTTTCATGACGACTTAAATATTTATCTCAATTATTGTCCATCGAAAAGCGAGGTCGTACATCTGAAACCGAAAAATGGTTTATGATTTGCAATATCATAACAGAAAAGACTGAAGCCAATTGTTTATTTGAATAAGATTGTAATCTGATGATGCAGTTTTCATTAAATAGCATTTTAAATGAAAAAGTCAGTCCAAATGAAAGACAAAAATTCAGTTGTGCATGAGGTGATTAAAAATGTCATTGGGCAAATCGTAGTGGATAAAGTAAAGAAGGTCTATTTATGCTCTTATAAATATTGCTTGATGTGTTCATAAGTTTATTTTTTTTTTTCGCTTGAAAATAGATGTGAATGTTTTGAAATGTTGTTTCACTACCCAGAACTTTACCACACAAAGTTGACCAAAAACATCGATTGCAAGGTTTTCTTTGGCCGTCAATAACATTTAGCGTTGTTTCCTCATAAACTATGACTTCTTACATAACAAATCGGCTTTTATAACCTCACTTTCAACATCGGGTATTACTGTTCTATTACGTTTATCGTCTAAACACGCTGCCACAAGATCTTGCTTGAGTTTGTAGTTCACCGCTAATACGCTAGGAGCGCTTCAGTAGACTATTATCTATCTTGTTCTCCTTCGTTCACCGTTTAAAAAGGGCTTAAGCGTAGGCTTTAACATCCCGTTGACAGTGTGGTCATTAGAGACGGAGCTCACGCTAGGATTGTTTCTGTAAATGGGGAATGAAATCGACCGTGCCCTTTCAATGAAACCATCCCGGCATTTCCCTAGAGTGATTTAGACAAATCACGGAAAGCCTATATCTGGTTGGCCCACATGCGAGTCCAGTGTGTTACCATTCGTTATTAATTCCCGCTCCTTATGTGATGCAGGCGGGCGGGTTAAGAGCTTCTGCCCTATATCGCCTTATCTTATGTAATACTGTTTTGGCACTACTTATTGTATGGGTTGGGACTAAATACTAGGGGTGAACCTCTGTTTTTCCCAATTGGGAAGCTTCGGTATTCACCTTACAGCCAACAGGGAACCACGGAAACCTGGGCCACAGCTGCTGGTGTTTCCACCTGGTGCTTCTATTTTCTTCCACTGTTTTTGGTTGTAGTTCTCTTCTTCGTGTCTCCTGTATGAGAAGCCTCTGGAATCGTCTTCTCGTTGGTCTTTGGCTGCTCCTACGGTCGGCCGGTGTCTCGATTTGTCGGACTTCTCGGCGAACAATTATTGAAGATTGACGGCTGGTTGATATCTCTCGTGTTCGATCTTACCTTCTTAGACCTCTGGCATCTGGCAACATACGTCGATCGTCCTCAGCGAGGATGTCTGGGTCGATCGATTTCTTACCACTGCACCACCTCGCTCGGTGTGTGTGCCTCGAGTTAGCAGTGCTACGATTCAGCTTATAGAATTATGCGATTGAAGACAAAATAACACGTTATGTGCCTCAAGTTTAGCTCTCTTTATTCTTTGTTTCGTTCTCTTTGGCTATGTTCCCGCACGTGGAGGGTCGGCTCTGTGTTAAATTCGGATTTGGCGTGTTAATATTTTCTGGGTGGCCGGATGCCCTTCCTGTCGCCACCCAATGCCCCCCCCCCCCCCCCCGTAGGAAACGTGTACCCCAAATGTCTGTGTATAGTGTTATATGTGTGAAAGTGTAAAGTGTTACGAAATGTTTGCGAATCGTGTAACTGAGGCGGGACTAGGAGACCAGTCCGGCATTCATTTAGGGGGAGGTGGAAAACCGCCTAAAATCAACATCCAGGGTGTATTTTAGGGTGTATTTTAGGTGCAATTCTTAAGTTCAGATTCTTTTTAAAACCTGAAGTGTACTTTATCAGTTTAACAAAAATTATATTTTCAGGGGCTAACTGTAGCTCTGAAGTTACAGGAATAATTTTAGAACTCAATCATTGACATTATGGCCATAATATTAAAGGTAGAAAAAAATTCTCTTAACGTGTGAACTATAGGAGTTTTTACCTATATAGGAAATTGCAAATTGAAAAGCGGTAGATTTAACTATAAGTTCTGTTTGCAGGAGTTTGCATTTTAGTGATGTTCAATGTATTTGCTTCTTTGAGTCAAATTTCACCGCGTATTGATTAAACGCAAGTGAACCGAACTGTGACCAGCTAGCTTCACCATTAAGTTATTTCAGGATACTGATGTCTGATACTCTCTTTTTATTTTTACATCTTATATAGGTCGCATCGTTAGGTGGTCCTCACAGGTGTTCTCTACGTCCAATACGTCTCCGTTCTTCGAAAGCAGCTTTCCCTTGCAATGATCCTGTTTTCGGCGTAAGCACATCCACAGCTTATTATCGCGTAACCATTGTAGTGGGAAAAAGGCCTTGCCCTTGGCCGTTTTAATAACTTCCATACTGACGGTCGTACTACAAAATGCGAAAGCGACCAGTGTGCATATGTCGGGACACCGTCCACCGAGTTCTCGGGCCGGGTGGCAGGGAGGGAGGGGGAGGGGGAGGAGGAGGAGACAGGGGCAGCCGACCCTTCGGAGCAGGTAAAAGTGTGGCAAGTGTCCGGCGTGGCAAGTGTCCGGACACCTGGCCGACACTCTGAACTCGTTCGTTAATCCGCCGGGCGGATTCGAACCGGGGACGGTACGCCTCCCCGTCTCCGAAAGCGGTGCGTTACACCGCACGGCTAACCGTTGTGCTCTCTTTATTAACAAATAAAAATACAGCGGACAGCAAGTGAACTTCTAAGTCCAAGCATGGACTTTAACTTGTCTGTCACCATTGCACTTCTCCAACACCACTTTGAGTATTCATTTATTTATCTACATCTACACACATACTCCGCAATTCACCGTAAGGTGCGTGGCGGAGGGTACACTGTACCACTACTAGGCATTTCCTTTCCTATTCCACTCCCAAATTGAACGAGGAAAAAAAGAATGCCTATATGCCTCCGTACGAGCCCTAATTTCTCTTCTCTTGTCTTTGTGATCTTTACGCGAAATGTAAGTAGGCGGCAGCAAGATCGTACTACACTCAGCTTCAAATTCCGGCCCTCTAAATTTACTTAAGAGAAATTCACGAAAAGAACGTCGTCTTTCTTCCAGCGATCCCCAATTGAGTTGCCGGAGCATTTCCGTGACACTCGCGCATTGGTCGAACCTACCGGTAACAAATCTAGCTGCTCGCCTCTGAACCGCCTCTATGTCTTCCTTCAAACCGATCTGCTGCGGGTCCCAAATACTTGAGCAATACTCAAGACGTGGTCGTACAAGCGTTTTATACGCGGTCTCCTTTACAGGTGAAGTACATCTTCCCAAAATTCTCCCAATAAACCGAAGTCGGCTGTCTGCCTTACTCACAACTGTCCTTACATGCTCGTTCCATTTCATATCGCTCTGCAATGTTACGCCTAGATATTTGAACGACGCGACAGCATCAAGAAGCTCATTACTAATGCTGTATTCGAACATTATAGGATTGTTTTTTTCTACTCATGCGCATAACCTTACATTTTTCTACATTGAGAGCTAGCTGCCATTCTTCGCACCAACTAGAAATTTTGTCTAAGTCAACCTGTATGCTATTACAGTCAGTTACAGACGACACCCTCCCATACACCACAGCATCATCAGCAAACAGCCGCAAATTACAACTTACTCTGTCCATCAGATCATTTATATAGATAGAAAATAACTGCGGTCCTATCACACTCCCCTGGGGCACGCCTGACGATACACTCGTCTCTGATGAACACTCGCCGTCGAGAACAACGTACTGCGTTCTATTACTTAGGAAGTCTTCCAGCCAGTCACAAATCTGTGAACCTATTCCATAAGCTCGTATCTTCGTTAGCAGTTTGCAGTGTGGCACCGCGTCGAACGGCTTTTTGAAGTCAAGAAAAACACAATCCGCCTGTTGCCCTTCGTCCATGGCTCGCAAGATGTCGTGTGAGAAAAGGGCAAGCTGAGTTTCACATGAACGATGTTTCCTAAACCCGTGCTGATTCATGGAAAGAAGCTTTTCCGTTTCAAGGAAATTTACTATATTCGAACTTAGAATATGCTCCAAAGTTCTACATGAAAACGATGTCAACGATATTGGCCTGTAATTATGTAGGTCAGTTCTCCTTCCTTTGTTATACACGGGAGTCACCTGCGCTTTTTTCCAATCACTAGGAACTTTGCGCTGAATTAAAGATTCGCGATAAATGCAAGCTAAGTAGGGGGCCAACGCCGCAGAATAGTCTTTGTAAAACCGAACTGGTATTCCATCCGGACCAGCAGACTTTTTCGTATTTAGCTCTCTCAGCTGCTTCTCTACACCGGAAATACCTATTGCTATGTCCCCCATTTCGGAATTAGTACTTGATCAAATGATGGTATATTTGTGCGGTCCTCCTGCGTGAAAGATTTCTTAAAGGTTAAATTTAGAACTTCAGCTTTCCGTTTGCTTTCTTCTATTACTGCCCCGGAATGATCAACTAGTGACTGGACAGTGGGCTTTGACCCGCTTATCGATTTTACATAGGACCAGAATTTTTTCGGGTTCTCGGAAAGATCTTTTGCTAAGGTATGGCTGTGATAATTATTGTATGCTTCACGCATCGATCTTTTTATAGACGCACGAATCTCTACTAACTTTTGCCTGTCATCATTTGCGTGTTCTTTTTTAAATCGAGAGTGCAACAGCCTTTGCTTTCTCAGCATCTTTCTAACATTATTATTATACCACGGTGGATCTTTTCCATCCTTAAACCTCTTTACTGGAACATATTTCCCTAACCCTTTATTATAATGAATTTTTCGTTTATTACTAAAGTTGTGGAACCTTTCCGCTGAAGTGTACCGATGCACGCCTGCCATAGAATGCCCCGATAACAGTTTTGTTGAGAATGGCGAAGTGAATCGGCCGCGCCCTATCAATGGAACCATCTCGGAATTTGCGTGGAGTGATTTTTGGATAATTACGGAACACCAAAAACTGAATGGCCATGTGCGAATTTCAACTCCGGTCCTTCCGAATGCGAATCTAGTGTGCTAACCACGAGAACTGAAGGTAGAGCAGACGTGAATCTCTTACGCAGCATGTAATGGTGTATTGGTTCTGGTACGTAAAAGGCTTATTTACAGCTTACTGGTTTTCGTAATTTACATAAAAGCCAAGGAAACGGTAATAACAAGCGTGAATATATGACATAATAGACGGAGTAATTACCACTGTAGCTCTGCTCACTGCCACCGAAGGCATGCCAGTAGTGATGCAATACATTAGTTCGTAACGTTACACGGTAAGTTAGCAGATGGTGCAGTGTGAGCGAAATGTGAAAGGATACAGCTGAGGTAGGCAATTTGTTCGTTGCTGTCAAGGTATCACTTACCTGTGAAACTGGGGTTACTTGTACAGTGAAGGCAAGGTAAAGTCCAATTATAGCGTTACAATACCGTCTCACTGTTTTACTGGAGAGAAGGAATGTAACTATACTGACTAAAAAATATGTATATAACTTACGCTAATAAGAAAATTAAAATGTGATAGTATTACGACACGGAATAAATAGAACAGTAGAACATCTGTCAAAAAAGTGTACTCCTATCTACTGTAGTCTGAGTATGAGATAGGGTGGTAGTAGTATTCGCTTCTTCTCTGGAGTTGATAGTGTAGTAATACATTAATATTTTTTTTATAACTTGTGCGATGCTTGTCGTTGACTTCTGCCCTCTCTCTGCCAGCGTATCGATAAACATATGACAATTGTCACGTTCAATTTTTTTGCAACAAGCTGAAGGGAGAGAGCGGAACTGTTCGTCACTTACCTTCTTCTGCTTCATGTGCTTGGACGTGTCCCAATTCATGTAAGTGTGAGCTTAGTTTTTTTATTAATTTCAATAAACCCCCACAGTTAATATGAAATATCTTACTTACTTACAATCCCTTCCCCATTCTCACTAATTTTAAAGTTATTTATTTTCAGCAGATCCAGTGCTTCATAAAGTGATGCTCGGGTATTGTTGCTATTTGTTTCGCGATTGTACTAGAACATTCTCTGTGTAACTTTTATTTATTTCGTGTCTATGAATGGTTTATTACATTTTAATGCCTGCAGAAAAATCTTCGTAATGTTTATGAAGTACGATAATTTTGGAATTTTTAGCGACTATCATGATTAATTTTCAACACGGTCATAGAACAATAGTAAACGAAATGCACAATCCCAGCATCAATGTATCGAAGTAATATTCCAGTCATCTCAGCTAGAATCACTACAGAACATGACTGAAATGTTTGTACCGGCCCTCAATAAGGTAAAATTTAGATTCCGCCGACTTCTTCTGTAATGTTGCTTTCTGGTGTCGTATTTGCTACCGAAATTACGATCGCTACCATTTAATGGCGGAATCCAATAATTTTGTTTAAATTGTCCCTTCCTTATCAAAATTGCTTAGTAATCTCATTTAAAAATATTTCACTACCTGGTTAAATTTCATTTGCAGTCCCCAACCTTAACTTTAAAAAGCAACACCCATTTTCATACGGAAGCAGCATTACAATAGAATTGGTGACATTTCACAGCTGGTGGCTCACTATTTGTAAAAGGTCTCTCTGTAATTGTTGTGTAGGTAGCAGCATTACAATAGAATTGGTGACATTTCACAGCTGGTGGCTCACTATTTGTAAAAGGTCTCTCTGTAATTGTTGTGTAGGTAGCAAATACATCAATTAAAAGTTATATTTGTATTCAATCAAATAGTGTTTGAAAACCATCCGTGTCAGATACAAGCGTATTCTTCAGTCTTCAGTTGTTTGTGGACGATATTTGCAGTACTGGTAAGATGGAACCATAACAATGCGCCGCCATTTCACCTTCAATCCAAATTTGAATTGCCAGTGCTAACAGAGAAGGAACTCAGAGTGAAATAACCACAGAAATCAATGTGTGGCATTAAACAAAGTACGCACTTGGACAGTGGTCTATGGTTTGGGTCGCAATCTTTTTTGCATTAGGCTCCCAACTACCTTTCTGGAATAATGCTGACACAGCAATTTCTAACATAAAAATTATACTTAATGTTGTTGTTGTTGTGGTCTTCAGTCCGGAGACTGGTTTGATGAAGCTCTCCACAGTACCCTATCCTGAGCAAGCCTCTTCATCTCCACATAAGAACGGCAACCTACATCTGTCTGAATCTGCTTACTGGTATCCATCTCTTGGTCTTCCTGTGCGGTTTTTACCCCACTTCCTTCCAACGCTAAATTCACAATTCCTTGATGTCTAAGAATGTGTCCTACCAATCTATCCCTTCTTTTAGTCAACGTATGCCAGAAATTTCTTTTCTCCCCAATTCTGTTCAGTACCACCTCATTAGTTACGCGATCCACCCACCTAATCTTCAGCATTCGTCTGTAGCACCATATTTCAAAAGCCTCAATCCTCTTCATGTCCGCACTGTTTATCGTCCATGTCTCACTCCCATACAAGGCAACACTCCATACAAATGCCTTCAGAAAGGACTTCCTTAGACTTAAATCAATATTCGATGTTAACAAATTTCTCTTTTTCAAGAACGCTTTTCTACCCATTGCCATTCTGCATTTTATATCCTCTGTACTGCGACCATCATTTGTTATTTTACTGCCCAAGTAACAAAACTCATCTACCTCCTTTATTGCTTCGTTACCCAATCTAATTGCTTCAGCATCACCTGATTTTCTTACACTGCACTCCATTACCCTAGTTTTGCTCTTGTTAATCTTCATCTTATATGCACCTTTCAGCACACTGTCCATTCCGTTCAATTGCTCTTCCAGGTCCTTTGCTGTATCTGACATAATTACTATGTCGTCGGCAAAAAGCAAAGTTTTTAATTCTTCACCCTGAACTTTAATTCCTTCTCCAAATTTCTCCTTGCTTTCCTTTAGAGCTTGCTCAATGTACAAATTGAATAACATTGGAGAAAGGCTACAACCCTGTCTTACTCCCTTCCGAACCACTGCAACCCTTTCATGCCCTTCAACTCTAACAACCGCTGTCTGGTTTTTGTACAAGTTGTAAATAACCTTACGATCCCTATATTTTACTCCTGCTTGCTTCAGAACTTGAAAGAGTTTATTCCAATCAACATTGTCCAAAGCCTTCTCCAAATCTACAAAAGCTAGAAATGTAGGTTTGCCTTTTCTTAATCTATCTTCTAGGATAAGCCGTAAAGTGAGTTTAATATGAAAACGAAATTAGTATTATTGCAAATGTTTTGCTGAGTAAGGCTTTCAAAAGCGGTGAAGTAAACATACATAATTTTTTTTCTCCAGTAAAATATAATTTTATACAAATTAAATGGCAAGCTCAATGATATTTGTCTTTCTGTTAATTTTGCTTTCTATATCTTCTGAATTGAAACTTGTTAGTTTTAGGCGTAAATCGTTCATCACCCAGAGCTCTTTTTACGCAAACCAAACTAGAAAATGCACGCTCGCATTATTAGGTAGTAGTGGATTCCAATACTGAACCTAGTCATCCGATACGGGCGATCCAGTCCAAAGTCCATGTGCGCATTGTGAAATAAATAGGAAAAATAAATATAGCATAAAATAACACGAACCGCCATTATAAACAAGGCTACACACGCTAAACAACAACAACATGATGTATGATCTCTTGGAGACAAAGTACGAGGGTTGGAAGTTAAATAGTGGCAACTATTTATTCACAACCGATACAAAACCGTTACATGTTTGCACCTGCTACTGTCCTTCACAGTAGTCACCAGTGCTCTGTAGAACCCGTTGCCAGCGATGTGGAAGACGTAGTATACAGTTAGCAGAACATTTTCTGTTGATGGTTAGAACGAAGCTGTCTACTGCTTGTCGACTCTCTGTATCAGTTCTGAAGCGAATACCAGAAAGTGGTTCCTTCATCTTCGGAATCAAACTAAAGTCCCAAGGACTTACGTCTGGGGAGTATGGTGGATGGTACAGTACTTCTCAGTCCCATCGACCGAACAGAGCAGCCACAGCTCGCGGTGTATGCGCCCGCTTATTCTCATGCAAAATGATGGGTGGGTTGTGCAAAAAGTGTTGCCGCTTCTTTCATATGGCGTCGATCACTGTCCACTAAGGCGGCAACAGTATGCATTTCTTCTTCAGAGACGCTGTAATCTAACATTTTGGAACTGATTCTCCTACTCATCTGTATCACCTTACATTTTTCTACTTCAGCGCTAGTTGCCATTCCTCACACCACCTAGAAATTTGCTCCAAGTCATCCTGCATCCTACTACAGTCATTCAATGACGACACCCTATTGTACACCACAGCATCATCAGCAAACAGCCGCAGAGTGCAACTCACTCCGTCAGATCATTTATGTAGATAGAAAATAATAGTGGTCGTATCACACCTTCCTGGGGCACGATACCGTAGTCCCTGATGAACACTTTCCATCGAGAACAACGTACCGGGTTCTATTACTTAAGTAGTTTTCGAGCCCCTCACATACCAGGCGTGTCCAGAAAGTAAGTTCCGTTTCAATTTATCTCCGCTGCAGCGCTGCGATTGCAGTTCCGCACATGCGCTGTAGACGATGTGTATCACGGAGAAGAACGTGCGCCATTTGGAGATCGCTGTCACTTACGTACGCTTTGTTGTGCTTGTTTGAAATGTCGGCGCTGATTGCAAATCCCGCCGCCTGTAAAATCAGGTCGGTGATTCAGTTTCTGAATGCGAGGAAAGTGAAACCAAGTGAAATTTATCGGCAAATTTGCGATGTTTACGGACCAAATGCGATGAGTGATTCGATGGTGAGACGATGGGTCCTACAGTTCACTGGCGGGCGTAGTTATGTGCACGATGAAGAACGAAGTGGGCGTCTACCTTTGGTTACAGAAGAACCGGTTCACGCTATTGATGACAAGATCCAGGAAAACCGTAGGTGTACAATTAGTGCTCTCGCCGTGGACTTCCCCCAAATTACACTGTTTCCAACTGATTGAAGTCACAGGCGGCAGATTTCTATGAAGAAGGTATAGAAAACCTGGTGCCACGCTATGACAAATGCCTGCAAAATTTCGGCAGTTATGTGGAAAAGTAGTCTAAGAGTTGTAGAATTTTGTGCAATAAAAATTTCTTCTGTATCTGTGTACAATTTCATTTTATTACCAAATGGAACTTACTTTCTGGACGCGCCTCGTATTTCGATACCTATTCCATACGCTCGTACTTTCGTTAGTAGTCTGTAGTGCGGTACCGTGTCAAACGCCTTTCGAAAATCGAGAAATATGCAGTCTGCATGTTGCCCTCCATCCACAGCACGCAAGATGTCTTGAAAGAAAAGGGCAAGCTTGGTTTCGCACGATCGATGCTTCCTAATGCCATTCTCATGCATGGACAGAAGCTTTTACGTCTCAAGGAAATTTACCATATTTTACTTCATTCCTCTACGTCTCGCAAGTCATCCTCCTTGTAATGACGCACTCCCAGGCTAGACTAAAGTTGCCGGTCTGTGTTTTGCTGTGCTGCATTTTAGGCACTGGAATGTTAATCCACGGAAATTTCACAAGCTGGATGTTATCGCAGTACATAAACGGTTTTATGGGATTTGCTGGCAGCGAGCTGTATGAAGTAGCGGCAGACTCATTTCCGTTTCTCCAGAATCTTCTCAGGGAAAGGCGTTGCGTCAACGAGACCACGGCTGATTCTTTCTGCCGTTCTGCTCCAACCGAGTTAGCTGTCCGTCTCTAATGGACTCTTCGTGGGCGTGACGTTAAAAACGTCTGCCTCTCTTTCTTCTTCCGTAGAAATTGCGCAAACTGCATACCGTAGCAATTAAATGTACGCGCCGTCCATTTTCTTATTCAAACAGCTGCGGAGCAACTGTTCATCGTAGCACGTCAAAAGCAGTCGAAAGTAATAAAAGGGAAAGTGAATATTAATTGTTAGAGGTCTCTGGAGTCGTTATGTCTCATAGTCGTCAAGTTAAACTGTTGCGCACGATTCGAGGTGAGCGGTACTTCGTACTTTCACCCTGCGTCTACATAAAACTTTACGACGGTTTAAATATAATCGATATTCCCGTTTCCTGGATTCATCTTGCTAGAACAGATTTCGTTTATGTTTATATTTCCGATCTGATCTTGGTTCAATATCTGCTTGAAGTCATTAACGCGATACGAACGATTAGGAACCATTCTTCAGCTTAATCTTACGATGCTACGGGCGATTCTAAAAAAAAAAAAAAATGTTTGTAAAGCTTATGGGACTTAACTACGGGGTCATCAGTCCCTAAACTTACAAACTACTTATGAACTACTTACGAACTAGGACGCCACAAATATCCATGCCCAGGGGGGATTCGAACCCCCGACCGTAGTGGCCATGCAGACCGTGACTGAAGCGCCTCAGTCCCCTCGGCCACCGCGGCCGGCACGGGCGATTCTAAGATTACCTAGTGTCATAGAATTAGTAATCACGCTTACTACAATTCAAAACATCCCTCTCGCTTTACAGCCTTCTCGTGCACCCCATTGCCCAAAGAAGCGATTTTTCGGAATCATTTACAATGTTTATTTCCTTTTCAGTAATACCAAAATAGTTTTCTATTCTGTTTCGTCATTGATTGCTTTCCTGGGTCACTTAAGCTACAGTTTCAATTTTGTATTTTCTTCTGGAATTACTTGATTTGCGTTGTGTTTTTTTTTTTTTTTTTTTTTTTTTTTTTTTTTTTTTTTTTTTTTTTTTTTTTTGCAAGTCTTTAACGCAGTGAGTTTCCTCTATAACTCTGCAGACGTCTAGCTGTTCACTATTTCTAAGGATGCTGATCTTCTAGATCCACGCGTTGCTCGTTTCATATTACTTCCACACTTTGAATGAACACAGTAAAGGGTAGCCGGCCGCGGTGGCCGAGGGGACTGAGGCGCTTCAGTCACGGTCTGCACGGCCGCTACGGTCGGGGATTCGAATCCCCCCTCGGGCATGGATATTTGTGCCGTCCTAGTTCGTAAGTAGTTCATAAGTAGTTTGTAAGTTTAGGGACTGATGACCCCGTAGTTAAGTCCCATAAGCTTTACAAGCATTTGAACATTTGAGTAAAGGGTATATTACACGGAGCGTATTTGGTCGCTATTCGCTGGCGTCTGTAGTCGCTCGGCGTATGCGCGAATAGCAAATGAATGCGCTGACGCAATGACACGCAGCGACTTCAGACGCTAGCGTCTTCGTAAAAACAACTGAAACGTGTCATAGCATATAACACATTGCTTTGGCAGTTAGGTGATACCAAACAGTTCTTTTTCCCGCCAAACAAAATATCAAGTGCAATTGTAATCAAATTTCTGGAAATTTATCAAAGTTTTCCAGTATTACAGAACATAAATGATTATTTAAATACTAAACTTAAAGACATTCAATTTAACCAACTGTTTGACGAATGACGAATTGAAGACCGAAGATCTCTTGTGGGATATGGATACCAAACATCTGAAAACAAAAATCAAAACAATAAAATATCTTCATTATATTTCTGTAGGCAAAAGGATCTCCACACAATAATTCTCTCAAAAAATTTGCAGAAGCACTATATTTATCCCTCCTCCCAGTTCACCTTCTTATCCATTTTCTTTTATTTTTTCCTACCTTTTCCGTTTTGATTTTGGTAGATTGTTCTTTTAAGACTCTTGCGAGAAACACAAAACCAGCATTTATTACTTCCTTCGACATTTTGACTCGACTGGTGGCTACTTTATACGCTACTGTACACGACACGGGGCGACCAACACTTGCGAGCGACCAAAAACGCCAGCGACCAGCGTCTAAAGTAGCCCACCCTTCAACTTCAGACGCTCACGTTTCTGAGCAGCGACTTTGTTCGCTGTCCTTGTTTACACGGAGCGAATTTAGCAGCTGCGACCAAATTCGCCAGCGACTAGCGACAAAATACGCTCCGTGTAATATAATCCTAAGAGAGTCACATTGTGTTCCATAGCGTATTTATAAATATTGTAACATGTACGAATTTGTGTCACTTTTTCTGGTAATGTAAAATTTCTTTTGTTTCTTCATATGTCAAAATACATTACGTTTGAGTCTCCGTTTAAATGTAATAATCAGGCCAAAGAAAATACAATACTGTGACAGTCATAAAACAACACAATACAAAGATTTTAAAAAAAGTCTTTAGCTGCCTTTCAACAGCCTTGGGAAGATGCCACACTGAGAAGTGGTATCCACTCTGCTGTTGACTAGTGATGAACTACTCTGTTCCACACTTTGCAGCAAACTATAACTCGGCTGTAACACGTAATTCACGTAAACACGACAGCGACAAACGGTATTCGTTTTTTCCGGAAGATGTGTTGCATGTAAACGTAGTGCATGTTGTTGCAAAGTAGGCCTGAACTCTTCCAGGAATCGGTTACACGGCGTGCGTAATGAGAGGTAACGGGCAGAGTCACTACGCTACAGTTGGGTCGGCATAAGTTGATCCCTGGCAGCTTGCATTGATGTCGCAAGCTTTCTAAACGAGGTATAAACAGCTTCAAACTAAAACACCAATATGGAGTTGTCATACAGACACAGATGAAATTGCATAACTGGAGGACTGATGACAGTAGGCGCATGTAAGTGTTACAACGATATTACTGCAACTGTCGGGAATCAACTTACAGCGACTCAACTATAGTACTGAGTGCGTAAGTTAAGAATTACCGTCTGACGTGAGGCGTGCAAGCGGAACCCGTGCGGTCATGGAATCACCAATAGAGGGCTCAACGTTCTGAGCCTAGAACTCAACAAAGTAGAAGAAACATGAACGAACGACAGCAAAGAACCGATCTACCGTAATTATTATTAATAATAAAGTGTGGTGTAGTGGTCAACGCGACTGTCTAGTAAGCAGTAGGACACAGGTTCGAATTCCGGCTGGGCGTAACTTTTCGACTTTCCCAATTGTTGTAATTCAATTCCAACTGGCAGCTAACGTCGTAAATACCTTCGTATATCGCAATAACACTGTCAACAAAACTAAATATTTCGCAAAAGATTTGCAAAAATTGACCTTTTCACAAACTGTAGCACGTTAGGTACTAGGCGCAAAAAAAAAAAAAAAGTAATTTTAGAAAGCATAAAGGAGAACAACGGTTGTAACGACGGTTAATATAAAAATTAAAACAGTCTAGCTCGTAGAATTGTTATTTTTATTTCATGACCGGTTTCAGTCAACTTAGATCATCTTCAGGTGACTAGCACCATGATGGCAGCTGGTTGCTGTGGACACGGCGAGCAGCACAAACATGGTCTGCTCCACATTTCTGCGATCTAGAGTGTTTCACTTTTAATTTTAGCTGGAAAAACTGTAGTAATCAAATTTATAGAGAATTTTGTGCTCTTTCAAAAAGAAAGTAGACGTCAAGGCGGTAGGAGCAACATAATCTCTGCTTAAGAAAAATAAAAGAAGTAAAGTATTTTATCCATGATGGATGTGGTTCAACTCCGTGACTGTTCCTATTACAATGTTAAGACTAAAACCCTCCATCTGTCACATTAAAGATTGTATTGTTTATTTACAACACGACCGGTTTCGGGCTTGCTCCCATCATCAAGTGCAGTTTGTTGGTGGAGTTCAGTGTTTGAAAATTAATTATGTGGTATTAATTACAGTAAAAGCAACTGCAGGTGGTGAGATGACGTGTACTAAAACACTGTTTTACTTACATGTAAATTTAGCATCCAAATGACCGAAATTTCCAAAGTTTTTTTATCACACAAAGTTAAGCGGACAGAAATTTTGTTGGCAAAACTTGTTTTTCCAGCGATTCCAACTGTTTGAACGAGTTAGGGGAAAAAAAAAAAAAAAAAAAAAAAAAAAGCTTCCACACTGACAAGGTGTGACTGACAATTTGACAAGACTGTATCGCTATGCCTGACTTCTGCGCATCCGTGTACGTTTCCGTACAGCAGCCACTCACGGTGGCGGTCATCAAGCGAGGTGGTGCAGTGGTGACAATGGACAGAGCACGACGGTTCAAACAACCCACCTCGCCGGCCGCGGTGGCCGAGGGGACTGAGGCGCGCCAGTCACGTTCTGCACGGCCACTACGGTCGGGGGTTCGAATCCCCCCTCGGGCATGGATATTTGTGCCGTCCTTAGGATAAGCTAGTTGATAAGTAATTTGTAAGTTTAGGGACTGATGACCCCGTAGTTAAGTCGCATAAGCTTTACAAACATTTGAACATTTTTGAACAACCCACCTCCGGCCACTGTGGCGTCCTAGCAAATGAAATTTAAAAAATTCTAACTATACTGTACTCTTACTTGAACTGAAATTAGCTGAACTATTATATAATGCATTATGATATCCTTTTTATTTCAAATACATAGCATTAGCCAAAGAACTCTTACTTCAACAAAAATATTTAAGGCTGTACTTCTTCGTAATAAGTTGACGAAACAGTATATATATATATATATATATATATATATATATATATATATATATATAGAGAGAGAGAGAGAGAGAGAGAGAGAGAGAGAGAGAGAGAGATAAGTAAATAAATCAAATGTTTCACTAATCACTGGCTAGACTCAGTCTATAATAATTTTAAGCATGAGAATTGTCTATCAGTTACATAACTGTCCACTGAATGTGTAGTCGTGTTCCATTTTGATTGATTCATTAAGCTAAAGTGTTTCTGTAACATTAATGCTATCTATCTGTGTGTTACTTATTTTATTCTTCTTATTAATGATCGATGCCCCATGTTTATATATGCAGGATCCTTATCAGGTGGGTTTGACGGAGGACATAGAAAGAGTCGAAAGAAGGGCAGCTCGTTTCGTATTTCACGATACAGGGGAAACAGCGTTACGGAAATGATACAGGATCTGCGATGTGAATCATTACAACAACGACGCTTATCGCTTCGGCGTGGTCTATTTACGAAACTCCAATCGCCAACATTCTCGTCCGAATGCGAAAAATAAAATAACTCCCACTTACATAGGTAGAAATGATCATCAGAATAAAATACGAGAAATCAGAGCTCGAACGGAGTGATTCAGGTGTTCTTTCTTCCTGCGCGGTATTCGAGAATGGAATGGGAGATAAATAGTATAATTGTGGTTCGATGAACCCTCTGCCAGGCACTTAAATGTTATTTGCAGAGTATCCCATGAAGATGTAGATGTTTCAGAGAGGACTGCCGACTTCCTTGGCCATTCCTGACAGAAAATGTCCTTTCGTTTGCTGATAACGATGACGTGGACGGGACTTTAAGCTCTGATCCTCTTCCTGCCGCGGTCTCATTTTGGGGTCTAGCGGGCGAGGCGCGCCGGCCGCGGGTCACCGTGGTAATTAACCGCCGGCCAGCGCCGGGGCAACGGCCGGAACGAACGGAACGGAACGCAACGCAACGCAACGCAACGGTAGCGCCAGCTGTGAGGCGCGCAAGTGGGTGACGCGCCTGCAGCGAGCTGCGGCCCAGGCGGGCAGCACGCGCCCTGACGTAACCAACGGGTCGACGCTCCGCGCTGGAACGCCGGGGGCCGTGCCTAGCACACGCGCACACGCGCACCTCCAACAAGTGACTCAACAAGTGCATTTACTGCCCTTTTGATATGACGCTTGTGCAGTCTTCAGGGTTCACAGCCGCAGAGTAACAACAAAGATATGGTAAAAATAACTAGATTTACCGAGGACGCTATAGGGGAGAGACAATTTAAGCCTTCGGCTGGATGTCATTATGGAGGTGAAAGTCTGGCTTTCAGGGACACCCGTCGAACATTGTATGTTACACCTAAAGTACTAAACTAGCTCCGCCGATGACGAGGAGCTCGAAGAAATTTATGAGCAGAAAAAAAATGGAGAAAATGGAAAAATGACAATTCAGAAGAAGGAAAACGACAGTATAGGAAGTCGAATAACGAACTGAAGAGGACTACCGACAAAACAAGAGAAAACTGGATGATAAAGCAGTGTGAGAAAATAGAATATTTGGAAAGGCAAGGAAAAACAGACGTAATGTCTAGAGCTGCAAAGTCTATAACAATGAAAGAACCGCAAGAAATTACCAAGCAAGGAATACTAAACAAAATGGGAAAAATAACAAATAATACTGAAGAAAACAAAATATTTTGGAACACATACATAATGGGAGGTGGAGAAGGCAATCCAGGATCTTAAAGAAAGGAAAGTGCCGGGCCATAATCAAATACCGGCAGAAGCACTGAAGGCATTAGGGAAGGGTGTTATAATCAGACTTACAAATCTGGTCAACAAAACTCGTAAAACTATAATGGTTCCATTACCAAAGAAATGTAGTGCCAAGCAATGTAAAGATTTTAGGACAATTAGTTTTATATGTAATCTTACGAAAGCTGTGACCAGATTACTGCTAAGAAGAATAGACAGAAAAATAGAGGAACATATAGGAGAAGATCAGTTCGTATTTAGAAAAGAAAGAGGGACCAGAGATGCAATTGGGTGCCTTAGGACGTTGACAGAGAGATTTTTAGAAGTGAATGGAGGAATATATGTCTGTTTTGTTGACTGGAAAAAGGCGCTTGACAGAGTTAACTGGAGTATGCTGTTGAAGGTTTTGAGAGATGCTGGTATAGATTGGAAAGATAGAAGACTAATAAAACAGCTTTATGTTGGGCAGAAAGTGGTAGTTCGAGTAGAAGATGAAATTGAATAAGTCAGTATCGGTTGTCAGAGTTGTGAGACAGGGTTGTATGCCACCAGCACTTTTCAATATATATGCTGAAAAGCTAATTGATGAGGCCTTGGAAGAAGCGAAAGGACTTGTAGTGGGAGGAGAAAAAATAAAAACTATAAAATATGCAGATGATATGATAGTACTAGCAGAAACAGAAGAATCGCTCCAGAAAATGATGAAAAATATTGTAAGGGTGGGTAAAGATTATGGAATGCGATTAAACATTGATAAGACCAAAGTCATGAAAATTGGAAAAGAAGATGACACAATCAAAATATCATTAGAGGGAAGAGTATTGGAAAAGGTGCAATCGTTTCAATATTTGGGGTGCATGATAACATCCACTGGAAGTTGCACAGAGGCAGTAAGGCGAAGAATCTCTATGGGAAAGAAAGCTTTCAGGAAAGTAAAAGATTTGCTAACAACCAAAAGTATTCCCATTACTCCAAGGAAGAGGTTCGCCAAGTGTTTTGTGTGAATCGTGGAGTCATATGGATCTGAAACGTGGACAATCAGACAAAAAATGCCTCGGTGGAGTAGCCGAGCGGTCTAAGAAAGGAAGGAAGCATAGGGTTTTACGTCCCGTCGACAGCTTGGTCATTAGAGACGAAGCTAACGCTCGGAGTTTTGGATAAGGATGGGGAAGGAAATCGGCCGTGCCCTTTGGAAGGAATCATCCCGGCATTTGCCTGGAGTAATTTAGGGAAATCACGGAAAACCTAAATTTGAATGGCCGGAGGTGGATTTGAACCACCATCCTCCCGAATGCGAGTCCAGTGCGTTACCACTGCGCCACCTCGCTCGGTGCGGTCTAAGGCACCTCCCTGCGGAGCGCGCTGTTTCTCGCCGTGGAGGTTCGAGTCCTCCCTGGGGCATGAGTGTGTGTGTTTGTTCGTAGGTTAGTTTAACCTAGGTTTAAGTAGTTTGTAAGCTACAGACTGAGGACCACGCAGTTTGTTTCGATAGATTTACAGGCATTTGAACATTTTGAACAAATTATTTAGAAAGTTTTGAAATGTGGCTATGGAGAAGAAAGGAAAAAGTGGACCGACAGAATGATAAATGAGGAGGTGTTGAGCTGGGTAGGAGAGGAAAGGACCTTCATTAGGACAATCCAGAAGAAGAAAACATCTTGGTTGGGGCACATATTACGTAGGAATTGTCTGCTGCTAAGAATAATGGAAGGAAAAGTAGAATGAAGAAGAGGGAGAGGAAGGAGAAGATTTGGAATGCTGACTGCCCTGAAGAGAGGAAGGAACTACAGGCAAATGGAGGAGGACGCCCAGAACAGAGCGAAGTGGAGGACGTCCAGTTGAAACCTGTCTGAGGACAGACCTATTCAGAGAAGAAGTAGAAGAAGGAGAAGAAAATAAATTATTCAGGCAGTTAACCCTTTCATTCCCAGTAATATTCCTCGACAACAACGTATGAAAAGCTGATTTACACCGTATTATGTGTATCAATCCTTAAAGTCGCATTGTTGTTGATGAACGAAATGCTTCTAGTACGACATTTTCCTGTTTGGTACGACGTGTGCCACTTCAGAGGTATTAATCTATCCGACTTGGAGGTTGTGTCACGCTGCCATCTATACGTGGCTGTGAGTGCAACCGTGAGTGTTGTTCATGTTATTTTATTTCAGTAATGAATTGTCTTTGGTACTGTGGCGAAGCTTGTGCTGGCATTATTGATCTAATAGTGTTAGCTATCACCAAAATAACGTCTCAGATAACAATATACCTCGATACAAACGTGTGTATTGTGCAAGAAATACATGAGATTAAAAAAACAATTGTTCGATCAAAAATTTTAAAACACACATTTTGATATTCACAGAATATAATTATGACATTAACTGCGCATGCACAAAGATGAAAATGCGCAGTTGATTTCATAATTACATTCTGTGGATATGAAAGAATAACAACTGCAGGATCATATGTAATGTCTGCTCTTTCGGAATAGACGCCACATGTATATATACATATTTTGAGGTTCAGTGCACTGTAATAATACAGAAAACATTGAATTTCAATTTTTGGAAAGCTGAATTCATAATGTGAGAATGAAAGGTTTAAGGGACAGCCGGACAGGAAAACATGATTATGAAAGGGGATTGGAACTCGGCAGTAGGAAAGGGAAGAGGAGAAAATGTAGAAGGTGAGTATGGACTGAAGAAAAAGAACGAAAGAGGAGATAGCCTGGTATAATTTTGTGCAGATCACAATTTAATCATCACATACACTTTGTTTAGTCATCATGAAAGAAAATTGTATATGTGGAAGAGACCAGGAAACATTGGAAGGTACCAGATTCGATTTTCAATGGTAAGGTAGAGGTTTAGAAACCAGGTTTTAAGCTGTAAGACATATCCAGGGGCAAGATATAGAATAAACTCTGACCTTCACTTATTGGTTATAAAAAGTAGATTAAAACGTAAGAGAGTGCAAAAAGGAAGTAAATTAAGGACCTGGCTCCCAGACAAAATACAGGAACCAGAGAGTCTGAAAACTGTTCAAATGTTTGCAAATCTAAGGAACTTAACTACGGTGGTCATTAGTCTCTAAGCTTACAAAACTACTTACACTAACGTAAAGTAACTTAATGCTAAGGACAACACAAACACCTATGTCCGATGGAGGACTCGAACCCCCAACGGGAAATGGCTACGCGCACCACAGCTGAGCGGCCTAGTGCGGCCGGTTGAGAGTCTCAGAGGGAGAATTTGGTAAGAAGTGGCTGAAACAAGGGAAAGTAATACAGAAGGGACTGATTACCATTTAGTTTAGTACCTTTAAAAATCTAACCAACCAGCCAAGTAATACAGTAGGAGAAGAATGTGTAGCTCCGAGAGACAGAGTATTGCAGACAACAGAGGATGATATACGCAGAACGACAAGGCCGAATAGAAAAGTCTGAATAACGCAAGAGATACTGAACTCAATTGATGAAAAGTGAAAGGACAAAATGTAAAATGCAGCAAGTGAAGCAGAGAAAATGGAAATGAGATTGACAGGAAGTGCGAAATGGCTAAGCAGGAGTGGCTAGAGGAGAAATGCCAGATCGCAGAAGAACATATAACTAGGGAAAATCCAGATACCACCTAAAGCAAAAAGAGAGACATTTGAAGACAAGAAACCAGCTGCATGAACATCAAGAACTCAGATGGAAAACCAGTACTAAGCAAAGAAGGGAAATCTGAAAGGTGGAAGGAATATATAGAGGACCTATACAAAGGAAATGAAATGGTAGTATTCTAGAAATGGAAGACGAAGTAGGGGAAGATGAGATAGGAGATTATATACGCGAGAAGAATTTGTTAGAGTACTGAAAGATTTGAGTCGAAACACGTTCCCTGGAGTAGATTAAATTCAGTCTGAACTGCTGGAATCGTTAGAAGAACCAGTCTTGAAGAAAGGGTTCCACTTGGTATGCAAGATGTATGAGACAGGCAAACCTTCCAACTTGAATATGTAATCCCAATTCCAAAGAAAGCAAGTATAGACAAGACTGAAAATTACAGAACTGGTGGAATCCGACCTTTGGGAAGATCAGTTTGGATTTAGGAGAAATTTACGAACACGGGAGGCAATACTTACTTTACGACTTATCTTAGAAACTACGTTAAGAAAAGGCAAACTTACGTTTTGACATTTGTAGATCTGGTAGAAGCTTTTGACTATATTGACTGGAATACACTCTTTAAAAATCTGACGGTAGCAGGGGTAAAATGTAAGGAGTGAAGAGTGGTATTAACTTTTACAAAAACCAGACAGTACCTATTAGAGGCAAAGGGCATGAAAGGGTCACAATGGTTGGGAAATTAGCAAGGCAGGGTTGCAGCCTTTCTCCAATGTTGTTCAATCTGTGCATTAAGCAAGCTGTGAAGAAATGCAAGGAGAGATTTAGAGAGGTAGTTACAGTTGATTGAGAAGAAATATAAAGGTTTGTAGTAATTCTGTCAGAGACAGGAAAGGACTTGGACGAGCAATTGAACGAAATGGACAGTGTCTTGAATGGGAGGAATAAGATGAACATTTACAAGAGCAAACAAGGGTATTGGAATGTAGTGTCAGAAATTCAGGTGATGCTGGAGTAATTAGAGTAGGTAATGAGGCATTGAAAGTATTAGGTGAGTTTTGTTATTTGGGTAGCAAGATAACTTCTGATGGCTGAAGTAAAGAAGATATAAAATGCAGAATGCTTATGGGAAGTGTTTCTGAAGAAGCGAAATTTGTTGACATTCAATATTAATTTAAATGTTAGGAAGTCCCTTCCGAAAGCATTTGTCTGGAGTGTTCCATTGTGTGGGAGGAAACGTGGACGTTAAGGAGTTCAGACAAAAAGATGATAAAAGTTTTCAAATGTGGTGCTACAGACGAATGATCAAGATAATATGGGTAGATCACGTAACTAATAAGGAGGTGCTGAACAGAATTGTGGAGAAAAGGAGTTTCTGGCATATCCTAAGAGAAGGGATAGGTTGGTAGGACACAGTCTGTGGTAATCCTCAACTTAGCATTAGATGATAAAAATCGTAGAGGGAGACCGAAGGACGAATATAGTAAGCAGATACAGAAGCATGTATGTTGCCATTTTTATTTTCAGATGAAGAAGCTTGTACAGGACAGGGTAGAGTGGAGAGCTGCATCAAACCAGACTGTGGACTGAGGACCACAACAACAATATCGAAAGTACGAGGGGTGTTCAAATGGTTACAAAACGATGCTGTGGGCATAATTGAAGTCTTTATTGAAAAGTAATCACTAGAGGCCTGGGACAATAATCCCAGTGTTCAACCAGCCAAAGCATTCCCTGTCACCAGAATTCCTGTGGCTGTGACAGGAACCAGACCTCTACTGTGTCCTTCATAGCGTGTCATTCAGTGCATGGCGGAGGTTTTCATGCTGAGACGTCACCCGTCACACTTGACTGACCACTATGAAAGTTGGCACTTGTTTGTATTAACATGTGTATAAATAGATCATGAGGATGGCACTTATTTATATGAACACGTGTACAAATAGTTCATGAAGATGACACTTATTTATATGAACACGTGTACAAATAGTTCATGAGGATGACACTTATTTGTATGAAAACATGTACAAATAGTACATTAGGATGATACTTATTTGTATGAACACGTGTACAAATAGTTCAGGAGGATGACACTTATTTGTATGAACACGTGTCAAATAGTTCATGAGGATGGCACTTATTTGTATGAACACATGTACGAATAGTTCATGAGGATGGCGCTTTTTTTGTATTAACACGTGTACAAATAGTTCATGAGGATGACACTTATTTGTATGAACACATGTACAAATAGTACATTAGGATGACACCTATTTGTATGAACACGTGTACAAATAGTTCATGAGGATGACACTTATTTGTATGAACACATGTACAAATAGTACATTAGGATGACACTTATTTGTATGAACACGTGTACAAATAGTTCATGAGGATGACACTTATTTGTATGAACACATGTACGAATAGTTCATGAGGATGGCACTTTTTTGTATGAACACGTGTACAAATAGTTCATGAGGATGGCGCTTTTTTTGTATGAACACGTGTACAAATAGTTCATGAGGATGACACCTATTTGTATGAACACGTGTACAAATAGTTCATGAGGATGACACTTATTTGTATGAACACATGTACAAATAGTTCATGAGTATGGCACTTATTTGTATGAACACATGTACGAATAGTTCATGAGGATGGCACTTTTTTGTATGAACACGTGTACAAATGAGTTCATGTGGAGATGTGCCTTGTGCAGGTTTAACAAGTTGTTATAACAAGTGCCTATTTGAATTTTTATTATTGTCTCTGGACCATTGGAAAGTCTGAACTTTCGTCTCCGTCACTTGCAAAACAAGGTTCCATGTCCCAAGCTGATAAATCTTCCCTTCTCCAGCGTCTCTGAATGTTTTCACCATCGTCATGAAAGACTCTTTAAACAGTTGGGTTTAGTTGCGAATCGCTGGAGTTCCGCCGACATCTCTAGTATTATGATCAAGATGTTACTAAGCATACTGACTATTGACACTCCCAAGTCTCCCTACTTGAACCCGCAAATTTCACAGCAACAAAGGCTCCCACAAGAGAGAAGGAACTACGAGATTTACCTACAGGTGCTGATCACAGGCCGTGGGTTCCGACGCAGCGGAATGTCTTTCCGCAGAAGGAGCCGCACACACAGCATGTAAATGAGCTGCCATATCCGATTCTCTGTTGACCGGTTTCTCAACCCTGCCTCTGGGTTCTCGGTAAACATTCCAGTATCGTTTCTGGATATGCAGGTTGGCCTTCCGGTTTTCAGCGTTTTTTTGCGTCATGTTTACACTCTACCGCATTTGAGCTGTCATGTTGTTACTTTGTATTACATCCGTTCTTAAGCGGTCGAAAATTAGAAGAAATGTTGTCGTGTTTCAGTAATTCGTCGAACACTGAAAAAGTGTTAATTATTTTATGTCAAAATTTGCATATGGGAGGGGGGTTTCAATGTCGAACATTCCGCAAGGGAGATTTCTAGGACCTTGCGCCTGTTTCTACTCTAAATTATCAGGAAGAGAATTACCTGTACTTACCTCGTTTCTTCTAATGCTGTCTCGATATCACCACTTAATTTCTTCTTCGTTAGTCGCGGCCGCTAACACGACATTGCTAAACAGTGAATTTTGGAGTGTCAATTGGGAATAATACTTCACTTTGACGAAGTTGCAACATATTGCACAATAGGTCCACCAACCTATTTACTAAATTCCTAATTTCCCCTATCTTGTAGTGATTTGCTGTGGCCGCGGCGGATTAGCCGTGCGTACTGGGGCGCCGTGCTGCGGTGCGCGTGGCCGTTCGCCGTCTAGGTTTCGAGTCCCCCCTCGGGCATGGGTGTTTGTGTTGACCTAAGGTTAGTTTAACTTAGTATAAGTAGTTTGTAAGCTATGGACTAATAACCCCGCAGTTGAGTCCGATATATTTACAAACATTTGAACATTTGATTTGCTGTGGTCACTTGATTACGACAGTACATTCCACTCGCAGTCCTTGAACTCGGACGCAAGTGTTATCACACTGTTCCATCACTGTCATACAAAGAAAGATATAAATCTTCATTCTGCGCTCGATAGATGAGGTTGCACAACATCTGTGTTTATTATTTTTTTTGTATAAATATCAAGCAATACAGCATTTTCTGTAATAATGTAGAACCTCACCAATCAATCGCATGGTGACAATTTGTACATCTCCTTGTATCACACTTGTGGAACAGTATGACTAAAACTTTGGTCTGAGCCCAAGCTCTAAGAATGCACGAATAATACTAAATTAGTCACCACAGGAATGTTCAAATATTTCTAAATCTGAGGGACTTAACTACTGTGCTTATTAGTCCCTAGGCTTACAAACTATTAAAACTAACTGAAACTAACCTAAGGACACTACACACACCGATGCCCGACGAAGGACTCGATCCTCCGACGGCGAGCAACGGCGCGCCTTAGAGCGTTCGGCCACCCACCGCGGCCCACCACAAGAAATCACTAAAATAGCAACTAAGGCGGAAATTTAAGAAAAATAAAAAATAGGGATACTACCACTGTGCTACAATAATGTTCCAATACATGATCTTCCTCTCACATATTAACTCAAACGAAGATGAGGAAAATCTATTTCACAATCGATCCTATATGAGAGCCAGTCTGAAAGGAATAACGATCTCAGAGTCTAAGTATTGCTAGAGCTCGGAATTTTACATATTTGCACGATATTGCATATAAATACATGTATAAGGGATAATGCATATTTATTAGTTTAAGGATATTTATGTTTCTAGTTTACGTTTGTTGCGAAGGAGCAGACATTGGCGGAAATCCGCAGCAGTGGTAAATATTTCCATATATGTACTTCGCTTACGGTGGTAGAATTGTATCACTCCCTCTTGCGAGACTCACACTATAACGTGTGCGAGCATGTGAGGGATTGAGACTAGTGTGACACCTGGAAGTTTGGGTCTGGCCGGGAGCGTGTACGAGTGGCCGAATGTTTGCTGGTAGTGATGGGAACAATCGAATGAAAACAATCGATTCATTCGGTTGTTGGGAAAAAATCGATCATTCGGTTGTAGTTTCTCGTATCGGTTGAATTATTCATTCTTTCTTCTGAGTGAATCCAGTCGGTGGGACCAACCGAATGAAAGAACCGATTCAGTCGGTTGGACTATTCATTCGTTCTTTTGAGTGAAACCAGTCGGTGGGATCAACCGAATGAAAAAATCGACGAATGAAAGAACCGATTCAGTCGGTTGGACTATTCATTCGTTATTTTGAGTGAAACCAGTCGGTGGGATCAACCGAATGAAAAAATCGACGCAGTCGGTTGGACTACTCATTCCTTCTTTTGAGTTAATCCAGTCGGTCGGAGCAACCGAATAAAATCGACACAGTCGGTTGGACCACTCATTCCTTTTCTTTTGAGTTAAATCAGTCGATGGGACCAACCGAATGAAAAAATTGACACAGTACGTTGGCCTCTTCATTAGTTCTTTTGAGTGAAACTAGTCAGTGGGAGCAACCGAATGAAACAGTCAGTCGGTCGGTCGTTATTTTTTTCGAATGAAAGTAGCCTGTGCGAACAACTTAATGAAAACGTGCGACACTTTTGCAGTTTTGTACATTGACTGAATTACTCATTCTTTCTTTTGAAGAAATTATGTACCGAATGAAGTAACTTTTCGTTTTATAATATACAGTAACAGTGTTTCTTATTTTGTTGTAGATTAAATTGTTTGAGATGCCATCAACGAGTAACTAATTAGATGTCATATCGCTGGAGCAGGCCTGCGATCACTTTAATTTCCCACACCAGACTTCAAAAACGCCGATCATCTGGGCCCGACCAGATTACTTTCGCAGACACCGACCACGAGGTACCGCGGGGAGCGAGGACACGAGAGGGGGTGCTGCCTCGCTTGCGTTTCATGCTGACAGCGCCAGCAGGCGCGCGCCTTATCTAACTCCACACAACAGTGTCCGGCGGGCGGGTCGTGCCATCGCCGATTGTTGTCGCTTTCTTACTGTCTCAATAAAGAAGCGTGGAAACTACAGGGTGTTCCAAAATGATCACTACAATTTTAATCTCGCATACCGTATCTCCGAAGTGGGAACAGGTAGAACGGTGCGGTTTGCGGCTTCTTGTTCATACATATCTAAGGTTCTAGCAGGACAGAGTTAAGTATGTTAACTTTGAACACACTTGCTAGATCCAAATTCTAAGATCACTAAAACATTAGGTATTGAAAAAAAGACCTTCATTAAAGTATTTTGTATGAAAAGATTTCCTATAAAAATATTGTTGTTAATTCCATCTAATTTGAAGGAGTACGAGAAGACATGCAACATTTATCAGTGCTGTAAATTTTCTCCAGCGTGTCTGTATTCGTCAACAGTATATGAAAACATTCATCTCATTTTTTAATTAATATGAAAACATTCATCTCAAGTTTCATAATTATCCATTCTTGTCACGCCGCGGTGGAGTAGCCGAGCGGTCTAAGGCACTTCGCTGCGGAGGGCGCGGTTGCTCGCCGTCGGAGGTTCGAGTCCTCCATGGAGCATGGGTGTGTGTGTGTTGTCCTTAGGTTCGTTTACCTTAGTTTAAGTAGTTTGTAAGCTACTGACTGATGACCACGCAGTTTGCTCCGATAGATTTACAAACATTTGTACATTTGAACTCTTTTCGCGGATATTTCTGTGGTTATCGGTGAAACGGTGTGGAGGTTTATTCCATCCCTCCGCCATGTACCATATAAAATCTTAGATGTACAGTGAAATGCCACTTGTTTTGAAAGTCAAGTGTTCAACATTTCGTCAAGATCGGAATAAAACTAAGTATATTGGCGTCAAAGTCTGGAATACCTTCTGTCATGCATCGAACTAAAGTATATGTAGACGGTGACCATTCTCTTTCTTTGAAGGTGAAGAGTGAAATATATCATTAAAATTCGAATACAAACGTAATTTATCGAAGTTAGTAGGTAAAGTACCCTCCGCCACGCATCTACGAAATTTATTGTACACAATTACCTTCGTCTTGTGTTAAAGGTCAAGTGTGCAAAATTTCATCAAGATCGCAGCCAAATTGTGGTTTTTGGCGAAGTCAGTATGTAAAGTACCCTCCGCCATGCACCGAATGAAATATGTTCAAATGTTTGTATAGTCTATGGGACTTAACTACGGGGTCATCAGTCCCTAAACTTACAAACTACTTATGAACTACTTACGAACTAGGACGGCACAAATATCCATGCCCAAGGGGGAATTCGAACCCCCGACCGTAGTGGCCGTGAAGACCGTGACTGGAGCGCCAATGAAATTTGATGTAGACAATGACTTTCCTCTTGCTTTGAAGATCAAGTGTGCAAAATTTCATCAAGATTGGAACAAAACTGTAGATTTGCATGCGATAAAAACACACACACGGACACACTGCTATATTTATGATTTGTCTCTAAGGAAGTTTCATGCTGAATCACGGTTCATTTATACCCGAAAAGACTGAAGGAGTAAGCAAATAAAGTCACAAAAAGTCGGTGAATTAATAAAAACATCCATATAACTGCAGAAACCGACAGAGACTTTTTCCAGCCGGTTGATCGCATCAAGTGAAACCACTCAATGACGAAAACATTCATATAATGGACAGAGACTTGTTTCATTCGGTGGTCGCGCATCGACTGAAACCACTCAAACCCATTGAATGAGTGAAAACATTCATATAGCGGCTGTAACCGATAGCGACTGGTTTCATTCGATTGTTTCGCATCGACTGAAACCACTCAAACCCCGCCAGCGAGTGAAAACATTCATACGGCCACAGAGACTATTTTCATTCGGTTGTTTCATTCGACTGAAAAAACCGACTGAATGAAAAAACAACCGATTGACCAATCGGTTGTTAAAAACAGTCGGTTGTCGCATCACTATTTGCTGGCGCTGTGGCTGAGCCAATACCAACTATCACTACCTGGCTATAGGTGGTGTTGGCTCAGCGTGCCGATCAGAGAGCTGAGCGCCCTCTGTAATAAAACTAACTAACCAACTAACACGATCAGCGACCGCAAGAAACAGAACTATCCATAGAGCAAAATAGAAAGAAAAAAAAAAAGTGGGAGACCCGAGTTCGAGTCTCGCACCGGTACAAATTTTCACGTGTTACAGATCATTTGTCCATCTTTAGAGGAGCAGCACACGTCGGAAAATTTCGCGATTTGCAAAGTATGTATATCGATTCTTGAAATGCAAATATTTCACCACGATATTTTAAGAAGAGGAGAAAGTACGGAGCAAACTTTATTGCTCTGTTTGTGCTGACAGATTGTTGTCTACAAAGTTTCTAAATCAAAAAACGGCACCAAATGTGAGTAGAACATAGCTATCAACAAATACCGATTCTAGACATAGTTTAAAATTATGACGTTCAACAGCTTAACAAGATTAGGATAATATTTATGAGTAAGTCCGTTTCTTATTCAATTTCTTTGAATGGTAGGAACTCCGAAAATATAGTTAGTAATTTATTTAATTGTGTATCATATTGTAGGAAAGGGAAACCTACGTTTTTAGCATTTGTCGATTTGGAGAAAGCTTTTGAAAATGTCGACTGGAATATACTCTTCCAAATTCTGAAGGAATCAGGGGTAAAATATAGGGAGCGAAGAGATATATTCAACCTATACAAAAACCAGACAGAGGTTATTAGAGTCGAAGGGTAAGAAACTGAAGCAGAGGTTGGGAAGGGAGTAAGACAGGGTTGTAGCCTTTCCCCAATGTTATTCAATCTCTACGTTGAGTAGGCAGTGAAGGAATGGAAGGAGAAATTTGGAGAGGGCAATAAAGTGCAGGGAGAAGAAATAAAAACATTGCGGTATGTCGATGGCACAGTAATTCTGTCAGAGACCGAAAAAGATCTGGAAGAGCAATTCAATGGGATGGACAGTGTCTTCAAAGGAAGATATAAAATGAACATTAGCAAGAGTAAAACGAAGATAATAGAATGCAATAACAGGTAATCAGGCGGTGCTGAAGGAATTAGGTAATGAGACAATAAAAGTAGTAGATGAATTTTGTTATTTGGGTAGCAAGATAACTTCTGAGGTCGGGGGTTCGAATCCCCCTCGGGCATGGATATTTGTGCCGTGCTTAGTTGTTAGTAGTTCATAAGTAGTTTGTAAGTTTAGGGACTGATGACCCCGTAGTTAAGTCCCATAGACTCTACAAACATTTGCACATTTTTGAACATAACTTCTGATGGCCGAAGTACAGAAGATATAAAATGCAGAATGGCTATGGGAAGAAAAGCGTTTCTAAAGAAGCGAAACTTGTTAACATCCAATATTAATTTAAATGTTAGGAAGTCCTTTCTGAAAGCATTTGTCTGGAGTGTAGCATTGTATGGGAGTGAAACGTGCACGATTAGGAATTCAGATAAAAAGATGATAGAAGCTTTTGAAATGTGGTACTACAGACGAATGATGAAAATTAGATGGATAGATCACGTAACTAATGAGGAGGTGCTCAACCAGATCGGGGAGAAAAAGAGTTTCTGGCACAGCCTGACTAAGAGAAGGGATAGATTGGTTGGACACATTCTGAGACATCAAGGAATTGTCAACTTAGCATTAGAAGGAAGAGTGTGGGGTAAAAATCGTAGAGGGGGACCGAGGGACGAATATAGTAAGAAGATTCAAAAGGATGTAGGTTGCCGAACATATTCTCAGATGAAGAGACTTGCGCAGGACAGGGTAGCGTGGAGAGCTGCATCAAACCAGTCTGTGGACTGAAGATCACAACAACAACAACATAATATTGTGTCTCAGTTTTGTATACGACAGTATATTTGATATTTTCACGTTATTATATTGTGACACTTGGTCACGTAATATTGTAAATGGTTAGGTTATACTTTCGAATTTTGAATTTTAATTTGAATTTATTGCAGTTATTAAATACCATCATTTAACAATCCAAATCATTATTTTGGAGGGGAATATAAAACTTTGCTTATAATAATAGGATTGTAACTTATATAGTGGCAACTATTTATTCACAACCCATATAAAAGTGTTACACTTTTGCGCCTTTTACTGTCCTTCAAAGTAGTCACCAGCGTTGTGTAGAACCCGTTGTCAAAAGTGTTCAAATGTTTATATAGTCTATGGGACTTAACTACGGGGTCATCAGTCCCTAAACTAAAAAACCACTTATGAACTACTTACGAACTAGGACGGCACAAATATCCATGCCCGAGGGGGGATTCGAACCCCCGACCGTAGTGGCCGTGCAGACCGTGACTGGAGCGCCTCAGTCCCCTCGGCCACCGCGGCCGGCGAACCTGTTGTCAACGACGTGGAAGGCGTAGTACATCGTTAGCAGAGCCTGTTCTGTTGGTAGTGCGAATTGAGTGGTCTACTGTCTGTCGAATTTTTTGAAGAGTTCAGAAGCGAATGCCATGAAGTGGTTCAAAAAATCAAATGTTCAAATGTTTGTAGAGCTCATGGGATTTAACTACGGGGGCATCAGTCCCTAAACTTACAAACTACTTATGAACTAGCTACTACTAACGACGGCACAAATATCCATGCGAGGGGGGATTCGAACCCCTGACCGTAGTGGCCGTGAAGACCGTGACTGGCGCGCTGCAGACCGGCAAGTGGTTCCTTCGTCTACGGATTCAAATCAAAGTTACAAGGACTTACGTTCAGGGCGTATGGTGGATGGTGCAGTACTTCCCAGTCCCGTTGACCAAACAGAGCAGCCACAGGTTGCGCTGGATGCGCCCGCGCATTCTCATGCAAAATAATGGGTGAGTTGTGTAGAAAGTTTTGCTGTGTCTTTCGCAAAGCTGGTCGCAGGTGATGCTTCAGAAACGAACAGAGATGCTAGGACGACCTTTCCGATGCATGTCTGCCATAGTTTGTCATCGTTCATTGAAGGCTTTTACCCAACGTGCCACTGTTGTGTACGGCAATGCACGCCTCTTCAAGACCTTAATGACACTGTCTCGATTTACGACTTCTGGTACATTCAATCATGATCCAACTCTGTTGTTCCTGTTTAGACACCGTTACGTTACGTTAGACCGCCCGCTGACAAGTGACTGTAGTTTCCTCGATTATGCGCACGGCGGTGACGTGGGACGGGCGAGTCCATTTGCTCGGAGGAAGGAAGAAAGGAAGCTTAGGGTTTAACGTCCCGGCGACGTCGCTTGGAGGTCAGGTAGGTATGTCAACAACGTGTGCTATCAGCGATAGCAGTAGACTGCGCTGCATAGCGTCTCACGAGCAGTGTTTCCACTATTTAAGTTCCAATCGTCGTATTAAAATTGGATAAGATATAATAAGAAATTATCTCTGAAACTAAAATTGTCATTTATGAGGAAGCAAATTTTTATAATAGGAGTTGGGCAAATAGAGTAACTAATCGAGTCTTGATTCTAGGATGGTGTACCCTACTGGTCATTCGCAGATTAACTTTTCTACTTTTAGGAAAAGAAGTGATGATCCAATTTATCGCAACTATTAATAACATAATTTGTATGTATTTGTTTGTATTTAGTGCATACTAAATTGGCAGATTAAAGTTCCAATTTGCTTATCAAAAGAGAGAGCCTGCAGCTCTACACCATCAACATCACCATCAACATCACCATTTGATACTGATTTTGCCTTTCAGCGTTCATTCTGGACATTGCCCCCTAAAAAAATTCATCTATTATCTCCTATTCACTGCTAACATTTACGCCTCGTCTGATGTTAAGCCTTTTACTTCAAAATCATTCTACACCGAATCTAAGTACTTTCTCCCTTTCTCCTTGGTCTACCTCGACTCCTGTTACCCTCCGCTGCCGAGCTCATGAGTCTCCCATGCGTGTAATATGACCCCACCATCTCAGCCTGTTCGCTGTAACGGCTTCATCTATGGTGTTCATTCGCAGTTTTCTTTGATTTCCTCATTATCGACACCCTCGTGCCATTGTTCCCATCTATTAGTACCTGCAATCATTCTTGCTACTTTCATATCCGTTACCTCAACCTTATGAATAAGGTAACCTGTATCCACCCAACTTTCACTCCCATACAACAAAGTTGGTCGAAAGATAGAGCGGTGCAGTGCTTAGTACTGACTTCCTTTTTGTAGAAAAGAGTAGATCTAAGCAGAGCACTCACTGCATTAGCTCTGCTACACCTTGATTCAAGTTCTTTCATTAAGTTGCCATCCTGTGAGAAAATACAGCCTAGGTGCTTGAAACTGTCTAAATTTGTTCCTCTTATTTTTTCCCTTTATTGTTAATTTAAATCCTATGTACAATACAGTACACAGGTAGGCTGGCAGCTGCCTCATACATTAACCTTCAGCTGCGAGTCGTTACTTAATGGATTTGATGAAAATAAATAATGATAAAGGAGTTAAAAATGCGAGAGTTTAAAAGTTTGACAAGAAGAAGTAATGAAGAACATTGCAGACGCAAGACGATTAAAAACATGTAGTTGATAAAAGTCTGTGCCACAGCGGCGATTAAAATACATTGAGGATCCGAGCACTTGAGACAATGAACATCACAGAGACACTGTTAAATCTGACGATTGAGACACTTGTCTAGGAGCAAAGTACTAAATTTGCCAAACAGAAGGAGGGTAGGGGAGGGGATGGAAGGGGAGGGGAGGGTTAGAGGAGAAGAGGATCAGATTGGTAGGAGGAATAGACTTCACACGAAGGGCGTCATCTGGTAGAGGGAGGTGGCGGAAGTTACCCTGGGAGAGGACGTGGAGAGTCATATCACATATTCAATGAGAATGGATATAGCAACATTCTACTCGGTCGCAATTCTACATTCACTGCCTTATACAGCTAAAACTTTAAAGTGACAAACATTACCCGAATATAGTCTGCTAGAGCCGCGTTTTAGAATCAAAATAGCCGCCATCGCAGAGGATCACGGTAGCTTGTCCGGATCTCTGTATACAATAGACTTGCACATAATAGTTCGCGATCGGGAGCGCTCACTTTAGTTCGTTCTTTTAGTTCGTCCGCTCCTAGTGACAGCTGAGCGGCGTGGTCTGCCCATGCAGGTGGAGGGATAAGTTCCCCCACCTAGCTGCTTCATGCGTTTGCTGCTTGAGCCGCTAACGATATCACGCAAACCAAAATAAACAGTTTGTGGAAAATTTGTCGCGTTTAAGTTTAGAGTTATCTCAATATGTTGGTATTATGGAATTTATTAGTCAGATATTCAGAGTGCACAATACTTCAAAACAGACATTTTGTATCACTGAACTGTGTAATCTAGCAGGCAGACGCTCACCTCGAAATGGCTCTCATCAGCAGAAGGAAAACACATGATTTTTAATTCTGCTGCGCGATCTCGCTATTTTCTGTTGGTCTTCGGAAAAGTATCCAACGAACTAAGAAGCGAGATACGTTTGGCATAATAGTTCGCGACCGATCGTGCATATTTTAGTTCGCGACCAGTAGCTCTCCCTTTAGTTCGCAGCTCGGCCGGGAAGTAGGTCGCTCCTTTTAGTTAGTCCGGTCTTTTTGACTTTTGCTACCGCTACTAAAAGAGCTCTTTTTTTTATGGCAGCTTTTTTATATAATGATCAGTGTTGCCCAAGCGTGTGCTATTACCCGTATTGGGCAATTAGACATCAAATACTTCAGCAAATAAACCAGTTATTTAGTTTACACTATGGAATGAGGGTTATATTTAGGCACTGCTGAATACCTTAGAAAAGAAAATTTGCGGCAGTGAAATAGGAAACTACAGCTGCGCTGCATCTCAGATCGAAGTGACGGTAGCCGCGGTGGAGTAGCCGAGCGGCTAAAGCATCTTGCTGCGGACCGCCGGAGCGCGCGGTTGCTCGCCTACGAGGGGAGCGTAGGACAGTGGTTTAGGGGGGGGGGGGGGGGCTTCTCCTCTGTATATGTTACTCTGTGCCCAAAGCCAATAATCGCACAGAGGTCTGGGGACCTGGGAGGCCAAGCATGACGAAAGTGGCGGCTGAGCACACGATCATCACCAAACGACTTGCGCAAGAGATCTTTCACGAGTCTAGCAATATGGGGTGGAGCGCCATCCTGCATAAAAATCGTACGTTGCAGGAGGTGTTTATCAGCCAGGCTGGGGATGATGCGATTCTGTGCCGCGGTGGAGTAGCCGAGCGGTTTAAACCGTCTCGCTGCGGTGCAGAGCGCGCGGTTGCTCGCTGTGGAGGTTCGAGTCCTCCCTGGGGCGTGGGTGTGAGTGTGTTTGTCCTTAGGTTAGTTTGCCTAGGTTTAAGTAGTTTGTAAGCTACGGACTGATGACCACGCAGTTTCGTCCGATAGATTTATAAACTTTTTTTTTTTTTTTTTTTTTTTTTTCTTAAAATGACGGTAACTGGCAGAAGGGAATCACGCGATGTTGCGCGCTCTCTCGTCCTCGCGCTGTTCCCCGTCAGTCTTCGGAAAAGGACCGGACGAACTAAGTGGCGAGGGGACCTGCGCCTGTGGGAGCGCTCTTCCAAACTAGTTCGTTCGCGAACTACACAATACTACTATACAGACCTCGTGTACGCCAAACCGCCGCCATCTGTATCTATGCTTCTCACTGTCGTTCAAATGAACGACTCATTCACGAATCTCCACAACTCTAGAATCTATGCTTCTCACTGTGGCACGACTCCTGCCAGCACTGTAGGTGTCTCGTTTGTCGTGACAGAGGCAAGGCCCCCGCTCGTTCCCCGCCCGCCCACGACCGCCGGCGCAGACCGTGTCGGTCCGTTTTCACTTTCGCCGACGCGCGTTAATCTGTTGCGAACTGTTGCGACCGAGGCAGTTTGGCCTCTGCGAGACGGGCGGTCACATTCACGCTCTGGCAGAGCAGATTAGCAGTGGCGGGCGTGCCCCTTCTCCCGTCACGCCGCGCCACTGGAAGTTCTTCATTCTGCTCCGATCCGCCCCACTCGATGCATAACGCCCGCGGATCCGAGGCGCTTTCCCCGCTACTCGCAACGGTAAACGGACGCTGTCGTCTCGGCCAACAATTGCACTATTTGAGGCTTACCGGAAGTATTAATTCCTTCCACGGTTCACGAGCGTCATCCAGAAGAACAATAGAAATATATATAAGATAGCTTTATTTTCCTCACGTTTGTGGTGTGACTTCAAAATCGTAGGCTATTCCAGAAACAAAACATTATTAGGGTCATTCAGTAATTAAAGAGACAAAATGATATGGAGACAAGGGCGCCGACTCCGTGGCTGCTCCGGGGCTCTAGCACTCCCCCAAGAATTTTTTGGGGGTGCTGAGCACACACATAAAATTGAGGTGGAAAATTAAATTGTATAAATTTTTAAAAAATCGAGAAAAATCAATACTTACTTTATGACTCAAGAGGCAATGCAAAATGTGACCATAGCGAGAGACGATATTTCATACGTGAAAGAAATGATCAGTTTTGTACGCGTGTCCGCAAGCAAGTCGTAATGTGTTTTAGCCACTATGCTAACTTTATTCATCTTGAAGCACGTCGGTCCTTTTGACCTTTCAAGTGTACGTATTTATGAACATTCAATTATGTTCTTTCAGGAATTTAGCTTCAAGAATCTGATGCTGATGCTAAAGTTAATCGTTTTTCATTTATCTTTGTCACTTCCCTTGTTATTAAAATTATAGATTCAGTTGAAATTAGTAATGCTTTTCTCTCAGGCCTAAAAAGACCTTGGACTATATTAATACTGTCACAGATATCATGAAGTTATTTCGAAGTGATGAAAGTTTCGATGAAGTATACAGCTCTTGCTTGGAGCTGACCAAAAAAATTTGATGTCGGACTTCAAAATCTCAAAATATTTCAAAGATTTCTTTAAATCTTGCCAGACAACTGCCTATTTACTTTTATGAAGTATTGCTCATTCAAAAATGCATGAACATGATTTTCAGGAGAGTTGGTTTCGAACATTTGTGAACTGTAATATAGAGCACTCACACTGATCAAAAGTCGGCGCCTGTGTATGGAGAAAAAGCAGTTATCCACGAAACAATACTCTCTCTACTTTACAACATAATCGCCTTGAACATTTATGTACTTTAATATATAAAAAAAAAAAAACAGTCTAGAGCGCAATATTGGTTCAGAGGAATCCTCTGAATGTAAACAATGTATATTACAGAAAAAAAACCGAAGATGGCGCAACAGTGGGTTGAAACCGATTGGCAATAATGAGCCAATATTGGGCTGTAGACTGTTTTTTTTTTTTTTTTTTTTTTTTTTTTTTTTTTTTAATTATTATTATTAATATTCAATTATCATACTAGCGCTGTTACCCAAAGTAAGCAAAATGTTTCCAAAAATATTTATTCACTTGTTCCAACGGACTTCAACCTTTTTAATTCCGGCAGCAAAGAACACTCTATTTTGTCCCATTTTGTCGACAGTTTTACTGGTCAGTTGAGCAATATGAGGACGTGCGTTGTCTTACTGGAGAATCGCACCTCTCCTCTGAGATCCACGACGTTTCTGACTCATGGCAGGCTTCACCTTGTTAAAAGAAAATCCGAGTAGTATTTGCTGTTCATTGTACGCTGCACCTCTAAGTAACCGTTAAAAAAAAAAAAAAAAAAAAAAAAAAAAAAAAAAAAATTGGACGTTCAGCTTCCCAAAACATCATCAATATGACTTTTCCTGCTGATGCTTGGGTTTTTAAGTTTTCTTCGCAGCTGATTTGGTCTGCTTCCACTCGATGCGTTGCCTCTTTCATTCTGGCTCACAATAGTGAACACAATTTTCATCATAAGTCAAAATTTTCTTGACGAAGTGCTCCCTTTCTCTTTCATAACATTTCTTGGGCTCTGTGCCCACTCTAACCCTTGTTAGAGTAGCCGCGTCAACTACATCTACATGGGGTACTCTACAAATCACATTTAAATGCCCTGATAAGTCCTCTGTGAACCATCTCGCACACGTTTTACGGTACTTCAGCTTGTTACATCCAACGTCATAAACTGTACTAGTACTAACTTGAACCTTATCAACTATAATTTCCACATCACACGGCAGTCTGTACGAATAACATCATCTAATCGACTTTCAAGTGAGGCATCTGAAACTGCAACTGGCTGGTCAGAACGGTTATCGTCAATCACTGAGTCGCGACCATTTTTGAACTACTCTACCCACCTGTAAAAATTTGCACGATACATACAATTTTCGCCATAAACTTTAGACATTCTACAATATAAAAATGTTCAAATGTTTGTAGAGCTACGGGGTTATCAGTCCCTAAACTTACAAACTACTTATGAACTAGCTTATACTAAAGACGGCACAAACATCCGTTCCCGAGGGGGATTCGAACCCCCGACCGTAGTACCCGTGCAGACTGTGACTGGCGCGCCGCAGAACGCTCGGCCACCGCGGCCGGCTCTACAGTATATATTCAATGGTTTCTCGCCTTCAGAAAATAAAAAACGAATAACATAACGTTGTTCAACTAATGAGGAGCTTTCAAACGGACTCGCCTTCTTGAAATGCGTTCTTGAGGATATAAACAAAACAATGTTGTTATATCAGCTGGTCAGTTCTCATACCAATGATGTCAACTTAAACTAATAAAAGTACAAAATTTCCCTACCAACAGTTTTCCCCAGGGCAATTTACTTCTTTATTTATTGAACAACCTTCGTAAATGTGTCTTTTATCATCCAGCGCGAGTGCAAACTATGTTGCGTCCCGTCATAGACAATCTACAGTCGGGTCTTCGTAAGTCGATCCCTGATAACTTTCAGTGCTGTTCCAACATATCAACAAGGAGCGCAAACAGTGACCTTGAAAATTGCTACACCACGAAGATGACGTGTTATAGACGCGAAATTTAACCGACAGGAAGAAGATGCTGTGATCTACATCTACAGCTACATGGGATACTCTGAAAATCAAATTTAAGTGCCTGGTAGAGGGTTCATCGAACCACAATTATACTATTTATCTCCCATTCCATTCTCGAATAGCGCGCGGGAAGAAAGAACACCTGAATCTCTCTGTTCGAGCTCTGATTTCTCGTATTTTATTCTGATGATCATTTCTACCTATGTAAGTGGGAGTCAACAATATATTTTCGCATTCGGCGGAGAATGTTGGCGATTGGAGTTTCGCAAGTAGCCCACGCCGCAGCGATAAGCGCCGTTGTTGTAATGATTCCCATCCTAGATCCGGTATCATTTCCGTAACGCTGTCTCCCCTGTATCGTGACAGTACGAAACGAGCATATGCAAATGATTAGTTTTTCAGAGCATTCACACAAGGTTGGCGCCGGTGGCGACACCTACAACGTGCTGACATGACGAAAGTTTCCAACCGATTTCTCATACATAAACAGCAGTTGACCGACATTGCCTGGTGAAAAGTTGTTGTGATGCCTCGTGTAAGGAGGAGAAATGCGTACCATCACATTTCCGACTTTGATAAAGGTCGGATTGTAGCCTATCGCGATTGCGGTTTATCGTATCGAGATATTGCTGCTCGCGTTGATCGGGATCCAATGACTGTTACAAGAATATGGAATCGGTGGGTTCAGGAGAGCAATACGAAACGCCGTGCTGGATCCCAACGGCCTCGTATCACTAGCAGTCGAGATGACAGGCATCTTATCTGCATGCTTATAACGGATCGTGAAGCCACGTCTAGATCCCTGAGTTAACAGATGGACACGTTTGCAAGACAACAACCATCTGCACGAACAGTTCGACGACGTTTGCAGCAGCATGGACTATCATATCGGAGGCCATGGCTGCGGTTGCCCTTGACGCTGCATCACAGACAGCATCGCCTGCGATGGTGTACGCAACGACGAACCTGGGTGCATCAATGGCAAAACGTCATTTTTTCAGATGAATCCAGGTTCTGCTTATAGCGTCATGATTTTCGCATCCGCCTTTGACGATATCTCGGTGAATGCACATTGGAAACTTGTATTCGTCATCGCCATACTGGTGTATCACCCGGCGTGATGGTATGGGGTGCCATTGGTTACACGTGTCGGTCACCTCTTGTTCACATCGACGGCACTTACATTTAAGATGTGTTACGACTCCCTGCGAAACCCTACATACAGCAGGATAATGTACGACCTCGTGTTGCAGGTCCTGCACGGGCCTTTCTGGATGCGGAAAATGTTCGACTGCTGCCCTGGCCAGCACATTCTCCAGATCTCTCACCAATTGAAAACGTCTGGTCAATGGTGGTCGAGCAACTGACTCGTCACAATACGCCAGTCACTACACTTGATGAACTGTGGTATCGTGTTGAAGCTGCATAGGCATCTGTGCCTGTACACGCCACCCAAGCTCTGTTTGACTCAATGCCCAGGCGTATCCGTTATTACGGCCAGAGGTGGTTGTTCTGGGTACTAATTTCTCAAGATCTAAGCACCCAAATTGCGTGAAAATGTAATTACATGTCAGTTCTGGTCCACATCTATAAATGTGAATGTCTGTTCGGTGTACGTTTATCACGTCTGTACCACAAGATATAAAGAGCTAAAAATTTGTACAGTTACTAAGGTCTACCCGGTGAAGGCTTTAGGCACGGTTTTATGGCTGTCGGATAGCTATTTATCTATATATATTAATGTGAATGTCTGTTCGGTGTATGCTTATCACGTCCTAACGACAAGACGGAGAGTGTGTGTTAATATTTCGCTCTGCAGCGAAAACTACAGAACGCAAACGAATGGTCTGTGCGTAATTGTTGTCCGAAGTTCCCGTTGTACACCATAGCAGTTCCATGCCGATAGCTTTAAGGGAGTGGAAGATATGGTGGTTGAAAGTCGTCAAATTATAAAAAAAAATCGGACTGAAGGCCAGCGATGACGTTTGCGACTCTATATCAAGGAGGTTACATACAGCGAAACGTGATGCCACAGACCATGTCTTACGCCTATGCGTGCTACAATGTCTTCAGCTCTTTCTCTGTAAAGATAACGATACGAATAAGGAACTATAAGAATAAATAAATAAAGCAGTAAAAAAGAAATTAATACATCTCTTTAAAAAATCGATTTGACGTTTCACGCATTACATCAAGTGATCGATCTGTGATATTATTACAATAATTATTGTTGAATTTCGTGATCTGATTCTTCGAAACGAGTGCATTTTTACCTTGTGATTTGCTCTACACTACTTACTTTCCTGATAGACGGTAAGTGCATAGACTTCTGCAATCTGATAGGAATACTCTTCAGTTCCGCTTTATCAGCGACATTTCCTCAAAAATGAGTGAAATTAATTACATTACTTTAATTGTTATTTAAACTTCGTAGATAAATTCCATTGCGTTACTTTCAAAAATGTTCAAATGTTTGTAAATCTATCGGACCAAACTGCGTGGTCATCAGTCCGTAGCTTACAAACCACTTAAACCTAGGAAAACTAATCTAAGGACAACACACACACCCATGCCCCAGGGAGGACTCGAACCTCCACGGCGAGCAACCGCGCGCTCCGCAGCGAGGCGCTTTAGACCGCTCGGTTACTCCACCGCGGCTGCGTTCCTTTACACATATTACAACAGTACATCTACTTTTAATAGATCACATTCAGGCAACATGCCTCAGGAATACATTTGCGCTCCAAACAATACTACAAATACTGTAGTTTACCAGACTGCCATAAAATGAAATTAAAATGAATTTGGACATTACTCTCACCATACGTTTTGAGATATTGCAACACAGGCTATAAGGAATAATGTATGTATTATTTATTGTAAATCATTAAACACTTCACATAATTTTAATTTTTTATTTGAATGTTTGTTTCTAAAGAAGGTATTGTATTTCATTTCATCCTTCAAAACCAGTCTCATAGCGCACTACCGAAAGATAGCTTATCTATCATAATCAACCAACACGCGAGCGGAGTCGCGGGTTTAAGCTAGTATAATATATTTGTCCAGTGAATACCCGTTTATCGTTTTCATTTCTTCTTGGTGTAGCAATTTTAATGCCCAATAGTGTGTAATATCGCCGTAGAGACATTTATAGAATTGCATAACACGACTGGTGATAGTAAGCGCACCAAATTGCTGTTACCGAATTACTGCTACTGGTATGCATGAACTTGCAGTGACTTAACTATAGGTCTAAGAGACATGGCCTATATAAAATTCTGAGCCAATGTCCGAAATCATTCATTGGTCAGACGTCTCCCACTATTAAAAATAGACTAGATTAATGCAAACGTCATAACAAAAATTAAAAAATAAAGGAAGGAACCTTAACGTCCCGTCGACAGCATGGTCATTAGAGACGGAGCTAACGCTTGGATTCTTGGGTAAGGATGTGGAAGGAAATCGGCCGTGCCCTTTCAAAGGAACCATTCCTTAATCTTGGTGAAGCAATTTAGGGGAGTCATGGAAAACCTAAATATGGATGGCCGGAGTTTGGTTGGTACCACTGTCCTCCCGAATGCGAGTCCAGTGTCTTACTACTGAGCCACCTAGTCACCTCGCTCGATAAACGTCACTCCAGATTACGTCAGCCAGAAAAGCCTGCTGTTGCTCAACACTGAACTGCAGAGAGACAAATATCCTCTCACCTACATCAGTTTGCTGGGACATGTTATGTGGTACATGGCGTTTCCCTCGTTTTACTTGCAATCCAATCACAAAGAACTTTCGACACCACGCTAAAACTCCAGTATAGGTCGCGCGGGCGTTTTGACCATTTTTAACGTAAATATCAATTCCTTTTATTATCTGTAGTTAATACTACACGACTTACTAACACTGTAGATGAGACAATTAATTCTTCTAACTGGGGAGTTATTAAAAATGGGGTCCCACAAGGTTCGGTCTTGGGTCCTTTGATGTTCTTAATATATATTAATGACTTGCCATTCTACATACATGAAGATGCTAAGCTAGTACTTTTTGCTGATGATACAAGTATAGCTATCACACCTGAGAAACAGGAATTAACTGATGAAATTGTAAATGATATCTTCCAAAAAGTCATTAAGTGGTTCTCTACAAATGGACTCTCATTAAACTTTGATAAAACCCAGTATATACAGTTTCATACAGTAAATGGCATGACACCATTAATAAATTTAGACTTTGAACATAAATCTGTAGCTAAGGTAGAATATTCAAAATTTTTAGGTGTTTGCATTGACGAGGGAATGAATTGGAAGAAACATATTGAAGATCTCCTGAAACGTCTGAGTTCAGCTACTTATGCTATCAGAGTCATTGCAAAATTTGGTGATATAAATCTCAGTAAATTAGCTTACTACGCCTATTTTCATTCACTGCTTTCATATGGGATCATATTCTGGGGCAATTCAACATTGAGTAAAAAAGTATTCATTGCACAAAAGCGTGTAATCAGAATAATTGCTGGAGCCCACCCAAGAGCATCCTGCAGACATTTATTTAGGGATCTAGGGATACTCACTGTAGCTTCACAATATATATATATATATATATATATATATATATATATATATATATATATATATATATATATATATTCACTCATGAAATTTGTTATTAACAATCCGACTCAATTCAAAAGTAATAGCAGTGTGCATAGCTACGACACTAGGAGAAAGGATGATATTCACTATTCAAGGTTAAATCTAACTTTGGCTCAAAAAGGGGTGAATTATGCTGCCACAAAAGTCTTTGGTCACTTACCAAGTAGCATAAAAGTCTGACAGATAGCCAACTAGTATTTAAAAAGAAATTAAAGGAATTTCTGAATGGCAACTCCTTCTACAATGTAGATGAATTTTTAGATAAAACATAAAAAAAATTTACAAAAAAATTCTTAAAATATAGATTGTCAAGTATAGACAAAGTTTACTAAACTGACACGTTCCACATCATTACGAAATGTCGTATACATGATCTAAGGAACAAGTATTAATTTAATCTAATCTAATCTACTGCAATTTTAGTATATTCCCAGATATTTACTTACCTGACTTTATGATTCGAAGATACACTATACTAATACAAACTGTTCATCTTTTGATCGATACTATCACAAATAAATTATTCTTTTTCATTAGTAAGAATATTTAAAGACACATTGTACAAATTCTGTAATTTCAGGCATGTATTTGAGGCTTAAAGATAACTGGTAATTTTGTTATTTACTTCCGGCACTATACTATTTCAAGTACGATTATTAAGCATCGTATACGCAGTCATACTTTTTTATATATTAAATTTCAGTGCATTTGTATGTTCATGTTATCATCACGATTTGTTAGCCGGTCGCGGTGGCCGAGGGGACTGCAGCGCGTCAGTCACGGTCTGCACGGCACTACGGTCGGGGGTTCGAATCCCCCCCCCCCTCGAGCATGGATATTTGTGCCGTCCTTAGGGTTAGCTACATCATAAGTAGTTTGTAAGCTATACAAACATTTGAACGATTTGTTAATTACGATTTTATTTTAACAGGTACTCTCCAAAGATAATTGTACATGTTAATATGTGCTCTAACCTCTACGTATGCCGCGGTGGTGTAGCCGAGCGGTCTAAAGCGTCTCGCTGTGGAGCGCGCGGTTGCTCGCCGTGGAGGTTCGAGTCCTCCCTGGGGCATGGGTGTGTGTGTTGTCCTTAGGTTAGTTTACCTAGGTTTAAGAAGTTTGTCAGGTACGGACAGATGACCACGCAGTTTAGTCCGATAAAAAAAAAAAAACTCTACATATGGATGGGGGGAGAGATAGCTACGTTGGTTCTGTAAATCAACGCGTTGTGATTGATGGATATAAGTGATAGCGGGTAACTGTCAGAGCAGGAAGTTGTCAGGTCATTTGTATGAATACTGTTGTGTTGACAGATGTTATTGCGGCGGTTTGAATGTGATAAATTGAAGTTAATAAACAACATTAAGTATAGTTTTGTTTCAACGTTAGATTATTCATATTCACTATGAGCTTAGCAGTCTGTTTCGTTCTTTTTTTTTTCCTTTTTTCTATTCAGATTAAGTCGACAACCATTTGTTGTAACTTGTTGGCCCCATTGAACCAAACTCCTTCATCAGAGAACCAGTCTGTGTGTAACGACCTGATTAACAGAGACGCGGGATTTCAACTTAGCAAGACATGAGAGCCAGCACTGAGTACTGGCGATACTCAGGCATCGTCGGCGCCGCATTCTAACGCATCTAACGAGTATGCGCAGCTGCAGTCGTCGACGTTAGAGCGAACGGCACGCTACCCGAGCACGCGCTGAGTTCGCGGACCTGCAGCCGCGCCTTATTCCCGCGCGGCACACGCGTAGACCACAGCCCGTTCCTCCCAGAGAAGACTCTGGATGTCGTCGACTTTGATTTGTGTACAATGACGTCATTGCCCCACCGCCTTCTGGGTGTCTGTGCTTTTCTACACAGCCTCAACATAGGCAAAAATAGCAGCAAAACAGAATGATAAACACCTGAAGGTGACGAGCAGTTGTCTCGTAGAAATATTGTGCAGTTTTGACACTACAAACCTACGAGACGTTCGTGAACCGTGGAAAGAGGCAAACGGTTGTAAGTTCCCTGATCCGCAGATTGTGCTGCGAGTTTCCGTCTACTTCCTCAAAGATGTATGCGTAACGGCCACTTCACATTTTTCAGTTACATTATTCATTCACACATGGTGCCTCAGGAGGACAGACACATGTCCTGAGGAGTAATAGCTTTAGTTATTCTGAACAAAAAACGTCATATGAGAACCTGTCCTTAACACCGAGCTTTCGGATGTCCTGACGAGTTATTTCGATTTCTGCACAAAATTTCGAGGCCGATCCTGCCGTTTTCTTCAGGCGCAGCTCTTAACAGTTTCTGAGGAAACTAATGAAAACAATGGAGAACAGGACAGATGTAGGAGACCGTAAATGCAATATTATCATCAGATACAATCTCTGACAATAATGTTCGGTGACTAGTACTGTAACATTTACGTAGATGAACTATGAGCTAAATTTACCTTACTGTCCTTCGAAATAGTCACCTCCCATGACTATGCACCGCTGAGCTCAAGGGACATGTACTGGAAACAGTGCACTAAGTCTTCCTTTGGGATCCTGTTCAGAAGGTTCGTCACCTTTCGTTGAATGTCAGAAATATCGTTCATCTCTTTCCTTTAAAACCGAGTGTGAGTTGAGGGAATAGGAAGAATTATGGAGGACTGACATCCGGCAAGTGTGGTGGATGACGATATTGGCTTTGTGTGTGGGTGAGCAATGTCGTGAAAAAAAAAAAAAAAAAAAAAAAAAAAAAAAAAAAAAAAAAAAAAAAAAAAAAAAAGCAGAAAACGTATTATGCGTACTTGGGCCGTATCCTGCGTAGACGTCGCATGAAACGGGTCAAAATTTCAAGATACCTTGCAGCTTTCACCGACATTCCCTCAGGTATCTCCGGGCGGGGACTACTCAGGAGGATGTGATCATCAGGAAAGACAACACTGGCATTCTACGGATCGGAGCGTGGAATGTTAGATCCCTTAATCGAGTAGGAAAATTAGATAATTTAAAAAGGGAAATGGATAGGTTGAAGTTAGATATAGTGGGGATTAGTGAAGTTCGGTGGCAGGATGAACAGGATTTCTGGTCAGGTGACTACAGGATTATAAATACAAAATCAGTTGGGGGTATCACAGGAGTAGGATTGATAATGAATAAGAAAATAGGAATGCGGGTAAACTACTATGACCAGCACAGTGATCGCATTATGATTGTCAAGATAGATACGAAGCCAACACCGACAACAGTAGTACAGGTTTATATGCCAACTAGCTCTGCCGATGGTGAGGAAATCGAAGAAATATATGAGGAGCTAAAGGAAATTATTCAGACAGTTAAGGGAGAGGAAAACTTAATTGTGATGGGAGACTGGAATTCAGTAGTAGGAAAAGGAAGAGAAGGAAAAATAGTTGGTGAATATGGACTGGGCAGAAGGAATGATAGAGGAAGTCGCCTGGTAGAATTTTGCACGGAACATGATTTAATCATAACAAACACGTGGTTTAAGAATCACAAAAGAAGGTTGTATACTTGGAAGAGACCAGGAGACACCGGAAGGTATCAGATAGATTTTATAATGGCAAAACATAGATTCCGGAACCAGGTGATAAACTGTAAGACATACCCAGGGGCAGATATAGGCTCTGACCATAACTTGTTAGTCATGAACTGTAGGCTGAAACTGAAAAAAACTGCAGAAAGGTAGGAAAATAAGGAGATGGGACCTAGATAAATTGAAGGAACGTGAAGTTCTGGAGAATTTCAGAGGGAGATTTAGGCAACAATTGACAGAAACAGGGGGAAATAAAACAGTAGAGGAGGAATGGGTAGCATTGAGAGATGAAATAATGAAGGCAGCAGAGAACAAAATAGGTAGAAAGGCAAGACCTACAAAAAATCCTTGGATAACACAGGAAATACTAAATTTAATTGATGAAAGGAGAAAATATAAAAATACAGTAAATGAAACAGGCAAAATGGAGTACAGACGACTAAGAAATGAGATTGATAGGAAGTGCAAAATGGCTAAGCAGTAGTGGCTAGAAGCCAAATGCAAATATGTAGAAGAATGTATAAGAAGGGGAAAAGTAGATACCGCCTACAGGAAAATCAAAGAGACATTTGGGGACAAGAAAAGCAATTCTACGAATATCAAGAACTCAGATGGGAAACCAGTTCTCAGCAAAGAAGGGAAAGCTGAAAGGTGGAAAGAGTACATAGAGCAGCTCTACAAAGGAAATGAACTTGGAGACGATGTTGTAGGCAGGGAAGAGGAAGTAGATCAAGATGAGATAGGAGATACTATACTGAGAGATGAATTTGACACAGCCCTGAAAGACCTAGGTTAGAATAAGGCCCCAGGAGTAGATGACATACCCTCAGAGCTACTGAAGTCTCTTGGATAGCCAGCCATGACAAGACTATTTGAACTGGTGTGTAGGATGTATGAGACACGCGAAATGCCCTCAGACTTTAAGAAAAATGTAATAATCCCCATTCCAAAGAAATCAGGCGCAGACAGGTGTGAAAATTACAGAACCATCAGTTTGATAAGTCATGGTTGCAAAATTTTAACACGAATTATCTACAGGAGAATGGAAAAGCTGGTAGAAGCTGACCTTGGGGAAGATCAGTTTGGATTCAGGAGGAACGTAGGAACCCGGGAGGCAATACTTACCTTACGTCTTATCTTAGAAGATAGATTAAGGAAAGGCAAACATACATTTTTAGCTTTTGTAGATTTGGAGAAAGCATTTGACAATGTTGACTGGAATACACTCTTTCAAATTCTGAAGTCAGCAGGGTTAAAATACAGGGAAAGGAGAGTTATTTACAACTTGTACAAAAACCAGACCGCAGTTATCAGACTCGAAGGGCATGAAAGGGAAGCATCAGTTGGGAAGGGAGTAAGACAGGGTTGTAGCCTTTCTCCGATGTTATTCAATTTGTACATTGAGCAGGCGGTGAAGGAAAGCAAGGAAAATTTTGGGATAGGGATTAAAGTTCAGGGGGAAGAAATAAAAACATTGCGTTTTGCTGATGACATTGTAATTCTGTCAGAGACAGCGAACGACCTGGAAGAGCAGTTGAATGGAATGGACAGCGTGTTGAAGAGAGCGTATAAAATGAACATTAACAAGAGCAAAACAAAAATAATGGAATGCGGTCTTCGGTAATCAGGCGATGCTGAAGGAATTAGATTAGGTAACGAAACAATGAAGGTGGTAGATGAGTTTTGTTACTTGGGTAGTAAAATAACATGCGATGGTCGCAGTACAGGGGATATAAAATTCAGAATGGCAATGGGAAGGAAAGCATTTTTGAAAAAGAGAAATTTGCTAACATCGAATATTAATTAAGGAAGTCTTTTCTGAAGGCATTTGTGTGGAGTGTTGCCTTGTACGGGAGTGAAACATGGACGATAAGCAGTGTGGACAGGAAGAGAATAGAGGCTTTTGAAATGTGGTGCTACAGAAGAATGCTGAAGATTAGGTGGGTAGATCACATAACTAATGAAGAGGTACTGAACAGAATTGGCGAGAAAAAGAATTTTTGGCATACCCTGACTAAAAGAAGGGATTGCTTGGTAGGACACATTCTTAGACATCAAGGAATCGTAAATTTAGCATTGGAGGGAAGTGTGTGGGGCAAAAATCGCAGAGGGAGGCCAAGAGACGCGTATAGTAAGCAGATTCAAGGGATGTGGGTTGTTGTTCTTATGAGGAGATGAAAAGGCATGCTCAGGATAGAGTAGGGTGGAGAGCTGCATCAAACCAGTCTCCGGACTGAAGACCATAACACAACAACACAATGCCTTGACTATCGAAGAAGATGATGAACATCGTTTCGATGCTGATTGTTCGGCTTTAAACTTTTCCCGACTAGGCGATGTCGGAGAACGCCATTCCATGCTTTGCCGTTTCGTTTCAGAGTCGTACCAGAGACACTAGGTTTCATCCTCCGTAACAGTACAGTTCAAGAAATGAAGAGTCGCTCCCACCGTTTCGCCAATATCCCGTCAAGTCTTTAAACGTGCCTGCTTCCGATCGTCAGTTAATTTGCTGTGACACAACTGAAAGTTTTCCTCTTCGCTAACTTTTGGGTAAGGATTTGCCGCACGGATTCACAGTTAATCAGCCGTTCATCCGCTTCAATGCGCACAGTTAATCGACGAGCGTACGTGATTAATGCCTTGACTTTCTCAATGTTTTCGTGACTGACGCCGTTCGCCAGTCGTCCGCTACGGGGATTGTCAGAAACACTGTCCTGGCCTCCTCGAAAACACGTGAACCACTCACACACTAACACACTTGGACTTTGCTTGATCCGCATAAACAGGTATCAGCATCTCATGCGTTTCATTAGGTGTCTTATCAAGCTTAAAACTATAATCTGATCCTCTGCTCGTTCATTGTCGTGTTCTCAGTTCAAAAACAACGCACTAAACAAGCACTTCGTCCAACAGGTCTAACACGGAACATACGCGATGCCCACCTGATCTACGGTGGGACAGGTTGTCAACAATGGCAGCTACACAAGTGCAGCGTTGTGATTCGCCTGTGTTGCTTGATTATTCTGACTTCTTTCACCGAACTTTATCGTCAGAAGTTGTATTTTATTCTAATGGGAACATTCCCTCAGAAAAATATATTTAAAAATTCCACTGGCAATTCTATTGCTAAAAAATTTTCAAATGTTTTTAAATCTAAGGGACATAACTTCTGTGCAGGGTTGTTCCCTGTCGGTGGTTCTAGTCCTCCCTCAGACATGGGTGTGTGTGGGTGTGTGTGGGTTGTCCTTAGGTTAGTTTAAGTAGTTTGTAAGCCAAGAGAATGATAATCTGAGTAGTTCTTATAGATTTACAGACATTTGAATGTTTTTGAACTTAACTGTTGCAGTTATCAGTCCCTAGGCATACAAACTACTTAAACTAACTTATGCTACGGACAACACACACACACACACACATGCCGGAGGGGGAACTCGAACCTCCACCTCCAGCTACGAGTAACAGCGCGCTCCGCAGCGAGGCGTCTTAGAGTGATTGGCTACTCCACCAAGGCTCCAGTGCAAAGTCTGACTGTCGTGAACAGGCGATGCTCCATGTTTTATACCCGCATATAAGAGGGTTGGAACTTAAATAGTGGCAACTATTTAGTCACAAACAATACAAAAGCGTTACATATTTGGGCCTGTTACTGTCCTCCAAAGTAGTCACCAGCGTTGCGTAGATCCCGTTGCCAGCGATATGGAAGGTGTAGTATACCGTTAGCAGGGTCTGTTCTGTTGATGATGATCTACTGTCTGTCAAATCTCTGGAACAGTTCTGAAATGAATGCCTCGAAGTGGTTCCTTCATCTTCGGAATCAAATCAAAGTTAGGAAGTGTGGTGGATGGTACAGTACTTCCCAGTCCTACCGACCGAACAGAGCAGCCACAGCTTCTGCTATATCATCACCTTCTAGAGACAAGACCTCACAACAAGCCTGTGTCACCTCACACCGATAGGCCGCCATCGCTAGCTCATTGGCTGGCCTCTATGAGGCAGTGAGCTGTGCCCCAGCGTCCAGCGAATCAGCTAGCGATGGCAGCATATCGTTGTGATGCGACACAGGCTTGTTGTAAGGCCTTGTCTCTAGACGATGTTAGCTGTATACGCCCGGGCAAAATGTCGTGCAAAATGATGGGTGGGTTGCAATGGCGACTCCCCACACGCCTCTTGAAGATTTTCATGACACTGTCGTGCTGACAACATCTGTCACATTCAATCTTGCTCCAACTCCGTTGTTCCTGTATCGAAAACACAGTGATGCTGTTATGTTAGTCCGCTCTTCCCTCGATTGTGTGCACACCAGTGACGTGGGATGGGTATGTCAACAACGTGTTTTATCAGCGACAAAAGGAGATTCAATTGCATAGTGCCCCACAGCAGTGTTACCACTATTTACGTTCCAACCCTCGTACAATACAACCACTATGCATTATTGTGATTAAAACTCAGTAACTGCTTGACTGATTTGAATTTTTTTTCCACTTTAATGTAGGCGCTTGTTTTAAGAAAAAAAGTAAAACCCAAAGGTGCAGCTGAGAAAATTGAAACTGACAATTTTGTATGAGCATTGCCAGTTCGGATTAGATTTATATGTTGTACACTAGACGTTCAAAACAAGAGATACAGCACTACCTACACAAGAATTCGTATGGTGCATGGTGGAGGGTACCCTTTTCCAGACTGACACCGATTGATCGTTTACCATGAACTGTGATAGATTTATGAAAAATTTCATACGAAGGGGAGGGAGCAAATGAACATAGAAAGGGGAGGTAGTGACAGAGACAGGGAGATGGATGGGATGATAGATAGTGAGGTAGGGGGAGAAGGAGGAGCAGATGGATGGAGAGGGGAGGGAGGAGTACTTGGGCTAACCGACTATTGGAATACATATATACTCCACCAATGCTTGTCCTCAGCTGGCTAAAACAGAAAGAAGCCTCAGAGGACAAAGAGAAAGGTAAGAAATAGGCACAGAGATGGAAGAAGTTAAGGGCAGAGAGTTTAAGGAAAGGAGTGTAGGATGTAAATCTAACTTCCACGTATATGTAGCAATTGTGAAGTATTGCCGGTTGAGCTAGTCATATGCAAATTTCATGTCTTCTTGTAACCTTCTATACTTACTCGAGTACGATCGGCCGCTGATGACCTCGCTGTTGAGAGCCCTAAAACGCCAATCATCATCATAATCGATTACGATGCTTTTGTTGTGGCGTCGCTATTCGCCACAACGCCGACGGTCCACGCAAGTCGCCGCGCCACTTCAAGACGCGATAAATCGCTCCGTGGTACTTCGGCCGCCGGGGGCGCCCGCAGTTTCTGTATCTCTCTGCCTGCTTCGCACCACGCCGGTCAATAGGAAGACAGGGGCTCCACTACATATGCCATCGCACCACACCAGTTCGACACAGTACAGGCAGTTCAGGCAGTTCTACAGTTTGGATCCGGGAGCTACGATCCAAGAGTTCCATATACTAGAACCAGCAGTCTGTCTTAGCAATAGCTGGAACCATCTTCAACTGCCTTGCAGAACTGTGTTGTTGCTAGGAAGAACTTTGTACCACACAAGCACATCAAAGTTAAGTATTTATTTCATTGTCAATAAAAATATATGTGGATTAACCAATTCTTTCAGTTTACAGACCTATGCTCACATCCTTGCTCGTCACGGCACGTCTCCAGAACCTCCTGCTGACACTGCATTTCGAAGTCACAAAAACTTTCGTGTCAGATCGTTTGCGAATACAGAAAGAAAGTGCGGCCCTGACTCACTTTCCCGGAGCCCTCCTCACCACGGCCTACCTATTTGTTTCTATTAGTAAAGAATTCTTCGAGTCATTAACATATCTGAGAATTTCTCCGACCGCCGCCTACTTCAGTTATAAAAATAACAAATTTGTTTAAACCAATTTCTATGTAAATGATGTACTATGTGAAATACTACTTTTATTTAAAATCATATGAATATTTTTATAGTCATGGGGACAATTATCAAAATACACAAACGTTAATTTCATTACACCGATGTTTTTTCTTTTCCGAAGTAAATTTGAACTGTTTCGTGATCAGCTATGTAAAGAAAAACAATATTTGCTTACAATTGTAGTATTTCTGTTTCTTCTGCATCACGATGAAAGAGATGCTTGGGGGTTAGAGGGAGAGGAGGTATTTGATACCACTTTCACGAGCAAGGTAAACCGTTGCGCGAGTTAGCTAGAGTGGTAAACGTCTGAGTTTTCAACAGTTTTATTGGCAATATTATGAAACACACCTAGAATTATATACATTCGTTCTTGAGCAGTTTTTACCGAACGGTACTTGAGAAATTAACAAATGTCTCCTTAACACTAAGTAGTACCAAGAACATTTAAATTAACAAACTATTTGCAACAATATCCTTTAGTGAAGTGTCCTTGACACAACTGTAACTAATGCGACCAAAAGAAAGAAGCGTCTTTCAAAGTTTACTTTAAAGTGCGACAGAAGACAATGTCAACACTCAGCGAAAAAAAGCTATCAAATTCACAAATTAACAAAATCTAGGCAAACTACTTTTACAACAAAATTCAAAACTGTACACACTCCTAATAGGCCCTATTCTTAATATTTCATTTAACATTTAAATATCATGGGTTGCGGTCTGTATAATTAAGAAAAGGTATCAGTTAACCAAACTTTTTTGTTAGAAATTCTTATCTCTAATAATGGACAACTTCGGCCATGCTTGCCGTTAGTTTTACACACATTGCATAAAATTTTAAAGGACTTCATTAAATTTGTTTCAAAGTTAAACTAAAATGTATGAAAGAAGTACTATCAGGATATCAAACAAAGCTAGCGCTCTTCCGGGCAACCGTAATAGTAATTAACACACCTCGTTGTTACAAAGTTCAATGACTTACGTCCTGTGCCCGACCAACACACACTGCTTGGCGATAGATAAACATAGAAAATCGTAGAAATTTAACAATTTTTGAATGCATACAATATTAACAACAGTAAATGTTTCTCTTTGCCCAATGTTACCAAACCGGAAATATGCTCGCCACCGAGACCTCAGGTTGTCGCTCGCCAACTGGACGGAGCAAAGAGAAACACTTCCTCTGCCCGCAAGCCCCACCTTGCTCTTGCCACATCCAACAGAACGACAAGGTAGCTTCTAAAACATACAAAGAAGCATTGTTAGTTTCTGATCAACTACACGTTACCTTGGAGGCGCTGGGCGCCTAAACCATGTGACACAGAACTAAACATGATCTCTAGTGCAGCGTCTTCCCACCAAGTCACACTAGAAAACAAAATTACAGTTCCAGTACTCAAATAGTTCAAGAAGGAAGCTCTTTCTGAGGTCCGCTTGCAATTTTGAAACACATTAGAGCGTCTGGCGCGTAAACTAGCGGACACATACAGTATTAAACGTAACCATCAGGGCAACGTCTCCCAAAATTGTCACATACTAACAAACAGAAACACAGTTTTACTGCTTCACTGAGACCACATTCAAGATGGGTACACTCAAAAATTCAAAATCCACATGAACACTGCTTGCAATTTAACCCACTAAAAGCCAGTCAGACTATCGGGCTGTTTAACACTAACAGCATTTCACGAAAGGGTTCACAATAGTTCAAATGGTGCTGTCCCAACACAGACCAGGCTCAGCCAGCGGTGCTACCACCTACCAAACTCATGGACACGATCGTCCGGCTCCTTCATTCCGTGTCCACTATGGCCGGCGATGGTTGCCCAACTGGCGCTTCTCGCTAGCCTGCTGAAAGGGAAAAAACACCCCACATGATAGACCCGATCCCTGACTCAACCAACATCACGTAGAGGACAAGGCCTCACAACTGGCCGTGCCTACGTCACACCTAAAGGCCGCGAACGCTAGCTGAGCGGCTGAGCTGGCGGCTGCGGCCTTTACGAGGCCAACGAGCAAGACAGGCAGCGGCGCACCTGTCAAATCACGTAAGAAAGGTAGGACTGAGTCGGCGCGATCGCTAGCTGAGTGGCCCGCCGCTATGAGGCAGTGAGCTGTGCCCCAGCAGTGGGCAAATCCGCTAGCGATCGCGCCGGCTCAGGCCTACCTTACTTACATGATTTGACAGGTGCGCCGCTGCCTGTCTTGCTCGTTGGCCTCCGGCCTTTAGGTGTGATGTAGGTACGGTCAGTTGTGAGGTCTTCTAGGTGTTGTATACTCAAACTGCGGAAACCAAAGACCTAACTTTTGCATGCTGCTTTACACACAAGTTCGCCACCAAGTTAGAATTAAGATCTCTACCCAGGCATAATTTTTCGGTGTACCTGACAGCACGTTTCAATATCAGTGATTCAAATGGAGTTGGGGTCGCTTCCTGGACTACGTTTGTGTAGCCAAACGAAATTGTGTTCCTGTGCAAGTTAGTTTATCATTGTCAATCAGTTTACTATTAAAAGTACGGTACATAAGCCATAACATAGCTTAACTCTTGTTACTCAGGAGTAGCAAGGACGTTTATAATCGAAATTAAACTTTTTAGGTAATTCTTCATAGAGGTAACACTCTGCACAATTATACCCGGAGAAAACAACATAAAACATGCTAGGTACCAGACTTATTCACTACTGGCCATTAAAATTGCTACACCAAGAAGAAATGCAGATGATAAACGGATGTTCATTGGACAAATATATTATACTAGAACTGAAATGTGATTATATTTTCACGCAATTTGGGTGCATAGATCTTGAGAAATCAGTACCCGGAACAACCACCTCTGGCCGTAACAACGGCCTTGATTACGCCTGGGCATTGAGTCAAACAGAGCTTGGAAGGCGTGTGCCGATACAGATGCCCATGCAGCTTCAACATGATACCACAGTTCATCAATAGTGACTGGCATGTTGTGATAAGGCAGTTGCTCGGCCACCATTAACCTGACATTTTCAATTGGTGAGAGATGTGGAGAATGTGCTGGTCAGGGCAGCAGTCGAACATTTTCCGTACCCAGAAAGACCCGTACAGGACCTGCAACATGCGGTCGTGCATTATCCTGCTGAAATATAGGGTTTCGCATGGATCGAATAAAGGGTAGAGCCACGGGTCGTAACACATCTGAAATTTAACGGCCACTGTTCAGAGTGCCGTCGATGCGAACAAGAGGTGACCGTGACGTGTAATCTATGGCATACCATACCATCTCGCTCCGTGATACGCCAGTATGGCAATGACGAATACACGCTTCCAATGTGCGTTCATCGCGATGTCGCCAAACACGGATGCGACCATCATGATGCTGTAAACAGAACCTGGATTCATCCGAAAAAATGATGTTTTGCCATTCGTGCACCCAAGTTCGTCGTTGCGTACCCCATCGCAGGCGTTCCTGTCTGTGATGCCGCTTGAAGGGTATCTGCAGCCATGGTCTCCAGGCTAATAGTCCATGCTGCTGCAAACGTCATCGAACTGTTCGTGGAGATAGTTGCTGTGTTTGCAAACGTCTCAGTTTGTTGACTCAGGTATTGAGACGTGGCTGCACGATCCGTTACAGCCATGCGGATAAGATGCCTGTCATCTCGACTGTTAGTGATGCGAGGCCGTTGGGATCCAACACGCCGTTTCGTATTGCTCTCCTGTACCCACCGATTCCATATTCTGGTAACAGTCATCGGATCGCGACCAATACGAGCAGCAATGTCGCGATACGATAAACCGTAAACGCCATAGGTTACAATCCTACCTTTATCAAAGTCGGAAACGTGATGGTACGCATTTCTCCTTAACGAGGGATCACAACAACGTTTCACCAGGCAGTGCCGGTCAGCTGCTGTTTCTGTATGAGAAATCGGTTGGAAACTTTCCTCATGTCAGCCACCGGCGCCAACCTTGTGTGAATGCTCTGAAAAGCTAATCATTTGCATATCACAGCATCGTCTTCCTGTCGGTTAAATTTCGTGTCTGTAGCACGTCATCTTCGTGGTGTAGCAATTTTAATGGCTAGGAGTGTAGTTTATCAGTGCGCTCATGATCAATTTAAATTTTACGAAAACTGACAGATTACTGTAAAAATTTATTTATCTTTGGAAGTACATTCCCTAATGAAAGAGCGTATCATAATCGTCAATTTTTAACTAGCAAATTATTTTACTAACGAAAATATATCTTAATGCATGAAATCCGTCTATAATCTATTGGAAATTCTTACAAATATGTTTAGTTCTTAAGATAAGAGAATGGAAAACTTTTGGTTCAAGGCACCATGATGATACACCCGAATAATTATATATATGAGTGCACTTGCTGTCCAGTCATAATGTTGTACTATTTTGATTGTCCTATAATTACAAGATTTACACAATTCTGATTCTGCAACACTAATTTCTTCACATATGCCGCGTGTGTGTTCTCCTTAGCATAAGTTAGTTTGTAAATCTTAGAGACCAATGACTTTAGCAGTTTGGAACGATTCACAATCATTGGAACACATTCCGTGATAAAAGGTCTGAATGACAGGTTTGACAAATCAGTTAGCCCTGAATACAACTGACAATCTTGCGTGCATTATTTCAGTGCCTTCGTGATAACGATGGCTTACCACCTGATTGATATCGCAGTTCCACACTCTGACTGATGTGTCGCCATTTCCTTGAATGTGTTCTGCCTGTGTGAAGACATCTTGGAGTTGCTTCGTATTCGCCTTGTCTCAAACCCTTGCCTAGCAACGGCGTGTACAGCTGCATTGACGCCAGTATTGTTGAGGAATTCATTGAGTCGGGATTTGTTTGTTTTATATGTAAGAGGACACGTAGAAAAGCAGTCGCCGCGCAATTAAGAAACTAAGAAGTGGAAACAGCTAGCGTAACTGGCCTGACGCTGAATTACCTTTGATAATGCTCTGGAGGTGCGGCTCTGTAGCACAGACCCTACAAATCCAAAAGCTGCGGCTTCGATCCCCGCGAGATCCTAAGATTTTTATCTGTCACTTTCCACTTCTTTCACCTCTCGTAGGGTCGGTGATGTGAAAAATAGCGAATAGCACCGTGGTTCGGAACACACGTTAAACTGTATGTCCCCCTATAACTGGCTGGGTAAGTCAGCTCGAAGGTCGGAGGAAGGCAACGGCATACCACCTCCAAATAGGACCATGCCTAGTAAAGCACTGTGATGTTCAAACCAATCTTCGGATTGTTGGCTGCTTTACCTTTTTTTAATCCTCTGGGAACCCCTGAAGATAAAGCAGATAATGGATACCAAGGCGAAAAAATGATTAAAAAAGATAAAAATAGACAAAATCGTGTAATAACGATGCAATGAAAGTCTTCCGCTTTTTTTTCATTCTGAATATAACAGATTTTCTTACTAGTTAATTTCAAATTCTCTGTTGAAACAATCTGGTTTTGCACACAGTTAAAATCGACGTTTGGTGGAGTGTATTATTTATATTTGTAACGATGTAAGAACGAAAAACTGTTTCCTGTGCTGATCAACATCAAATGTTTCTAAATTTTTAGTACCAAACTGCTGAGGTCATCGGTTCTTTGACTTGCAAACTACTAAACTAACTTATTCTAAGAACAAATAATAATAATAAACACCACACACACATTTCCGAGGGAGCACTCGAACCTCCGACAGGGAGCTGTCGCGCAATCCGTAGAAAGGCGCCTTCGACCACACGGCCATTCCCGCGTGGCCAATACTGATAAAAGAACAATCTTCCATGTATTTAACTTTCCTAAAGTTGCTTTTTTTTTTTTTTTTAATCATTCATAATTTGTTTGGAAGGTCTGTTAGTCGCCGTGTTTCTCAAACCCAGACTTCTGCATCACAGACTGCTTCCGTCACGCCGTGATAAACCTGAATATAATTGTGGTATCGACGGTCTCAATAATAATTACATGTTTGTCAGTTTTATGTTGCGCACCCGTGAAAAGGTGTAATACATCCGATAAATCTATTAAAAACGCAAATATTATTGGTGTAAACATATTCGTAAATGCCGCCTTAGAAAAAGTGTCTTTCCGGGGCCCATATCTCGGGTTCTAGTGATGACAGAGATAGAGATTGTAGTGTTTTGGATAGCTCTTAGCTTAATCATCATTTGTATACACATCAAATGTTCAAATATTGTTAAGCTTAAGGGACTTAATTGCCGGGTCATCAGTCCCTAAACTTATAAATTACTTATGAACTACCTTATACTAAAGACGACACAAACATCCATGCCCGAGCGGGGATTCTAACCCCCGACCGTAGCGGCCGTGCAGGCTGTGACTGGCGCGTCGTAGACCGCTCGGCCACTGCGGCCGGCTACACATATTAGAAGAACGGGCATACTGTAGTTACAGTTCAGGGTCTAAATTTAAATATTACACAATTCCTTAACGTCTAGCGAAAATGAGCAAATATTTATATGTTTTGTCAGGTCTAAAAGTGTGGAGGGGGAGGGGCTTTATACGATTTGTAAAAACATCTTTTTTCGTGGGCTATTCCTGAGAAAAACACACAAAACAATGATTTTTGAGTACTAAAACTACTAATTGTGGGGATAGCCACTTCTTAGATTTTATTCAAACCAAATCGTCGAATTTCTTCTCCGAATTCTTCAGATGATATTCTCAAACCACTATTCACAGTTTTTCTACGTCTTTATCCGTTACCGGGATCCACAGGTTCAAAATTACTGTACTTACGCACAACGTTACAAAACACGTTTTTAGTCGATTTTCTCCCTTGGATTGTAAATATCCAAACGACACACCGCTACAAACAGCTGAAATTTTAATAGTATATTCTGTTGCCACTTATCCAGAAATACAATTTACCCGTTTTAGAACTTCTTTAACTGTTATCAAGATGCCCGAATAACGATGATATTTGGGTCCAAAAGTGCCAACTGAAGGACAAGGGGCGGCTAACTTCCCGGTTCCAGAAAGCTGCACCTTAAGCCACGTGGCTAACATTTTTGAAGACGTTTAGTTACCAGTAAAGTTAAGTTTATGGTAAGTCTAAAGGTTTTATTGGTGATCAATTAATGTTGCAGTAACTTATTTCTCAATAGGATCCAGTGATGTGTTTATACAGGGTGATTAGAAAGAAATTTTTCCTAACTTCGAGTACTTCTATAGGGAAATGTATACACAATATTTTGAATAGGAAGCCTCGTCAGTAAACGTTATCCAAAGACGGTACGATCACTACTACAGCCTTGATTCTGTTAGACAAATCTCTTCTTCTGCAAACTCTTTGCTTTCCGTATTTTGGAAGAGGCAGAATGGACCAAAAAAAGGGAAAAAATGGTTAGTAAATAGTGATGGGACAACCGACTGTTTTTAACAACCGATTGGTCAATCGGTTGTTTTTTCATTCAGTCGGTTTTTTCAGTCGAATGAAACAACCGAATGAAAATAGTCTCTGTGGCCGTATGAATGTTTTCACTCGCTGGCGGGGTTTGAGTGGTTTCAGTCGATGCGAAACAATCGAATGAAACCAGTCGCTATCGGTTACAGCCGCTATATGAATGTTTTCACTCATCAGTGGGTTTGAGTGGTTTCAGTCGATGCGCGACCACCGAATGAAACAAGTCTCTGTCCTTTATATGAATGTTTTCGTCATTGAGTGGTTTCACTTGATGCGATCAACCGGCTGGAAAAACTTTCTGCAGTTATATGGATGTTTTTATTAATTCACCGACTTTTTGTGACTTTATTTGCTTACTCCTTCAGTCTTTTCGGGTATAAATGAACCGTGATTCAGCATGAAACTTACTTAGAGACAAATCTTATAAATATAGCAGTGTGTCCGTGTGTGTGTTTTTATCGCATGCAAATCTACAGTTTTGTTCCAATCTTGATGAAATTTTGCACACTTGATCTTCAAAGCAAGAGGAAAGTCATTGTCTACATCAAATTTCATTGGCGCTCCAGTCACGGTATTCACGGCCACTACGGTCGGGGGTTCGAATCCCCCCTCGGGCATGGATATTTGTGCCGTCCTAGTTCGTAAGTAGTTCATAAGTAGTTTGTAAGTTTAGGGACTGATGACCCCGTAGTTAAGTCCCATAGACTATACAAACATTTGAACAAATTTCATTCGGTGCATGGCGGAGGGTACTTTGCATACTTACTTCGCCAAAAACCACAATTTGGCTGCGATCTTGATGAAATTTTGCACACTTGACCTTTAACACAAGACGAAGGTAATTGTGTACAATAAATTTCGTAGATGCGTGGCGGAGGGTACTTTACCTACTAACTTCGATAAATTACGTTTGTATTCGAATTTTAATGATATATTTCACTCTTCACCTTCAAAGAAAGAGAATGGTCACCGTCTACATATACTTTAGTTCGATGCATGACAGAAGGTATTCCAGACTTTGACGCCAATATACTTAGTTTTATTCCGATCTTGACGAAATGTTGAACACTTGACTTTCAAAACAAGTGGCATTTCACTGTACATCTAAGATTTTATATGGTACATGGCGGAGGGATGGAATAAACCTCCACACCGTTTCACCGATAACCACAGAAATATCCGTGAAAAGAGTTCAAATGTACAAATGTTTGTAAATCTATCGGAGCAAACTGCGTGGTCATCAGTCAGTAGCTTACAAACTACTTAAACTAAGGTAAACGCACCTAAGGACAACACACACACACACACATACATACACACACACACACACACACACACATGCTCCATGGAGGACTCGAACCTCCGACGGCGAGCAACCGCGCCCTCCGCAGCGAAGTGCCTTAGACCGCTCGGCTACTCCACCGCGGCGTGACAAGAATGGATAATTATGAAACTTGAGATGAATGTTTTCATATTAATTAAAAAATGAGATGAATGTTTTCATATACTGTTGACGAATACAGACACGCTGGAGAAAATTTACAGCACTGATAAATGTTGCATGTCTTCTCGTACTCCTTCAAATTAGATGGAATTAACAAAAATATTTTTATAGGAAATCTTTTCATACAAAATACTTTAATGAAGGTCTTTTTTTCAATACCTAATGTTTTAGTGATCTTAGAATTTGGATCTAGCAAGTGTGCTCAAAGTTAACATACTTAACTCTGTCCTGCTAGAACCTTAGATATGTATGAACAAGAAGCCGCAAACCGCACCGTTCTACCTGTTCCCACTTCGGAGATACGGTATGCGAGATTAAACTTGTAGTGATCATTTTGGAACACCCTGTAGTTTCCACGCTTCTTTATTGAGACAGTAAGAAACCGACAACAATCGGCGATGGCACGACCCGCCCGCCGGACACTGTTGTGTGGAGTTAGATAAGGCGCGCGCCTGCTGGCGCTGTCAGCATGAAACGCAAGCGAGGCAGCACCCCCTCTCGTGTCCTCGCTCCCCGCGGTACCTCGTGGTCGGTGTCTGCGAAAGTAATCTGGTCGGGCCCAGATGATCGGCGTTTTTGAAGTCTGGTGTGGGAAATTAAAGTGATCGCAGGCCTGCTCCAGCGATATGACATCTAATTAGTTACTCGTTGATGGCATCTCAAACAATTTAATCTACAACAAAATAAGAAACACTGTTACTGTATATTATAAAACGAAAAGTTACTTCATTCGGTACATAATTTCTTGAAAAGAAAGAATGAGTAATTCAGTCAATGTACAAAACTGCAAAAGTGTCGCACGTTTTCATTAAGTTGTTCGCACAGGCTACTTTCATTCGAAAAAAATAACGAATATTAATCCAACATAGCAAACCTACGACCGACTGACTGTTTCATTTGGTTGCTCCCACTGACTGGTTTCACTCAAAAGAACTAATGAAGAGGCCAACGTACTGTGTCAATTTTTTCATTCGGTTGGTCCCATCGACTGATTTAACTCAAAAGAAAAGGAATGAGTGGTCCAACCGACTGTGTCGATTTTATTCGGTTGCTCCGACCGACTGGTTTAACTCAAAAGAAGGAATGAGTAGTCCAACCGACTGCGTCGATTTTTTCATTCGGTTGATCCCACCGACTGGTTTCACTCAAAAGAACGAATGAATAGTCCAACCGACTGAATCGGTTCTTTCATTCGGTTGGTCCCACCGACTGGTTTCACTGAGAAGAATGAATGAATAATTCAACCGATACGAGAAACTACAACCGAATGATCGATTTTTTCCAAACAACCGAATGAATCGATTGTTTTCATTCGATTGTTCCCATCACTATTAGTAAACATGGACTCGAGTGCTATGAGCACTTGAACGGCGGCAGAGATCTGTTTCACGGTATCGAAGCTGAAGTTTGGAACACACAAGTCATCCATTTTAATAATAAAGGTCTGTAGTTTCATCATGTATATTTCCCACTTTGTGTGTCCATTTGTCTACAGAGACTTTACCAAACGACTTTATTCTATTGTGTCCCCAAAGTATTTTAATTTCGTTATTCTTCTCTATATGGTTAATATATATTTCAAAAATTTCGGTGCATTTTAATCTCCTTAAAAATTTCAATTTCTATGCAGAAAGTCACACAACTTCAGTAAGTACAGCAAAGTCATCTGGAAAGGCAAGACAGTTCATTTCAATATTTCATTTTTCTCTTGCTAATCTCATTGGTGGAATTTTACATTCATGTAGAACAAAAACTATGTCTAAACTAGTTTAATCAAAGGCCCTGGTCGAAGTATCCAACTCAGTAATTCGCCTCCATGCACGCACGGCGCGGCGTTCTTACGTCAGCCACGAGCGCCCTCTGCTACAACTCCGCTCGTGGCCACGACTGAACGACATCGTTCACTTGGGACTGAGATAGGAACCAGTTAACACTTCGAATCAGATAGGCACCAGTGAAGACTTGGCTATTGGACAGGCACTAGGCAGGCCTCTAGCTCAACTATGTATCAGCATTCTGCAGTACTGAGCTGTGTAAAAGTTAAGTATTGTATAAATTCTGTGCAATATATATCTCGTTCTAATTCACTTTAGTGTTTCTAGTTTCTGCTGTCCCACTGGCTGCTCACCTCCTACCTGCACAAGCGTGCTACCTTTATTCCTGTGTCGGTCTTCCTACTCGGCCACCGACACCTACGACGGAAACGACACACAAAAGCGGCGACGAGGCTGGGACACAAAAGCGGCGACGAGGATGGGATACAAAATATACCATGCTTCCCAATGCCATTCTGAGAGTGACGTCTCAGCTCAATTAGATTGCAACTTATTCGAAAAGTCCACATTTGAATTACGTCTGTACTTCATATTTCATACTGGCGTCAAGGTCAACTCACAGCCACACATTCGCACCTATGTAGCTGACGAGTAAAACAGAAGTGATATCTGGCGTTCCACAGGGAAGCGTTACAGGTCCCCTACTCTTCCTCGTGTTTATAAATGATTTAGGACACAATCTGAATAGCTCCGTTAGACTGTTCGCGGATGATCCTGTCGTTTATCGGTTAGTGAAGTCAATTGAGGATCAAAAGCAACTGCAAAGCGATTTAGACAAAATTTCTGCATGGTGCGAAAGTTGGCAATTGACACTAAATAAAGAAAAGTGTGAAGTAATACACATGACCACTAAAAGAAATCCGCTGAAATTTAATTACGCGATAAATCAGTCAAACCTTAAGGTCGTAGATTCTACCAAATACCTAGGAGTTACAATTACGAACAACTTTGACTGGAGAGAACACATATAAAATATTGTGGGGAAGGCGAACCAAAGGTTACGTTTCATCGGCAGAACGCTTCGAAGATGCACCAGTTCCACCAAAGAGAATGCCTACATCACACTTGTGCGTCCTCTCCTCGAGTACTGTTGCCCATTATGGGACCCTCACCAGGTGGGACTGACGGAAGACATTGAGAAGGTTCAGAAAAAGGCAGCTCGTTTTATCACGTTACGGGAGGGGGGGGGGGACGTCACGGAAATGTTGCACGAATTGGGGTGGAAATCATTAAAAGAAAGACGTTATTCATTTCGGCATGATCTGTTTGCGAAGTTTCAATCACCGACTTTTAGTTCTGAATGTGAAAATATTTTGCTAGCACCCACCTACTTAGGGAGAAATGACCATCCCAATAAAATAAGAGAAATCAGATCGAAAACGGAACGATTTAGGTGTTCTTTCTTCCCGCGCGCTATTAGAGAATGCAACGGTAGAGAAAAGTTATGAAAGTGGTTACTGAACCCTCTGCCAGGCACTTGAAAGTGATTTGCAGAGTATCTATGTAGATGTAGATGTAGATGTAGATGAAACGGCTCATTTGTGAAAAAATGTCTGCCAAGTTTTTTAGTTCTCTTGTTGTATCTCATTGTCCTAAGACTCTTATAGCAAGTAACTATGGTACACATTCTGTCTTACGGTAACTAAACTGTTATTCACGGTACTTCTAAACACAATGGGCGCAATTCGTGTTGGACACTTTAATCATCTCATGGAACGAAGAATAATAGCCTTTCTGAACGTAGTTGACCTTCAAAAGAAAAGTGGTCAGTTATTATTAATCCTTAACCTCAGTCGGGCGGTCGCCATTGTTAGAAGTTAATGTGGATTACGCGTCCTGAGGAGGGCGACGCGTGCGCCAACCTTTGTGGTCGTGGAACGCAGGGATCACGGTTTATCTCGCGCGGTCGAACGCAGGCGAGAGGATCTGTGCAGTTATTAAGTGTTGTGTGGCCTGTTATCTGTGAAATCGCCGCTGGAAATGTACGTTTATCGGCTTTACGGGCCAAGCATACCAGCTGGAGCGTTACACTGACGAGGTTGCGAGGCTACAGGATTTTGTGTGTGTGTGTGTGTGGGTGGGTGGGTGGGTGTTAGAGTTTCCAGGTCTCCCGTTTTCCTGCATTTTCACGCATTTGGGCTATTTTTCCAGTCTCCCGTCTCGAGTATTTAAGAACGGTACTTCCGATTGTAATCTAATATGATATTGCTCGGTTCATGTGCATTATTTTTTCGATTATTAACGATTCAACTTCGATTATCGAAATATTATGAGCGATAGATCGATGTGCAGAATGGCATCATAACTTTGTTCCGAAGCATGAGTGAATCTGTCACAATGTGTTAGCTGACGAACAAGTTGTAGGAGATTAACAGCAATCAGTAGCAAATATTTCTTTGCGGTTGCAGCTCTAGATTTCGGCTACTGTGAGAGCATTATCAGTTCTTAAGATCTGCCACATGAAAATGACGGAACGTAGGGAGTGGGGTATGGGGGCGGAAGAAGCAATACTAGCGTCTACGTATACCGCCATTCCGCTCTCTTAATAGCAGAGATTCCATAAAGGAAGCATTCGCTGAAGTCAGCGATGCTGCTTACGTACAGAATCTTTCTCGGCTGCTTAGCTAGTGCTATTAGCCCCTCATGAAGGGGCAAGAAATCGTTTGCCGCCAGCATAAAAAATAAAAAAAATGTTTAAATGTTTGTAAAACTTATGGGACTTAATTCCGGGGTCATCAGTCCTTAAACTTACAAAGTACTTACGAACTAACTTATACTAAAGACAGCACAAACATGCATGCCCGAGGGGGGATTCGAACCCCCGAGGGGGAACGTTCTCGCGCATCGGAACATAGCACCTCAATGCGCTCGGCCACTCCGCCGCGGCCGTCAAATCAAATGTTCAAATGTTTGTAATGTTATGGAACCTAACAGCAGCGGTCACCGGTCCCTAAACTTACAAACTAATTAACTGTATCCTAAGAACACACACACACTCACATACACCAAGCCCGAGGGAGGACTCGAACCTTCGACGGCGAATGACCGCGCGCACCACAGCACGGCGCCTCAGTGCGCACAGCCATTCCGCCGCGGTCCGCGTGCTTCAACTACACGTAAAGTAATAGTCTACAATATTAGTCGGTTGGTAGAATACAGTAAGTATATTATATTTTTAGCTATATCCTGGGCCTAGTCCTTTATTAATAAAGTAGATTACGGCCTCCAATCTTTCCAAAATCTTCCATATTTTCGGTTTTAAAATCGGGCAAATGCTGATGATTTCGCGTGGCATTTTTGGCCGTTAGACCCCAATAAATCTTGAAAATTTAATCCGCATGATTAGCTATTTCGAGCATTTAACCGATTACCTTTGACAGACTTCTGTAAAAGATGATCGTTATCGGCCTTGCGGAGGTGGACTCCTGTGGAAATCGGCTGGGAAAGAGACTTCTATCCAGTGGAATGCATCACTTCACCAAATGGAACATCTCTTTCCCAGCTGACCTCTGCAGTAGTCTGCCACTGCGAGGTCCTAGAAGTCCACCGAAGATAATGCGTTAACAGTTACCGTTTCTGTCTTGAAACTTATAAGGAATTATAATTGAAATTAAAAATAGTCCAAATCGCAAGCTTGTTGTTTCTATTTCATAACCGGTTTCGGTCTATTGCAGACCATTTTGAGATGGGTACCACTTTACAGCAATATAAAAGTTCAGAGACGTATAGGGACATCTAAAACAACAATAAATATCAAATATTATACCCATGATGGCAGGCGGTGGCTGTGGCACAGCAGGCCGCATAGCCGCGAACTGCTGGTGAGAACAGTAAGCACTGGTGCTCCGCCCGTAAAAGTAGTTAATTTTAATTAAGTGACGTATTGTGATTGGTTAATACTGACATCACATGACTGGCTGTGGGCGGAGCATCCAGCCCCACGGCTCTCACCAGCAGTTCACGTCCGAGCGGCCTGCAGTGTCACCGCCACTGGCTGCCATCATGGGTATAATATTTTGAAATTTTATTGTTATTTTAGACACCCCTATATTTACTGTTATTGTACATGTCCCTGAACTTTTATACTGCTTCACACTGGTATCCATCTGCAGATGGTCGTCAGTAGACCGAAACCGGCTATGAAACAACAATTTGCAATCCTGGAATGTTTTTAATTTCAATTATAACTATTGTATCAAGACCGCAGTTCATCTCCAGTATGTTTTCTAAAATTACTTATATGGAACTGAATATTGCTTTATGGCCCTAATGGAATTAATTTCCTACCCCAGAAAAATGTATGCGAAAACAAAATATACGGAATGGCAGATTTGCTTGACTCAGCAACAGACGTGAAATATACAATATAGTAATAAGGACAGTTTACAAATCACCGCAAAGACGTGGCGACGAGCTGCGAGACACACACGTTCAGCTATCGGCCATGGCCTTCTTCAGAAAACAAAACATTCACGCAATCACACAGACGCACAACACAATCATACTACCGTTGCCTCTGGATGCCGCACTTCGAAGATTTTGTGTCCCAACTTCGTCGCCGCTTTTGTGTCCCAGCCTCGTCGTAGGTGTCGGTGGCCGAGTGGAATGAGCCCGACACAGGAACAAAAATAGCACGCTGGTGCAGGTACGGAGGGGAGCAGCCAGAAACTATAAACACTAGAGTAAATTAGAAAGAGATATATATTGCACAGAATGTAACAATACTTAACTTTTACATAGTACTGCAGAATGTTGATACATAGTTGTTAGAGGCCTGCCTAGTGCCTGTACGATAGCAAAGTCTTCAATGGTGCCTATCTGATTACGAAGGTCCTAACTCGTTGCTATCTCAGTCCGAAGTGCTATGTCTTTCAGTGGTGGCCACGAGCAGAGTTGTCGCAGAGGGCGCTCGTGGCTGTCGTCGTGAGAACGCCGCGCCGTGCGTGCATGGCGGCGCGCGGCGAAAGTAAGTGGCACGCACTTTGTACTTGTGCGACACCACAGAAGAGGTGACGGTTGTATGACTGTGTTGGGTGCCTGTGTGATAGCGTAAATGTTTTGTTTTCTGAAGACTGAGAGTGTTATATGTGTGTGTCTTATTTATGTGCCTGTCGCAGCTCGTTGCCAGTGATGTGGAAGACGTAGACGTAGTATACCGTTAGCAGACTCTGTTCTGTTGATGGTGCGAAAGGAGCGCGCTACTGCCTGTCGAATCTCTGCAACAGCTTGCGAGGGTCCCAAAAGCAAGTTAATTTCTTCTTGCATCACACCCTGCACTCCCGTACTGACACTCATATATAGTAAAAATTAACTTGCTTTGGAAACCCTTGCAAAATGTTGCAGAGATTCGACACGCAATAGACCACTCCATTCGCACCGTCAACAGAAAAAACCCTACTAACGGTGTGTGTGTGTGTGTGTGTGTGTGTGTGTGTGTGTGTGCGTGTTTTATTCAGTTAATAAGTTATGCTGACTCAATAACACAGTTAACCTTCAATTATTCAACGAGTCCACTATACTCAGGAAGCGGCTACACGGGTAGCGGGGGCTGTGTGGCGTGGACTGGGCGGTTTTTTTAGGTTAGATGGCCTCGGCAATACACAAAATGGATTTCAGTCTCAAAGGGGGCAGGTCAGACACGGGAAGAGAGCAGACCTAGAAACCATTGGTGTAACAGTTGTAAATTGTCGTAGTTGTGTTGGGAAAATTCCAGAGCTCCAAGCGCTGATAGAAAGTACTGAGGCACAAATCGTTATAGGTTCTGAAAGCTGGCTGACGCCTGAGATAAATTCGGCCGAAATTTTTTCAAAGGACCAAATGGTCTTCAGAAAGGATAGAATAAATAAAACAGGGGGTGGCGTGTTTATTGCTGTTACAAACGGTTTATCCTGCAGTGAAATTGAGGCAGATACTTCCTGTGAATTGGTCTGGGTAGAGGACAGAATAAATTAATAATTGGGTCTTTTCATCGGCCCCCTGACTCAGACGATGCGGTTGCAGAAATGTTCAAAGAAAGCTTGAATCATATTTCAAATAGGTATCCAAAGCATACTGTTATAATCGGTGGCGACTTTAATTTACCCTCGATATGTTGGCATAATTACGTATTCAAAACCGGGGGCAAATATAAAACATCGTCCGAACTAGTTCTGAATGCTTTTTCTGAAAACTACTTCGAACAGTTAGTTCATGAACCCGCTAGAATAGTGCGTGGTTGCGAAAATACTCTTGACCTCCTAGCAACAAATAATCCCGAGATAGTAAAGAGCATCAAAACAGATACAGGGATTAGCGAACATAGAGTTGTAGTAGCGAGACTAAATATCGACATTCCCAAATACACCAAAAATAAACGAAAAATATATCTATTCAATAAAGCAGATAAAAATTCGTTTCACGCTTTCTTGAGTGATAGTCTCCAGTCCTTCAAAACTAAAAATGCGAGTGTAGATCAGTTGTGGCTTACTTTCAAAGACATAATATCAGTATCAATCGAGAGATTTATACCAAATAAATTAATAAAAGAGGGGGCTGACCCCCGTGGTACACAAAACAGGTCAGATCACTGTTGCAGAAACAAAGATAAACGCATGCAAAATTTAAAAAGACACAGAATCCGCAAGACTGGCCATCATTTACTGAAACTCGCAACCTAGCGCGGACTTCAATGCGAGAAGCCTATAGTAGTTTCCACAACGAAATCCTGTCTCGTAATCTTGCAGGAAATCCAAAGAAATTCTGGTCATATGTGAAGTACACTAGCGGCAAAACACAAACAATACCTTCACTACGCGATAGCAATGGTAATACTACCGACGACAGTACTGCTAAGGCAGAATTACTAAACACAGCTTTCCGAAATTCTTTCACCAAAGAAGACGAAGTGAACACTCCAGTATTCAATCCAAGAACAGCTGCCAGCATGCGAAACTTAGAAGTAGATGTTCCTGGAGTAGTAAAACAACTTAAGTCTCTAAACAAAAATAAACCTTCCGGGCCAGATTGTATACCAACTAGATTCCTCTCAGAGTATGCTGATGCAATAGCTCCGTACTTAGCTATAATTTACAACAGATCACTCAGCGAAAGATCCGTACCCAAAGACTGGAAAGTTGCCCAAGTGACTCTAATATTCAAGAAAGGCAATAGGACTGATCCCCAAAATTACAGGCCTATCTCATTGACGTCGATTTGCAGTAGGATTTTGGAACATATACTTTGTTCGAATATTATGAACTAGCACTGTGGTGTTCAAACCAATCTTCGGATTGTTGACTGCTTTACCTTTACCTCGAAGAGAACGACCTATTAACCAGTAGTCAGCACGGATTCAGAAAGTATCACTCTTGCGAAACACAGCTTGCCCTTTATTCATTTGAAGTGTTAAGTTCCATCGACAAGGGATCTCAAATCGATTCCATATTTCTGGATTTCCGGAAGGCTTTTGACACTGTACCTCACAAGCGGCTTCTAATGAAATTGCGTGCTATGGAATATCTCCCCAATTGTGCGATTGGATTCACGATTTCCTATCAGAAAGGACACAGTTCGTTGTAATTGACTGGTTTTAAATCATCTTCGCTTTTGATGTAGTTTTTTTATCCTACGCTTCAGTTCTCCCCCAAGGTGTTCAATTGGGTTAATGTCTGGTGACTGTGGAAGCGAATGCAACTGTTTTGGTACATTGTAAAGTAGTCATTCCTTTACGAAAATGGCTGTATGCTTGTGGTCATTGTCTTGCTGAAACACCCAGTCTGTTCCTATTCCCAGTTTCTCTGCAGATTGCTTCAGATTCTCCTCTAAGATGGTGAGATACTTCCATTTATCAATAATACCTTCTATAAATACTAAATTCTCAACTCCAGCTCCAGACATGCAACCCCACACAAGAATATTTCCACCACCATACTTCACTGGTGGGACAAGATTTCTCTTTTTCCAACTTTCTTTCCTTTTTCGCCACACCTTTTGCTGTCCGTCACATTGGAAGATGTTAAACGTACTCTCATCCGTGAAAAGTACTGTATTCCAAAATGTGGAATCCTTATTTCGGCACACAGTTGCAAATTATATGCGCTTATGTTCATTTACCCTGCCTATGAACGGTTTCTTCCTTGCTGTTCTACTTTCAAATCCATGATTGTGCAGCAGTCTTCGTACTGTTATGGGATGAACACTATTTCCAGAAGTATTTGCGACATCTAATGCCAACTCCTTAGATGTAATTCTGGGATCCGCATTCACTTTTCTAATGATGTGTCGACGCTCCCTGTTAGATAATTTTGGTGGTCGTCCACATCTAGCTTTGTTTTCAACACTTCCTCGATTCCTGTAATTTCTTATTACGGTTTGGACACTTGCATGGCTCCTTCTAACAATTTCTCCGATTTTCCGCAGCGAAAAGCCTTAATACTGAGCTAGATAATATTCTTCCTCACCTCTACCGGTATTTCTGTTCTTTTTGCAAGCATGTTACGCGATCGACTTACGTATTGCAGTACACGTCTATTATATAAACAAACGACACCACTCGCACTGTGTTCACTGCAACGTCTCTCTTGCAACTAACGACAGACCCTTAGTGTATGTTGACTTTTGTGCCCTAGTCAACAAACACCGCTGCAGCTATCACGCTTGCAGTGCACGATACCGGCCTGAAGACGTTGGCTTATGTTACTGTGGACGTGGACGCAGGCACAGAATTGCACGTCTACCTCTTTGCTTCCCGGCTGTACGCCACATGCTACAAATTGGGGGGTGTCCGACTGTGTATACATAGAATCCATGTCACTAAAGTCCCACACTTATTGGCATGAAGATTACTGCATGAAATACGATGGCAAGATGAAAACTGATGACTCTTGTACTCTTAAAGCTTTTTAAATTAAAGAAACGTCATTAACGTTCCACTTCTTCAGTCTTCGTGTTTAGATATTTATTTCTACATACAAGGTGGCTCAGTCTTTTATTTTTATTTAATCGTGTGATGATACAGAGCTTGGTTCAAATACATAATTCCAAGTGTACACAATGTAAGAAATGACAAGCACAATATAGGTGCAGGATCAGATGTACAAAGTATTGTACTAAAATGTGTACACATTACACAAGTTCTTAGATTTCTAGGTCAAGTCCGTTGATCCGGTTGAGTCCTTCAAGTGATGCATGATGGATGTCATTTATTGTTCCCCGAAGGCTCGTTTTCAGGCTTTCACCAACAATGTGATTTATTGTTTGCAGGTCATCTCCATAGTCACTATAGGGAGATGTTGCCCAGCCCCATCTGTGCTGTAGAGATCCGCAGTTCCCTTTTCCTGTTCGTATGCAGTTGATGATTCTCCATGGGCGTCTGGGGCCTGTGAAACCTGGAACTCGCAAGGAAGGCCGTTCAACACTGGCGATTCTTGCCAATGGCTTTTCAATGCTTCGTTGATGTTGAAGTTGGAGACTTCAAGATGTTGTGCAGTTCGCCAAGTTGGTTTTCTTGACTTCAAACGCTGATGTTCTGCTATTAATATATCGCTGTGTACGGGTAGCTAGGGGTTCTTCTGAATGTTCCTCCATATCTCCAGGAGAGCAAGCGGGGAGGGGGGGGGGCAAGGTTACTCTCGTTCTTGACATACTTTAAGTCACATTCGCTCCCTGGGTGGTGCTAAATAAGTACCAGCGACAGGATCGGGCCGAACTGCCCGAAAAGAATGCAGAGCAAACAGCCAAGACGTCCTTTTCAGGACGCACAAGTTCTTAGAATTTGGCGCAGTGGTTCCCATACTAGCCCCATATCCGTGAGGTCGCCAGTTCAAATCCACCTGCGGCCATCCAGATTTAGGTTCTCCGCGATTTCTCTAAATCACTACAAGCGAATGGCCGGATGGTTCCTTTCAAATGGCTCCATCGATGTCCTGCCCCACGCTTAAGAAAATACGAGTTTGTGCTCCAATGACCACGCCGTCGATGGGACGGTAAGCTCTAATCTTGCTTTCTTGTTTGCTTGATTTCATATTTATTTCTCAACCTGAACACGAACACATTTCTTCCAACGAGACATTAATTTTTGTGACTGTGTTATGCAAGCCACAAGCTCACCTCTGGTTGGAGCGTTCCATCACTATAAAACTGAAGTGATCAAATATGTTATTTAATTATTGAAAACAGATGAAAACCGAAGGGACAAGTCAGGTCTGTGTGGAGGATGATCGATGGCCGTGAATCCAACCCGTCGGATTGTTGCGGAAATCTCAATGCTCGAGTGGGGTCGGCCGCGGTGGCCGAGCGGTGTGCGGCGCGCCAGTCACGTTCTGCACGGCCACTACGGTCGGGAGTTCGAATCCCCCCTCGGGCATGGATATTTGTGCCGTCCTTAGTGTTAGGCTAGTTCATAACTAGTTTCTAAGTTTAGGGACTGATGAACCCGTAGTTAAGTCCCATAAGCTCTACAAACATTTGAACATTTTTTCGAGTGGAGTTTTATATGTCGACGCACGTTTTGTGCCGTTAGAAAATCTGTTACAGTGCGCTGTAAGTTGGGAGGAGCACACCACAGAACTGCAGAAATGACTTAACAAATCTGTATTTGTAATACGAGTGGTCTCATACATAGGAGACATAAAAATAAAAAAAGCTTGCATACTTTCATTCCATAATGTCATAGTATAATATTTGGGGGTAACTCTTCAAGTCAAGCAAAAATTTTCAGAGTCCAAAAGCGTGTGGAGTACATTCTCGCCGGCCGCGGTGGCCGAGGGGACTAAGGCGCTCCAGTCACGGTCTGCACGGCCACTGCGGTCGGGGGTTCGAATCCCCCCTCGGGCATGGATATTTGTGCCGTCCTAGTTCGTAAGTAGTTCCTAAGTAGTTTGTAAGTTTAGGGACTGATGACTCCGTAGTTAAGTCCCATAGACTATACAAACATTTGAACATTTTTAGTACATTCTCGGACATCCTGTAGAAGAACTGAGTATATTAACTACTGCCTCTCAGTACATTTATCCCTTAATGAAATTTGTCGTAAATAATACATCTCTTTTCCCAACAAACAGCTCAGTTCATACATACAATACTAGGAACACTTACTTTAGTTCAAAGAGAGGTCCACTACCCAGGAACACATTTTTAATTATTTACCAGCAACATTAAAAAAAGTAGTTACAAATAAAGATCAGTTTAAGGGGCGCCTAAGAGACTTTCTAGTGGCCAAATCCTTCTACTCCACCGACAAATTTTAAATAGAACCAAATTATGTATCTATCTGTATTCAGACTATTATTATAGTATCAGCTTGTAAAAAATATAATGACAATAATAAAATAAAAACATGTTCCACACCCACGAGGATCTCCTCAACACGGATCTATGGAACGAACAATTCACCTAATCTAATCTACGCACCGACATCGTTACGTAACGTACAGCAAGGTTACATGCTACAGTACTCAGTATGTACTACGCTGTACTAGCCATTGTTTTAATAATACCAGGTAAACACAGTACATTATGACAACGTGTACTGCTGGTGGCTCATGTGCGGGAATAACTGTTTTATAATCCGAAGGTGGCTCAGTAATGAGCTGAAACAACTCATCATTAATGAAAAACTTGCGAGTTTTTATTCGTACATTATACATTCTCCTTACGGTACACCATGTGTTCCAAAATATATTTGATACATTTTATGTCATCAAAATTTAGTAATGTTTATTTGAGTCGATATTACCTGGAGTGTAATTAGACTGCAGACGGCACTGAAAGGACAGACAGGTGTTTGCTTGCTGGCCACATAGATGCTGGAGGCCCATGAAGTCTCTGGCTGGGTTAGTAGGGGAACACCGCGTCTGAGCGGTTTACAGCTTGGAGGCGACCTTCGGTGTACGTGTCTCGACGCCTTTACGAGTTCTCCAGCAGAGCTAGCTCACGATCTTTTCTCCAGAAAGTCGTTCGTGTCTGCGAGATCCGTTGCCACTGAAATAAGAACGAAGAATATTTCGCTGTCGTGAGAAATTTACTAGCTTTTAACCGTTTGGTTCAGCTGTGAGCGGCCTTGTTTGGAGCTCGTGTTATAAAAACTCATTTTTATACAGTTGCTTTTGAAGACCCCGAGAAACGGAGTTACTGCGTGGATGCATTCCACGTAGCCGACTCCTACGCTCCTGAAACATTCAGGGTCTATGCTAATCAGCTGAGTGCGAGGAATGCGCAGATTTTATCAAAGCGAGTGGCTGGAATATATGCTTCCCAGCTTGCATGTTACATGATATTGGCGGTTCTGGTAAGAATGTTGATATCTTGGAAGACACTGCTGTGTATTACATTAGGGCTAACAGAGCGACTATTGCACGTTCACTGCAAAATAAGTGAATATAACTGTACAGTGTAATTACGGAGAGAGAAAGAGAGGGGGAGTATTCCGTTGTTGGTAAGGATTACGGGCTCATTTAGTAAGCGTGAAAGCGCCAGACAGATGATTAGAAAAGTGCAGTATGAAACGCTGCAAGAGAGGCATTTGTATAGCGGTGTGGCTTCTGTCACAGTTCACAGAGCATACGTATCTCTTGGAATGGCCTCAAGGATAAAATTAGAGAGGTAAGAACCCACAAGGAAACATACCGGCAATCGTTTTTTTCCGCGAACGGTAGTGACTGGAAACCAGAAGCATAATACACCTTGATTTACGTTCTAATACATGTGTTAACGTGGCTGTCTGCTTGATGGGGCACATGCATCCATCTGTTCATTATAATTTATGTAACATGTAGCTTTGTAAATCATTTATGTAAAAAAAAAAAAAAAAAAAAAAAAAAAAAAAAATCCCTGGCATTGCCTGTCCATCCTCCTCTTGTCTGCCACCCTCTCATCATCTCCCTTCCCCCTTCAAATGTTTGTAAAGCTTAAGGGACTTAACTGCGGGGTCATCAGTCCCTAAACTTACAAACTACTTATGAACTACCTTATACCATAGCGCTTGGAAGGTAAAGTGCCATCACTTCTGTTTTCGTCGTATCTTCTGTAATTGTAGTTGCTGCGCTCTCAGACAGATTCCGCAACGATCGCTAGTGGCTGGCTGAAGTAGATTTCCAACAGTGCGCCTCGGAAGATACGTTTAGAATTGTTGTTGTGTGTAGCAGTGTTTCATGATGATAAATAATTTTCTATCATAAAATTGCGGTGGAGTAATATTCACGTGTGTGTGTGTGTGGGCTTTTTATGCATTTACTGATAATTTGTGTGGTGTACTGAATTATTTCCATCGGAGAAAGAAAACTGTGTTTGTGAATTATGCCGTGCTGTTTCGTTCCCGGGTGTCGATCTGGATACAACAAGTCATCTGCAGTAGGTAGGCACTTTTTTAGAGCACTAAAGAGCGCCAGTGATTTTGCTAAATGGGCTGAAGTTATTCCGAGGAAGGACTTTCAATTAACAACTAAATCATATGTATGCGACAGACATTTCGCTGGTGATTTGCTTCTTAAAACTGACTCCTTCGTTATAGAAGGAAACAGGGTCGAAATCCCGATAACGAGATGGAAGTTAAAGCCAGGTTCAGTGCCTCATATTTTTCCAAACTTGCCTAGCTATTTATGAACTCACTTGAAACCACGTAGGATTTAAGTACGTATTGATAGGAAAATTCAACCAAGACTCTCTGGAACGTCATTTCCTAAGTTGCCGACAACTAACAGCTACAAATTAGATTCGTGAGTTTATATTATATCTTATATCATATATTTTAGTCTGTGTTATTGATTGGTATGTCCCTTTATAGATCATTTTTCTGCATGTTAAGCTATAGGCCTATTTTTAGAATCGTCGGTGTATTTTATTTGCTTATTATACGTGACCCGATATTCGTAATTGCCTTAAAGGACGTCAACGTTCTATATTTTCAATGCAGATGGCATAATTCCCTTATCTTGTCTTAATCTTGTCAAATACAGCGTTTTAAAATTGTGTAAGATCCGAGTAGTGCATATACGGAAACCAGAGTGACGGAAACGTTCCTCTCCCAGCGCGTAGCGACGGTGGAGCTACCTAGCGGCAGGCCCACGTAAACTGAACGAGTGCCTACACTTCTTCTTCTAGACGCTATGCTTATACTAAAGGACGACACAAACATCTATGACCGAGGAGGGGATTCGAACCCCCGACGGCGGACTGCCGCGCGCACCGCAACTCGGCGCTCCAGCACGCGCGGCTCATCCGCCGCGGCTTCCCCCCTCCCTCCAGTTAAAAGTCGACTACTGTACGAAACAAGAGCCTTGTTTTATCACTAAAATTAGCAAACCAGGTCCGTGTGAACTACCGGTTACTCCCTGCTATAAAGTTTTGTTCCCTGGCCCAACCTGAGGACTGACTCGTTTCAAATCACTTCAATAGCAGGAAGTTAATACTGCAGTGGTCAATATACATAGCAGCTCACACATTAATACACACAGACATTAATAAGCAAGCCACCAAAATTAAAGTTATCTTAGAAAGGTGGCTAAGAAAACATTTATGGCGGTATGGAATTTAGACATAAGAAAAATTGTATCTGAGCTAGTTCCCAGCACTTGCGGAGAACAATATTAAATAAAAGAGGGAAGGTGCTCTAAAACTACAATTTATAGGCAACTTACGGAATATGCTGAACTTAAACTTGTTTATTCAGATAGAAAACAAGCAAAATGGGGAACCAACTTCGTCAACACAATAAAAATGCATCTCTTACATGGATTAATGCGACGGTGCCCAGCCTAAATTAAACATGATTTAACGCTACTGGTGGGAAGGATTCACAAACAACACTCATTATCTCACACACACGCGATGCCACAGCGAAACTCACCAAAATCAGCGTGCTGAGACGAGGCGGAAGCAAGCGCTGTTATCGTAGGCGAAATTCACAAGTCGGAGTTAGCACGAAACACAATATACAAAAACACTTTGAAGCTGGCTCTGGTCTGTCGTGCCTGTTTTGAGATGGTGCGTGTGTATAGCCAGGTTAAATTACATCTGAATTGGAACGCGAGCAAACACGCTAACGGCGACACACGGCTACGTTACATGAACGCACTCCACTGAAGGTGAAGTGGTTGAATATCGGATTCATTACACAAAATCACGGTGGATTCTTAAGCTGCAGTACTGGTTTTATGTGAGAAGTGGCGTGAATTCAGGCGACTAGCTGCAAACCCCGGATTTCTATTGGTTATGACGTAATATCTTTTGAACCATGTGCCGTATGTGATTCTTAACCATGCAGCAATTGTTACCTCACGCTAAGGAATGTGTGTACCAAATTTGGTTGAAATCGGTCCAATGGTTTAGGGGAAAATGAGCAGCATTGTCGCTAAATGCAGCAGTTTTTCGCGCATCTCATTGTTAAAGACGTCATATCTCGTGAACTATATATCTTATGTGATTCTTACACTTACGGCGGCCGTCCTCATGGATTAAAGCTTAAGTGTACAAAATGTCATAAAGATTGGTACAAAACTGTAGATTTGTATGCTATACGTACAAACATACGGACACTCTGCTTTATATATTAGATTACTGACTTTATAGTTAGCTGATATTGCTTAGGGACTTGACTTGTAATGTAAGGTTGGCAGGCATAAGACTGTCAGGTCACGGTGGGCTGGCATGCCGTGCCTGACTGATATTTTCGAGTAGACTCTGTGGCGTATTTGGCCATGCCCACTCCCATTCTTCTCCCCTCCCACTCCCCCCTTTCGTACGTCCAATCCTATTAGCATGTTCAACATACGTATACTGAGGTACCCGATATTCTCATATAACTTACAACATCTTGTAGCCAAGTTTTCATAGTTTCTATGTCAGCAAGTAGTACATAGGGCGCACGATGTTGTTATTGTAATTATTCAAATAACTTTTAATTTTAATCCTGCGCCTCCCACCTTTACCTGTTACGCTGTTTTCCCCTTCTCACCAGTTTGGTGCGTGAATCTAGTCGAACACATTGACTAGACGTCTACGTTTGTGGGTTATACTTTTGCTTATGTATCTCCACTAAGATTTAATTTTATATCCCATCTCCTTCAAAAAAATTGTAAGTATATTTTGTGTGTAATGTGTTTGTTCTCCTTGTGAGTATTGTGATTTCAATCTAAATGTTCAAATGTTTGTAGAGCTTAAGGGACTTAACTGCAGGGTCATTAGTCCCTAAACTTACAAACTACTTATGAACTACCTTATACTAAACACGGCACAAACATACATGCCCGAGGGGGGATTTGAACCCCCGACGGGGAACGGCCTCGAGCACCGTAGCATAGCGCCTCAATGCGCTCGGCCGCTCCGCCGCGGCGATTGCAATCTTTAAACATCCGAAATGTAATGTATTTCTATTATATGTGTCACAGATCCGACGATGATGTGTCGGAACGCTTAATGATAAAATAAAGTATATTGCGACCAAGACATTTCAAGAAAAAAAAATATATATATATGCATTAGATGAGGAAGAGACACTGGCACGCAAAGAACTCTTCGCCACGTACCCTGAGGTGGGTTTCACAGTATGGGTGTAGATGTAGATTCAAGATGACGACACGTGTGGATCTCAATGACCAAAGCGAATGTTCACAGCAGATAGTACCTCAATTAACAGATAATATTGAATAATCGGATACCGAGTAAATCCAGAGGGGGCGTAGAAAAAGCAGGTGAATTATGATGAAAAGGAGGCTTAGCAACACTACAGGAAGTTAGAAAATAATTTATAGATTATCTGCAGGGGATCACAATTCCCGAAACTTAATCACGTTACTATTCTTAAAAAAAAAAAAAAAAAAAAAAAGAGAGAGAGAGAGAGAGAGAGAGAGAGAGAGAGAGAGAGAGAGCGATGCTGACATTAGATACTATAGGTAAGTTATCCTTGTGTGCGTAATTAAAATTTGCTACAGAAATAACATACCAGAAAGGGAAGAATTACTGCATTTCATTTGAGCAAAGAGTGCAGTCGAATGTACACTGCTGGCCACTTAAAATGCAAGACCCCGACGAAAGCATCTACACCAGATGAAATCTGCAACATGGGTGTGCGACGACGAGAGGTGCACATGGTTAGCATTCAGCGCAGGCGCACACAACGGGTGCCAGCAGCGCCAAACGGAAACCGCTATGTAAAAGGGCACCAGACTGCCCAGCCGACGTTTTGGATTTGTCCTTTCCTACAGTTCTTTTGTGTAAGGAGCTTCTTTATTCCTCGTAGAAGGAAGCGGGCGTCTTTAGAGCACGTTTCGGACAGAGGAAGAATAGTTGTCAATAGGGATTGCGGATCATCCTTCCCAGAAATCGATCATAGTGTCGGATGTTAACCGACCAACTGAGATTCGGATCTTTAATCGCTGGAAAAGTAAGAAAGATTAGAGTTTAACGCCCCGTCGACAGCGTGGTCATTAGAGGTGGAGCTCTCGGCTTGGGTTGTTCCGGTAACGATGGGGAAAGAAATCGGTCGTGCCCTTTCAAAGGAAACATCCGGGCACTTGACAGGAGAGATTTAGAGAAATCGCGGAAAACCTTAAACTGGATGGCCGGAGGTGGATTTGAACTACCGTCAACCCGAATGCGAGTCCAGTGTGTTACCACTGCGCTACCTCGCAGGCATACATTAAGTAATCTGGCAAAGTCGCTGCGTTTAGTGAAACTTGACGCAGCCATCTCACTACAAAAACTTTAAAAATGTATCTTAGTTAGACAGCTTATGAACTAAAATGAGGCGGCCGCGGTGGCCGAGCGTTCTGCGGCGCGCCAGTCCCAGTCTGCACGACAACTACGGTCGGGTGTTCGAATCCCCCCTCGGGCATGGATATTTGTGCCGACCTCAGTGTTAGCTAGTTCATAAGTAGTTTGTAAGTTTAGGGTCTGATGACCCCGTAGTTAAGTCACATAAGCTCTACAAACATTCGAACATTTTTTGAACTAAAATGACGCGCTGGTTCAAACAGGTTCTGATGTTGAGCTAATATTTGCGCACTAGCTTAATTTAATACACAAAATGTAGAATAGTGTGATAAGATGGACAATAAGATACACATACCAACGTTTAAAGCATACTGCAGTTTTCTTATGAACACTCCAATGAATTCGAATACTAGTTATCAAGTGTTCAAATGTTTGTAAAACTATTGGGCCAAACTGCTATGGTAATCATTTCCTAGACTTAGAAACTACTTGAAGTATGGACAACACACGCACTCATGTCAGAGGGAGAACTCGAACCTCCGGCGGGAACGGCCGCCCAATCCGTAGCATGACGCCTTAGATCACGCGACCATCCGCGCGGCTATGGAGAACAGTCACCACAATGTAAGGAAGGACTTTTATAGAAAAAGGCGAAGTTTATTCAAACTGGAAACAGATTAATAAATACAGTAACACCACTGAAGATACTATTCATCACCATTATGAAGACGTCAACATTATAAAGGTGGCGTACTGTCCCCGTTTTGTCCTATTTCTTAAGATTATTTTATCTTTAAGTTAGTAGATGTTTACCAACTCTTTTATTTAGGGCCGGCCGCGGTGGCTGAGGAGACTGAGGCGCTTCAGTCACGGTCTGCACGGCCACTACGGTCGGCGGTTCGAATCCCCCCTCGGGCATGGATATTTGTGCCGCCCTTAGGATAAGCTAGTTGATAAGTAGTTATGTAAGTTTAGGGACTGATGACCCCGTAGTTAAGTCCCATAAGCTTAACAAACATTTGAATTTGAATTTTATTTAGGGTAGTAGTATGGCGACAACTGCTTCAGTCACACCAATGATGATCGTCGCGGTGTAATCGCTGGATGCAGGAAGAACGGCGAGACTCCTTGCACACATAAGGAGTGTGTGTGGAGTGGCCGAGCGGTCTAAAGCGTCTTGCTGCGGAGCGCGCGGTTTCTCGCTGTCGGAGGTTCGAGTCCTCCCTCGAGCATGGGTGTGTGTACGTCGTCCTTAAATTAGTTTAACTTACTTTAAGTAGTTTGTAGACCTAGGTAAGCGTGCTTATGGAATATCGCCCCAATTGTGCTATTTCCTATCAGAGAGGCCACAGTTCGTAGTAATTGACGGTAAGTCATCCAGTAAAACAGAAGTGATATCTGGCGTTCCCCATGGAAGTGCTATAGGTCCCCTACTCTTTCTTGTGTTTATAAACGATTTAGGAGACAATCTCAATAGCTCCCTCAGACTGTTTGCTCTTGATGCTGTAGTTTATCGGTTAGTGAAGTCAACAGAGGATCAAAAGCAACTGCAAGGCGATTTAGACAAAATTTCTACATTGGCAATTGACACTGAATAATGAAAAGTATGCAACAATGCACATGACCACTAAAAGAAATCCGCTGAACTTTAATTACGCGATAAATCAGTCAAACCTTAAGGTCGTAAATTCTACCAAATACCTAGGATTTACAATTACGAACAACTTAGACTGGAGAGAACACATAGAAAATATTGTGCGGAAGGCGAACCAAAGGTTACGTATGCACCAGCTCCACCAAAGAGACTGCTACATCACACTTGTGCGTCCTCTCCTGGAGTACTGTTGCCCAGTGTGGGATCCTCACCAGATGGGACTGACGGAAGACTTCGAGAAGATTCAGAGAAGGGCAGCTCGTTTTGTTTTATCACGTTACAGGGGGGAAGTATCTTGCAAATGTTGCACGATTTGAGGTGGAAATCATTAAAAGAACGACGTTATTCGCTGCGTCGAGTACTATTTGCGAAATTTCAATCACTGACTTTTACTTCTGAATATGAGTATATTTTGCTAGCGCCCACCTACATAGGGCGACATGACAATCTCAATAAAATTGGAGAAATCGGATCGAAAACGGAACGATTTAGGTGTTCATTCTACCCGTGCGCTATTGTAGAATATAACGGTAGGGAAAGGTTATGAAAGTGGTTAATGAACCCTCTGCCAGGCACTTAAATGTGATTTGCAAATTATCTATGTAGATGTAGGGACTAATAACCAGAGAATTTAAGTTCCATAGATTTACAAACGCCGGCCGCGGTGGCCGAGGGGTCTGCAGCGCGCCAGTCTCGGTCTGCACGGCCACTACGGTCGGGGGTTCGAATCCCCCCCTCGGGCGTGGATATTTGTGCCGTCCTTTGTCTTAGCTAGTTCATAAGTAGTTTGTAAGTTTAGGGACTGATGACCCTGTAGTTAAGTCCCATAAGCTCTACAAACATTTGAACATTTTTCATTTACAAACATTTGAATTTCTTTGCATACACCAACCTCTCTCCCTCCCCTCACGTTATGACAGGCATCTTGTGCGCATGTCAGTGATAAACCTCTTTTCCACATCAAGAAAGGTATCACCACGTACTCGGTCTGTAGCCTAACAGGCAGTGTCCGCACGTACCATTCATGACCGTTTACAGCAGAGCAAGTGTCCATTGCTGCGTTTACCACTGAGTTAACGCCACACACATTTCCGTCCACAGTGGTCCGATGAACGACGGACGTGGACAGTCGAATAGATCGACACTGCTTTTGCCGACGAATCCCGATTCTGCGTGCACCGCCACAATAGTCGGTCCGGCCACACCGCGGTGGGAGGCTGTTGAACTGTTGTCTTACGTATCGCCATACTGGTCCTGTACCCGGTGTGTAGCATCCTAGCAAGTAAAAGAACAAAGAAAAATACTAACTATACTGTACTGTACTAGAACTGAAATTTGGTGAACTATTATGCACTGTATTAAGTTATAACATTCTTTTTGTTGCAAATACGAGGGTTGGAACTTAAATACTATATAATGGTACCTTTTTTATTCATATCCGATACAAAAGCGTTACATGTTTGTCCTTCAAATTAGTCACCAGCATTATGCAGAACCCGTTGCTATCTATGTGGAAGGCGTACTATACCGTTAGCAGAGACTGTTCTGTTGGTGGTGCGAATGGAGCGGTCTACTGCCTGTCGAATCTCTGGAACAGTTATGAAACGAATGCCACGAAGTGGTTCCTTCATCTTCGGAATCCAATCAGAGTCACAAGGACTTAAGGGAGTATGGTGGATGGTACAGTACTTCCCCATCGAGCGAACACAACAGCTTGCGCTGTATGCGCCCGCGCAGTGTCGTACCACAGTTCTGTGCGGCAATGCCGATTCTCCGCAAGCCTCTCGAAGACCTTGATGACACTCTGGCACATTCACTCTTGCTCCTTGTTCCTGTTTTGAAACCATGGTGACACCGTTACGTTAGACAGCGCGCTCACAACTGACTGTGTCTCCCTCGACTGTGCGCACGCCGGAGACGTGGGAAGGACGAGTCATTTGCTCGGAGGTAAGGCAGGTATGTCAACAACGCGTGCTTATCAGCGACAGTAGTAGACTCCACTGCATAGTGTCTTCACAGCAGTGTTGCCACTATTTAAGTTCCAACCCTCGTATATTGCATTATCAAAAGAACTCACTGTAATAAAAATATTTAAGACTTTAGTTTATCGTAAGTATTACGCAAAAAGCTGATGAGACGGTATATTGAAAAAAAAATTAAAAGGTTTCACTAATCACTGGCTAGTCTCAGTCTGTAATTATTTGAAGCTTCAGAATTGCCCTCATTTATATAATTGTTGTTAACTACAGATCTATCCTATGCAACAATACAGAAAACACTTCTATGGTTCCCTCTGTTTGGTCCGTAGAACTACATAACGTAAATTTGATTAGGTCCTCATTCATAACACTTTATACCAACTCCACCCAGGATTGATTCTTGAAAGTCCTATTTATTCTCAACGCCCGCTCCTGAATCATTTAATAATGATTTATTTGAATTAACTACGAAATTGTGGCTGCCGACTGCAGTTCAGCGTCCAATGTTGAAGATGTAGTAACTGGAACTAAAATCCCGTTAATACTTAAAATCTCTGTTTAGGTCATGTTACCATGAACAGTGTGCGCCTCGGTTGCACAGTGGTAGAGTGCCAGACTACAAATCCAAAGCTCCCGGGTTCGATCCCCACTAGGTCCTAGGATTTTTATCTGTCACTTTCCACTTCTTTCACCTCTGGCATTGTTGCTCATGTGAAAAATACCGAGTAGCACTGTGGTTCGGAACCCACGTTAAACTGTAGGTCCCCCTATAACTGGCAGGGTAAGTCAGTTCGAAGGTCGGAGGAAGGCAACGGCATACCACCTCCAAACAGGACCATGCCTAGTAAAGCACTGTGGTGTTCAAACCAATCTTCGGATTGTTGACTGCTTTACCTTTTTTTTACCATTAACAACACAATATACTGTTTAACATTTCTATTTAATATCACATCTGATATTTTACAATCTTTAACAGACCTTGAGATACGTGTCATTGGAATTTATGGAGTGATGAAACACGCATCATTGGATTTTTTGTTAGTTTGACTGAACTTTGTTATCTGTGATCCGTGGTAGAGCAAACTACTCAGGATGTGGTGTGTCTTTGTCAAAGAATTTAGATTGTAGGCTGCTATGTAGTAGTAGCAGTTGAACAGTAAAGTTGGCGAAATTGAGTACTGGTAGCTGCTGTCTGCAGTGGCTGTGAGGAGTTGTGCGGAGCATTTGGACATATAAATTGTGGTTCATTTTGGTTGAGAAGTTATGACATGCAGAATTTTTGTTTATTGGAAGGACGGATCAGACCACTTCTTGTATCTGCTATTTTCTGTATTATTCCAAAAACTAAGGTAATGTACACGGCTACTCTTGTGTAATAATAATTCTTTATTTTACTTTCAGCATTGTTTCATTCAAGTAGTTAGTTGCCTAACCCGTTTTTTTTTTTTTTTTTTTTTTTTTTTTTTTTTTTTTTTTTTTTTTTTTTTTTTTTTCTGGTGAGGATAGATGTTCAAAGAAATACTGAGTACAGGATAAATCATGCTGATAAGCTTTTACTTTATTGCACAAAATATAATTAAACATAAAGAAGTATGATGTCTCGTCTATACGCCCTATTTTCCTTCTTATTTACGTCCCGTTCTATGGCCTTTCTCCAATGCGAAACAAAAGCATCTACCGCCTGTCTTTACCAGTCTTTGCTCTGGTTCAAAATGTTCATGTTTGTAAACCTACTGGACCCAACTGCTATGGTCGTCAATCCCTGGACCGACAAATTAGCCCAACACTAAAACAATAAAAATTCATGACCAAGGGAGGATTCGAACCTCCGGCGGGAAACACTGCCCAGTCCGTTACATGAAGCCTTATACCACGCGGTCATTCCGCGCGGCCTTTCTTCTAGTCACGGAACCATGTTTTTCCCTTTGTGAATCACTTCGACGTCTTCCTCAAAGTGTCTAAACACTAATGTTATCCTTTAAGGGTCCAAAAAACCCTTTGCTCCACAGTGGTATTCTTAAAAGTAGTATTGTGAGAAAATACCCATAATTTTTAATTATGTGAAACACATTTCTGAAAATAAATATACATTTAAACATTTGTGGTCTCTTTTATTACTGTGTGTGGAACAATTGCTGATTTTGAGAAAAATTTAATTTGATGTGCATCAAAGGGATAAGCGAAACTCCGAGGTGACTAGGTTTTGACTGGAAAATTTGGAAGCTATCGTTAGACAGCGCGGAACCCATCTTACACACTTTTGAGCATCCAAGAGTTTGGTTAATTCCATCCACACACCCTATGCTCTTACGAATGACAATAGCAGCAGGTATGACCGTTCATTGGATGGTCTCTGAAATCGCTGCAGATCGCCTTCTGATGACCACGTGGCCACTGATAAATACATCTACATACTTGCTCTGCAAATCGCATTTAAGTACCTGCCAGAGGGTTTATCGAAACGCTTTTATGATATTTCTCTATCGTTCCATTCTCTAACAGCACATGAGATAAAGAAACACCTCAATTTCTCTGTTTCGATCTGTTTTCTCTTATTTTATTACGATGATCATGTCTCCCCACGTAGGCTAACAAAATATGGTCCCATTCAGAGTAGAAAGAAATTTCGCAAATACATCTCGCCTCAACAAATAATAATGATATCCACCCCAAATTGTACATCATTTCCGTGGTACTCTCATCTATATCGCGATAAAACGAAACTAGCTGTTCTTCTCTGAACTTTCTCTATATAATCCGTCAGTCACACTTGGTGCGCATCCTACAATGTGCAGCAATACTCTAAAATAGGACGGACAAGTGTAATGTAAGGAGTTCCTATAGCAGAACTGTTGCATCTTATAAGAGTTCTGCTAATGAAATGGACCCTTTGGGTCGCCTTCTCCACGATATTTTCTGTGTGTTCTTTCCTATTAAAATTGTTCGTAACTGTAATTACTAGGTATTTAATTGAATTTATGACCTGTAGATTTATCATGTAAATTAAGTTTAACGGACTTATTTTATTCCTCATATAGATGACTTCACACTTTTCGTTATTTAGGATCAATTGTCATGTTTCGCACTATGCATATATCTTACCCAAATCGTTTGGCAGGCGCTTTTGATCTTCGGACGACTTAATTAACCGATAAACAACAACATCATCCGAGAACACTCAGAGAGAGCTGCTCAGATTGTCTTCTGTCGTTTATAAACTGAGGAACACCCACATATCTCTTCCCTTTTGCTCGATGATTTTCCATCAGTTACTACGTACTGTGTCCCTTGTGACAGGAATTCGCGAATGAGATCGCACAACTGAGTCCATATTCAATAAGGACGCAATTTGATTAGAAGCCTCTAGAAAGGTACAGTGTCAAAAGACTTCCGAAAAAAAAAAAAAAAAACTATTTGACATTCCTTGTCACTAGCACTCAGAACTTCACGTGAGTAAAAATCCTAGGCGTTTATCACAAAAACCATACTTTCTGAATTCATGCTGGGTATAAATCAGACTGCTGTCAGCAGAGAAGAACCCGGTAACGTCAGACGTGACGTCATTACGACTTAAACTCGTGGCATCGAAAGAAGCCGTGTATCGACTAATTTCATCATGACTGTCAGGTAAATATTAGTCTGATGTGTATAAGGCATCTTTCGTCATCGATATAGCGTGCTTAAGCTATAATGACGCCATGTCTGACGCTATCGGGCTCCACTCTTTCTGACGGCAGATTCGCCTGCACTCAGACCCGTAATTATCGATGGCTACGCTTTCCCCAGCGACTAGTTGTACTCTTGGCGACAGCATATGCTCCATAGACTTTGTACTAATGTTTGTGAACATAACGCACCGTTTATTTATCTGCAGTGAGAAATTCTACGACGGCACGTTGTTCGTGATGAAGATCATTTACAGACTCAATTTTGAATCAATCCTGTAGCTCTCTGTGGAAAGAGCCAGGAATTGGGCGCGAGCACTCAAGACACTTCGGATAATTAAAACTCAACGTATCGTTTATCAATCACACCATTGTTTTCGACTGAGAAAAAACGCGGTGCATTACTTTCTGGGCAAGCCTCAAGGATCGCCAGAAAGCTTTTGACCCGTTGTTAACAAAATCTAAATTAATTGCTCTTGAGAAACAAAACCATGGAAGTTTACTGTAGAACGTAAACAGAGTGGCAATTATTGAACTATGTTGTAGTGTTTAGTCCGGAGACTACCCTGTCCTGTGCAAACGTCTCCATCTGCGAATAAGAACCGTGACCTAAATCCTTTTGACCCTGCTTACTCTATTTGTTTCTCGGTCTCGCTCTGCGATTTTTTCCCCACGCACTTCCCATCAATTGACGATTCAATGGTTTCTGAGAATGTGTCCCACCAATCGAACCCTTCTTTTAGCCAAGACATGCCAACACGTCCTTTCACCCGAATTCGGTTGAGCACCTTCTCATTGATTAAACGATCTATTCATCCAGCCTTCAGCATTCGCCTGGAGAACCACATTTCAAAAGCTTCTATCGTCTGTTTCTCTGAAGTCCTTACCGTGCACGTTTTATTCCAGTACAATTCTACACTCCACACAAATGCCTTCAGAAAGGACTTCCTAAGATATAAACTAATTTTGTATGTCAATAAATTTCGCTTCTTCAGAAATGCTTTTCTTCCCATAGCCACTGTAAATCTTATATATTCTTTACTTCGGTTATCAGAAGTTACTTTGCTACCCAAATAACAAAACTAATCTATCTCATTTATTGTATTGTTTCCGAATCTAATTCCTTCATCATAGCCTGAGTTGCTCACTCTGCATTCAGTTACCCTTGTTTTGCTCTTGTTAATGTTCATCTCCTTTCAATACACTGTCAAATCTGTTCAATTGCCCTTCCAGGTCCTTTTCTGCCCCTAACAATTTCACAATGTCATCAGCAAACCGCAAAGTTTTTATTTCTTCTTTCTTAAATTTAATTCCTTGCATTTCATATAGTATCGAACTATATGAAAGAAAATCATCATAACTTCTAAACGGCGTGCATGTTTCTCCGTGGGGTACGGTGGAAATTAGATTCAGCATGCGCATGCGACGAAGTCGCTTTCATTGCGACTGAAATGAAATTGGCGCATTTGGGAGATATAGAATCCGTATTTCGCGATCGGGAAGTCTCTTCATCCTTAACCGGTGACGCTGTGTTATGCAGTGCCGCTGCGATATTGCTTCGTGGCACGGTGACTACCGAACAGTGCGTGCAGGTGTTGTAAGATGATTTCATCCATATTTCCCAAGGTGACCATGATAAGATGTTTTTGACACAAGACGGCGTTCGACATCATCGAAGCCACAGAGTTCTTGATCTCCCAGGGGAGCACTTTGGGAACTGCATTCTGGCTCTGCAGTACCCAGATTCCACTAGCTGGGCCTCATTCGGCCACCATATTCTTCTGATGAGAACATATGCGACTCCTTTTTGCGGGATGTATTAAAGAGAAGGTGTACACCAATAACCTCTAAACCATTGCTGAAATGAAAACAGCCACTGACGACGTCATCGACAGCAGCGATGTTCCGAGTGTTCAGCGGATCATGCAGGATTTCACTGTTCGTCTGCGCCACACCATCGCGAAGGAAGGCAGGCATATCGAACATGGCATAACGTAAATTCGAATATCCGTAGTGGCGTTTACTTTTTGGATAAAGTGTGTGCACACCGTAGTTCGTAGCTCTAATTTACGTTTTGTTCCACATAGTTCAATAATTGTGAGCCTGTTATCAATGACACTGTTTTTACTGTGCAATGTTACTGAAAAATTCAGGCTTGAAGATTCAGACAAGGAGGTCAAAAATTACCAAAACTATTCGTAATAGCCCTAAAGGTAATCTTCAGATCAATTAACTGGAAAAAACAGAAAAGTAATACACTCTTGGAAAATGAAAAAAGAACACCATGAATTCGTCAATCCAGGAGAGCGAAATTTTATTGACACATTCTTGAGGATGTATACAACACACGATCACGCAGTCAGAGCCATACGCTTGTCAGTACAGTCGCCAGAGCGTGCACAGTGTCGACGCTAGTATCGTGTATACCCTCCTTTTGCAGCAATGCAGGGTGCAAGTTTCTCATGAAGACGATCGTAGAGGTTCTGAATGCAGTCTTGCGGTATGGCCTGCCATGCAGTATCCATCTGATGCCTCAGTTGGACCAGATCTCGTACCGGTTGTGTAGACCTCGTAAAGCTGACGTTTCATCCAGTCCCAGACATGCTCATGGGGGGGACTGATCTTGGGATAATGATGAGCAGGGTAGTTGACGTACTCCTAGAAGAGCACGTTGGCTTGTAAGGAATACTTATGGACCTGCCTTGTTGCTGCATGATCGGCGGCAAGACGGGTTGAATAATGGTTTCAGTGTACCGTGCACTTGTCAGTTTTCCCACAACGAACAGCAGAGGAGAACGGCCAGTGTAGGATATGGCTCCCCACACCATGATGCCAGGTGTCGGCCCCATTTGCCATTGACGCGCACACTCCAGATTTTCGCACTCCCCTGCACGACACCACACACGCGTACGGCCATCATTGGCACCGAGGCAGCGACGACTCTCATCACTGAAGACGACTCATCTCCATTTGTCCCTTCATAAGAGGCGGGCTGAACGATTGGGGCGTGAATGGAGGACACTCTAACGGCACACATGATCGTGCATTATTGTGAGGGGAGAGATATTCTACACTCGCCATTCTCCTCTAGTGATCATCTAGAGAACATTGAACAGTGCACGGTACACTGAAACCGTAATTTAACCCGTCAGGACATGTATCCCGTACCACGCAACGTGCTCTTCAAGGTGTACGTCAACTACCCTGGCCCGCACGATCCCCAGATCTCTCCCCCATTGAGCATGTTTGGGACCGCATGGAACGTCACGTTGGCGGACTGCATGAGCGGCAAGAAATCTGGCTCAACTGAGGCAACAGGTGGAAATTGCATGGCAGGCCATTCCACAGCTTTCATTGCTGCAAAAGAAGGGTATACACGCCAACACTGCGGACACTCACGTGCATACTGATCTGCTCATGTGATCGTGTGTTGCACACAACCTCAAGAATGTGTCAATAAAATTTTCCTCTCCTGAGTCGACGAATTCATGGTGTTCTTTTTCCATTTTCCAGGAGTGTATATTTTAATGGGGGATACAGGAACTATTTTCTTTTAGAAAGATCTCAACTGATGACAGTTGTGTGGGATCCGGACACGAACACACAACGTTGCCTGTCGCAGATGATGCTATTAGTGACACAACTGTGACGGCATTTGTTGCGGTTGGATCTATTCTGTTTGTCAGGTGTGGGAGTATTTTTGTTACTGAATTTTAACAAGACTGAACGGCAGTATAATCACCACATACAAAAGGGAATAAAAACATTAATTGTGAAATCATTTAACCTGTTTCAAGTTAAGGTAGTTGAAATTAATAGCAGGATGAACAGCAAAAATAGAACTGAAATCAGTAAATAAAATTTTCAAAATAACACATTTTTAAATCGGAGTAAAAAATCGCAACATACAGAGTGTTCTGAAAATTATTTGCTTGTGAATTTTTAATAGCCAGGGCAACACCTCTACAATGTAAAACGAAAAATGTGAGGCGCTTGGAATAGAGATCATGCATGAATAGTGTTCAACTGTGTAAACAATATGAATCGTTTCGTGATTTTTCTGAAAGAAAGAAACCTTCTGCTCTATACACTCCATACTGTTACATGTTTAAATGTCCCATGTTGATCGAGTTACATGGGGCATTTAAACATATAACAGTATGGAGTGTATAGAGCAGAGGGTATCTGTCTTGTTTCTCGTGTTAGCGTTGGGCCCGGTGGTCTTGGGGTAAAGTGCTCGATTGGAAACCGAAGGCTCGCGGGTTCGAAACCCGGTCAGACCTCGGAATTTTTCAGTCTGCGCTTTAACCAATCCTTCACCTCTCAATGCTGTGAGGAGTCGCCAGAATCGACACGTGGTTCGGATTCCACGTTAAGCTGTAGGTCCCCTTTCCCCGGTTGGATAACTGGATTAGGATAGGGAAGCGCAAGTCGCCGAAGTGGCGTCCAATTGAAAGACTTGCACCAGGCCAATGAGCCACACGAAATTATTATTATTATCGTGTTACAGGTACTTTCATAGATATTACAAATTTTCAGGACAGTTATTGCGTTAGGATTCTGTTTGGGCCGAGGAGATATTATTTTACATGTTTTAGTCCGTTTTAAAAGTATTATGTTAATAAGTATTTTTAATCAAATAATTTACTACTTTTTAGCCTTACATATTAGAATTTTTAAACATTTTGTTGACATTACAACAGAGACATAGGGTAAATTTAGGGTTTATTTCAGTTTCTCTTCATTTGAAGGAATGAGTACAGTGTATTGCCCTAGGTATATGACACGCAAAGACCGTGAAGGAAAAAGTTAAAGATGTTGTGTACGTTAATGATGAACAGCAGTCAATCGCGAATATTTATTTGTTATTGCTTCAAGATTTCAGTCGCTGTGCGGACTTCTCAATGCTTTAAAAGGTGTTATAAAACATACACAACCTTTAGATCTTCATGTTAAAGATTACGTTCACACAACATGAAGATGAATTTTTTTTTTTTTTTTTTTTTAAATTGAGAATGGTCGCACAGCGATCGAAAGCTAGATATGCAATAACAAATAAATATTTGCGACTGATTGCTGTTCATCATTAACATATTCGACACAGTCGCTGAGCACAAAATGGAATCAAACTTCACAAAAGGTAAAGAGATATGAGATCATACCAAGCCTGACAAGCAACTGTTCTTAAAACGAAACATTCACGAACGGAACAGAAAAAGGTGTACTTATATAGCGGTAGTGCGCATGTACCGTTCTTGCACACACGAGACAAAAAAGAAACAAGTAATATTGCACTATTATCCAGTTCTCAGCTGTGTTGACAGTTTCAAATATGTAGTTCATCAGTAAGTTAATTTGAAATAATTCGCAAAATTTGCACCAAACGGGAAAAAAGTACTCTCCGTTACACAGCAGACAGGAAAGTCACTTAATATTGCGTTGTCATCAGTTGTGCCCGCGTTTAAAGTTCCAAGTTTGTAGTTCATGAGGGTATTTGTTTAAAATTATAATTGTACCGATTACCGAACGTGACAAATAAAATACCCTCCCCAACACAAGATAAGGGTGAGATAACATTGTTCTGTTAGTAAGTTGTGACCTATGTTGAAAGTTTCAAACCTCTAACACATTGGGAAGTTAATTTGAAATTAATATCAAAATTTGTGCCGAACTGACAAAAACTGAGAAACAGTCAAGAAATCGACCTAGTTAAAATTGTAAGAGTTAGTTTTCAAAGCCACCTTTTCGTGTACCTTTAAAGTTTAACAATTGAAGTGTTTGGTGTAAGAAGCACATTAGCTTCCTCAGCAACCATGGCACATAATACTGCAGCATGAGTCATATGTATAAAAACTAATAGAGTAGCAACACTTCTGTAACTGTGATACCATAAACTTAGTTGACAGTGGTCCAATAAACAGTGCCGGCCGCGGTGACCGAGGGGACTGAGGCGCTTCAGTCACGATCTGCACTACGGTCGGGGGTTCGAATCTCCCCTCGGGCATGGATATTTGTGCCGTCCTTATTTGTAGCTGGTTCATAACTAGTTTGTAAGTTTAGGGACTGATGAGCCCGTAGTTAAGTCCCATAGACTCTACAAACATTTGAACATTTTCCAATAAACAGTAGTGACAGCAACAAAAATTTGTCAGAGTGCCTGTACAAACAACGGCAACGGAATAGTTATCGATAATCATTCTTACTGCTCTTACGCAGTATGCGATGTTTTTAATTCTCATCTAAGAAGCACAGCGATTCATGTGCGATCAGTGAGGTAGAGAAGGTCGCCGACAATACATCCATGACAGGAGAATGTGGACGCTTTGCGAAAACAGTGCACTTACCATAAAACAATATCCCATCCCCCTTGAACACACATCTGCTACTGCTTTATCAGTCATATGTTTACATAAACTGTTATTTTCATTGTTGCATTACATCCGCCGCTATCTGGAGGCACATTTTCCAAGAGATTGTCAGAAAAATCAGCAGCCAGCCAAAAATGCTTCGAACAAGTTTGTGACGTTTTTACCCCCACAACTAAATTTTTATTTCCTTACAGCTTCCGAGCATTTACAGCAACTGTGATAAGACAACTATCCGCTAAGGATAATGGCACAAACCATTCAACATTTGCCGACCACCTGAAAGAAGAACACCATAGGCCCAGCACCATAGAAAAAGATATGGAAATCATACAGACTAGTAGAGACAGACACCTTCTCCCTTTCCAAGAAAGCCTCCATATTCACAAAGCACTATCGCACAACAAACAATTACTAAATGACCAAATAAATACTGGAAACCAAACATTATATAAATATCACATAAAACATCCCCCTTCATGCCTCTAACTATCTCATTCTACTTCCACATCTCATTCCACATAACACTACCAACACTCCACAGCTTCTTCACAATGAATATGTTGTTGTTGTGGTCTTCAGTCCGGAGACTGGTTTGATGCAACTCTCCACCCTACTCTGTCCTGAGCAAGCCTCTTCATCTCCACATAAGAACGGCAACCTACATCTGTCTGAATCTGCTTACTGTATCCATCTCTTGGTCTTCCTCTGCGGTTTTTACCCCACACACTTCCCTCCTGCCGGCCACAGTAGCCGAGGGGAGTGGGGCGCTCCAGTCACGGTCTGCGCTGCCACTGCGGTCGGGGGTTCGAGTCCCCCCTCGGGCATGAGTATTTGTTCCGTCCTGGTTCGTAGGTAGTTCATAAGTAGTTTGTAAGTTTAGGGACTGATGACCCCGTAGTTAAGTCCCATAGACTATACAAACATTTGAACACTTCCCTCCAACGCTAAATTCACAATTCCTTGATGCCTAAGAATGTGTCCTACTAATCTATCCCTTCTTTTAGTCAAGGTATGCCAGAAATTTCTTTTCTCCCCAATTCTGTTCAGTACCTCCTCATTAGTTATGCGATCCACCCACCTAATCTTCAGCATTCTTCTGTAGCACCATATTTCAAAAGCCTCAATCCTCTTCCTGTCCGCACTGTTTATCGTCCATGTCTCACTCCCATACAAGGCAACACTCCATACAAATGCCTTCAGAAAGGACTTCCTTGGGCTTAAATCAATATTCGATATTAACAAATTTCTCTTTTTCAATAACGCTTTTCTACCCATTGCCATTCTGCATTTTATATCCTTTGTACTGCGACCATCATTTGTTGTTTTACTGCTCAAGAAACAAAACTCATCTACCTCCTTTATTGCTTCGTTACCCAATCTAATTCCTTCAGCATCACCTGATTTTCTTACACTGCACTCCATTACCCTAGTTTTGTTCTTGTTAATGTTCGTCTTATATGCCCCTTTCAGCACACTGTCCATTCCGTTCAATTGCTCTTCCAGGTCCTTTGCTGTATCTGACAGAATTACTATGTCGTCGGCAAAACGCAATGTTTTTATACAGTACCTTAATTATTTAAGAAACAAAGTGACAAATTTCTCTCCTCTACCAACCACTACCCCACCTCCTGTTCATCACTTTTGTCTCCCATCTCACTTCACTTCACATCCCACCTTACCACATCCAACCACCATTCAGTCATCTTTTCCCTACTACTCAATCCCCCATCACCAATAATAATAACAATTATAATAATATAATAATAATAAATAAATAAATAAAAACGTTTCCATTAAATATGTATTATTTTGCCAATAATTCCAGTCCGCTTACATCAAAACTAATTACACTAAAACATAATTGATTATAAAACATGGAAAAAGAACTACATTCGTAATGTTGACAACACCCCAATAACACACTGTATAGACTCAGTGAAAACAAAAACAAACACGTCTGATCTGTGAAAACAATTATGGGCAGTGCAAAAGTGACAGTGGAAGTAGTGGAAAAAACGACACAGCATGAAGAACCGGCGGTATGCATGAAACAGACCAGCATTCCATGATGTGAAGCGTAAACAAGACAACATTTCCGTAAGTAACAAAACGTTCGGCCTACTTTTCATGTTCCGTTAACGAACTGTTTTCCATCTAAAAACAAAACAAACTGTAGATTTCTATTATTACAGACCACTGAAGATGTTTTACTGTCATTAAAACGAAACGCGTCTGATGAGAAAAATCGCATTTTTATTGTAGTTGCAAAGACGGACAAACACTGCTATTCATAATAATGGTACTTGCTCTGACAAAGCAGAAATGGATGAGTAACAATATTTGTGGCAACGTGAAGTACGAAGCACTGATTAAGGATAACTCCATTTGTGCTACAGAATCCAAGTGCGGTAGTCTGATAATCGAGACAAAACAAGACGGAAATTGCCTGTACATGGACATAACGAACCTGTCTGGTAATCCCAAGTTGCTTTCAGAGCTAGACAACACGGAGATAAAACCTATTTTCCTTTTCCGGAAAATGAATTAGTATCACGAAGTGTACTCCGTATCGAACAACTGCGAGGGCTACTTCGGAGCTATAGCTTTGTACTCGGCAGGGCATAAACTCCAATTACTGATGTCACAGGAAGAAGATAAGTACGTACAGGAAATTGCTAGGAGTCACTGAACTGTCAGACACGCAACCTATGGATGCGGCGTGACTTTAAATCTCCGCTGTTACAGTAAAGTGGGTGCTCTAGGCAGCAGTAGAGTAGCAGGTGTTTGGAGTCCCAGGTTGAGGTACAGTTAGGCTGGATGAGGCCAGATGAGCGGGCTGGGAGAGAGAGATAAAGAGAGAGAGAGAAAGAGGGAGGGAGCAGGAGACAGGGAAGGGGCGCTCCGCTGTGGGACAAGACCGCGTTGACCTTCGGGAAGCCGCATTCCGACCAACACCTCTCGCAAACAGCTTCGCTGTGAAAGACATGCTACTCTGCCGCTCCGTGACGTCACTAGAGTAACATGTTTGACAAGGTTCGCGGAGCAGTTCTACTGTTTTTGTTGAACAGCTGCCACTGCGAGATGAATGTGTTTGAAGCCACTTGTTTGCTTCGTCGTTTTTATGACAGCCGAGAGATTAACAGTCCTGCGTTCTTGGAGAACAAATTATAAGCACAAGTCGGACCATTTTAGCGTTAAAGGACCCTTACATATTCAGTAATCAATATTGTCAAACCGTCGATATTCTGATCGTCAAGAGGGTACATATCGATGTATTGTCGATACTATAAATGTTGATGAGAAGTGTTAATGGCTGCCAAAATAATCTCATAACCAACACGGTCTACACTTATTATACTGAGCATTTGAGGTCGAATATTGATGGTCTGACAATATTCTACTTTAGGTGTTGGCTCAGCGTTTTCAACCAGCAGCAAGGCGCTAATTTGCAATATTTATGTTTTCAATTTTTGTGCGTAACATAATACAAAATTTTTTTCAAGTAGCCGTAATACAAAACAATTTTAATTATTCTATAATAACGCGATCATTGACCCTCTCGGTTAGCCGCAGTGGCGTAACTATGGGGGAGGGGGGATGAGGGAGATAGAACCTTCCCCCCCCCCCCAGAACCATAACATGTCCTGTAACTTGTTATGGTGCATTCTAAAATACATTCATGTTATACAGCAAAATTTCCAGTATTATTATTGTTAATTATTTTACCTTAATTATTAGAAGGACGCGGTCTACTAATCTACTACGTTTGTTTCATTCTAAAAACAGTCAATATGCTTAAGAGTAACATAATTTTCTAAAACAACTGTATTAAAAAGTTTATTTTCATTTGACTAAAATTTTGCTCGTCAAGCAGATCCATCCCCCCCCCCCCAAAGCCAAGTCCTAGCTACGCCACTGCTTAGCCGTGTGGTCTATTGCACCGCTTTCCGAGACTGGGAGGTGGACCAGCCCCGGTTCGAATCTGCCCAACGGATTAACGAAGGGCGTCGGAGTGCCGGCCAGCCTGGATGTGGTTTTTAGGTGGTTTTCCATATCCCCTAGGTGAATCAGGGGCTCGTCCCCAAGTATTGCCTCTGTCACACGATTCGCAATCATTTCGTAAGACTTTACACTTATAACACTACACGCAGATATTTGGGGCACATATTTCCTACTGCGGAGCATGGGGTGGCGTCAGGAAGGACATCCGGCCACCCTGTCAATATTAACACGCCAAATCCGGATTTTAAAGAGCTGACCCTGCATGTGCGGGAACATGGCCAAAGAGAAAAATTAAGGTCATCATTGTCTATACCACTTTAGAATGGTCAACGGAGGACTCCCTATGACACTGATTACTTTATTAATTTACAAAATAGTTTATATTGCTGAATTACATAGCAGTCGGAAAAGAACGTTTACCCTTCTAAAAATACGTCATATATCTGTAGTGACTAATTTGAAGTCTATGAAATTAATATTAATTTTCCAAAATTATTAGATAATTTAAAAACGTTTTGCAGTAATTACTTGATGATATCCTTGTCATACAGGTATTGCGTTACAGGTTTACATAAAGTTTTTCTGATTGTCTTTGCTGCTATTAAATAACTAAATTACGAGCATTCGAATGACGTACCGTAGTAGACGCCAGAAATGTCGAAGTGACACACAATCTCTCATCGACAGAAAGTGACTCCTCATAAACTTCCTTCCTTCACTATTTATTACATAGAGATATAAATAATTTGTCGTACAATACGGGACTGGTCCGAAAATAATTCGTACTATGAAATTTCTCGGGAATGTGGTTCTGACCTCAGTCAGTAATGTACCATGCAATAAGTGGCTCCTTTTTTGGTTCTAGTTTCGTCGTTTAATATTCTTACAACGAATATAATAATCACAGACGTTCACGTTTGGGTGTTCTACGTCTTAACCTTCTGAAATCAGCTGCCTACTGAAATACGGATAATATTATTGATAGTGTATGTTTCGTTTAACATATTGTCAATAAATATTGAAAGTGTACAGTCCCTATAACTGATATTTTCTATATGTATCAACATTGAGACGCCATTACGCTATGAAATGTTCAAATGTTTGTAGAGTCTATGGGACTTAACTACGGGGTCATCAGTCCATAAACTTACAAACTACTTATGAACTACCTACAACTAAGGACGGCACAAATATCCATGCCCGAGGGGGGATTCGAACCTCCGACCGTAGTGGCCGTGCGGACCGTGACTGGAGCGCCTCAATCCCCTCGGCCACCGCGGTCGGCATTACGCTATGACCATGTTGTCGTATTTTGAAGTTATTCTGAACATTTCATTCCCGTGTTTGTGAATATGGGTGGCGAAATACAAACCTAGTCATTAAAATTTGCTACACCACGAAGATGATATGCAACTGACGGGAAATTCAACCGACAGGAAGAAGATGCTGTGATGTGCAAATTATTAGCTTTTCACAGCATTCACACAAGGTTGGCGCTGCTAGCGACACATACAATGTGCTGACATGAGGAAAGTTTCCAACAGACTTTTCATACACAAGCAGCAGTTGACCGGCGTTGCCTGGTCAAACGTTGTTGTGATGCCTCGTGTAAGGAGGAGAAATGCGTGCCATCACGGTTCCGACATTGATAACGGTCGGATTATAACTTATCGCGACTGCGGTTTATCGTATCGCGACATTGCTGCTCGCGATGGTCGCGATCCAATGACAGTTAGCAGAATATGGAATCGGTGGGTTCAGGAGGGCAATACGGAACGCCGTGATGGATCCCAACGGCCGCGTATCATTAGCAGTCGAGATGACATGCATCTTATCCGCATGGCTGTAACGCATCGTGCGGCCACGTCTCGATCCCTGAGTCATCAGATGGGGACGTTTGAAAGACAACAACCATCCGCACGAACAGTTCGACGACGTATGCAGCAGCATGGACTATCAGCTCGGAGACCATGGCTTCGGTTACCCTTGACGCTGCATCACAGACAGGAGCGCCGCGATGGTGTACGCAACGACTAACCTGAGTGCACGAATGGCAAAACGTCATTTTTTCGGAGGAATACAGGTTCTGTTTATACCATCATGATGGTCGCATCCGTGTTTGGCGACATCGCGGTGATCGCACATTGGAAGCGTGTATTCGTCATCGCCATACTGGCAATCACCCAGCGTGATGGTATGGGGTGCCATTGGTTACACGTCTCGGTCACCTCTTGTTCGCATCGACGGCACTTTGAACAGTGGCCGTTACATTTCAGATGTGTTACGACCCGTGACTCTACTCTTCATTCGATCCCTGCGAAACCATACATTTCAGCAGGACAATGCACGACCGCATTTTGCAGGTCCTGTACGGGCCTTTCTGGATACGGAAAATGTTCGACTGCTGCCCTGGCCGGCTTATTCTCCTGATCTCTCACCAACTGAAAAGCCTGGTCAATGGTGGACGAGCAACTGGCTCGTCACAATACGCCAGTCACTACTCTTGATGACCTGTGGTATCGTGTTGAAACTGCATGGGCATCTGTACCTGTACACGCCAACCAAGCTCTGTTTGACTCAATGCCCAGGCGAATCAAGACCGTTGGCCAGAGGTGGTTGTTCTGGGTACTGGTTTCTCAGGATCTATGCACCCAAATTGCGTGAAAATGTGATCACATGTCAGTTCTAGTATAATATATTTGTCCAGCGAATAACCGTTTATCAAATGCATTTCTTCTTAGTGTAGCAATTTCAATGGCCAGTAGTGTAGTTTTCCAATTTCATGAGAAATGTTCATCCATTCTTCAAATTAATACCGAAGTGATATGTTTGTATGACAGAACAGCATGAGCCGCGCAGGATTAGCATCGTGGTCTAAGGCGTCATGGTACGGCTCGGCGGGTGCACCCGCCGGAGTTTCGAGTCCTCCGTTGGGCGCAAGTGTCTATGCTGTACTTAATGTAAGTTCATTTAAGCAGTTTCTATGTACAGGGCTGATGACCATAGCAGTTTGGTCCAATAGGTTAACAAACATTTGAAAATTTGATTGAACAACATGAGAGTTCGAATTGTGACGGTAATTGTTTTGGAGGTTCGAGGTGGCAGCTTCGGCCCCCTGCGCCCCCCCCCCCCCCCCTACCCCGCCGTTTTGGTAAGGCCATGTTAAGTTAGCGAAGTTGATGTAGTTCTATGGACTCATGCAGTGATACTGATTGCGAGACTGGAAGGGCCGAAGTCAGTGGTAGAGAGTGCAATGTCTTCAACATTGGTCCATATTACTCATAGACAGTGGCAATAATGTTTCACCCAAACACTCCCAGGGAGTGTGTATGGGAGTAAATCCAGCCAGAATATGATTTCGGAAGGTGTTCCAATGAATGAACATTGTAATAACGTCTACTCTTAATAGAACTGCAAACGGCACTAAGACTGTAAATTATGTGTCATTTCAAAAGACTATGTACTAGTGAGTCACCATGGGATACAAAAGAAAATCAGTAAACCTCTTAAGATTCTCCAGAATAGGCCAAGGATTAAAGTAGGGGAAAGCGTATCGAAACATGGATGGCAATCAGAAAGGTAGTGCGTAAAGCTTTCAATTACTTCTGTAGCATTTTCAGAGAAGCACTACCTAACTCAAATTTTTACTGTACGTTAAAGCTGTCAGTGGCAAAATATGAGTGTTCAGATACTCTTTGACTAGACAAGAACCTAGATTCATTTACATAGGAATATAAACAAAAGTTCAAATGTTTGTTAAGCTTATGGGACTTAACTGCGGGTTCATCAGTCCTTAAACTTACAAACTATTTATGAACTAGCTTATACTAAAGACAACACAAACATCCATGCCCGTGGTAAAATTCGAACCCTCGACGGGGAACGGCCTCATGCATCGAAGCATAGCGCCTCAATGCGCTCGGTCACTCCGCTGCGGCCATAGGAATATCAAGAAATATTGCTATCTGACATTGTAATTACTAATAGTGTTGTTGAAACACAGCTCTGATCTCTAAAGCACTATGAAGCTAAAAGCCCGACATGGTTTAAATGTCGAAAAAATTTTTAAACCTAGCAGGCCAAACTACTGTGAGCATGTCCCAGAGATCAACCCTTTAATGCATGACTTTTTCTTTGAAGCTATAAAAACTACCACGATTAATGTATAGTGCGTATATACTGAGGAAAAAAAATCTTAAAATTATTATGCACTACTACCAACAAAAAATTCATAGCTAAATAGTGCTTTCATGATGTACCCGATGTAGTAAAAGTCACAATTAGGCCTCTAATCTTTCCAGAAAGTAAGTCATAATGCAACAGTAGTATGTGAATGACTACTTTTACATGGCACAGGAGAAATACTAAAGTAAACAGACGCACGTCAGGAGTAACTCATTGCAGCTAACTGTCTAATTGATTCAGTAGCACTCTGCAATTTACAATTTCTAGGACGAGCTACTAGCATATGTAACACTATGTATAGAAGGAGCTATAAATTTTGATCAGTTTGAGAGATAATGGAAAAAATAAGGTATGTAGCTGATCAGCTGCACTATGCATTAAATGGTTAACAAACTACCGGAACTTAAACCTATTCTAAGGACAACACACACACACAGGACTAGAACCTCCGGCAGGAACGGCCGCGCAGTCCATGACATGGCGGCTAGAAGCGCACTGCAGATCTCGTGCAGCCCGCGACAGGATCACTGACAGTTACTTAACAGAATCTCCGCTGGATTTAGTCTCCCAATTTACTATAATTTACCGTAGATACCTTGAGCAAGGAATTGGATTGGAAAACAGGCAAGTCATAGATAAGGAGCAGACAAATTAAGACACATCAGAAAAACACTAAGTAAATTGATCATTTTTTCAGTGGCAATCACTATAATTGTTAATACATTTAACCCACTGTAAGATAAGACTGTCCATTTATGCACCAATGTTTGCAGTTAGCTAAAGGACCATGATTTTTCAAATGTTTGTAAATCTACATCTACATGGGATACTCTGCAAATCACATTTAAGTGCCTGGCACAGGCTTCATGGAACCACCTTTAAACTATTTATCTCCCATTCCATTCTCAAATAGCGCGCGGGAAGAAGGAACACCTTAATATCTCCGTTCGAGCTCTGATTTCTCGTATTTTATTCTGATGATCTTTTCTATCTATATGAGTGGGAGTCAACAATATATTTACGCATTCGGAGGAGGATGTTGGCGATGGGAGTTTCGTAAGTAGCCCACGCCGCAGCGATAAGAGCCGTTGTTGTAAGGATTCCCATCCCAGATCCTGTATCATTTCCGTAACACTGACTCCCCTTCTTTGGACTCTTTCGTTGTCCTCCGTTAAACCCACCTGATAACGATCCCACACTGGGTAGCAATACTCCAGAAAAGGACGAACAAGCGTAGTGTATGCTGTCTAGTAGTTGTGTTGCATATTCTAAGGGTTCTGCCAATAAAACGCAGTCTCTGGCTCGCCTTTCCCACAACATTATCTACGTGTTCTTTCCAGTTTAAGTCTGAAGCCGGTCGCAGTGGCCGAGCTGTCCGTTGCGCGCCTCTCACCTCAGTCTGCACTGCCGCTACGGTCGGGGGCTCGAATCCCCCCGCGGGCATGAATGTTTGTGTCGTCTTTGGTATAAGGTAGTTCATAAGTAGTTTGTAAGTTTAGGGAATGATGACTCCGTAGTTACGTCCCTTAAGCTTAACAAACATTTGAACATTTGATTTAAGTCTGAAGTAACAGTAATTCCTAAGTATTTTGTTGAGTTTACGGCCTTCGCTTTTGATCTAAGGGACTTAACTGCTCCTGTTGTACCTAGACTTACAAACTAAAACTAAGCTATGATAAGGACAACACACACGTCCATGCCCGAGGCAGGACTCGAACCTCCGACGGTGAGTAAACGCGTGCTCCGCAGCAAGACGCCTTAGAGCACTCGGTCACTCCACAGCGGGCCATGATTTTCACCCTAGTGTTCACCCCCTCGCCGGAAACATGCCGATAGCCACGAATGCCTTTCTTCAGGGCTTCAAAAAATGTGGTAATTGCATAGGAAGAAATCGGGATTGTATGGAGCATATGTAACGACATCCCAGCTTTGGCAAAATGTAGGCGGGATTTATCCTGATACAAGGTGATGCCATTTTTTGTTAGCTTTGTCAGTATTTCAGGAGAGTTTGTAAAACGTCATTGTGATTCGCCAAAAGTTGTTTATTATGTTTGCTTAATGGTGCCGTTTTCAGTCCTTGAGCATTTCCAAGCGACTGCCTTAATTAGTATACTGATAAAGGAGGAAACAACAAGTGAAGCAGGGCATCTTCTGATGAAGCTAATGGCTTCAATACACTTCGTCAACTTTGTGTTCGGCCGCTGGAAACTGAGTGCCGCATTGCGTGCCCGGTCTCTACAAACATATAACAGCTGTTAAAGGATGGAAAAGCTGGTAGAAGACTTCGGGGAAGATCAGTTTGGATTCAGAACGAACGTAGGAACACAGGAGTCAATATTCACTTTACGACTTATCTTATAAGATACATTAAGGAATGGCAAACCTATATTTCTAACTTTCGTAGATTTGGAGAAAGTTTTTTATGATGTTGATTGATTCAAATTCTGATGTCAGCAGGGGTAAAATACAGGGGAAGGAGCGTTATTTACAACTTGTACAAAAACCAGATCGCAATTTAAAGAGTCGAAGGGCAGCAAAGTTAAGAATTCGTTGGGAAGGGTGTAAGGGTTGTAGCCTTTCTCCAATGTTATTCAATTTGTAGTCGAGCAAGTTATGTAGGAAAGCAAGGAAAAAATTGAAGAAGGGATTAAAGTTTAGGTGAAGAAATAAAAACATTGTGTTTTGTCGATGACATTGTAATTCTGTCAGATAGAGCAAAGTACGTGGAAGAGCAGTTGAATTGAATGGACAGTGTGTTGAAGAGATCACATAAGATGAAAATTAACAAGAGCAAAACAAGGGTAATGGAATACAGTCTAAGAAAATCGGTTGGCACTGAAGGAATTAGATTAGGTAACGAAATAACAAAGGTGGTAGATTAGTTTTGTTACTTGGGCGGTATAATAAAATGCGACGGTCGCAGTACAGAAGAATGACAATGATAAAGAGGAATTTACTAACATAAAATATTATTTTAAGTGTAATGAAGTCTTCTGAGGGCATTTGTATGGAGTGTTGCCTTATATGGAACTGAAACATGAACGATAAATAGTTCAGACAGGAAGAGGATAGAGGCTTTTTAAATACGGTGCTACAGAATAATGCTCAAGATTAGGTGGATAGACCGCATAACTAATGAGGAGGTACTGAACCGAATTGGGGAGAAAAGGAATTTTCACCATCTCTTGACTAAAAGAAAGGATCGATTGGTCGAACACATTCCTAGACGTCAAGGAATCGTGAATTTAGCATTGGAGGGAAGTATGCCGGGTAAAAATCACAGAGGAAGACCTAGAGACGAATACAGTAAAGAGATTCAAATGTGGGTTGTCATTCTAATAAGATGAAGAGACTTGCTCAGGAAAGAGTACGGTGGAGAGCTGCATCAAAGCAGTTCCCAGACTGAAGACCATAACAACAACAATAAACCCCACCTAATCACTTATTTAAATGGTATGCAAGATCAAGCACGCAAGGTAACACTCAGTTTCCAGCGGTTGAAGACAAAGTTGATTATGTGTATTGAAGCTATCAAAAGATGCATTACTTTATTTATTGTTGCCTCCTTCATCAGTATACGAATTAAGGCTGGCACTTGAAAATTGTCAAGGACTGAAATGATGGGCGAAGTAGACAAGATTCAATATTAACTTACATAGTATGAGAATGTTCACATGACCATTGCATGCAGAATGGTACAGCTGACGTTGCACGTCCAACGTGTGTGGCAATTTTCAGAAAGTACCATGCCGGCACTCGTAAGGCCACAGTGTTGCCCCTTTCAAAAAATGTTCAAATGTTTGTTAAGCTTATGGGACTTAACTACGGGGTCATCAGTCCCTAAACTTACAAACTACTTATGAACTACTTACGAACTAGGACGGCACAAATATCCATGCCCGAGGGGGGATTCAAACCCCCGACCGTAGTGGCCGTGCTGACCGTGACTGGAGCGCCTCAGCCACCGCGGCCGGCTTGCCCCTTTCAAACTCGTTCAGTTGGCTGTAGGAGTTCGTCTCCGAACCAAGGCGCACTATATCACACACTGATATCGGGTACTTCTGTTTCCAGAGTGATTCTATGGGCTCCGGAGATGGCTGAGTTGCGTTTATGAAACTTTGCCTAGATTTCAGTCGTCTGGGTACAGGCTGGTGATTAAATCCGAGGCACCCACTATTTAATCACCAGCCTGTACCTAGACGACTGAAATCTAGGCAAAGTTTCATAAACGCAACTCAGCCACCTGCGGAGTCCATAGAATCACTCTGGAAACAGAAGTACCCGGACGCACTCAGTCATGAGGAAGCTCTTCCCTGCCGGCCGCGGTGGCCGAGGTGACTGAGGCGCTCCAGTCACGGTCAGCACGGCCACTACGGTCGGGGGTTTGAATCCCCCCTCGGGCATGGATATTTGTGCCGTCCTAGTTCGTAAGTAGTTCATAAGTAGTTTGTAAGTTTAGGGACTGATGACCCCGTAGTTAAGTCCCATAAGCTTAACAAACATTTGAACATTTCGTAATACTTTACACTTTCGCACACCTATAACACAAACATTTGAACATTTTTGAAGCTCTTCCCCCTGGCTCTCACCTAGATTGGCAACATTGGAGAACTTTAAACCGACTCCGCACGGGCATAGGCCGATGCAAACAACTAATGTACAAATGGGGTTATACGGACACAGATAGATGTACATGCGAGGAGATACAAACAATGGAGCATCTCCTGAGGTGTCTGTTGGTGAATACGTGCGGAGAATGCTCCCAGGAAGATCTTATGAGACATAACGAGACCGCTGTTCTATGTACCGAATTCTGGATGAGCGAGATATGAATTTTCTCGTGTGTTTGTTTCAGATGTGCTTGTCTTTTAATGTTGATGAAGTATGTTCAAACTGACGGATATGTTTTTAATATATACACTCCTGTATCTACTAATTTAATTATGATTGTACTTAATTATCAATCTGTAGTTCTTTACACGATTATATATATACACACTGCGCCTTATGGCTGTAAACATTCCCTATTAACGGCTACACACATTGGCCGCTCTGGCAGTTGTGGCACTACGCTACCTATTGGCGGACGACCTTGAAACCATTATCAGGTCATCTGCTGTCCCCCAGGTGGTATCCGCCGCCATTGGATCATAATGTTTGTTAAGCTTACGGGACTTAACTGTGTGGTCATTAGTCCCTAAACTTACAAACTACTTATGAACTAACTTATACTAAAGACAACACAAACATTCATGCCCGAGGGGGGAATTTGAATCCCCGACGGGGAACGGCCTCGCGCATCGGAGCATAGTGCCTCAATGCGCTCGGCCACTCCGCCGCGGCCATCGGATTATAATCGACTTCGTCTTTACAGATGTATTAAGCTTTTCTTCCGGTAGTGTTTAAAATGCAACGATACAAAAAAACTTATCGCAATAAGATATGACTGATGCCAGACTCAGATTCACTGTAAGAATCCCCAGAAACTTGGAGCACTCACTGAAGAAGATTGTCTATAAACCCTCGTCAGACGGTACGAATATTTCCCATGGTTTGCGCTCCACGACTGTGAGTTGTTTCCAATACTCTGAGATTTTCAGCTATCAGTCGATCTTTTTTGTTGTTTGTTATGGTCTTCAGTCCGGAGACTGGTTTGATGCAGCTCTCCACCCTACTCTATCCTGAGCAAGCCTTTTCATCTCCTCATAAGAACGGCAACCCACATCCACTTGAATCTGCTTACTATACGCGTCTCTTGGCCCCCCTCTGCGATTTTTGCCCCACACACTTCCCTCCAATTCTAAATTTACGATTCCTCGATGTCTAAGAATGTGTCCTACCAAGCGATCCCTTCTTTTAGTCAGGGTATGCCAAAAATTCCTTTTCTCGCCAATTCTGTTCAGTACCTCTTCATTAGTTATGTGATCTACCCACCTAATCTTCAGCATTCTTCTGTAGCACCACATTTCAAAAGCCTCTATTCTCTTCCTGTCCGCACTGCTTATCGTCCATGTTTCACTCCCGTACAAGGCAACACTCCACACAAATGCCTTCAGAAAAGACTTCCTTACATTCAAATTAATATTCGATGTTAGCAAATTTCTCTTTTTCAAAAATGCTTTTCTTCCCATTGCCATTCTGAATTTTATATCCTCTGTACTGCAACCATCGCATGTTATTTTACTACCCAAGTAACAAAACTCATCTACCACCTTCATTGTTTCGTTACCTAATCTAATTCCTTCAGCATCGCCTAATTTTCTAAGACCGCATTCCATTATTTTTGTTTTGCTCTTGTTAATGTTCATTTTATACGCTCTCTTCAACACCCTGTCCATTCCATTCAACTGCTCTTCCAGGTCGTTCGCTGTCTCTGACAGAATTACAATGTCATCAGCAAAACGCAATGTTTTTATTTCTTCCCCTTGAACTTTAATCCCTATCCCAAAATTTTCCTTGCTTTCCTTCACCACCTGCTCGATGTACAAATTGAATAACATCGGAGAAAGGCTACAACCCTGTTTTACTCCCTTCCCAACTGATGCTTCCCTTTCATGCCCTTCGAGTCTAATAATTGCGGTCTGGTTTTTGTACAAGTTGTAAATAACTCTCCTTTCCCTATATTTTACCCCTGCTGACTTCAGAATTTGAAAGAGTGTATTCCAGTCAACATTGTCAAAAGCTTTCTCCAAATCTACAAAAGCTAAAAATGTATGTTTGCCTTTCCTTAATCTATCTTCTAAGATAAGACGTAAGGCAAGTATTGCCTCCCGGGTTCCTACGTTCCTCCTGAATCCAAACTGATCTTCCCCGAGGTCAGCTTCTACCAGCTTTTCCATTCTCCTGTAGATAATTCGTGTTAAAATTTTGCAACCATGACTTATCAAACTGATGGTTCTGTAATTTTCACACCTGTCTGCGCCTGATTTCTTTGTAATGGGGATTATTACATTTTTCTTAAAGTCTGAGGGTATTTCGCCTGTCTCATACATCCTACACACCAGTTCAAATAGTCTTGTCATGGCTGGCTCTCCCAGAGACTTCAGTAGCTCTGAGGGTATATCATCTACTCCTGGGGCCTTGTTCCGACCTAGATCTTTCAGGGCTCTGTCAAATTCATCTCTCAGTATAGTATCTCCTATCTCATCTTGATCTACTTCCTCTTCCCTGCCTACATCGTCTCTAAGTTCATTTCCTTTGTAGAGCTGCTCTATGTACTCTTTCCACCTTTCAGCTTTCCCTTCTTTGCTGAGAACTGGTTTCCCATCTGAGTTCTTGATATTCGTAGAATTGCTTTTCTTGTCCCCAAATGTCTCTTTAAGAGACCAGGAGACACCGAAAGGTATCAGATAGATTTTATAATGGTAAAACATAGATTCCGGAACCAGGTTATAAACTGCAAGACATACCCAGGGGCAGATATAGACTCTGACCATAACTTGTTAGTCATGAACTGTAGGCTGAAACTGAAAAAACTGCAGAAAGGTAGGAAAATGAGATGGGACCTAGATAAATTGAAGGAACGTGAAGTTCTGGAGAATTTCAGAGGGGGATTTAGGCAACAATTGACAGAAACAGGAGGAAATAAAACAGTAGAAGAGGAATGGGTAGCATTGAGAGATGAAATAGTGAAGGCAGCAGAGGACAAAATAGGTAGAAAGGCAAGACCTACAAAAATTCCTTGGATAACACAGGAAATACTGAATTTAATTGATGAAAGGAGAAAATATAAAAATGCAGTAAATGAAACAGGCAAAATGGAGTACAGACGACTAAGAAATGAGATTGATAGGAAGTGCAAAATGGCTAAGCAGGAGTGGCTAGAAGCCAAATGCAAATCTGTAGAAGAATGTATAAGAAGGGGAAAAGTAGATACCGCCTACAGGAAAATCAAAGAGACATTTGGGGACAAGAAAAGCAATTCTACGATCTTTTTTTAAAAATCTTTATTAGCAAATCATGATTTCTGTCAGTAACTGGCCATTATCAATGCTAAAAAGTACAACAAAAACACACTGTTACTATATGAAAATGTTACATAAGTACCACTTATGACACATAACAATGTTTTAATTAATTATACATACCATGAGTTTAACTGAAGCTGTTATTAATATGGATAACTCACACCACGCCAAGTATGACAACTGGACATTTTTACCGTTTCAAATCTACACAAACACTATTTCAAAACAACTAATAAAACCCCGTGTCATTCCAAGCATTTGTTTCAATTTTTACCTCTCTATATGTATACTGACTTTTTGATCGCCCGGTATATAACTACAAAACAGCTTCTTACCCTTTGTATATGCAGCAACTATCGGTTGCTTGCAAATTTATTTCATATACAGTGTACAAATCGGTCTACAGCGTTTCTTCTTTGTATTAAACCGAATTATAACATTTACTATTTTGGTGTTCAAAGTGCAGGAAACGAACACAATTTATCGTCAGATTTTTTGGCACTTGCTCAGTATATTCTATTATACAAACATTAATATCTAAAGAGTTTCACAACACTTGACGTCTTTGCTTGAGTGGCTGCTGTACTCTCCAATATGCAGTTATTTTATAGCATTACAAATGAAACATTTTAGTCACATGTCGATCAGGACTGCCTAACACAGCTAATGTTAAAAAGCGACTGTTCAAAAAATGTTCAAATGTTTGTAGAGCTTATGGGACTTAACTACGGGGTCATTAGTCCCTAAACCTACAAACTACTTATGAACCAGCTAATACTAACGACGGCACAAATATCCATGCCCGAGGGGGGATTCGAACCCCCGACCGTAGTGGCCGTGCAGATCGTGACTGGCGCGCCGCAGACCGCTCGCCCACCGCGGCCGGCAAACCGACTGTGAAAATGAAATAGTCCATCCGATACATAATTGTAAAATAGTTTCTTACCTTGTGAAAACAGCAACCAGCCACAACCAATTACTTTTACGAACACGAAATATGCCATAACTGTTTCTATTTTTTGTTTGCTTTTTAACTAAGTGCATGTAACACTGGCATTAGGCTACCTAGCACGAATATTAGCATTTTAATGCTTTAAGCCAAATACAGAACGGTAGTTTGAACTACACAAAAGTCAGCACCTATCAACACCTATCGCTTCACAATGTGCATACTGTGTGCCAATGTGTCATTCATATATGGAACTATACACAGTTCTGCAAACCCATTCAGTTGTTATACCTACATGTAAAACAGAGGACCTTTAAATTCTATATTACAAGTTGCTAATATTAATTACATAAAGTACGAAATGCAGTGACGCAATTGATCTCGTGCCCCCAATAGTTATTTTACACCATCATAAAATGAACCGTTTTGTTGCTTCCTTAATCCAATTTGTGCATGTAAAAGCTGCGCAGCTCTTCACCATAGTGCTTCATGTGTACTGCATTAGGCACACAGTGCAGAAGTGGCCATCAACTGAACACATATCCTGCAGTAGCTATATAATACTCGATGTGTCTCCTAACAACATTCCTACTTATCTGACGCCTGGCACTATAATGCAGAGTTGCCAGGTGTGGCGATTTTTCGCATTCTTGGCTATCTTTTTCTTAGAATAACATCCGTTCTAGCTTTCTGGCAATTGAATATTCCTAGTAAAACAATTAGTTGGCGCCCTAATGGCTATTTTAATTTACTTGAAATAAAACTAATGTAACGCAATCCCTCTTGTAACATTTCGTCAATGACACCGACTAAAAATCGGTAGAATGCTGGGGAAATGTACCACAGACGTTAGCACAAATGTCTACAGGTAGGCTAGCTTTGATCTGTGGGAGAGTGTCACAGAAATGCAAAGAAACTGAACTTTCAGATTCATGAAGAAGCCTAGTTACAATGGTTGAAGAGCAGGCTTTAAATGATGACTCCTGAATTATACTGCAATCCTGTATGTATTACTCCGGTAGAGATTGCGAGGATATGATGTATTAATTACATCATGCACTGAAGCATTTAAACAGTAATTCTTTTTCCGTACTCCATACGTCAACACAACAGAAATTCCTAATAAGTGCTACTGTGAGACGAACCCTTTGCTTCACATTTCACAGTGATTAACAGTGGTTTATAGAATATAAATGTGGATGCAGAACACACGATAATTTCCCTAACCTTGTAATGGCTGATTTTGCAGTGTTTCATTACACATTATTACGAATTAAAGACCATCTCACTTCAAAGTATGAAATGCATTATTATGAAGTAGAGCACACCTCATCTCAGAATATTGTAATGAATTGGCATGTATTAAAGATATGTTTGAAACATTCAATAATTCTGTATAAGTCTGTAAATATAAGTTATTCGGAAGATGAAACTGACTGGAATTGAAACTATGCATGAGAACATCCCCTGTGTATGTTTGGTACAATAATTCTTGAACAGTTTTATGTTGTAATTAGTTCCGAAATTAATAAAAATGATACTTAAATATAATTGTGTTTAAATAAGGGGGGGCTACTGTATCTCCCGAGTCTCTATATAACATTTACAATATGACCATATTGATCAGTGCCTGAGTTACTTGTTACTTAGTAATCAGCTTAACCCTGAATCTCCCCCCCCCCCCCCAGGGGGCTCACGGTTCTTTCGTGAGTACGTCTGTGGCCAGCATGGGGACCCGAGCTAATGCAGTCTTCCTTCCTTCTTTACTTCCCAGACTGCATTTCCTTTCCCCCTTCCCCGGTTTTAATTACTTTTGTTAAAAAAAACAAACATGTAACTACTATACTGTACCTGATTTTCGCCCATTTTAAATGGTAATGACTGACAGTTTTAGATTATCAACAGACTTAGACTTCTAATCACACTTTTTATATACAACTCTTTGTTATGTAAATCTTCACTTCGCCTGTTTTACATTCTTAATGCGTTTTCAAAATTTCTCTAGGGGCCTATTTTATAGTCTTTTATTGCATGATTATCGTCTCAGACAAAATCCTGTATTATACATGTATATACGGTTTCAATACAAAAATCATGTAAACAAACCCTGACTAAAAATTAACTACAAGATGTTAATACTCTATTGCGACCAACTCTGCATTACCTATACCTAATTCAAATAACAGGATTTCACTGCAATTTTACTATACCGTTGTCTAGAAAAATATTTCTGTACATTTTAAATCAATCCGTTCTCTATGTAATGATTCTTTGTTAATCACTACTGTAACTATGATATTGTACCTGATCACAGGTCAACTCGAAGACGTTGACTCTCTTTTCAGATTATTTTTTTACTGAAAAAAATGTTCAGATGTTTGTAGAGTCTATGGAACTTAACAACGGGGTCATCCGTCCCTAAACTTACAAACTACTTATGAACTACTTACAACTAAGGACGGCACAAATATCCATGCCCGAGGGGGGATTCGAACTCCCGACCGTAGTGGCCGTGCGGACCGTGACGCCTCAATCCCCTCGGCCACCGCGGCCGGCTTTTATACTGATGTGATGCACCGTAAACAAATAAGAATTGATTACATCTTTATCCTATTACTGATCTGTACTATCTCTTGTTACAACTTAAATGTAATTCATTTTTAAAAACTATTTTTAATTAATTGTATTCTTACCAAATTTTATCTCTGTAGAATTTAGGAATAATGTTATTGTAACACAGCTCCGTAATCATACATTTATTATTTCCAATTTCATCTTTATTTCAAAAGTTTGCCTTAAACAAAACAATGTAAACCATATTTGGTAGAAACTTTCTCACAGAGTAGCTAGGTACGGTTGCGAACAACTGGTTCGCCTCCACGTGGCTATGGACGGGCAACGGCGTAGAACACACGAAGCCAATACTTCCAGTTCCTACGACGGCTAAGAAACCAGCAATCGTTACCAATGCTGCTAACACGGGTAGTATACGACCCACCTTAGAGTTTCAAGGTGGTGGGTCACTCTGTATTGTTAATGAAAATAAAAAATAAAATAAAAATAGATCCTCACTCCTTCCCCTCCCTACTGGGGGGACTGATAACCTCAGTAGTTTAGTCACCCTATCCAAACCAAACAAGCCAACCCAATCAACCCTGAATGTCAGGATTATTATTGTCGAGTCACATGGCATAATTCCCTTACCACAATAAAGTTAACTGATGAGAATAGCCATCACCGGAATGTAAAGATGTCTATATGTTGGCACTTTATTGATAAAAGGATAACGATATTTTGGCTATTTTTTGTTTAAAATTTGGCGACAGAGCAGTGGAAAAACCTGACAACCCTGCGATAATGACTGCCGGTGCAAGATTCAAATTAGCCCTGCTACAGTAGCATCGTCAGGCAGTCTAGTTATTTTTACAAGGACATCCATACTCCGCAAGCCACGCGATAGGTGTGTGGCGGAGGGTACATTGAGTACCACTATCGGTTCTCCCTCCTATTCCGGTCTCGTATTGTTCGCGGAAAGAAAGATTGTCGGTATGCCTCTGTGTGGGCTCTAATCTCTCTGATTTTATCTTCATGATCTCTTCGCGAGATATACGTAGGAGGGAGCAATATACTGCTAGACTCCTCAGTAAAGGTATGTTCACGAAACTTCGACAAAAGCTCGTACCGAGCGACAGAGCGTCTCTCCTGCAGAGTCTTCCACTGGAGTTTATCGATCATCTCCGTAACGCTTTCACGATTACCAAATGATCCTGTAACGAAGCGCGCTGCTCCCCGTTGGATCTTTTCTACTTCCTCTATCAACCCCACCTGGTACGGATCCCACAACGGCGAGCAGTATTCAAGCTGTGGGCGAACAAGTGTACTGTAACCTACTTCCTTTGTTTTCGGACTACATTTCCTTAGGATTCTTCCAATGAATCTAAGTCTGGCATCTGCTTTACTGACGATTGATTTTATATGGTCGTTCCATTTTAAACCACTCCTAATGCCTACTCCCAGATAATTTATGGAATTAACTTCTTCCAGTTGCTGACCCGCTATAAAGTAGCTAAATGATAGAGGATATTTCTTTCTATGTATTCGCAGCACATTACACTTTTCTACATTGAGATTCAGTTGCCATTCTCTGCATCATGATTCTGCATTCGATACAGATCCTCCTGCATTTCAATACAATTTTCCAGTGTTACAACCTCTCGATATACTACAGCGTCATCTGTAAAAAGCTTCAGTGAACTTCCGATGTTATCCGCAAGGTCATTTATATATATCGTGAACAGCAACGGACTCACGACAGTCCCCTGTGGCACACCTGACATCACTCTTACTCCGGAAGACTTCTCTCCATTGAGAATGACATGCTGCATTCTGTCATCTCGGAACTCCTCTATCCAATCACACAATTGGTCAGATAGGCCATATGCTCTTACTTTGTTCATTAAACCTAATGCGGGAGGAGCCGTGACATGGCGCCTCAGACCGCGCGGTAATTCCCACGCCCTATCGCTGTCCCTCGAATACCTCGCCAAAACGACAATAAATTACTCGTACGTTAAGCAACGACTTGTCAGCAATCGTATATCCCGCGAAACATTCAAGAGTGGAACAGGGGAGGGCGAACTGAGATTTGTTCCCAAATTACCCTCTGCCACACACCATAATGTGAGTTGTGGAATGTTGTTGTAGATGAGCACAAATGATCTTTCCTTGAGCACGTTCACTAGCGTACCGTTCTACTTGTTATATGATAATGCTCTTACGTATATGTATATGGCGGATCGCCAGTTGAACACCTGGCCAGTAATTCTTCCGCATCCCCTCCCCGAGGTCCTTGAGCATCGCCCACGGTAGGCGGGATATAGCGAGGTCGCCTGCTGAGCGCAACTACCTGTGTCGCCGTCTGGTGGGGAATTCCATAAACAACGTCACAGAAGGCCATAAAACAGACATCAGATTCTAATTGGAAGTTTCACCAAACGAAACGTCTCGCATCCACATCTGTATATATTTTTCTGATGCCCGTAATCATTATTTCCTGTACGCAGGAACCAAAAAGTACAACAAAATTATTTTGTTATTCTAGGTAAAATTTTACGACGCTTCTCGCGACTCTAGTGCTTATGTTGGCAACAGATGAACAATGAAGTGTAGAATTGCGTTTTTCACGAGGTACTGAGTAAATGTTATTGCTGCTAGTGTTCGTTTCACTTGCAGCAAAATTAATGCTGTACCTGCTCTATGGTTGACAGGTTCTTGTATGTACCCTTGTCTGTCCAGAAAAAATAATTTTCGTTTTAATTTAAGTTGCCATGAAAAAACATTTATTGGTGATCTGAGTTGCCGTCATTGCCAATGGTGCCAACATAACCAATGCAGCCAGGCGAGAAGCGTCGAACAATTTAACCGTTATTCTACGGATGAGGAGTAACGCTATCCGATTTCCAGGGTAAAACAGACTGGACTTTAATCGCGAAGCCATGAATATTTTTGTGGTCGGAGAAGTCACGTAACTAGTGTGTCCTTTCTTCGTTTCCACTAATATATTTCTCTGAATAAAATCAGAAGCTCATTACGCGGATCAGAAAGCCTATCCAATCTGGGTGCTTGGTTAAACAACTGGTCTTCTCACATCTGCGTTAGAGATGAGGTGGAGTGGCCAAGCGTATTGAGGCGCCATGCTACGATGTGCGAGGCCACTCCCCGTCGGGAGTTAGAATCCTCCCTCGGGCATGGATGTTTGTGCTATCTTTAATATAAGGTAGTTCATAAGTAGTTTATCAGTTCAGTGACTGATGATCGCGCAGTTAAGTCCCATTTGAACGTTTTTGAACAGATGACGGATTCATTTCCTTGTTTGTTATGTGAATGTCAACTATGCCGACCGACAGTCGATTAGGTCGCCTAGTATGGTACTACTGTACAGAAAAATTTCAAATTTGCTTTTAGGGCTTTACGTGGTATCATGAGGGTCTTGTGCAGAACGCTAGAATTCCGCGGAATACAGTTTGGGTACTGCTGGTCTAATGGAACGAGAGGGGCATTTTAGTTGAGTGTAACATTTCGATTGTCTGTGGAACAGTTTTATTACCGTGAAATCGAATTTTAATACAGGACCAACATTTTGAATTTAAATGAAAGCTATCATAGTTGGTATCGTTAGATATAACTATTAATCAAACACGTGATCGAACAACATGTGCAGCAGATATATAAGCATTGACTGTCTTTCGAAGAGATGTATACACTTTAAATGTCTGACCTAAGCAAAAAAGTTTTCGACAAGAAAAACACCATTGCATAATGTTTTTTAGATCCCGAGCGAAGCTAGTGCGAGATAAAAAGATGAAAATAAGAAAGACGGATTACCAAGCATGGAGTAGATGAAACGTCCAGGCAACTATTTCACTCTGGGGAGAGGCTGAATGAACAGCTCCGAGGATTGCTACTGCAAAACCATCAACGAAAGTCTTCGGTTCGAAACATACCTTTCTTTGAACAATCCTGTTTGACACAGTCCAGAACACTAACGTAAGTTGTCTCCTTCTTATGTCTCAAAAGACAGAAAAACAGTGGGATATACATTCCATCGCTACATCCATTAATTGTAAATAATGGCAAGAAAAAATTTGGAGCGTAATCAAATGTGCCATCAATCAAAAGTATGTTTTTTCCACAGAAATAACTAAAATCGTTGAAATAATATCAAACCCGAATTATAATCATTTTTCAGTAAAAGTAATTCTTCTTTTATCGTCTTCGTGTTACAGAATTGACAGCCAGGTGTACCTTATATGCAGATTTGGGAAATTTCGGATTTATCTAAGTCTTATACTGAGAATATTGTGCCTGATGTATGTTATGTCTCGCTCTTCTCCTCAATATTCTTGTAAATGATTTTTGAGGGGGGCTTGTCGATACCATAGGCAGCATTCTTCCTTACTGTATTCGCCTCTGAATTTCTTCCTAGCTCTTGTATTGAATATGGCCCATAAATGTCTGATGCGATTGATTTCAGACCAAACCATGCGCTGGAATTATCCAGAAACCAGGACATTTGCGACCCGGTGACATGGTGCATTGTCACTCATAAAAATTCCACCGTTGTTTGGAAACATGAAGGCCATGAATGATTAGAAATCTCTAAGTAGTCGAACTCCATTTCCAGTCAATTATCACTTCAGCTGGACCACAGTCCATTTCATTTCACTTAAAAACAGCTTACACCACTATGGAGCCTCAACCAGCTTGCACGTGCATCATTGACAACTTGGGTCCATGGCTTCGTGGGATCTGGGCCGCACTCGAAAACTACCATCTGCTCTTGTCAACTGAAATCAGGACTCATCTGACGAAGTCACGGGTTTCCTGTCGCCTAGGACCCAACAGACGTGGTCATAAGCGCTGCAAGTGATGTGCACTTAGAAAAGGCACTCATCTACATCTACATAGATACTCTGCAAATCACATATAAGTGCCTGGCAGAGGGTTCAGTAACCACTTTCATAACTTTTCTCTACCGTTCCATTGTATAAGAGCGCGCGGGAAGAAAGAACACCTACATCGTTTCGTTTTCGATCTGATTTCTCCTATTTTATTGGGATGGTCATGTCTCTCTAAATAGGTGGGTGCTAGCAAAATATTTTCACATTCAGAAGTAAAAGTCGGTGATTGAAACTGCGCAAACAGATCACGCCACAATGAATAACGTCTTTCTTTTAATGATTTCCACCCCAATTCGTGCAACATTTCCTTGGCGCTCCCCCCCCCCCCCCCCCCCCGTAAGGTGATGAAACAAAACGAGATGCCCTTTTCTGAACTTTCTCAATTTTTACGCCAGTCCCACCTGGTGAGAGTCCCACAATGGGCAACAGTACTCCAGGAAAGGAGGCACAAGTGTGATGTAGCCTGTCTCTTTGGTGGAGCTGGTGCATCTTCGAAGCGTTCTGCCGATGAAACGTAACCTTTGGTTCGCCTTCCCCACAATATTTTCTATGTGTTCTCTCCAGTCAAAGTTGTTCGTAATTGTAACTCCTAGGTATTTGGTAGAATTTACGACCTGAAGGTTTGCTGATTTATCGCGTAATTAAAGTTCAGCGGATTTCTTTTAGTGATCATGCGTATTACTTCACACTTTTCTTTATTTAGTGTTAATTGCCAATTTTCGCATCCTGCAGAAATTTTGTCTAAATCGCTATGCAGTTGCTTTTGATCCTCTGTTGACTTCACTAACCGATAAACGACGGCATCATCCGCGAACAGTCTAAGGAAGATATTCATATTGTCTCCTAAATCGTTTATAAACACGAGGAAGAGTAGGGGACCTATAACGCTTCCCTGGGGAACGCCAGATATTTCTTCTGTTTTACTCGATGACTTACCGTCAATTACAACGAACTGTGTCCTTTCTGATAGGAAATCGTGAATCCAATCGCACAATTGGGGAGATATTCCATAAGCACGTAATTTCATTAGAAGCCGCTTGTGGGGTACAGTGTCAAAAGCCTTCCGGAAATCCAAAAATATGGAATCGATTTGAGATCCCTTGTCGATGGCACTTAACACTTCATGTGAATAAAGGGCAAGCTGTGTTTCGCAAGAGCTATACTTTCTGAATCCGTGTTGACTATTGGTTAATAGGTCGTTCTCTTCGATGCTAGTCTGAGACACAGCCAATTAACGCCAATTTGCATCGCACTGCCGCAACGTATATCTTTCGTCTTGCATCCCACACAGATTTCTCCGTCTATTTCATAGAATCTTGCTTGTCTGTCAACTGTGACCTCATGCAGAAACGCCACTGGTTTCGGTCATTAAGAGCAGTTCGTCGGCCAGTGCGTTACCCGTGGTGAGGAGTGGGCCTCTAGTCGGTCTGTAAACTCACGACTGAGCAGCGATCTCGATGGGGGAAGTGCTCTTGGCCCTAAGAACCCTGGATAGGTCTACAGGGGCAAAAAAAATGTGTTTGCCCCTGTTACCTGTTTGTTTGTCACCTACCTAGCACTGTAGCAAAGCGTTCGATTATTTATGACGGTTTTGTGCATTTGACTTTACTAAATAGCGTTGTTCAGATCAGTTTGTATATTTGTTGTTTAAAGTATTCAGATGTTACGGGCAAACACACTAAAAAACAAGATAACGTTGGTAATACGAAGAAGAGGTATTTTTCGCAGTACTGAGCGTTCGGTCGCCTGTTTTATGATCCCACTTTACGTTAAAGAACCGGTGAACGAAGAATTTTTGGCTAATGTTACTACTCCCAATTAGAGGACTGAAATTTTTCACAAACGTCAGCTGTTTCACGATAGAATGCATCACAAAGTAAAGCGAAAATCAGCCACCCGGTTTACTGAAATCACCGAGACAAAACACAAAGAATTTTGTGTGAAAAGCCATAGCTGTAGGTAGTTCCACAAAATCGGTGGTATGACAAATGGTGGAGAACGTTTACATAAATGAAAAAGGAGTCCAGACATTACGAAAATTATTCATTTTTCTTAGCAGAAATATATTTTATGCAAGTTACTGCCTAAAATGGGACCTATCTGGATAAAATCTGTTTGTAAATGCAAGTTTTTGTTGGAGAGAATGGATGTAATTGACTGACGTTGTAAACATTACATCGGAGTAACGCAATCAGTAGAGCAGGCCAGAAAGTTGGATATTTTACATCAATGAAACTTAGATCGACAACATCATTTATAGAAAATGTTGGCAAGGTACTGCTGTTAATAGCATCACAGGTAATGGAAGTAACAGGATTATTGTGATGAATATGGGCCCAAAGGAGGGCTCTTACCCAACCGGTTGTGCAACAGGGGACTATCATGGCGATTCAAAATAAAAAGTGTTTCAAATTAGACTTAAAGAAATTATTTCCGAAACTATTTCATTGCATAGCTATATATATAAGAATGAATGTTTGTCTGTATGACTTCTATGTGTTCATAAACCATTCATTCGATTGCAGTGAAACTTTGGTGAACTGTTCACCATACGCCCATGAAGGTTTTTGACCCAAAAACAAAACAACACGGCACATAGCTCAGGAGATATGACAATATAAGTAATAACAGGCCACCGCGTGGAAATATGCAGATTTATGCGTCAATTATTGGAAAATGGGAGTAGTTAGGGACCTGCAACAAAATTTTCATGTAATTTCAGACATTTATGAAGCGTTTTGTAACTGAACCGCCCTCAACCCCCACAAAGTGATGAAACGAAACGAAGTCTACTGCTCACAACAGTTTCGCTGTAGATGCCGGAAAAATGTCACATCAGGCATCACCTTGAATCAAATAAAGTTAGCATTACAGATTTAATGTTACTATTTATTTTTGTCAAGTCTCCCTTAATTTTCTTGCATCCAAAATTAAGCAATCTGTTTTCTTAATCTCTATCTATATAAAAGCGAAAGGATACTCACTCACTCACTGACCAAACACGAAATCTCGAAAACTACTTCACCTACGAAGCTGAAATTTGGCAGGAATGTAGTTTATAGGTAGAAAACGTCAGCTAAGAACGTATTTTGTGATAGGTGTATGGCTAAGCATACTTCTCCTACATACTCAAGAAGTCTACAGTTTCATTTCTGTAATAGCATACAGGTTGACTTATACAAAATTTCTAGTTGGTGCGAAGAATGGCAACTAGCTCTCAATGTAGAAAAATGTAAGGTGATGCACATGAGTAGAAAAAACAATCCTATAATGTTCGAATACAGCATTAGTAGTGAGCTTCTTGATGCTGTCGCGTCGTTCAAATATCTATGCGTAACGTTGCAGAGCGATATGAAATGGAACGAGCATGTAAGGACAGTTGTGAGTAAGGCAGACAGCCGACTTTGGTTTATTGGGAGAATTTTGGAAAGATGTACTTCACCTGTAAAGGAGACCGCGTATAAAACGCTTGTACGACCACGTCTTGAGTATTGCTCAAGTATTTGGGACCCGCAGCAGATCGGTTTGAAGGAAGACATAGAGGCGGTTCAGAGGCGAGCAGCTAGATTTGTTACCGGTAGGTTCGACCAATGCGCGAGTGTCACGGAAATGCTTCGGCAACTCAATTGGGGATCGCTGGAAGAAAGACGACGTTCTTTTCGTGAATTTCTGTTAAGTAAATTTAGAGGGCCGGAATTTGAAGCCGAGTGTAGTACGATCTTGTTGCCGCCTACTTAAATTTCGCGTAAAGATCACAAAGACAAGATAAGAGAAATCAGGGCTCGTACGGAGGCATATTCTTTTTTTCCTCGTTCAATTTGGGAGTGGAATAGGAAAGGAAATGCCTAGTAGTGGTACAGTGTACCCTCCGCCACGCACCTTACGGTGAATTGCGGAGTATGTATGTAGATGTAGATTTCGATCATCACGAAATTTTGCACGCTTGACCTTCAAGACAAGAGGAAGGTCAGCGTGTACCTTAAGTTTCATACGGTGCATGGGGGAGGGTACTTTGCAACATAAAAATGGATCCCTAAATACCTTCGGCGCGCCATAACTTGAGAACGGCTCGACCGATTTCACATATACTTTTTTTTTTTTTTTTTTTTTTTTTTTTTTTTTTTTTTTTTTTTTTTTTTTACAGTTTTCGTTGATCTCAGAACAGTGGTTCTATTAAATAAAACTGAAATATTTGAGAACAACAAAGTGTGTTTTTCAATGTGAACCTGCGTTTCTATTGCATAGAAATCTATAGTTTCGTTCCGATATTGATGAAATTTCGCACACTCTACCTTAAAAACGAAGACGAATATCACTCTGCCTGTATAAAATTTCGTTCGGTTCATGGTGGCGGATACTTACGGAATTTTATGAACTGCACAGTTTTGCTCCAATCTTTATAAATTTTTGCACACATGACCTTTAAACCAAGAGGAAGCTCACTGGGAACATAAATCTTTGTATGTTACATAACAGAGGGTAGCTTGTAGAAAACTTTGCTGAGAGAGGGAAAGGTGGAAACGAGAGATAGGAGAGAAAGACGTGGATGCAGACAGAGGCGGGAAGAGGATGTGGACTACAGAAGTGTAGGATAAATAAACACCCGGGCAACGCCGGGTTTACAGCTAGTACTTTATATATGAACATCATCAGCGCGTTCTCTGATAGTGATTTGGTGATAATTCATAGTCAATTGTTTCATAGGGTGTAGAATGAGACCTGCTGCCAGTCACAACTGTAGGTGATTTATTCAAGAAACTTGCGGTTCTGGCCTTGAGGACACCTTCAGATGATTATACATTCATTTACATGTTCTGAACATCCATTATTTAATATAAAACAAATAATGTTATGGTGACTGAACAAGTCGAACAACTGATTGTGCCACAGCGACTTGCGTTTAAAAACTGGTAGCCGATATTATACATCAAAAGTCGCAGAGTTTAAATGTATGGATAAAATTCACTCAACAGGTTTTCTTCCTCCGGCGTTTAACCGGTTGATGTGTCCGAGTTTTCGATGCTCGTCATTTTCAACGCTTTCACTGCTTTCTGATTTATTTTAATCGTAAAGCCTTGTTTTCCTCGTAGAGTCGGTCGGAGAAGGGTCCGTACAGCGTTGAGAACAACCATGTAGACGCAGCTTGTGACGTAGCTGGGTAGCTGGAGTGGGGACGCGACTGGGCGGTCATGAGTTTACAGACAGACTACATATATTCAATCGGGTTTAAGGTCGGTGACAAACTGGGCCACTCCATTGGTTCAATTCCCTCATCTTCAGGCATGTGGTGCATCGTCCACCAGAAGGAAACGATCTCCTGTGGCACCAGCGTAGAGCACAACAAAATGTCGAAGAATCTCGCAGTGGCGGTTCGTAGAAAATTTGACCAGTGTGCTACAATATTACAAAAATAAACAGGAAACAAAATATACTAAAATAAAGTCAACTTTTGTATGATTGCCTTTAATTAAATATCAATTAATACTGTATTGACAGTAAGACCTTCAGGGGAATCTATAAAAGCGTTCCCAACAGCATGTATTCACTGTAGGTAGTAAATATAACGTTTAAAAATATTAATTTCATTTACAGACATTAAAAATTTAGACTCAGAGGTATTTGAATACGAGCCTCACACTGGTAGGTTTGAGAGACAACGCGCAAGACGCCTGAGCCAGCGCACTATTTGACTCTGTATGCCGCAATATTCGTCATATACTATTCTTCCGCAGCCGTTATACGCAGCGCGAAGAAAAATGTTGATGTGGTGCTGCAGTCGGTCTCAGCACACATGAGTCGCCAGGCCTGACGTCACGTCTGCGCATGCGCGCTAGTGAACAGACGACTGCGCCGCCTCTCTGCGCACGCACCAGCGCGCCTGAATCCCACTTCAGCACACGAAGCTGGTTTCCAGCTATCGCGGCGAGAGTTCCAAAATGCGTTTTCATCTTTGTTACTAGCATTCTAATACGCACTGGAAAGGAATTGGCATAATTTTATTGTGATATCTGACTCGTATTCCAAGAGAAAGGATGTAATTTTATAGCGATTGCACGCATACATTCGAAGAGAAATGGCATAATTTTAGTAATATATTTACAGTGTGCTACAGCACATTAGCACATTAACACCAGCCACCACTGGAATCTCGTCTGTATATCTCTGAGCAGTCAAAACACCATTTTGAACGAACTAGAAGTCTGTACAAATGTTCAAATGTTTGTAAAGCTTATGGGACTTAACAACGGGGTCATCAGTCCCTAAACTTACAAACTACTTATGAACTAGGACGGCACAAATATCCATGCCCGAGGGGGGATTCTAACCCCCGACCGTAGTGGCCATGCAGACCGTGACTGAAGCGCCTCAGTCTCCTCGGCCACCGCGGCCGTCGAAGTCTGTACATTCGCCACTACGGCTCCAATACGTTCACCACCATGATATGGTCATGTGTGCTGAAAATAAGCGGGATTCTTCCATGTTCTCTCCAGATGAGGGAACGACGATTGTCCGACTGCACACTAAAACATGACATATCTGTCAACAGGATCCGACGCTTCGTTACGATTCCAATCCTGATATTCCCAGTTTCTGTGTTCTAAATGGTGTAGATTTAATGTGCCACATCACATACGCCTCCGTGCATGGAGGTCACATTCCCGATGGCGATTTGGGGCTTTTTTGTTGCTATTGCGCGCCCTGTTGCAGCCTGGACGGTGCGTTGCAGATGATTTGCATTCAGCCTCCTATCACGACGGGCTGTTAACAGGTTAGATCTTGCAGATGTGACCCGTAGACGACCTTGGCCTTGACTTCTCTTAATGGTCCCTGTCAGTGGCGTAACTATGGGGGGGGGGGGGGGGGATAGAACCCGCCCCCCAACCAGAACCATAAAAAAAAAAAAAAAAAAAAAAAAAAAAAAAAAAAAAAAAATTGTATGACAGCAATCTGGTAAAGGTAAAGTTTGGAAACTCGGGGTGTCGGGGTGTTTTACCATATCGGATGGGAGTGAATTAATCTTCAACGGGAGTGGTATATGGTATTCTGTCTGGAAACTGACTAAAATTTTGCTCATCAAGCAGATCTATCCCCCCCCCCCACCCCCAAAGCCAAGTCCTAGTTACGCCACTGGTCCCTGTCGTACGAAATCGCGTCCAGGTTCTGAACGTTACACTTTGGGACACTCCAATAGCTGCAGCCACCTCCCTGGTGTGTCTGTCCTGCTTCCAATCTCCCTATGGCACTCCGTGCCGTAGCTTCGGATAAGTCACGTTCTTAATATATTTGTGTGGTGTCTGTGATGTGCGAATTGACAGACACCACACCTGCTTCACAGCCATATTGCATTTGCAAATTATTGATAAAGGAGGGGAAGGAAGAAGGATTAGGAATGAAATGAAAGTTTGTAAAGCTTATGGGACTTAACTACGGGGTCATCAGTCCCTAAACCTACAAACTACTTATCAACTAGCTTATCCTAAGGACGGCACAAATATCCATGCCCGAGGGGGGATTCGAACCCCCGACCGTAGTGGCCGTGCAGACCGTGATTGGAGCGCCTCAGTCCCCACCGCGGCCGACAAAGAAGGATTAGGAAGGAAAGGATTGATACTGGCTGCATGAGGGCATCGAAATTAAAAATTGTAGCAACTTTCTGCTTTTACCACTACCTCGATTGGTGTAATGTTGTTGTCGCCACTCCGTACAACTGATAGAAAGACGTCGAACCATTTTAGTTCATTCTACTAATTACATTACTTGAGAGCCTAGATATCTCAACTGATTCCCTAATTGGTGGAGGTGTATTACCCTCTTTAGCAACTAAATGAAAGGCGTTTTATGTGTGCCATACGCGTTTCGCTTCTTTATTTATGAAGCATCATCAGTGGCCTGTAATACATGTTATTTTTGTATAATATTGTAGTACAGTCATAATATATAGGTATTTTTCACAGTATGACAGTTAACAGTCTTGTTACAATTACTAACGTTCGGATCTACTAGGTTAGAAACAACTTCTGTAGCACTAGCTTTTGGAAAGAAAATTTAATTATATAGTTTTCGGCCCTACTTACGGTTTTCTGTTTTATTCCATGTGTGTCTTCATGGAGATGTTTGTGAGGTCTTCAGTTAGATGTGGTATTTTCGGTCTTGATGAAAAACCTTGCATCACCACTTCACTGTGTACTCGTTTTTGAACGTTTGTTTACAATGTTTAGTGTTGCCAACTGTCGCTGAATTCGATTAAAATGTTTGTATTGTTTATGGGACTTAAGTACGGAGTCATCAGTCCCTAAACTTACAAACTACTTATGAACTAGCTAAGCCTAAGGAAGGCAGAAATATCCATGACCGAGGGGGGATTCGAACCCCCCACCGCAGTGGCCGTGCAGACCGTGACTGGAGTGCTTCAGTCCCCTCGGCCAAATTCGAACAAAAACACATTGAAAAACACACTTTCAGTTTTTCTCAAATTTTCCAATTTTCCGGTAGATTAAAAAAAATATTTCATACAAAGCTTGTCCTGTCAAGCCGTACTCAAGTGATGCTGTTACAATCATATGGCAATTGATTTTCATTCATAGAAAAACAAACTCGCTTTCGGTTTTTCGTTAATTTTCCTACTTTCCAGGCGGCTTTTCCAAATTTTTGTTTGATGCGAACCTTTCTCTTGCTTTCAACATGAAATGTACAAAATTTTATCACATTTGGAAGAACGGTATTGATAGCTCACTGGTAAAAGCTGTTTCAGTTTTTTCTAATTTTCCTCTTTTCCGGTCAACTTTTCCATAGTTTATCACCGTTTAAACCTTCCCTGGACTTACACGAATATTTCAAGACTAAAATTAGCCAAATCGCTTCAGCCGTTCTCGAGTTTTAGCGAGACTAACGAACAGCAATTCATTTATATATATATATATGGTGTTTCAGTAAGTGTGTTTGCCTCTGAAACTTATAAAATAATAGGTGACGGGAAATTTTAATGCGGTAGGTCAACACAAGAAATGTTACACTTTCTGCGGAGCTCTGAACATAGTTTATTGAATCATTTTCCAAAGAGTTACAGCACAAAGATATAATTTTTTAAATGGAACAATAGTTTTTTCTATCGTGCATTGGATTCGTTGAAACTAGCTGCGTCCAAATCAATTTAAACTACATTCGTATCACTGTTAGTTTGGGAGCTACAACCCTTCAAAGTTTAGGGGGCGGAGGCTACGACAGCGTAGCTGACTGGCTGGTGGTCATGAGACAGTGGGCCGTGCCCCAGGGGATAGGCACTCGGTCAGTCAGACACGCAATCGCAGCCTCCGCCCCCGGAACTTTGAAGGGTTGTAGCTCACAAACTAACAGTGATAGGAATGTAGTTTAAATTGATTTGGACGCAGCTGGTTTAAATGAATCCAATACACGATAGAAAAAAAAATATATCTTTCTGCTGTAACTCTTTGGAAAATGACACAATAAACTATGTTCATAGCTCCGCAGAAAGTGTAAGATTTCTTGTGTTGACCTACCGCATTAAAATTTCCCGTCACCTATTTTTTATAAGTTACAAAGGCAAATACACTTAGTGAAACACCCCCTATATTCAGAATGAAACTTTCACTCTGCAGCGGAGTGTGCGCTGATATGAAACTTCCTGGCAGATTAAAATTGTGTGCCGGAACCGGGACTCGAACCTGGGACCTTTGCCTTTCGCGGGCAAGCGCACGACCGTGAGTCGTGTCGGGATAGCACAGTCGGTAGTGCGCTTGCCCGCGAAAGGCAAAGGCCCCAGGTTCGAGTCCCGGTTCCGGCACACAATTTTAATCTGCCGGGAAGTTTCACCCCATATATTGTTTAGAAGCCATAGTGGAGACGAGAGCTTGCTGAAGATGGATAAAAATATTAGGTGCAACTGATGGGCTGTGTAGTTATTAATGTGAGGCTACACGAGTTTTTGCCCTCAACCTCTGCTGCACGCCTCTTGTTTGCGGAGTGTCGCCCTCTTCGTGCACGTCGGCATGCAGGCAGCTGGTGGTGTCCTTGCGGTGGGCGGCCGCGGCTGCCACGCGGCTCCGCAAGGCCGCCGCCCCAGCTAAGCACGGCTGCAGACACGTATGCAGACGAGTGGGTGCGCCCGCGCCCGCGCTGCCCATTGTTCGCTGCCCACAGCCTCAGTGCTAAGCGGCCGGCCACTCCCTACCGCCTGCCGCGCTCAGGGACGCGCACATTTCTTTGCTAATGTCCTTTCACTGCCACCGCAGTCACGCCGCTGCTGTTCCGATCTGGCTTCTGGCACTTTACAGGTTATTGGCCCGTACAGGTTTGAGGCAAGGATGGGGCCCATCCACGCCCACACCAACGTGGTGACCATCACAAAAGTTCTACTGTCACCTCCGTATTTAGGTTAGTTTGCTAAGGTGGATCACGGGATGTGGGGACCGCGATGTTATCCGTACGTGTGGGCACGATCACCCATTAATACGGTGCATCTGGAGATAGTAGTGGTCGAAAGGTATGCGAAGGGTAAAGGTATGTAAGGGCAGAGGAAAAAAAGTGCCAAGGCAAGAGCCAAGGGAAAAAAACCTCTGCGACAGTGGGGTAGGTATGAAGGGCAGTAGCGGTATGCTATCTGCGACAGATCGTGCAAGGTTTGGTAATGTTAGTAATGGGTATTTTCTCAGTACCGTTAACTTTGCTAGGTTCGTCATAAAGCATCAGTCCGTTTGACGCAGATCTCCTGTGAAGTCTCCTGGGTCGGCTGCGGCAGATTACCCTTTAACATCGGCTGTGGCAGAATACCTGTAACATAGCCAAGTTTGTCATGGTAGTTAGGCAGTTCGGTCATAGAACTGGCTAAGTGTGCGGGACTGTTTAGGTTTGTTTGTGTTTAGTGCGCTGAATATGGTTTCCCTGCTTTGCCTGTAGGTCGGCTGTGGGCTCAGCTGGCATTGCCAGTCAGAGTGCTGTTCTGCAGGGGTTTGCCTTGTTCATCGTGTTTGTGAGTTGGTGTTCCCTACGACCGTAGGTGGTTAGAGCGAAGACCATAGATAATATAGATTGCGCGTGACGTCATTACACTGAAACCGACATCTAAGTCACGTGGCTCGGGGCAGGATACCGTTTTCATCATTACGAGTAATGCGAAATATAGCTGAGAGCTGCATTTCTTATTCTTTGTAGTGGAAATTAAGCGTACATTTGAACAATAAAACGTATTAGCGTATTCTTATTACATTTTTAGTCGTAAAATTAGCGTTAGTTCTCCGCAATTGCGAGAATTTATGGGACAGCTACGGTTTTTACGTGTGCCTAGATGAAACAGTGGCGTAGCTTTGTCACCAACGGCCCCGGGGCAAAAATGACTTCGGGGTCCTCTTTACACTAATACTGTACAGATGCAAAACTACTTCATCAGCTCCTCACCGCCTACTGGAAGACATATGACAAACCTAACTACTACCAAGTAAATTATTATGTGTCACACAACAGATGTTTAATCGTACTCTTTAACATAACTGTGAAATATACATTAATGAAATGCAGCAACCAGTTGCATGTGGTTATTTTAATTTTTTAACTTTAACGACCGGTTTTGGGCGCTTGAGTGCCCTTCTTCTGGTCTATTTTTGTACTGTTGCTTAATAAATATACAAGCTAGTGGTGGAATCAACGCTAAGTGCAAAGATTATTAGCGTTGATTCTACCACTAGCATGTATATTTATTAAGCAACAGTACAAAAATAGACCAGAAGAAGGGCACTCAAGCGCCCAAAACCGGTCGTTAAAGTTAAAAAAATAAATAACCACAAGCAACTGGTTGCTGCATTCATTAATCTATAAAAAATGTTCAAATGTTTGTATAGCTTATGGGACTTAACTACGGGGTCATTAGTCCCTAAACTTACAAACTACTTATGAACTAACTAATACTAAGGACGGCACAAATATCCATGCCCGAGGGGGGATTCGAACCCCCGACCGTAGTGGCCGTGCAGACCGTGACTGTAGCGCCTCAGTCCCCTCGGCCACCGCGGCCGGCGCATTAATCTATAATCTGAACAGTTGCTGAATGGATAAAATACTATAACTGTGAAAGTTTGTTATGCTTTCACGAAAAATTACTGGTTCGATTTGGGTGAAATTTTGCAGAGGTATAGAGTTGGACCTGGGTAGGACAACCAGATAAAACGACCGCATGGGATAGTTTTCGAAGTTGCCCCATACTAGGCGATGAGGTCGCGGGCAGAAGCTAATAAAAAAATAAACGATGAAGTATTACTCATCCACGAAAACATGCCTCCCTGCCGCGAAGCAAACCGGGAACAGTCAGGTCAGAACTCACGCGTCTACGGTGACAGCAGGCAGACTGTTGTCAGTGCCGACAACTCACTCTCGCCGAACTACTGGGCTGTTAGCTCATTGCTCCATACCGATCAGCCTAATTTCGTCGATAGCCTAGTCAGAGAAGGAAAATACGGGAAATATTCGTGTAGGATGGTTTCAGCAAAAGGAAGTTTTTGGATTTTGTTTGATGAAACACCTTGGATTGAGCTGTGTCCCTGCCATGCTTCATGAAATATATGTTAGTGTCCGTCCAGGAAGAGGTAATAAGTAAAATAACTAAGTCCACATCTTCGCTTATTATCATGACAGTGGGATAGAGGACAGGGTCTTGAATGCACAATTCACTATTAAAAAAAGTAATTATCAAATGAAACCTCTGATCCGTGAATGTAGCTAAACACTTACATAGCAAAATAAACAAACAGTGTGCAGGTAGAAGTGTACTTTAAAAGACAATACCTCGCATCGCAGGTTGTGTAGGCGATCTGATAGATTAATTATCTTCAAAAGTAGAAAACCAAAATCGCAAAATACTTATTTATTTTATGACGGCCGGTTTTAAGGGGCTCATCTTACATTATTTACAAGATGGAGGTTAAGTAGCACGTGCAACATAGCACTTATCAAATACAGCAGTTAAAACATGAACAGCTTGTAAGAGTGTCTATGGATACAGCCATACATATCACCACTTGAGCTTGTTTCTGATTCACTGATGAGGCACCGATCAGTAATACAATCCGCAAAACCATCTACTATCCATATTTTCACTCCTTCTTGCATGAATTTTAGAGTGAAATTGGTTACAGCACTATATTGGGATCTACGTTTAAGGAGCACTCCCTTGGGGGAATTCACTAGACAAACAGTTGCGTTACCATAATAACACCGTTCTGAAATAATACATTGTAGAGTCTTAATACTCAAATGTGGTCAAACCCTGCAATGTCAAACACACTGCTGGTAATTCAGCGCAATTCACTGTTATTTCGCAAAGATTGGCAGCAATGATATCCAGGATCGTGGTCTGGTGGGGACTGAGGCACCACCTCCTAGAAGACAAGGCCTCACAACAGGCCGTGCCACGTCACTCCGAGAGGCCGTGAACGCTAGCTGATTGGCGGGCCGCTACGAGACGGTGGGCGTGCCCCAGCGGACAACCAGTCAGCTAGCGTTCGCAGCCTCTCGGTGTGACGTGGCATGGCCTGTTGTGAGGCCTTGTCTTCTAGGCGGTGTTGGCTGAGGTCAATCCGAGCTGAGGTGATTTCTAAGAAAAAAAAAAAAAAAAAAAAAAAAAAAAAAAAAAGTTCGCCCCGCAGTATTGCGCCTTTCTATTTGCTTTCCCCTCTCTCTCTAAGCATGGTCTGGGGCATTCGAGGAAGGTGTGTCGGCAGCCATGGCAACTCCGACTTCAACTGACGACACTCTAACGGTGGCAGGGTCCACTCTTAGTGGACCAGCAATAGACCTTGTTGTGTTTATAAAAAATGTTCAAATGTTTGTAGAACTTATGGGACTTAACTACAGGGTCATCAGTCCCTAAACTTACAAACTACTTATGAACTAACTAAGACTAAGGACGGCACAAATATCCATGCCCGAGGGGGGATTCGAACCCCCGACCGTAGTGGCCGTGCAGACCGTGACTGGAGCGCCTCAGTCCCCGCGGCCACCGCGGCCGGTGTTGTGTTTATATTCTGAGATGGGAAGTTTTTGGATTTCACTTCGTGCGTTTGAGGTTTGTTGGACTGGGTTCAAACAGTTCAAAATCGAAAATCATTCATTCATCTAAAATATTACACACAGTAGAACGTCGATTGACCGAAGTAATTGGGGGACATGAATGTTCGGAAAACTGGTTTATTCGGATAATCGAAATCTACACTTCTATTTGGCAATAAGACGTAGTGTACAATGAATGTATTTATACAGTATTTGGAGGCACGCGATCTTTCACATTGCGCCGAGCGGCACGCCGCAACTCTTTTATAGCTCAGTAGAGTTGGCTACGGTTTCATAGTTTCGAAACCAGGTTTCGATACACACAACAGTTTCAGTGTTTCAAAACCGGCATCTTTCACAGTTTCGAAACCATGCGGTTTCATTCCGTTCTGTTTCACATTCGCGGTCGATTGTCGATACACTGAAACCTGTCGGTTTCACGATTTCATGTCGGTTTCACGATACCGGTGTTTCAAACCACTAATGCAGAAAGGCGGAACAGACTAATGGTAACGAAATGTGGTGTTTCATTTTACTGAAGCTCCACACAGATACACATATAACTTACTGGTATATAAACCATTTAGAGAGTCTGCAGCTTATGATTACTGATATCAAGATTCGTTTGGAAGAGACTGCTGTATTCCGAAATGACATAATGTCTGATGTCTGCTTTATAAATGTAAAAAAAAAAATAAAAAAAAAATAAAAAAAAAATAAATAAAAATTAAAAAAAATTAAAAACAACTTTCACTATTTGCAATGAAATAACCAGTTAAATTCTAGTTTTATCTACCATATTAAAAACACACGAGTGAAATTACATTCTTTAAAATAAGACACAACATGAAGCCTGAAATGACATTTTTTTATACTAAAAAGGGTAGATCGCTTATTTAATCTCGTGTTAAAGAGTTAGTTTCTTATGCGCGAAAACGAAGTTACCTACTGTCGTTATAATTTTTCGACATTCATGTTAAAGGAATTGCGGCGGTGGTGTAACGGTCAAGACGTACAAGTGGTGAACTAGTCTCTTATTTTATTATTTTTGTAATACCATAGCATTATTTGTGATTATTTAGTGTGCCCTTTATTCCCTATACTTTATTTAGTATGTATAGAAAGTAGCATTTATGATCCATCACTGTAATATGCGTACCGTATTGCATTTTGTGAGTTCCTAACGGGGTAAACTTTTACCTACCATATCGGCGGCCTCGTATGACTATGTTGGCAACATCAACAACACGGGAGAAAATCTTTATCAACATGTTTCGTACAGACCAAGAAGTAAATATATACTCTATAGTTGACAGGTTCTTGTATGTACCCTTGTCCACATAGCGAAAAATATTGGTCTCCTAGAACGAAGATTTCATGACAAAACATACAATGGGTCATAGTTTCATGGTTTCGAAACAGTGTTTCGAAACCATAGATGGTACGGTTTCATTTGTTTCGAAACCGTCAGATGATTCAGTTTTCACATCTCTATAGCTCAGCTGTTGCTGTGAGCAGCTTTGATGCTGCCGCTACTTGTGCTGCGATGCCGACGGAATTCTTGTACACACCAACTGGCGGCTTGGACGGTTATCAGCGCCACCGAGTGGCGTCGTGTCAAGTGTTCCGCCGCCCGGTGGCCCATTAGGTTACAGTGGGAAGCTTGGTTTGGGGGAGGGGGAAATAAAAAAATTCGACGCTCTACTGTAACACTTTTCGAACGTCACTCACGGAGGGTGAGGGGCCCTTTGAGCTCGGGGACCCCGGGGCACTGACCCGCCTAGCCCTGTGATAGCTACGCCACTGAGATGAAACGTATTTCCATAAAATCTCGGGCGAACTGCCGGATGTCAGTAACTTCCTGCCGCGATATTTCGGCGCAGAGTCTTCTGGCCATCTTCAGGTGAGTACCGCCGAAGTACTGGCGAAGACGCACTGAGCTGTGCTATTTATGCCCAATTCAGTCGACATTGCGCATGCGCGTACTTAGCGTGCGCGTTCACTACAACTACGTACGCTGCTCAGAGCGCCCTCCGTGGTGGAGGCTTGCCGCTTCGATAGCAGTTCGATTATCATTGTCATTCAGTTGCAGGAAACTACGCCGACTACGAAGTTTTTCAATTACAGGATTCCATGCAGCATTTATTTGAAAACCGCTGTCTCGATTGATAAGAGTCTCACTGTCAGACAGTCTTATTTCCACAGCTTCATTAATAACTGAGCTCCAAAAGTTTGTTGTGTGGGCCACAATTTTAGTTTCGTTGTAGTTCATCGAATGACCTGTGGAAATACAATGTTCGGCGATTGCGGATTTGGTAGGTTGGAGTAGCCGAGTATGACGCTGGTGTTCCACAATGCGCTCCTGCACAGTGCGCGTCGTCTGCCCTATATATGTCTTGCTGCACTCGCACGGAATCCTGTAAACACCTGCTCTACGCAGCTCCAGATCGTCTTTGACAGAACCCAACAGCGATGAAATTTTAGGAGGAGGGCAAAAGATGACTCTTACTTTATGCTTTTTTAGTATTCTGCCTATCTGCGATGAAATGTTCCCAATATATGGGAGATAAGCAGTCGATTTGAAAGCCTCTTCTTCTTCCTTGTTCTGTCTTTTGGAGGTGTGCATCGCTCGATTTATTTGCTTCCTTGTATATCCATTCTTTTTGCAGATGTTCCAGTTCCGTGTGAAGGCTGTCGGCATCAGAGATGGTATGGGCTCGATGGATTAAAGTCTTTAGGACACCCATTGTTTGTGTCGGATGGTGGCAACTTGTAGCTTGTTAAGTACAAATCTGTATGAGTGGGCATCCTGTATACCGAATGACCAAGTGAGCCATCACTTCTGCATCGCACGAAAACATCTAAAAATGGCAAACGACCATTTTTCTCGATCTCCATAGTAAACTTTATGTTTTCGCGTATGGAGTTCATATTATGTAAAAAGTCTTGGAGAAGGTCCACGCCATGAGGCCACACTATAAAAGTGTCGTCAACGTATCGCCAAAACACTGTTGGTTTAAAAGTAGCTGGCTCAGGTGCTCTCTCCTCAAAATCTTCCACTTCGGCGGTACTCACCTGAAGATGGCCAGAAGACTCTGCGCCGAAATATCGTGGCAGGAAGTTACTGACATCCGGCAGTTCTCCCGAGATTTTATGGAAATATCTATACGCCGGGAAAGCTTCAAACATCACATGAAATGTATTGACTGTCATTTTTACAAGCAACAGATATGCAGATTTAAAGAGAAAGATTGTTGTCGTTGTACTGTGAGTCCTTTAGTTTGCATATTACACAGGAGTAGGTCAAATATCCGTTTGAAAGGAACATCAGATTCCACACGATTCCTCAACAATGCATATGAAATGTTCCATTGTGGTTTTATAAGAAATGAAATCTGTTTGCATCCATAATGCCCGATTTTAACGAAACACAACCGTTTATATTTTAAGACTTTTGCCACAGACCGTGATGCCAAAATGCAAAACAACCAAAATTTTGGCTGTTTACATCAAGTACTAGAATAGTGAGGAAGCATCATCGATGCACTCGGCATGAAGTGACTTTATAGGTGTAGTGAATAGTCTGTAGAAATGTTTAGCTTTGTATAACGTTTTTGCAATCAGATTTCCGCCAGAAATGACTTACTTGATGACATAAACTTGCTCAAGAGCAGTTTGAAGTATCTTCCCATCGATAATCACATTCATAAGTCGCAAAAAGTAAAAGATTCACAGCATAACACAAACACTGAGGATATGAAATTCTGTTACTTCTAAAAATAAATGACAATACTATACTTTTCACCTGGGCCCATGTAAGCATGACAATCACTTCATTAATATTAATAATAACATGAAATTACGTTACCTTTACTGCTAGATGTGTAATAGGAATACGAGAAGTGGTTTTATTGACAAAATCAACGCTTGATTTCACTTATAAATGAGAAAAACTGTTGTTCATAATGAGGAAAATTCAGTCACGTGACTCGGGGCAATTTTAGATGTTGGTTTCAGACCACAACACAGCAGAGATAGGGACACGCCCAGTCTATTCTATTTTTGGTCTATGGGTTTGAGTTCGATTCCGAAGAGGCGGCCGAGAACCATTGAAAGAAATTTCAGAGACAAAAAATAAAAATAATAAATAAACAGGCGAGTAACAGTAATTGATGACTCTAAAATTCGAAGACGAGACATTAGGTATTGCAATCTGCAGTGAGTTGCAATCTACGGTTGTTTGCTGATGATGCTGTGTTGTTCAAGAGGATGTAGTCATTGTATGACTGTAGTAGGATGTAGGAGGACTTGGACCAAATTTCTAAGTGGTTTGAGGAATGGAAACTAGTGCTAAATGTAGAAAAATGTAAAGTGATGCAGATGAGTAGGAGAAATAACCCCGCAGTGTTTGAATACAGCATTAGTAGTGTGGTACTTGACAGTCGCGGCAATTAAATTCCTAGGCGTAAAGCCGCACAGCGATATGAAGAAATGGAACGAGCATACAAGGACGGTCGTGGAATTCGCTTTATTGGGAGAATTTTGTGAAGTGATCCGTCTGTAAAGGAGACCGCATATAAAATGCTTGTACGACCCCGTCTTGAGTATTGCGCAAGTGTTTGGGATCCCTACCAGATCGGTTTAAAGGAGGACACAAAGACAGTTCATATGCAGGCGGCGAGGCTTGTAACTGGTAGATTCGATCAGCGCGCGAGTGTTACCTAAATGCGTCGGAAACTCAAATGGGAGTCGCTGGAGGGGAGGCGACGTTCTTTTCGAGAAGCACCGTTGAAGAAAGTTAGAGGTACGGAATATGAGGCGGGCTGCAGAACGATTCTGCTGCCGCCAACCTACATTTCGCGTAAAGACCACAAGGACAGACCTAACAATTGACATATTAGGGCTGGTACTGATGCAGTAAAGTATTCCTTTTTCCCTCATTCTATATGGGAGTGGAAGAGGAAAGCAAGTAACTAGTAGTGGTACTAAGTGCCCTCCGCCACGCACCTTTCAGTGGATTGCGGAGTATTCATGCAGATGATCGCTGTCGATTATTGTCTGATCTGCAACACGTACACGGAGTAGTCATGTTGCTACTTTCGTACATCAAATATTTACTGCAGGTCTTCACACTTGCCTAACCTGTACAAGCCTTTGCATCACTGCATAACCACAGGAACTTAGAAACATCTGAACTTTTATATCGTTTTATTTTACCAAATACAGCAACCAGCCAGTTTTTAATTGCATGAGTACTACGATGATAAACGCTTAAATCATATCCTGGAAAGACGCAGGTCTGTGCCTTACATTTGAGAAGCTGTGAAGTCAGAATAAAACAAAACATAACCTGGAGAGGGCAACAACGCAGACACTACAATACTCCAAAATACCTGGGAGTTGGACCGTACTCTAACATTCAAAGACCACTGTCAAGAAACAAAGATAAAAGTACCGGGTGATCTAAAAGTCAGTATGAATTTGAAAACTTAATAAATCACGGAATAATGTAGATAGAGAGGTAAAAATTGACACACATGATTGGAATGACTTGGGGTTTTATTAGAACCAAAATAAAAAAAAAGTTCAAAAAGTGTTTAAGAGATGGCGATGGACAGCAAAACGTCAGTGACTGCGCATGAAAATCGTGTATAAAAGGAGCTGTAATGAGAGAGAGAGAATCAGATGCACCAGCAGCCGCAGCATGTTGACGTTACCTGAAAGGCTCTTTTAGTGCAGCTGTATTATCAGAATGGGGAATGTGCTAGTTCAGCGTTACGATCCTATCGCCGTAGGAAGGGGATTCGAACGGGTAAAGTTCCGTTGACAAATGCAGCTGTGGCGAGAATGATTTCGAAGTTTCAAGCCACGGGTTGTTTAGATGATAGACCCCGTAGTGGCCGACCGAGCACAAGGCGTAATGCTGCTGAGACAGTTCAGGAAGAAATGGAGACTGTAGCGGGTTCGTCTATGTACGGGGAAGTCAGCGCTCGTACAGTCACACCGGCATTCCATACACTACTGTTTGCTTGGCACTTAGGCGCACCCTCCGATGCTATCCTTACAAAATCCATCGGCATCATGAATTGTTACCTGGCGATTTAGCGAAGCAGTAAGGGAATTTGCGGTGTGGGCGTTTCAAAAGATGGCGGAAGATGACGATTGGTTGAGTAACGTGTTGTGGACCGACGAAGCTCATTTGACGATCCGAGGGTCTGTCGACGCTTACAACTGCAGAATTTGGGCTACCGAAAATCGTAGTACTGTCGTGGAAACTCTATTGCACGAAAGTCACGGTATGGGTTGGATTTACCACATCTACCGTTATCGGGCCTTTTTTATTCGAGGAACTGCGTGATTCTGGTTTTGTAACTGCTACCGTGACGGGCGAGAGGAACGTCGATATGTTACAGGATCGCATCATCCCCGGCCTGGCTGATAAACACCTGCTGGAACGTACGATTTTTATGCAGGATGGCGCTCCACCCCATATTGCTAGACGCGTGAAAGATCTCTTGCGCGCGTCGTTTGGTGATGATCGTGTGCTCAGCCGCCACTTTCGTTATACTTGGCCTCCCAGGTCCCCAGACGTCAGTCCGTGCGATTATTGGCTTTGGAGTTACCTGAAGTCGCAATTGTATCTTGATCGACTGACATCTCTAGGGATGCTGAAAGACAACATCCGACACCAATGCCTCACCATAACTCCGGACATGCTTTGCAGTGCTGTTCACAACATTATTCCTCGAGTACAGCTATTGCTGAGGAATGATGGTGAACATATTGAGCATTCCCTGTAAAGAACATGTTTGCTTTGTCTTAATTTGTTAGGCTAATTATTGCTTTTCTGATCAGATAAAGCGCCATCTGTCGGACATTTTTTGAACTTTTTTTTCTAATAAAACACCATGTCATTCCAAGCATGTGTGTCAATTTTTACCTCTCTAGCAACATTATTCCGTGATTTATTAAGTTTTCAAATTTATACTGACTTTTTTATCACCCGGTATGTGCCCTGAACACCGTCATACGTAAACTTACTGGCACCACCTGAGGATCTCACCAAGTGTGCTCCGCACATCTGCCCTGGCACTGTGCTTCTCTGCAGCAGAATATGCAGCACCAGTCTGACGAAACACCACACATGCCAAGCAGGCGCATATGGCCCCAAATGAGACTGGACCCATTGTGACTGGCTGCCAAATGACAAATCCTGTGACAAAAATCTATCAAGTTACGAGCATAGCGCCTCCTGAAAAACTGCAGAAGTAGAGAAAAAGAAGCATATATCGACCCTCAGACACCCTCTTTTTAGACAAGAATCACAAAAACCTAGGCTGAGATCAAGAAGGAGCTTCATGAATACAACAGCCTCAAATGCATCAGCACCTGGAGCTCAAAGATGACCACTGAAGACGCTTTAAAATAAATCGAAACTTTTTTTTATGCCCACCTCGCCATTGTCATCCATACCAAGGAAATACGTATACTTCTGCAGTTAGAATTAACTGTGACTAAATCTCCCTTATAATCATGGTTATATTTTGGTCATCTTCCTTAAAGAGATACGGAATCGCCTATCCACGCAATATTAAAATATGCCTACTATAGGGAACATTTTCTCACAAACTATTGGAAATAGAGAGACAAAGTTTTCAGTATATGTTTATTGTCAAAGTATTTTCTTCCAGAGATATTTTACGTTTATTTTAAAGTAAATTTTTGCATCACTTTTTAATAGATTATCACCCCTAAGTCTTTTGTAAATCAAGTAATTAAAAAAATCATTGCTTCAGTACGTAAAACAATCTCATGTGACTAATTCATACAAAAAAATCAGACTTCTAGGTTGACCAGTACCTGAAATAATGTTCCTAGAAGAAGAAGATTAGATTAGTACTTCTTCCATAGATCATGAATACGATACTTCGTAACGATGTTGAACGTGTCAGGTTCATGAAAGGTGTCTTTACAAATTATAACTTTGTACTAAATATTACATGACACAATTTTTTAGTCTTTTTTTTTTAATTTACTAATTTATATCTAAAAATTCATATATAGTGTATAAGGAGTTGCCATGCAGAAATTCTTTTAATTTATTTTTAAATGCTTGTTGGCTATCTGTCAGGCTTTTGATGCTGATTGGTAGCATAATTCACCCCTTTCTGTGCCAAAGCTAGATTTAATCTTGAATAGTGAAGATCATTCTTTCTCCTAGTGTTCTAGTTATATACACTGCTATTGCTTTTGAATTCGATGGGATTGGTAATAACAAATTTCATAAGTGAATATATATACTGAGAAGCTACTGTGAAGATCCCTAGCTCTTTACATAAGTGTCTGCAGGATGATCTTGGATGGGCTCCAGCAATTATTCTGATCACACGCTTTTGTGCAACGTATATTTTTTACCCCAGAAATTGATGCCATACGAAAGCAGGATGATCTTGGATGGGCTCCAGCAATTATTCTGATCACACGCTTTTGTGCAATGTATATTTTTTACCCCAGAAATTGATGCCATACGAAAGCAGAGAATGAAAATAGGTATAGTAAGCTAATTTACTGAGACATATATCACCAAAAGGAAGGGACTCCTTTACGTCCAATAGTGAGCAACATTGGTGCGCCTACATACTTCTTGGCTAAATATCTCGCTTCTCAATTGGCACCACTTGTAGGCAAAAGTGAACACCACATCAAAAATTCGGAGGACTTCATACAACGCCTAAGGACTCTTCAACTACAATCTTGGTCAGCTTTGACGTCGTTTCTTTATTTACCAAAGTACCTTTACAGGACTCACTGCAGCTCATCAGCAGTAAGTTTGAGAAAGACATTGTGGCATTGTTCGAGCATGTGCTTACCTCGACGTACTTCTTATTCAATAACCAATATTTTGAACAAGTTGACGGAGTCGCCATGGGGAGTCCTCTATCTCTCATGGTGGCCAACTATTTTATGGAAGACTTTGAGGAAAGAGCACTACTGTCAGCACGTCTGCAACCTTCTTGTTTCTGGCGCTATGTGGATGACTCATTTGTGGTGTGGCTTCACGGAAGAGAGACGTTACCCACGTTTCTTCAGCATCTGAATTCACTCCATCCAAGTATCCAGTTCACCATGGAGTTGGAAAGAGATGGAAGTTTACCTTTTCTGGATGTTATGGTAAAAAGAAAACCTGATGGTACGCTGGGCCATAGTGTCTACCGCAAAGCGACGCACACAGAGCTATATTTGCAGGCCACAAGTTGTCATCATCCTGCACAACGCGGTAGCGTCTTACGCTCTTTGGTACACAGGGCACATGTGGTCTCAGATACTGACAGCTTGCCAGGTGAACTACAACATCTAAGAACTGTATTCCAGCAAAACGGTTATTCTGAGCGACAAATACGCAACGCATTTCGATTGAAGCAATTTCAACGAAAGGATGTTGATGAAGATTCGGAGGCACCCACTGTAACGGCGTTCTTGCCTTATTTTGGTGGCATGTCATCTAGGATAGACCGTATCCTGAAGAGACCGCCATCAAAACTGAGGAATCTATTGTGCTCGGTCAAAGATGAGCTTGGCCTTCGAAAACGCGGCGTATACAAAATACCATGTCAGTGCGGAAAATCTTATATAGGGCAGACATGTCGAACTGTGCAGGAACGCTGTACTGAACACCAACGCCACACACGCCTAGGACAACCTAGTAAGTCAGCAGTAGCGCAGCACTGCCTGAACACTGGTCATCGGATGTGTTACGAGAAAACGGAAGTTCTATCGTCAGTATCATCATTTTGGGACAGTATTTTTAAGGAGGCCATACACATCCGTACGGCGGATAATCTTATCAACAGGGATGCAGGTTTCCAGATGAGCGCAGCCTGGAATCCAGTATTGGCTGCAATCAAAACAAAACAGGAGAAAAGAGAAAATCGGAAACACGAAGGAACGCAGCGCAACGCGGATACTTAGTTCCAATTTCCACCACAGGAGCGTCTGGCAGCACATCAGTGCCCACGGCGCACGCGCGGAAGAATCCTTCTCGGCTCCCAGCAGGGGGCACCAGAAGCGCCGCCGCCGACCAACACTGAACGGTCTCTCGCGCATGCGTAATCTCTGCACACGCCCTGATAAATACCGCCGTTGCCGCGCAATTACCATCAGTCGCGCCTTGAAGTACTGACAGCTACCACCACCTGAAGATGTCGAACAGTTGGGTCGGCGAAATATTGTGGGAGATTCACAATGTCATCCGGCGGCAAACCCGCGAAGTGTATTTACAACATTTACACTGATTTTACATGAGTGAGTTTTGTTTTATGTATTACATTTTATCATTTTTAGTGTTCCTGAAATAAAAGAAAAAAATTTTTTTGAACTATTTTTTTTTTAATGACAGTAATGCAGTAATCGAACCACCGCCGACGTTCAGTAGCTCCTTAGTATTAAGCGTTTAATCCGCTGCACTACAAGGAGCACTTTTACGAAAGCTCTCTGTTTCACATTACCACCAATATCAAGGGTTACGCGCCAATATGGCATTCATTGACTGTAATTTACAACTAATTGTACTAAGAACGACATGATTTCGGTATCTCTAAAGTGTGCTGTAACTTTGAAATACACTACGTTTACATGCAACACATCTTCCGGAAGACGAAACCGATTTTCGTAAACCGTTTTTCGCTGTCTTGTTTACATGGCATAGCCTGAATCGGATTTCCTAGCCCACTTAATATGGCGGCTAAAAAACAGCTGATTCAGCTCCTGATTTAGTCAGCACAATCGGTATTTTTCTTTATTTAAATACACTGATTTATGTTCACTCTTATATTTATACTTTTATTTCACATTAGAAAATATCAATTTTTCCATATGTGCCGAAAATTCTTAACAAGAAAGCACAATCTGACAAGCCAAGAATGCTTCAAAAACGGTTGCGTTTACATGGACACGAAATTCGATTGTGGAACTGGAAAACTGCTTTAGAGAGCGGATTTCCAGAATCGATTTTGGAGTGTTTACATGACCAACCAAAAGCGGAACTGGGAAATCGGTTTACGAAATCCGGTTTTTGGAGCCCATGTAAACGGGGTGATAGCAACATGCCAGTTATAAGGAGAAAAGCATGAAAATGCGAAACTGAAGATGGCGTCTCTGTAGGACATAGCTTGCGATCCTAGAGACATCTATCGGTTGGTATGGGTAACTGGGGTCCGACGCACTACTGTCCCTAGACGCTAGTAAGTCATAAAGTCAAAGAGTAACTTGATGAAACCAGAGAGAAACATTTTCGGACGAATAGTGTATAAAGAGTCGCTGGAAAGAGGGTTATTTGAATTCATGTCACATAAAGGGCAATTCACACAGTCTGTCACGTCAACGTCACGTCACGGCACCGTCACGTCAAGTTGTATTCACACTGTCCGTCACGTCAATTCGCCCATCTCTATACACGATGTTGAAAGTGAGGTTATGAGTGGCAATCTGTTATGTAGAAAGCCATAGTTTAATACTAGAATTGAGGGAACAACAACGCTAAATGTTATTGACGGCCAAAGAAAACTTTACTTTTGGCCTACTTACTGGGAACTGAAACAACATTTCAAAACATTGACATCTATTTTCAAGCGAAAAAATAAACATATGAAAACATCAAACAATAAGAGCATAAAAAGCGCCTGTTTACTTTATCCATTACGATTTGCCTGATGACATTGTTAATACCATAAACAACTGAATTTTTGTCTTTCATTAGAACAGACTTTTTCGTTTAAAATGTTATTTAATGAAAAATGCTTAATCAGTTTACAATCTTATTCAAATAAACAGTTTGCTTAAGTCTTTTCTGTTATAATGTTCCATAACATAAACCATTTTTTTGTTTCAGATATCCGACCTCGATTTTAGGGCGACACTCAATTGACAAAAATATTTAAGTCGTCATGGAACATTTGAGATTTACCCCTGAAACGAAGTATAACAGCAAAATAAAGATGAATAAGACACATTTGCACATAAACAGAGCAATCGTCGACTGCAACATGTAATTCGCGTGACGAAAATAGGTTAACTTCCGATGTTAGCAGACGGCCGTTCCGTCAAAACATTCTTCTCGAGAAAGCTTGACGTGAGGTGACAGTCCGGTGACGGACAGTGTGAATCCCGCCATTAGAAATACATTGCGGAATGTTCTGACGGACGGTGACGTGACGTGACGAGACGGACAGTGTAAATTGGCCTTAAATATACCTCCAAAACGTTTACGGTCAGCCATTGGAGACGTGTATAACTGAAGCGCAATACCCTATCTCACGAATCTATAAAAATAAAAGTTATAACTCTCATAGAGCTATGTGTGATAAGTCATTTTAAAGAGGAAACTGGGTGGAATATAATAAGGCAATGAAATTAAAATCGATTTCTTAACCCAAAATCCGGTTCTGCATCCCCTTAAACCCGCAATGAAAAGTTGGTCGCCCTAGTCAGACTGTGGTATGCTTCGCCCACTGCCGCACAGGGCTGTGTTATGAACAGCAGCCAACAGGACAGCACGGCCGACCCGTGTGGACCCGCACGTGGTGGAGACGAGCAGCGCGGAACGAATGCTTGCTGAGGTGAGGCCGCTTTCCTGAGGACTGGGGAGGCGAAAGCGCCACAGCGGCGGGGATGGGGCCCACGACCACGACCACGACGCAGCGTGCACGGCCGCTGACGCGTCACGCCGCGCCGCACCCAGCTCCGGCTGACACACAGCTTTCAGTTTGCCCGCGGCTTTCCACGGCCGCCGCCACCGCGGATGACTCTTCACGACAGCGAGCCACCGCGACACACCCAGCATCATCCACCAACAGGTGTCGCGGCCAGCTGGCCAGTTAGCTCACAGAAATCCATTCACTGTTGCTCAGTTAATTCCGCGAATACTGCCAGGTGTGCGTAACTTGCTGACACGATATGTAAGCCACAGAGCCTATACTACAGGGTGAGTGCTTCCATCGTCTACAGATTCTAGGGATTAATCGAAGAGAGGATATAGAAACACGGGGCCCATGGCAAGACTTATATTCGGAAATGCATACTTCCCAAGATAGACTAGTCGTGAGCAGAATTAATATGAAGCGTTGCGTATACGAAGACCGAACTCGACATCCGGTCCATTTCTTTCCGCCATCCGAATATAGACAGCCTCAGAGAAACTACAGGTACATTTTTCATGTTCCATTCGCCCTTCTTTCCTTTTGTATCTCGTTGCCACCGGTTGCCTGGGCGCAGGACGGAATCCTCCCAAAGGCAGGTAAGCGAACAGGTGACAGGACTGAATCCTCCGGAACTATTCTAGCACAGTGGCACCTCCTGCAGGTACCAGCCTCCAGCCCCCACCCCTGCCCAAGCCGTTTCCGGCCTCACTTGTCACTTCTAACAAAACCAACAGTTTACTTACTCTATGTGATTAAATTTAGTATGAAATGTTGTTGTTGTTGTTGTGGTCTTCAGTTTGATGCAGCTCTCGACGCTACCCTATCCTGTGCAAACCTCTTCATTTCTGAATAACAACGACAGCTTACATACTTTTGAATTTGCTTACTGTAATCGTCTCTCGGCCTACCTCTGCGATTTTTATCCCATACACTTCCCTCTAATGCTAGTTTCACGATACCTTCATGTCTCAAAATGTGTCCGACCAATCTATCCCTTCTTTTTGTCAAAGACTTCTTCTCTCCCCAATTCTGTTCAGTACCTCCTCATTAGTTATGAGATCTACCCAATCCGAGCGTGAGCTCCGTCTCTAATGATGACGATCTCGACGGGACGCTAGAAATTAATCTTCCAATAGTATAAACAATAAGCAGTGCTAAATGCAAGATTGGCAAAAGTCTCCGCATCCTTGTATACCAAGCAGTGTTCAGCGTTGATTCATACTGTCATCCGGTATGGTCAGTGTTGATTACATAACAAGTGTTGAAGTTTGGCATTATATATCTCGTCTCCATGCGTAAGTTCTCTACTGCTCCTACCGTTTCTTCCAAAGTTGCAACATTTCGTGCTAACAAATTTGGTGAGTTTTTGTTGTTGTTGTTGTTGTTGTTGCTGCTGTCTTATGTAATGTTTAGGTTTGAATCTTTTTACCCAGTTACCACTAGCAATAAACAATTTTTTGTTAAAAATACGCGAATAGAACTGTCATTATTCATTGTTGTAATGTTTTCTTTGTACTTGTTTATAACAGCCTCATGCTTCCTTATATCTCTTCCACGTTTCGGCGTTTATTAATGGATTTCTTTTCTTGTGTTACCTTTTTCTACTTATTACCTTCAGATTTCCTATTAAGGCAAGTTTTATTAGAAACTAAAGATGTTCATAACTTGCTTCGATTCACGTTAAGTCAAGCCAGTTCAATAACAATCATGTCCCGCCCTCCCATTGAAAGCAGAATTTCTTCTTCCTTAGGAAAAAATTAGCCTGCCTTGTCCTCTGTTTATAATTCGACGCTATATCAAATAAACTTGTATACCAACTGCCGAAAATGTTGCACAGGTTTATCAATTGCGAGTAAAACGTAATCTTTAGATTGTAAAAACCAAAGTGGTATTACTGTACGTTTACTCTGACTCTAAAGTTAACTGGAGCTTAATTCTCATTCTTACTTTACTGTACAATATAGGAACATGCACTGGAACATATGGTGGATAGCTTTGCTTGCCTGGAATATTCATAAAGGTCTGGCCACACACTCTGGTCTCGGGCCGCCACCAACTACCTGCTTGAACAGGTTACGGGAGGATTCAGTCCCGTCCTTTTCCACACCCTTGCAGGCTCGGGACGATTCAGTCCTATTTTTCTGACCGCGGGAGGAATGGATCCTGCACCCGGTTGCCTGGGTGTCGGTCACCGAGTGGAGAGAGGCCGACACCGGGAAATAGGATGCACACGCGTGCGGATATGGAGTCTGAGGTGACCAGCCAGTGGGACAGCAGAAACTAGAAACACTAAGCTAGTATTAGAACAAGATATATATATTTCGCAGAGATAGTACAATACTTAATTAACTGAAGACTAGTGGAATGCAGATACATAGTTTATCAGAATTAGGTATAAGCCTGCTTACTGATGAGATGCCAAGATCGCTAGTATATAATTTTATTCCGCCGACCGGTTTCGATGGTCTCTGGCATCAATTTCTGATCTATAAATGTTTACAAAAGTCGTAATCTTGCGATGTTAACCGTTGTTGTTTAAAATAATTTAAAATTAAAATTTCAGTATCTTATTGTCACTTATACGGACATGCACATTTTAGATACAATGACAGGTGCACCTTTGCACTTTACATTATTTTAAACAAAAACTGTTCACATCGCAAGAGCCGGCCGCGGCGGCCGAGCGCTCTGCGGTGCGCCAGTCACAGTCTGCACGGCCACTACGGTCAGGAGTTCGAATCCCCCCTCGGGCATGGATATTTGTGCCGTCCTTAGTATTAGCTATTTCATAAGTAGTTTGTAAGTTTAGGGACTGATGACCCCATAGTTACGTCCCATAAGCTCTACAAACATTTGAACATCGCAAGATGACGACTTTTGTAAACAATTATAGAGCAGAAGATGAGGTCGGAGACCATCGAAACTGGTCGTCGGAATAAAATTATATATTAGCGATCTTGGCATTATCCTTTTTGTAACGTTTCAATGATCCTTTCTTCAGTGTGGAGGCACTCCTGGGCCCTTACTCTTACGGGAATTAGTTTACAATAACCACGAGTTTGAGTTGTAGTGGGCTGGGGTAAGGCTGAGAATTTGTATCTGACGGGAGGCATACTTGATTAATTCCGTGCAGGTGTATTGATCGCTGTGTCCCTAGTGGTGTAGAGGCTCAGCGCAACTGCCTAGAAAGCAGAAGACCCAAGTTCGAATCCCGGCTGGATACACGTTTTCAACTTTACCCATTCGCAGTTAATATCATACATTCCGTGAATATAAATAAAGTTTTCATGCGACCAAAGCTGTTTCATATGTTTCTAATAAATGTAATGAGGTACAGAAATAGACTGTCACATCTTTACTGATACACAAATTTTTTTTTTTCATATAAGCAGCACACCCTGCTGTTCGCTGGAAAAGAAGGGTACCAGCTGAAAAATGCTGCTGTTGGAGCACAGAAAAGCAAATATGTCCCTGTTTAAACAACAGTGACAGCAATGTGGGAACCAGCTGCGTCCACGTGCTTCATTCTGCCTTCCTCGCCAAAAAATTTGACATCCGAACATATTCGCACTTTTTTGTTGAAATAGATTACAAGAGTGGCGGTGGAAGAAAGAAGAGGCGGTCTGAGTATGAGAGAAACAGAGAACAGATAGTCATTGTGGAAGAGAGCCAGTGACAGAAAAAAGATAAATGTATCCAGACAGTAACAGTGAGCTCAAATAGAAAGGAGACAGTGAAATTGAAAAAGAGAAATAAGTGGAATCTATACATAAGCTTTGGGGATCTGGATCTTCTAAACCGGCGAACTTAAATAACAAAAATTTTGTCCGCTTTCCCCTATCTCCCAAACCTAAGTTTCTTGGTCAAGGAGTTGAAGCCCGAGCAGAGCATCCACAACGATAAATATAAAGAGGAGACAATCATGACTGAAGTGCCACGGTACAGACTGTCAGAAAGAAAGAGGCGGTAGCGATATACGAGAAAAAGAAATGGGACATAGACAATGTCAGAAGAAAGTAGACAAAATGGAGAGAGAGGGATGAAGACAATGGTAGTGGGAGACACAGACAGCAGAAAGTGTTAATGGGAGGAAAACGAGACAGTGGCAGAGACACATATCTAGACAGTGGCAGTAGAAGGGAGATGTTGCGTATGAAACCTTCTTCACGATGAGAGACTGGATAAAAGTATTAATATGTTCTGTGTTAAAAGAGCGCGAACATGTTCACATGCCAGAATGTTTCGTGAGGAAGGCGCAATGACGACCGAGACAGGTAGTTCCCCACTTTCTGTCAGTGTTGTTTAACCTTTAACTGGGGAAGTCAACATTCGTAATATAACTAGGGCCGTGGTGTGCTAACAGGAACCTACGTACTCAGGATTCGACTTTTTTTCTCAAATTGTTTATTATACAATAGACATTGCATTTAGTCTTTTATTAATTCATTTAAGTACAATTTCAATCACTGTGGTGCTCGATTAATTATCCGTAACTGATAAATCAATAACGAGTGTGAAATTGTTTCATATGCTTCTATAGATACTATTTTTCAAATTAATCAAAAAAGAAAACCTTTAACCATTATAAAATGAGAGAGAGATATTAACAGAGAAAACAACAGATATATTTATACTACTTAAAACACTTATTCACGTCAAAAGTCTATAGAAAAATCACATTTCAGCACTGAACATTTTCAGCATCGCTTGAAGATTCTGAATTGATACATTTACTGCAGATGTTTATCACGTGATTTAAACATATAAATTGGTTAAAAGGAAGGTGCCGTATCTTCACCAGCAACGTCGTCAGATTGTTCACTTGCATTTGCATAATCGTTTCCCTGCGGCCGCGACAGAATAGCCGTGCACACTAAGGCGCCCAGCTGCAGTGCGCGCGGCCGTTCACCGTCGTGGGTTCGAGTCCTCCCTCGGGCAAGGGTGTTTTTGTTGTCCTTAGCATTAGTTAGTTAAAGTTAGTGTAAGTAGTTTGTAAGCCTAGGGACTGATGACAACGTTTTTAAGTCTTAGATTTACAAACATTTAAACATTTGCTTCCCTGAGCACTATTCTTCTTTTTCATTGTCAGTCGAGTCCTCAAACTTTGGAATCTCACAGTCTTCATCTTCATTAAAAACTTCATCCAACACCATTCTAAGACGTTTTTGCTCCTCCACATATGACATGATGTGCACTGCTCAACACAGGAAGAAAAAATGTTCAAATGTTTGTAAATCTAAGGGATTTATTTGCTGCGGTAATCAGTCCCTAGGCTTACAAATTACTTAAACTAATTTATGCCAAGGCCAACACAAACACATCAGTGCCCGAGTGAGGACTCGAATTTTCGAAGGCGAGCAACCGCGCGCTCCGCATCATGTGCCTTAGAGCGCACAGTCACCACAGCGGGCAACACAGAAAGTAGCAAAGAAGGTAGGTAGAGTGTTATCAGCACCCCAGCGTTTAAAACTTGTTGTTTACAGTGTCGCATACTTTTAAAATCACGAACAATGATTTCGGAACAATGTGCATGCCTTTTGAATCAAATGTTCAAATGTTTGTAGAGCTTATGGGACTTAACTGCCGGGTCACCAGTCCCTAAACTTACAAACTACTTATGAACTACTTATGAACTACTTATGAACTAGCTAATACTAAGGACTGTACATGCCTTTGAACGAAGGCAACAAGCTGCTGAAGAGTGTGACCAACTTGCTTCCCTCATCATCATCATCATCATCATCATCATCATTTTCCAACTCCAGTTTCCCGGGTGTGGTGTACAAGCGCTTGCCATCTCCTCCTGTCTTCATACGTCTTCTGTTCCAGAATGTCTTCCCATTTGTTTTCTTTCTCCTCCACACCTGATCTTACAGTCTCTATCATGCGTTTCCTGGGCCTTCCCCATGCTCTTCTTCCTATGAGGTTGAGGTTGAAATACTTTTAGCAGGTCTTTCACTATTCATTAAGTGCCCATGCCACACAAGTAAACTTTTGCAACCGGTGTGCTGTGAACATCCCACATAATTCCCTTTTTTTGTGCTCCGACAGAAGCATTTTTCATCTGTTTCTAACATACTTTGTTATAGACTTTGCGGTCTAGTTCGCGCTATAGCACGCAGCCATAGGTTCCTCCTAGAGAGATGTACTGTTCCTCATACTGCGACACTGATGATTCAAAGGGTTACGTTCCTGCTGCATGGCGCTGTGCCAGCGCAGTTCAAATGTTCAAATGTTCGTATAGTCTATGGGACTTAACGACGGGGTCATCAGTCCCTAAACTTACAAACTACTTATGAACTACTTACGAAATAGGACGGCACAAATATCCATGCCCGAGGGGGGATTCGAACCCCCGACCGTAGTGACCGTGCAGACCGTGACTGGAGCGCCTTAGTCCCCCTTGGCCACCGCGGCCGGCCCTTCGTCAATCCCTAGCTTTTGAAATCAGATGCCGAGATAGTCTGCAAACGGAAAAACGGAAAGGAAACACCGGCATACTGTGTTCAGAACATTGGATATTTGTCCCAGAAAGTACAGACAGCGTTACAGATGTACAAACGGCCGCTACGGTCGGGGGTTCGAATCCCCCATCGGGCATGGGTGTTTGTGCCGTCTTTAGTATAAGGTAGTTCATAAGTAGTTTGTAAGTTTAGGGACTGATGACCCCGCAGTTAAGTCCTTTAATCTTATCAAACATTTGAACATGTTGATGTACAATCGACAGCAGAAAAAAAGATGATGAGGCCTTCAAAGCGACTAATTGTCTGCTATACATTGGGAATCTTTCAGCGCAAATAGTCCGCCTCCGTAGTCTAGGGAACAGCATGGTGAGTTTTCACGCAGGGGGTCCGGGTTCGATTTCCTGTTGGGTTGGAGATTTTCTCCGCTCGATGACTGGCTGTTGTGTCGCCCTCTTCATCATTCCATCACCATTGACACGCAAGTCGCCGAAGTGGCGTCAGATAAAAAGACCACGACCCCCCAGTTGGCGTGTAACAGCCATAAATGCCACACGATCATCATCATTATCAGCGCAAATAGACGAATACATTGCTGAAAAAAAATAGACCTGAAAAGACCACGTCGATTTTGACCCGATAATAGCAGGCGCCAAGTTGGAGATAGCAGATAATGGTTTCAGCGTCGTCCGCTAACAGACAGCTGCCCGAGCGCCACCTCTGCTAACCCTTCATTATGGAATTTGTACAGCAATAATGTTCAATGTGATATTCACGTGTGAAGAAAACATACGTAAAACCATGTAGACACACTCGTACTCCCTACAGACCAACTGAACGAGATTAAATGGGATCAAATTGTGGCCTTTAGAGACGTGACGCGGTCCTTTCGGAGAATAGCCACATTAGTTGGACCCACTGCGTCAGTTATGCAACGATGCTGGTTGCAGCGGTCGCGTGAACATTCTTACGCCATGCTTCCACGCAGCACATACGTCCCGCCAAGATCGTTGTGTTGTAGCGCAGTGGCAGATCGTACAGTTACTACAACACAATAATTGTCAGCCAACCAGTTACTAGCAGTGGGACTACGGGGTCACACTGAATGGCAGCGTGGTCTAAGGCGTCATGCTACGGATGGGCCGCCGTTCCCGCCGGAGGTGCGAGGCCTTGGGTAATCAAAAAGTCAGTATAAATTTGAAAAAAAAATGTTTACAGTGTATGTTTTGTTTCGTTTATTCGGTGTTTTACGACAGAAAATTCGATCAATATTAATGATTCGTTTGACATTTTAAATTCTCCCAGAATCGTTGACAAAAAGCATTAGCAAGTGCCTATGGAACAAACGAGCAGCTCCAAAAAACAATTCTCAGCATAAGGTATTTGTGCTGTGAAACAATACAGATTGGAAACATAAGAAAGCTGTTACCATTTCAGAAAGGACTCTTAATGTCAATTAATTCTTTATTTGGGCTTCATTCTGACCTTTTGTCACTAGGCATTAAGTGTATATTAACCCGCGAGAACATGCACCTTTAAAAGTTACACGATCCATCGCGTGTATAGTATTTTTCTGACAGTCAAAGAACAGTTTGTAATGTACTTAATACGTCTAAATAAGTGCTTCTAGTTGCTTTTTTTTTTCCACTCCCATGAACCACAGACATTGCCGAGGTGGGGTGGCTTGCGTGCCTCAACGATACAGATAGCCGTACCGTAGGTGCAACCACAGCGGAGGGGTATCTGTGGAGAGGCCAGACAAACGTGTGGTTCCTGAAGAGGGGCAGCAGCCTTTTCAGTAGTTACAGGGGCAACAGTCTGGATGATTGACTGAGCTGGCCTTGTAACATTAGCTAATGCGGCTTTGCCACACAGCTACTGCGAACGGCTGAAAGCAAGGGGAAACTACAGCCGTTATTTTTCCCGAGGACATGCAGCTCTACTGTATGAACATATGATGATGGCATCCTCTCGGGTAAAATATTCCGGAGGTAAAATAGTCCCCCATTCGGATCTCCGGGCGGGGACTACTCAAGAGGATGTGATCATCAGGAAAGACAATACTGGCATTCTACGGGTCGGAGCGTGGAATGTTAGATCCCTTAATCGAGTAGGAAAATTAGAAAATTTAAAAAGGGAAATGGATAGGTTGAAGTTAGATATAGTGGGGATTAGTGAAGTTCGGTGGCAGGATGAACAGGATTTCTGGTCAGGTGACTACAGGATTATAAATACAAAATCAGTTGGGGGTATCACAGGAGTAGGATTGATAATGAATAAGAAAATAGGAATGCGGGTAAACTACTATGACCAGCACAGCGATCGCATTATCATTGTCAAGATAGATACGAAGCCAACACCGACAACAGTAGTACAGGTTTATATGCCAACTAGCTCTGCCGTTGATGAGGAAATCGAAGAAATATATGAGGAGCTAAAGGAAATTATTCAGACAATTAAGGGAGAGGAAAACTTAATTGTTATGGGAGACTGGAATTCGGTAGTAGGACAAGGAAGGGAAGGGAAGATAGTGGGGGAATATGGTCTGGGCAAAAGGAATGAAAGAGGAAGCCGCCTGGTAGAATTTTGCACGGAACATAATTTAGTTATAACAAACACCTGGTTTAAGAATCACAAAAGAAGGTTGTATACGTGGAAGAGACCAGGAGACACCGGGAGATACCAGATAGATTTTATAATGGTAAGACATAGATTTCGGAACCAGGTTTTGAAGTGTAGGACATTCCCAGGGGCAGACATAGACTCTGACCATAACTTGTTAGTCATGAACTGTAGGCTGAAACTGAAGAAACTACAGAAAGGTAGGAAAATAAGGAGATGGGACCTGGATAAATTGAAGGAACCTGAAGTTCTTAAGAATTTCAGAGGGAGCTTCAGGCAACAATTGACAGAAACAGGGGAAAATAAAACAGTTGAGGAGGAATGGGTAAAATTGAGAGATGAAATAGTGAAGGCAGCAGAAGACAAAATAGGTAGGAAGGCAAGACCTACAAAAAATCCTTGGATATCACAGGAGATACTAAATTTAATCGATGAAAGGAGAAAATATAAAAATGCAGTAAATGAAACAGGCAAAATGGAGTACAGACGACTAAGAAATGAGATTGACAGGAAGTGCAAAATGGCTAAGCAGGAATGGCTAGAAGGCAAATGCAAGGATGTAGAAGAATGTATAAATAGGGGAAAAATAGATACAGCCTACCGGAAAATAAAAGAAACATTTGGCGATAAGAAAAACAGCTCTATGAATATCAAGGACACTGATGGAAAACCAGTTCTCAGCAAAGAAGGGAAAGCTGAAAGGTGGAAAGAGTATATAGAGGGGCTCTACAAAGGAAATGAACTTCGAGACACTATTGTAGGAAGGGAAGAGGATGTAGATGATGATGAAATAGGAGATATTATACTGAGAGATGAATTTGACAGAGCACTGAAAGATCTAAGTCGAAACAAGGCCCCTGGAGTAGATGATATTCCCTCAGAGCTACTGAAGTCTCTGGGAGAACCAGCCATGACAAAATTGTTTCACATTGTGTGTAAGATGTATGAGACAGGTGAAGTACCCTCAGACTTTAAGAAAAATGTAATAATCCCCATTCCAAAGAAAGCGGGTGCAGACAGGTGTGAAAACTACAGAATCATCAGTTTAATAAGTCATGGTTGCAAAATATTAACACGAATTATATACAGAAGGATGGAAAAGCTGGTAGAAGCCGACCTCGGGGAAGATCAGTTTGGGTTCAGGAGAAATGTAGGAACACGGGAGGCAATACTCACTTTACGGCTTATCCTAGAAGATAGATTAAGAAAAGGGAAACCTACATTTCTAGCTTTTGTAGATTTGGAGAAGGCTTTTGACAATGTTGATTGGAATAAACTCTTTGAAGTTCTGAAGCAAGCAGGAGTAAAATATAGGGAGCGTAAGGTTATTTACAACTTGTACAAAAACCAGACAGCGGTTGTCAGAGTTGAAGGGCATGAAAGGGACGCAGTGGTTGGAAAGGGAGTAAGACAGGGTTGTAGCCTTTCCCCAATGTTGTTCAATTTGTACATTGAACAAGCTATAAAGGAAAGCAAGGAGAAATTTGGAGAAGGAATTAAAGTTCAGGGTGAAGAATTGAAAACATTGCGTTTTGCCGACGACATAGTAATTCTGTCAGAGACAGCAAATGACCTGCAAGAGCAATTGAACGGAATGGATAGTGTGCTGAAAGGTGCATATAAGATGAACATTAACAAGAGTAAAACTAGGGTAATGGAGTGCAGTGTAAGAAAATCAGGTGATGCTGAAGGAATTAGGTTAGGTAACGAAACAATAAAGGAGGTAGATGAGTTTTGTTACTTGGGCAGTAAAATAACAGATGATGGTCGCAGTACAGAGGATATAAAATGCAGAATGGCAATGGGTAGAAAGGCGTTTTTGAAAAAGAGAAATTTGTTAACATCTAATATTGATTTAAGTCTAAGGAAGTCCTTTCTGAAGGCATTTGTATGGAGTGTTGCCTTGTATGGGAGTGAAACATGGACGATAAGCAGTGTGGACAGAAAGAGGATAGAGGCTTTTGAAATGTGGTGCTACAGAAGAATGCTGAAGATTAGGTGGGTGGATCGCGTAACTAATGAGGAGGTACTGAACCGAATTGGGGAGAAAAGAAATTTCTGGCATACCTTGACTAAAAGAAGGAATAGATTGGTAGGACACATTCTTAGACATCAAGGAATTGTGAATTTAGCATTGGAGGGAAGTGTGTGGGGTAAAAATCGCAGAGGGAGACCAAGAGACGCGTATAATAAGCAGATTCAAGTGGATGTGGGTTGTCGTTCTTATGAGGAGATGAAAAGGCTTGCTCAGGATAGAGTAGGGTGGAGAGCTGCATCAAACCAGTCTCTGGACTGAAGACCACAACAACAACAACAGTTGCTTTTATAAGAAAACACAAACATTTGACTATTTAAAACTCGTAAAATGCCGATTGTTTTAAAATTACTGTAAACAAAATCCTCACGTGCAAGTCCTCGCGGGTTAACAGCACGGCTGAACCAGGACTGTCTTGAAAATTTGTTTTCACAGATTAGACGTATTGGCCATTTCTATCAGCATACTCGCCCAAAAGAAGTAAAATATCGGCTGCGTTTATTGCTTCTGGGAAAGAATGCCCAAGTCATTCCACTGTCTAATAGTTATGCCAGATGGGGAAGCAGAGAGCCAGGATATAAGTTTTAATTGTGAGGCTGCTGCACCGTCTGCTGTGACAAATGTTGAATACCCAACTGAAGGATTCAAATATTTGGCAGGCTACATTGCACGCCGTGCTGCGAAATATGAGATCTCACTGGGGGTGTCGTCTAATGAACTGATTTGTCCTACTCCAAAACACCTCGCAGAATACGGGTGGATAGAATTTCTATCATGAGGAGGTTTGTTAGTGCTGTCTGACGAGTGAAAGTGGCAGATCTCAGAGTTTGAGCTGCTGTTCAACGAGATTAACGGAAGTGACACACTTAAAAAATATTTCTAAGAGATTATCCGAAGTAATTTCGCAGAAATATCTTCAAGTGGCGCTGGAGGTCATTAAAATATTCTTACGGACCGAATTTTTATTCGAGTGCGCTGACGAGAGAGAAAGCAGCGGCAACACAGAGGCGAAAATTACGTCAGTGGCATTCTTCGACTGTCGGAAGGATTTAGCGAGATATGTAACTGCAATAAGCAATGCGTAAACAGCTAACTTTTCTGTTAGTGGTATTCTACGTGACGGCGCAGCGCCGCTTCGCTAGCAGTGCTGCTTCGCCGCTGACGTCATTTCAACGGCCAATAGCAGGTCGTTTCGCTTCGGGCCCAACCTTTTATACAACAACCTTGGTTACCTGCAGTCGCAAGTGTATCGTGATCGACTGACACTTCTAAGGATGCTGAAAGACAACTTCCGACACCATTACCTCACCATAACTCCGGACATGCTTTACAGTACTGTTCACAACATTATTCCTCGACTACAGCTATTGTTGAGAATTTCCTGTAAAGAACATCATCATTGCTTTGTCTTAATTTTTTATGCTAATTATTGCTTTTCTGATCAAATGAAGCGCTATCTGTCGGACTTTTTTGAACTCGGTTTTTTTTTGTTCTAATTAAACCCAATATCATTCCAAGCATGTGTTTCAATTTTTACCTCTCTAACTACATTATTCCGTGATTTATTAAGTTTTCAAGTGTGTGTGAGTGTATATGTGTGTGTGTGTGTTTTTTGACCTTAGTGTAAGTTAAACAGTTTGTATGTCTAGGGAGTGATGAACATAACAGCTTCGTAAAATAGGTTTACAAACATTTGAATATTTTGTATAGGTTAGGTGACCGTCATATGCAACTGGAAATTAGGCTACTTGAGACCAGACGCGTTTCGCTTTATTTTAAAGTATCTTCAGTGATCAACTGTACAAGAAATATTTTTGTTTAACATTATTTGTTTGATTTTTAGTAAATTCGATCGATAACAGTTCTCATGCAGTAGGATTATTTTATTCTGAATAAAATGAACTACTAATATTACTCATGTATTTTTATGATGTCTTCTGTAAGTGTGTTTTGTAGCACATTGCCACTTGCTGTCACTGTTTATATTTACACCATTTACAATGAAACTTTTTTTATAAAAATTTTTGAAAACTCGCGATTTCTGTGGCCTGTCAAGTCCTGTGTGTCGTTTGTTTTGTTTTTATTTATCGTCTCTGTGTGTTAACAAATTCCTTAGTTCGCACTGTGAGATGTGCTTTTGTTTCGTTTCTGTCAAAACAGGCGTCTGCTGGAAACTTTGTATGTTATGTTCTGGCTGTGTTTATAAATATGATTTTAGTTCAGCTAGCGAAGCTCTGTGTCTGTGTGATATTCGATTTTCTTCAGGTGTGTGTGTGTGTGTGTGTGTGTATGTGTAGATGGTTTGTTGTTGTTAATTTTTTCGTGGTCGTATTATATGATGGGTTAGAATTATGTATTTGAACATTTATTTGGGACTACGGGCACGCACAGTTATAGCCCGTATTTCACACATGCCTCAGCATCGACGCGCACGGTTGAATGGTGCATCAGAGGATCAGAAGATTGTATGGCGAGCAGTCGTCTTCAGCGATGAAAGCATATTGTGACGGCATGCACATGATGGTCATTTGCGGGAACGATGTAGACATGGCGAGTGCTTTCTCACTGATTGCATTCGTCCAAGACACATTGGCCTTACCCTAGGCCTTATGGTCTGGGGCGCGATAAGCTGCAACTCTCGTTCAACTTTTGTGTTTGTGCAGGGAAAGCTGACCAGCACCCAGTACGTGTAGGAAGTTGTAAGACCCGTTCTTTTGGCATTCTTGTAACAGGTAGATGTTGTATGTTTCCAACAATCAACGTCAATATTCTGCAAGTTACATTGAAATGCTGGCTTAGGGTTCGTCGAACCGCTTTTATAATATTTCTCTGCAGTTCCATTCTCTAATAGCTCGCGGGAAAAAAGAACGCCGGCCGCGGTGGCCGAGGGTACTGAGGCGCTCCAGTCACGGTCAGCACGGCCACTACGGTCGGGGGTTCGAATCCCCCCTCGGGCATGGATATTTGTGCCGTCCTAGTTCGTAAGTAGTTCACAAGTAGTTTGTAAGTTTAGGGACTGATGACCCCGTAGTTAAGTCCCATAAGCCTTACAAACATTTGATTTTTTGAAAAAAGAACACCTGAATCTTTCCGTTTCCAATCTGATTTCTCTTAATTGAGATGATGATGACTCCTTACGCAGGTGGATGCTAACAAGATATGTTCGCATTCTGAAGACAAAGTTGGTGTAAGAAATTTCGCAAATTGATCTCAAAATGTTTGTAGAGTCTATGGGACTTACCTAAGGGGTCATCAGTCCCTAAACTTACAAACTACTTATGAACTACTTGAGACTAAGGACGGCAGAAATATCCATGCCCGAGGGGGGATTCGAACCCCCGACCGTAGTGGCTGTGCAGACCGTGACTGGAGCGCCTCAGTCCCCTCGGCCACCGCGGCCGGCAAATTGATCTCGTCCCAATGAATAACGCCATCCTTTTAATGATTTCCACACAAACTCATGCATAATTTCCGTGACACTCTCTCCCCTACATCGCAATAATACAGAACGAACTGCCCACCTGGTCTGGATCCAACAATACCCAGCAATATTCCAAAATAGGACGCACAAGTGTAGTGTAGGCTCTATCTTTAGTAGAACTGTTGCATCTTCTAAGTGTTCTGCCAATTAAACGTAGCCTGTGGTTCGCCTTCCCTACAATATTTTCTATGTGTTTTCCAGTTTAAGTTGTTCGTAATTGTTACTCCTTGGTACTTAGATAAATTTACAGTCTTGATTTGACTGTTTATCGTGTGAATGAAGTTTAACGGATTTCTTTTAGTGGTCATATGGATGACTTCACACTTCTCACTGTTAACGGTCAATTCCCTATTATTGCAATACGTTGATGTCTTATCCAAATCATTTTATAGTTGCTTGTAATTTCGCGAACAGTCTAAGAGAACCCCCATGAACCACAGACATTGCCGAGGTGGGGTGGCTTGCGTGCCTCAACGATACAGATAACCGTACCGTAGGTGCAACCACAGCGGAGGGGTATCTGTGGAGAGGCCAGACAAACGTGTGGTTCCTGAAGAGGGGCAGCAGCCTTTTCAGTAGTTATAGGGGCAACAGTCTGGATGATTGACTGAGCTGGCCTTGTAACATCAGCTAATGTGGCTTTGCCACACAGCTACTGCGAACGGCTGAAAGCAAGGGGAAACTACAGCCGTTACTTTTCCCGAGGATATGCAGCTCTACTGTATGGAAATATGATGGCATCCTCCCGGGTAAAATATTCCGGAGGTAAAATAGTCCCCCATTCGGATCTCCAGCGGGGACTGCTCAGGAGGATGTTGTCATCAGGAAAGACAATACTGGCATTCTACGGATCGGAGCGTGGAATGTTAGATTCCTTAATCGGGTAGGAAAATTAGAAAATTTAAAAAGGGAAATGGATAGGTTGAAGTTAGATATAGTGGGGATTAGTGAAGTTCGGTGGCAGGATGAACAGGATTTCTGGTCAGGTGAGTACAGGATTATAAATACAAAATCAGTTGGGGGTATCACAGGAGTAGGATTGATAATGAATAAGAAAATAGGAATGCGGGTAAACTACTATGACCAGCACAGTGATCGCATTATCATTGTCAATATAGATACGAAGCCAACACCGACAACAGTAGTACAGGTTTATATGCCAACTAGCTCTGCCGATGATGAGGAGATCGAAGAAATATATGAGGAGCTAAAGGAAATTATTCAGACAGTTAAGGGAGAGGAAAACTTAATTGTGATGGGAAACTGGAATTCGGTAGTAAGAAAAGGAAGAGAAGGAAAAATAATAGGTGAATATGGACTGGGCAGGAGGAATGAAAGAGGAAGTCGCCTGGTAGAATTTTGCACGGCACATGATTTAATTGTAACAAACACGTGGTTTAAGAATCACAAAAGAAGGTTGTATACATGGAAGAGACCAGGAGACACCGGAAGGTATCAGATAGATTTTATAATGGTAAGACATAGATTCCGGAACCAGGTTATAAACTGCAAGACGTACCCAGGGGCAGATATAGACTCTGACCATAACTTGTTAGTCATGAACTGTAGGTTGAAGCTGAAAAAACTGCAGAAAGGTAGGAAAATAAGGAGATGGGACTTAGATAAATTGAAGGAAAGTGAAGTGCTGGAGAATTTCAGAGGGAGATTTAGGCAACAATTGACAGAAACAGGGGGAAATAAAACAGTAGAAGAGGAATGGGTAGCATTGAGAGATGAAATAGTGAAGGCAGCAGAGGACAAAATAGGTAGAAAGGCAAGACCTACAAAAAATCCATGGATATCACAGGAAATACTACAGTTAATTGATGAAAGGAGAAAATATAAAAATGCAGTAAATGAAACAGGCAAAATGGAGTACAGACGACTGAAAAATGAGATTGACAGGAAGTGCAAAATGGCTAAGCAGGAGTGGCTAGAAGCCAAATGCAAATCTGTAGAAGAATGTATAGCAAGGGGAAAAGTAGATACCGCCTACAGGAAAATAAAAGAGACATTAGGGGACAAGAAAAGCAACTCTACGAATATCAAGAACTCAGATGGGAAACCAGTTCTCAGCAAAGAAGGGAAAGCTGAAAGGTGGAAAGAGTACATAGAGCAGCTCTACAAAGGAAATGAACTTAGAGACGATGTTGTAGGAAGGGAAGAGGAAGTAGATCAAGATGAAATAGGAGATACTATACTGAGAGATGAATTTGACAGAGCCTTGAAAGACCTGGCTCGGAACAAGGCCCCAGGAGTAGATGACATACCCTCAGAGCTACTAAAGTCTCTGGGAGAGCCAGCCATGACAAGACTATTTGAACTGGTGTGTAGGATGTATGAGACAGGCGAAATGCCCTCAGACTTTAAGAAAAATGTAATAATCCCCATTCCAAAGAAATCAGGCGCAGACAGGTGTGAAAATTATAGAACCATCAGTTTGATAAGTCATGGTTGCAAAATTTTAACACGAATTATCTACAGGAGAATGGAAAAGCTGGTAGAAGCTGACCTCGGGGAAGATCAGTTTGGATTCAGGAGGAACATAGGAACCCGGGAGGCAATACTCACTTTACGTCTTATCTTAGAAGATAGATTAAGGAAAGGCAAACCTACATTTTTAGCTTATGTAGATTTGGAGAAAGCATTTGACAATGTTGACTGGAATACACTCTTTCAAATTCTGAAGTCAACAGGGGTGAAATACAGGGAAAGGAGAGTTATTTACAATTTGTAAAAAAGCCAGACCGCAGTTATTAGACTCGAAGGGCATGAAAGGGAAGCATCAGTTGGGAAGGGAGTAAGACAGGGTTGTAGCCTTTCTCCGATGTTATTCAATTTGTACATCGAGCAGCCGGTGAAGGAAAGCAAGGAAAAATTTGGAATAGGGATTAAAGTTCAGGGGGTAGAAATAAAAACATTGCGTTTTGCTGATGGCATTGTAATTTTGTCAGAGACAGCAAAGGACCTGGAAGAGCAGTTGAATGGAATGGACAGCGTGTTGAAGACAGCATATAAAATGAACATTAACAAGAGCAAAACAAAAATAATGGAATGCGGTCTTAGAAAATCAGGCGCTGCTGAAGGAATTAGATTAGGTAACGAAACAATGAAGGTGGTAGATGAGTTTTGTTACTTGGGTAGTAAAATAACATGCGATGGTCGCAGTACAGAGGATATAAAATGCAGAATGGGAATGGGAAGAAAAGCATTTTTGAAAAAGAGAAATTTGCTAACATCGAATATTAATTTAAGGGTAAGGAAGTCTTTTCTGAAGGCATTTGTGTGGAGTGTTGTCTTGTACGGGAGTGAAACATGGACGATAAGCAGTGCGGACAGGAAGAGAATAGAGACTTTTGAAATGTGGTGTTACAGAAGAATGCTGAAGATTAGGTGGGTAGATCGCATAACTAATGAAGAGGTACTGAACAGAATTGGTGACAAAAGGAATTTCTGGCATACCCTGACTAAAAGAAGAGATCGCTTGGTAGGACACATTCTTAGACATCGGGGAATCGTAAATTTAGCATTGGAGGGAAGTGTGTGGGGTAAAAATCGCAGAGGGTGACCAAGAGACGCGTATAGTAAGCAGATTCAAGTGGATATGGGTTGCCGTTCTTATGAGGAGATGAAAAGGTTTGCTCAGGATAGAGTAGGGTGGAGAGCTGCATCAAACCAGTCTCCGAACTGAAGACCATAACAACAACTAAGAGAGCTACTCAGAGTGCCTCCTAAATTGTTTGCTAAAAATGAGGAACAGTATGGGCCCTATAACACTTCCCTGGGGAACGCCAGATGTAACTACTGTTCTGTTCGATGACTTACCGTCAATTACAACGTACTGTGTCCTTTCTGACAGGGAATCACGAATCCAGTCGCAGAATTGTGGTGATATTCCATAAGCACGCAATATAATTAGAAGACGCTTGTGAGGTACAATATCGAAAGCTTTCCGGAAATCTAGATGTATTTGACATCCCTTGTCGATAGCGCTCATCTCATCGTGTGAGTAAATACTCCTCCACACACTGAACATGAAACTCAACGTACTCTGCAAGACGACCTGGAACTTCCGTGCCCAGCACGACCACCAACTTGTCTCCAATCGAGCACGTGTGGTATGTCATACGATCAGTGCTGTAGTTGGGGCGGTACGGCGTACGGCGTACCGCCTAAAATTCAAACTCGCTATTAGCGTACCAAATGAAATTCTTTCTTAAATATGCAAAAAATAAAATTAAATTAAAAAATAGACCAACTGTAAATTGTCTAATGGATTTTGAAAATAAAAATTGAAAAGCCTTAGGTTCGTTCGAGTTGCGATCATAACCGTCGATGCGTTCAAATTGCACTTTCGCACAATTCAATGGAATCTGACTGGCGGTCAAATGTCCGAATTAGGCAATAGAGAGTTCCGACTTGTCGGAACCGAGACAGAAGAAATACTTCTTACCGACTCCAAAGATATTAAGAACCATGTTCCAAAGAGATAAGCTACTACATAGGCAAAGTCTTTTGCATACAATATCGTTGCCTATTCGTTGAAGAAAGCAAGTGCGAAATTCCGGAAATTCTTTTAAAATTTTAAGGGACAGTACATCATGACATTTTGATTTAATTTCCATTGATTGAATCACGAAACACTGCACGAGTAACGTATGTTTTTATGCTTAGCACGACACGTTTTGAGAACGACTCACTGTCAAGATAAAATATTTATCGTAAATATTATGTTTACTTAACCGTATTTTTCACGCTGTAGACAGTTTAAGATTATAAAATAGTGTGTCGTAGCACTAGTAGGAACTAAAATAAAAGCTAATTTTAACCTCTTTGACCAATGCTTCTTCAACCGGCTAGATGTGTGCATGATAACGCTGCCATGTTTCCTTCTTATGGTGGTAAACGCTTGCTTCCGTCTTTGAAAGTTCCACGCAGTTCCATTGTCCGAATTTTGTTATGGTTTTCGTCTGATATAAGTCTTCTTTTGATTCCCGGCAGCAACACGCACTCTTATTGTCTTCAGCAACATCGCTCATGATAAGTTACCATAAGATGTTCTCCAAAGCCGAAGTGTGGTAGCCTCATCTACACTAAACCCTCGAATACAATTAAAATGAGTTTCAAATCTGTAAATTATAGCTATATTTTGCTAGTGTATACTCATGCCTAAATCTACAATTACTTTTTTTTTTTAATGCCCATTTGACTCGTTTCATGTGGAATCATCAGAGTACCGCCTAAATTTTTTTTCCGCCGAGCAGAGTACCACCTAATTTTTTTTTTTTTTTTTTTCAACTAAAGCACTGCATACGACAGCTGACAAATACGATTCGTCAACCCACAACACTTGCAGAGCTACGTGAACAGGTCCAGCGGGCGTGGAATAATGTGACCCAAGACAGGATTCATTATCCGTATGATCTAATGGATACCAGAATCGACATCTGCACTGCTGCCCGCAGAGGCTACACCACGTAATGAGTTTTTCAGCAAGTATCGACGCCTGGTATTTTAGGACTGATTGAGCTATTGACTGTAAATGTAAATATTTCATGTAATCCGTATACACTGTTTCACCAATGTACCCTGAGTGAACCGGAAAAAAGTAAGAGGGTGTATTATTTCTTCCAGCAGTGTATAAGTTTGATTTTTCGTTTTTCTTCCAAAATTTTGGCGCTTTTTGGAATCTATGAACGGCGGCTTAGAATTGCGCAAAGTGTGAGTTTTTAGGATTCCGTGTGAATGCTGCAAAGCTTACGCAGAGTAGACCACATCCACTGAGCACGACCGCACTGTACAACGTCATTGGTACAAGCATACACTACCGTCGGGGGTTCGAATCCCCCCTTGGGCATGGATATTTGTGCCGTCTTTAGTCTTAGCTAGTTCATAAGTAGTTTGTAAGCTTAGGGACTGATGACCCCGTAGTTAAGTCCCATAAGTTGTACAAACATTTGAACATTTTGGTACAAGCATACTCGCCAACTGAAGCCAACGTCTGTTATCCCCGAACACTGCAACTCCACGGAACATCTGAAGACATTCAACGATATAGAATATGTGGCCAACACATCAAACTTTTGGAGCTCTGTTATCCACGAATTAGTGAAAGTACGTCTGCCGGACGATGACTTCTTTATCAGTCGTGACGGTGGCTTACAGCTAAATTCTGCGTGGAAGTCGATCGTAGAAAACTCGTTCGGAGTCACTGGTGTGAGAGGACAATGGAACTGAAATCGATGCGGCGAACTTTCACCATGGAAGGCGCGCGGCGAAGCGTACAGTCTCGCAACCAAAGATTTTGCTCGCAGCAGTGGCACATGCACTCAATACAACCGACGCTGACAGAAAACAACACACATGAACTTGCTGGGTCTTAAATATGTGACCTTACAGCGTTTCTCATCAGTTTTCACCTAAAGATGGTCAGATGATATTGTGTCAGTTAGTTACGAACATCCAGCAGTATTCCCGAGATGTAATAGAGCGTCAGTATGTCGGAAAAGTTTTAAATTTCACACGCTTGCACGATGTCTGCTGACAAGGAGCAAGGGGCAAGGGAGAGAGGGATGTCACGGCAGTCATGAAACCCCAAAACTCCCACTATCTTCTTATATTTTTAGATATGCGGTATTTTACAATTTCCATTATAAGCTTGAGAGAGCTTAGTAAATTTTTGATAAGGAACCCATGTTGATATATGTAACGTTAAAATGTAAAAAAAGTTTGAAGATGGGATCTCTTTCAAACTTCCCCCCTACATTGTAAGCAAATAGTGGAAACTATGAACTCTGGCCTGAGTGCTCTAATCAAGCCCGTGGCAGGGATTACAACTTTTTGAGTTTTCTTCTACGTGGTGAATGGCTTCCATGGTTATCCACAGTGCCGGACGAGGGGACTGAGGCGCTCCAGTCACGGTTTGCAGGGCCACTACGGTCAGGGGTTCGAATCCCCCCTCGGGCATGGATATTTGTGCCATCCTTAGGATTAATTAGTTCATAAGTAGTTTGTAAGTTTAGGGACTAATGATTCCGAAGTTAAGTCCCATAAGCTATACAAACATTTGAACATTTTTTTTTATATCCACAGTCAGACGTCCTAGTTGCGATTGCGGACATTCCAGTTTCTCGAGCCGTTGTTCTGAAACGCAAATGCTATGTGATGTCACCATTCAAAAAGGATACTGATAACGACGCTCTCTTTCCACCTTGTGTGCCGGAAATTTGAAAATATTCCGAATTTCAATCTTAGTTTACATTTGAGGAGAATCGTTTCAAATCGTATTATGGCCAAAAAACTAAATTTTATAGGAGAAGCAAAAAACTGATTACTCATAACCTGAGGAACATTTCACAAATTTCAAAATTTTGCAATTATTTTATTTGAGGTGTACTTCTATGTACGTGAAATATAAAATAAATTTACGCTTGAGTTCTTCAAATTTAAAGAAAATGTGTTGGACTTAATACGCTTTGATCCAATAATTTGTAAAATAAAAAACGACTACTGTGGTTTATATGTTGTTATGGTCTTCAGTCCGGATGCAGCTCTCCATCCTACTCTATCCTGAGCAAGCCTTTTCATCTCCTCATAAGAACGGCAACACACATCCATTTGAATCTGCTTACTATATGCGTCAAGGTATGCCGAAAATTCCTTTTCTCACTAATCCTGTTCAGTACCTTTTCATTAGTTATGTGATCTACCCACCTAATCTTCAGCATTCTTCTGTAGCACCACATTTAAAAAGCATCTTTTCATGTCCGCACTGTTTATCGTCTATGTTTCACTCCCGTACAAGGCAACACTCCATACAAATGCCTTCAGCAAAGACTCCCTTACACTTAAATTTAATATTCGAGTGGTTGTTTCTTGATGAATAACATTAACTGCCTCAGATTTCCATCTTTCGGCTTCCCAATGAAGTATTACCAACAGCAATTTCTTTCTGCATAATCGAAAAAATACTCTCTTACACAAAGGTCACAATATAACTGTGATTATTGAACGCATAGCATTGTTGAGAATAGTGCGCCAGCTGTCTGCATAGCCACTTTACAGATGCAATTTACGCTGTTAGTGAATCCGATTTGTTACATTCTGATTTCACAGCATGAAAGATAGCTATGCAAACTATACAAACATGTACCAAAGTCAATTTTTTCCACGGGTGGACGTAATACGATTTGAAACGATTCTCCTCATTTAGAGGACCAGGTGAGATACCATAGTTGCAATTGTAAATCGTGTGTGATACCGTACGATAATTTGCTTCCTCAACTCTTTACCTGACCTTTACATGGCGTTTACTTAGAGGGAGGCACCACGGGGCTACCATAATAGTGAAAAAGTCATTCTCGTTGTCTTCTAATATAGTGTGTAATCACCTGGGACGGCCAGTACAGTCGCACACCTGCGTGTCATGAACGGTAAGAGGTTATCAAACAGCTCTTGATGGATATTTGCCCGTTCTTCCAAGAGTGAAATATCGAGCTCTGCAACCGTTGTAGGAGGAGGTGCTGGTCTGGCTGCTGTGCGTCTGCCAAGTGCATCCCACACGTACTCAATCGGGTTTATGTCCTGTGAACAAGGTGGCAACTCCATTCGTCCAATTCCCTCAGTTTCAAGCATATTGCTCACCAGTGAAGCTCTGACGGAACGAGCGTTATCGTCCACCAGAAGGAACCCATATCCTATGGTACGAGCGTAGGGCACAAGAAAAGGTCGAAGAATCTCGTCTCTATACCTTTGAGCAGTCAAAGCACCATTCTAAACGATCTGGAGATCCGTACGTCCAATACTTACTCCTGCCCACACCATTTGGCCACCACTATGATATGGTGATGTTTCTTGCACATAAGCAAGATTGTTACGAGTTCCACGTTTCTGTACCGGTAGGGAACGACTATTGTCCAGATGAAGACAAAATCTTGACTCATCTGTGAACAAAACCCGGCGCCGTTCGTTAAAACTCCAATTTTGATGTTCCTCTGTCCAGTTTCTACAGGATTAAATGATGTCGTGGTTTTAATGGGACACACACCCATAGGCCACATTCCCGAAGGCGATTTCGGACTTTGTGGTGATATTGCGCGACCTGTTGCTGCCTGGAGGGTGCGTTGTAGCTGCGTTGCATTCAGCCTCCTGTCTCGACGGGCTGTATACCAGAGATAAAGGTCATCTTTTGCTGATGTTTCCAATGGAGGACGTTCGTCTTGCCTTAAAGGTTCCTCTTTCCTGAAATCGCGCCCAGGTCCTGGAAATTGCACTTTGGGACACTCCAATAGCTGCAGCCACCTCCCTCTGTGTCTCTACACCTTCCAACCTTCCGATGGCTCTTAGTGCATAGCTTCTGGTAAGTCAAGTTGCTGTTGCATTGCACTACACTATTTCAACCCAACTGCTTGTGTAATATGATTATTAAAGTAATCACAAGTCAACACCAACAACTTTCTGTGTTTGCCACTATCTCGGTTGCCGTAATGTAGAACCAATAGAAAGACATCGAACGATTGTCGTTCATTCTGCTGATGCCAATACTTCAGAACCTAGTTATCTCAAGTAATCCCCTAGCTGTTTCGACCAGTGTATATCAAAGCAACAAACATCCAGAAAAGGGTTCCTGGTCAAAATTCTATCTACAAAGTATGCTCTGCATCCTGTTAAGCATTTTATAGGAATTCCTCGACTAACAGTCGGAAAATGCACTGAGCGGACAAGAGTCATGGGATAACTCCTAATACCGTTTTGTCCATGAAGTGCAGCAGCTCGACATTGCATGGAGTCAATAACTCGTTGGTAGTCCCCAGCAGGAATGTTGATTTGTGATGCCTATACAGCAGTCCATAACTGCAGAAGTGTTGCTGGTGCAGAATTCTGTACACCAACAATCCTCTCGATTACGCTCCATCATTGTTCTATGGGATTCACCTCGGGCGATCTGGGTGACCAAATCATTCGTCAGAACAGTCCAGAATATTGTTTGAGCCAATCGCAGTTTCCAGATGACACGGCACATTCTCATCCATACATATTCCATCGTTGTTAGAGAATATATTGCCCATGAATGACTGGCAATGGTCTCCAAGTAGCCGAACCATTACCAGTCTGTAATCAGTTCAATAGAACGTAGGCACAAAGTTCCATGGAAATGCGATCAAATCTTGTGCAGTGCCTTCTTGACAACTTGCATCGATGGCTTTGCTGGGTCTGCACCACACTCGGACCTTATCATCACCCCTTACAGATTGAAATCGGTTTTCCAATCGTCTAGGGTCCAACCGATATGGCCACGAGCCCAGGAGAGGCGCTGCCAGCAATGTCGTGCTGCTAGTTCTAGCAGAGGCATTCGGGTCAGACGATTGCTTCCACGGCCCATTACCGCCAAATTGCAGCGCACTTACCTAACGGATACGTACTACGTACACCCTCATTGGTTTCTGCTGTTATTTCACTCAATAACATGGACGGACGGTTCACCTATACGTTCCACTTTCCATACCGCCCCTCATTTTCCAAGAGCTAAGCACAGAAAATAACCTGGTAAACCAGGGTGTCCTACTAAATTTCGAATTGGGTCACATTATTAATGTCGAGCAAACAAATTTTAGTAAAAAATAGTTATGTAACTAATGGAATAAAACACAATTTTCCTAGGCAGGCAGGCAGTATGTATTTATATTACAAGTATCCATTTCAGCAACTGTTCGGTAGTTCCGAAATATTCAGCCTATGGCGCCACTTAACATTGTACTTCTTAGACTACTGAATTTTAATCTGTTAAGCGACTGATTTATCAGGCACCTGCTCCTCTCTTTATGCTTTTCTTTTCAACTACATCAAGTATTACTGTTTTCCCATAGCTTTTTTTTTTTTTTCCTTATTTATTTTTACTCTTTCACTATAAGCCTCATCCATAGATACTTTGTTAGCAGCTGATTGTTATTAATTGCATAATCTCTGCACTTAGCGTTGATTCTCTTACTAGCATGTACATTCATTAAGCAACAATACTAAAATGTAAGTGTTAATTTTATCTCATTATATGAACTTATCTTTTATTACAATATATTTGGTTCAAAACTGCTTCAAATTTCTATAACCGACTTTTCTACGTTTTTTAGCCTTTACTGTATACCAATGCACTTGTTTGTTGTATAGAGTCCAGAAGAATGGTCGTTAAAAACAAATAATCACAAGCAACTGGTTGCTGCATTTTATTAATTTTTAATTTATTTATAGTACATTACAAATTTAAAATCAAACATGAAAGTAATGTAAAATAAACGAAACGTAATGAGAGAAATGACATTTCTTTTTGTTTGCAAAAATTCTGAGAATTCCGGTCCGTATGTTAGTGAATATCTCGATTTAGAGTTTCATTCATAAAAGAAAGAAAAAATTACTCGCAGATCGTGCTTCCAAATGACGACAGTTGTTGAACTGCTGACTTCAATAGGTTTGGACGCTGATCGGATATGGTATAAAAAGCAGTCAACAACCCGAAGATTGGTTTGAACACCACAGTGCTTTACTAGGCATGGCCCTGTTTGGAGGTGGTATGCCGTTGCCTTCCTCCGACCTGCGAACTGACCTACCCAGTCAGTTATAGGGGGACCTACAATTTAACGAACCACGGTGCTACGCAGTATTTTTCACATGAACAATACTGCCAGAGGTGAAAGAAGTGGAAAGTGACAGATAAAAATCCTAGAACCTAGCGGGGATCGAACCCGCGACGGATTTGTAGTCCGGCACTCTACCACTGTGCAACCGAGGCGCACCGGATATGGTGGTATATGATTTATAAAATTCTATCCCACCATTTTCGAGGCAGCTATAGTAGGCTATTTTAAGGCTTTAATAACTTCGAAGCTCAGTGAACTTTGAAACAGTTTCTTGCAGGGCTCTTGATTTTTAAAATTTGTGAATCTTTCCTCACACTCATTCCTTATTTTTGGCAGCAAAGATACTTGTCGAAATGCAGTGTCTCTTGATTTCGTGTAGACAAGGTCTCACAGGGACGCAACAATCTTTGCCGTATATGTTTCCCGGAGAAGAAAAGCGCGGCGGTGTTTTAGAGGCTGCGGGACAAGAATGTTGTGGGTCGCACTGGTGGACAAGCGCACTTACTGCTTGTCTCAAAGAGGAACGTTTTCGTCAGGATATGGCGGACCAGCCCTGTGCTGATGCAATTGCTCCAAACTTAGCCATATACAACCGATCACTCAGCGAAAGATCCGTATCCAAAGAATGGAAAGTTGTCCAGTGTGACGATACTGCTGGCCCTCTCATCTCAATGTTACCGTACGATACCGTCTGCCTGGTCCTCATCTCAATGTTATTGTACGATACCGTCTGCGTCAGACCCGGAATCGTGTGGTTCAATAGTGATACATGATGCGTGTGAAGTTAGTTAAAAAAGAAATAGCCAGCCTAGGAATCAGTGTAGGACAGTGTCTTAGTGATACTGTGATTAAAACAAGTGGTAGATTTCATTAATTAAAAGATTTGTATAAGACGTTTCCAGACAGTTCTATAAACAATACTTTTGTCATTGTATATTATTTCAATAAATAGATAGACGAAGGGTAAAAACTTTTGTAAAACATAAAGAAATGAAAATAAATAGCAGTGTATATATGTGAGGCTCATAAACAAGTTGTGTTGACCAGCTAATTGTGTTAGATTAATCTAATAGTCGAGATTTCAATATTGTAATTCTTTGTATATATTGACTGACGTGAGATTTTGAACCTATTTTGAGAATTACGAAGATATTTGATAGTTGAATATATGTTAGGAACATGTATGATGTACTCATTAACAAATTAATTAACATTTAACAGCGCACTTTGTTGTCAAACAGCAAGATCGGAGATTTCAATTCAAAAAACAAATATCATGTTAAATTATTGTATGTATAGTTTTCATTTTATATTGTGATTATTCTTATGTACATGAAATGTTTTATTTGTATGTTCGGTAATTGTAAATCAGTATATTCAATTGTTATAAACAATGCATAATGTAAGGTCATTATTGCCGAGGTTATATATTTGCCTCACCGCCTTGCGTGAGGGAGTTCGAGTTTTGTCTTTTCTAAAGTGCACTGGAAGCTATGTCAGTCTGTTGTCTTAAAATGGAAGTACTGTCGCTCTGGTGCTTTGTATATGTTTTGAATTTGTAATGTTTTGGTGGAGAAGAAGTTTGATTCAAATTAAAGAAGTGAAACATTGTATATATCGAGTATTTATTTCTACCACGACGCCCCAGGAGAATAATGTTACAGCGAGCAGAATCCCCATACATCGTAATCTTGAAAAGCGGAATATTATGTTTGAAAGTGGTAGAATGAACCATAATTACTCAAGAATCTAGTAAATCATTACACCAGGTCACTCCAGTATTCAAGAGGAGTAGTAGCAGTGATCCCCAGGATTGCGACCCATCTAGTTAACGTCGGTTTGCAGTGGGATTTTGGAGCATGTACTTGGTTTGAACGTTGTGAACTACCTCGAAGAGAACGACCTATTAACCAATAGTCAGCAAGGATTCGGAGAGTGCCGCTCTTGTGGGGCACGGCTTGCCCTTTATTCACATGAAGTGATAAGTGCCATCGACAGGGGATCTCTAATCGATTCCATATTTCTGGATTTCCGGAGGGCTTTTGACGCTGTGCCTTACAAGCGGATCTAATGAAATTGAGTGCTTTTGGAATATCGCCCCAATTTGCGATTGGATTCACGATTTCCTATCAGAAAGGATACAGTTCGTAGTAATTGAAGATAAGTCATCGAGTAAAACAAAAGTGATATCTGGCGTTCCCCAGGGAAGCGTTGTAGGCCCCCTACTCTTCCTTGTGTTTATAAACGATTTAGGAGACAATCTGAATAGCTCTCTTAGACTGTTCGCGAATGATGCTGTCGTTTATCGGTTAGTGAAGTCAACAGAGGATCAAAAGCAACCGCAAAGCGATTTAGACAAAATTTCTATATGGTGCGAGGATTGGCAATTGGCAATGAGTAATGAAAAGTGAAGTAATACACACGACTACTAAAAGAAATCAGCTGACCTTCAATTACACGATAAAACAGTTGAACCTTAAAGTCGTAAATTCTACCAAATACCTAGGAGTTACAATTAGGAAAAACTTGGACTGTAGAGAACACACAGAAAATATTGTGGGGAAGGCGAACCGCCGCGGCGGATTAGCGCGCGTGCTGGAGCGCCGAGTTACGGTGCGCGCGGCCATCCGCCGTCGGGGGATCGAATCCCCCCTCGGGCATGGATGTTCTTGTTGTCTATAGTATAAGATAGTTCATAAGTAGTTTGTACGTTTAGGGGCTGATGACCCCGCAGTTAAGTCCCTTAAGCTCTACAAACAAAGGCGAACAAAAGGTTACGTTTCATTGGCAGAACGCTTCGGAGATGCAATAGCTCCACCAAAGAGACTGCCTACATCACACTTGTGCGTCCTCTCCCGGAGTACTGTTGCCCAGTGTGGGATCCTCACCAGGTGGGACTGACGAAAGACATTGAGAGGGTTCAGAGAAGGGCAGTTCGTTTTGTTTTATCACTTTACAGGGGGGAAAGTGTCACGGAAATGTTGCGCGTTTTGAGTTGGAAATCATTATAAGAACGACGTTATTGGTTGCGGCAAAATCTATTTGCGAAATTTAAATCACCGACTTTTACTTATGAATGTGAAAATATTTTGCTAGCACCCACCTACATAGGGAGACATGACCATCCCAATAAAATAAATCAGATCGAAAACAGAACGATTTAGGTGTTCTTTCTTCCCGCGCGCGTTGGGGGGTGGAACGGTGGAGAAGGGTTATGGGGGTGGTTGGTGAGCCCTCTGCCGGGCACTTAAATGTGATTTGCGTAATATCGATGTAGATGTAAACGTTGCTTGTTTGATAGTATTAACAACTCTGCGCAAAGACGATTGGTCTCGATCATTAAATGCAAACAGTCGGCCATTACGTCGTTCATGATCCGTTGTCTCGGCACTATGGATTTCAGAAATTTTGAATTCCCTAACGATTCCCTGAATTGAATGTTACGCTTATATGTCTAAAAATGACCACAAGGCCGAGAGCTATCTAAAACTATATCTGTGACCAATAGGATATGGACCCTGAAAAATCGCATTTTTCCGGGCGGCATTTCCGAGTGTACAAAAATTATCACTAGGCCGAGATCTATGTAAAACAATATCTGTGGCCAATAGAACCCAAGACATGGACCCTTGAAGAATCGCATTTTTCCGGGTGGTGTTTTCAAGTGTATAAAAATTATCACTAGGACGAGAGCTATGTAAAACAATATCTGTGACCAATAGAACCCAAGATATGGGCCCTTGAAGAATAACATTTTTCCGGGCGGCGTTTTCGAGTGCATAAAAATGATCACTAGGTCGAGAGCTACCTAAAACAATATCTGTGGCCAATAGAACCCAAGATATGGGCCCCTGAAGAATCGCATTTCTCCGGACGGCGTTTTCGAATAGACGAATTAAAACATCGCCATAGTTTACGGTTCTGCACGAAAGCCACACACTAATCCTTTACCTCCATGTCGGTCCTTATTTACTGACATCGGAGTCGTGCTACGTTGCATCTAATCAGCAGCATGGCCCTCAAATTGAAAATATATGATCGGCTAACCTCACCCCGCACCCACCTTTTATTCTGTTGGTTGCCCACGTGGCTGGGAATGTCTTCTCGCCCCTTTCAGATATCATGCCAGTCAGGAAAGTCGTATACATTTCCAGACTGACCGTACAGGCTGCCAGCAACAAATTCTACATGATTCACGTGTCAATAATAGAGATGCCGACTTCGTGGAGTATGGTAGTCGGTAATCTGTGTGTGCTATTAATATTGTAATACATAGCTATAGGGACATCACCTGTTTGAGTATGAAATTAAATTCAGCCGTCAGTTTTACATTTATTTGTCAAGCAGATCAATTATACCATCTTCAGGCGCTATGACTTCAGTCTCTGCTCCAGTCATAACGAGTCAATCTGTATCTATAAATGTGAATGTCTGTTCGGTGTACGTTTATCACGTCTGAACCACAAGACATAAAGAGCTAAAAATTTGTACAGTTACTAATGTCTATCCGGGGAAGGCTTTAGGCACGGTTTTATGGCGATCGGATAGCCATTTATCTATATATATTAATTCGAATGTCTGTTCGGTGTACGCTTATCATGTTCGAACGACAAGACGCAGAGACTTAAATATTTGTACAGCTACTAATTTATACATAACTTTTCGGTTCTGAATTATTTCGATGAAGTAAGGTAAAGCAGTCAACAATCCGAAGATTGGTTTGAACACCACAGTGCTTTACTAGGCATGGTCCTATTTGGAGGTGGTATGCCGTTGCCTTCCTCCGACCTTGGAACTGACTTACCCAGCCAGTTATAGGGGGACCTACAGTTTAACGTGGGTTCCGAACCACGGTGCTACTCGGTACTTTTCACGTGAGCAATACTGCCAGAGGTGAAAGAAGTGGAAAGTGACAGATAAAAATCCTAGGACCTGGCGGGGAAGTATCTATACTATAATGATTTTTTTTTTTTTTTTTTTTTTTTTTTTTGCGACGTTATGAGTCGCATATAAACTGGCACTACTAGAATCAAGGACTGTGTAGTGCTATGATGAGCTTCGAACGGTGGACTGTCTTTCTGTATCGCTAACCAGAAAACCTGTGTTAACACCTGATTTATGCACAAAAGGTTACGGAAGGAAACCTGTACTAGTATTAAATAAAAGGTGTTTGTCGATCTGTGCTGTGCACGAATCTTTGATTACTAAAGAGAAAGTTTCGCGTAAACTAGTGATCTTCATACGTCAGTTATTTAATTTTATCTCCTTGCTGCGCGGAAGTGGTCGAGCGCTCTAAAACGCCTTTCTGCCGAGCGTGCGGTTGCTTGTTATCGGAGGTTCGAGTCCTCCATCGGACCTGGGTGTTTGTGTTGTCCTTAGCATAAGTTAATTTAAATAGTTTGTAAGCCCAGGGACTGATAACCGCAGCAATTGTCACTTAGACTTACAGACATTTGAATCTAGAGGCATGCAAGTTGCTTACGGATAACGGCGCAACCCCGCAACTACAGTTGTGCCCGCAGACTGGATTCGTCTATACCCCAGAAAAGAAATAGCGTACAGGTAGCAGACACAGTATAGTACTTCAAGTGGCAGCCTAAGGGGGGGGGGGGGGGGGAGGACGGAGGGTCTTGGGGGTGCCTCTTTTTTTTTTATCGCTCTTGTCATCTCGTTCTGCTAGGGCCTCCAAATCTCGAAAGCTATTTTTTCAGACTATCCTGTGCCTCTCGTCCTGGAAGGGGCCTCCATAGTAATACATTTCCAAGTGGTTGGGGGGGGGGGGGGGAGCTCCTTTCATTCCACCGCCGCCCTGGGCCTCCAACAGCCTTAGTTCAAATATTTGTTAAGCTTATGGGACTTAACTACGGGGTCATCAGTCCCTAAACTTACAAACTACTTATGAACTACTTACGAACTAGAACGGCACAAACATCCATGCCCGAGGGGGGATTCGAACCCCCGACCGTAGTGGCCGTGCAGACCGTGACTGGAGCGCCTCAGTCCCCTCGGCCACCGCAGCCGGCAACAGCCTTAGTCCGCCACTGAGTACTACCCTGATTTGGACTATGTTTTCCAGGTGGAGCAGGCCAACCAAAACACAGGAAACAGTATCCTTCCACCCTCACCTTATTAGTCCTTGTAGCATTTTATAGGACGTCGCCGAAGCACGGAGGGCTGTTCTGTGGGAGAGCCACTTTGCCTCGAGTAGCGTGCTGGATGCATTAGAACTGTCGACTGCCGCTATGCTCTTGGACTTCGCCGTTTCCTCTTCGTGAAATGTTACTATACCCTACCTATGGCCTCTATTAGTTTCCGACTATCCGGCCGCGGTGGCCGAGAAGACTGAGGCGCTCCAGTCACGGTCTGCACGCCCACTACGGTCGGGGGTTCGAATCCCCCCTCGGGCATGGATATTTGTGCAGTATTTAGTATAAGGTAGTTGATAAGTAGTTTGTAAGTTTAGGGACTGATGACCCCGTAGTTAAGTCCCATAAGCTTAACAAACATTTGAACATTTGAGTTTCCGACTTCCAGAGTGTGTACTTTTTCAAGTGACGAAATGTGTTGTGCTATCGAACTGTGTACTTCCCATCACAACACATTCCTCCTAATCTATGTTGATGGGAAATAGCTGAAAGAAACAATATTCCGCTTGTTTAAGCGCTCCCATAGCAAGTCTGAACAACTGAATTCACAACTTGCACTCCATCAAGGGCAATGGCACAACTGAAGACGGCATTAATTGAGAAAATTGAACTTGCAGTGAGCACTCGAACTAGCTTACAACAAAAATGACACTACTCGGCCATGGTGGACAAGTTGCGAGATAGTGATTAGATGTTTTTCCAGCCTTTTCGGTCTGTTTGGGCAAATTTTTCAGTGACACTCCCAGAATTGTCTTTTTTTGGTCGCTAAGCCAGTAGCGAATGAATAAGTAGTCCATCAGTAAGGTACTTTTACCTGGAAAGTATTCCGAACTTAAAATTTTGGTATGTTGTGTGTAGGTACTCTGTGAAGTAGAATCTGAGTTTTCGACCTCGAGGACGCTGTGCTAACTTTTCAGGGGACCGCACACTTCGATTTTTTTTATTGTGAGTGTGCAGTATACTGGTATTATAGGTCTAAAGTAAATTGCGTAACATACATGTCACTTGTAATTATCATCAGGTGCAACAACATTGCCAAAAGAATTATAATGCACGATAATACTAGGCTTACGGCAAGGCCTTTGGCAAGGGCCCATGTTTCCCCAAATTTTCGTAATTTTTATCTGATTTCGTAAATATTTTGGGAATTACCTGGCTGTTTAAAAATTATTGAACTTGCTGCATTTACTATCATAAAAAAACTGATCTCAGGAACTGGCGTCCTGTGGTGAATTGCCATTCAGCCATTGTTTGACTACAGGTGCCCTGTCGTCGGCTCGCTGTATAGAGCATCGAAGAAAGAACATCACTGTTGAGCGGAGGCACCAAGAGGTTTAATTGTTTCTCTGTGTTACATAAGGTAGGAACTGAATAGTCGAATTTGCTGCTTTTCTTCAGAGATTAATTATACTGGTACGTATGACCATTACTAACGGTGGCCTATTTGTAAAGTAGCAACTTTCCTGTTTGAATTTTGTAAAGAAATATATGCTGTTAATGCTGCAAGTATGTAACATATTTTGTGTTGCTTTTCTAAGACGATAATGGCTTTCTGAAATTATCGGCAAACTTTTAGGAGCATGATATTACTGTTGTATTAAAAATTCAACTTTCGGTAGGCGTACATATTTTAGCGGAATACACGATTGTGGCAAAACAGAAACTGTTTTGTTTTATCCTATATTGTTGAATGCTTATCATTGGAGCAGCAAGTGTTGTGCAAGATTTTTTTACAAAATAATATAAAAAATCGTTATGGATGGGATGAAAAATGTGACAGACAATAAATTTCACGATCAGAAAATAACAATGTTCATAATTTATAGGAAGAATGCAACAAAACATGCTGTTGTGATGTAACATCTCCACAAATCTAAGCTTAGTAGAAAAACTAGGCCTAGAACGTTTCATGAAAAGTTATGAGAAGCTACTGAAATGTAATACATTAAATACCAACACAGACATGGCAGACCTTGCTACTAAAGTAAAGGGTTAATTGAAGACTGGGATACCTCCTGTTGACTTTGACGGATGCTGTTATATCTTAGTCAATTTCATAGAATTTATTTGGGAATACAAATTGCTACTGGAACTTCCATTCCTATGATGTCATTGGTCAAAGCCAACAGGTGGTATACTCTTCATCAATTATGCCAATAGAAAATTACCTGAAGTCATTTCAGTGACAGTAGAGACAATAAATACCTTGTTATAAGTGTTGTAAATATGATTTTGCTAATTGGATTAGCCTGTTTGGAAAAAACTTTCTACCTTTTAGACCTAAGTGAAAGTGTCAATTTTATACTATGTATCATGTAGGCCCTAGGAAAAAGAGGCATACTTGAAGACCGCAATACAACCCATTGGCTTTGACCAATGACATCATATCTGAGTCTCAAAAGATACACTATATAGATATACCAACTAGCAAAACGCATTATGAACTAATATAAACATAAGGGAAAATACCATAATACTTAAGTACTGCAGATAATAAATAATCTGTGATTATAATCTATATCTCAATATCAGAGTGAAGCTACAGATCACTTTTTTAAACACAAAATCTATAATTTATGTTGTGCTTGTTTGCCAACTATCATCTTTGACCCAGATATGACATCATTGGTCAAAGCCAACGGATCGTATCAAGGAAGTCAATTGACCTGAGAAAGAAACAGAATTTGATGCAAGAAGTCTAATTATCTGAAAATCACTGCCAGTGAATTCACCTCTTGCTAGAGCCAAATAAATGATGGTAATAAACTATTCATGCATAATGGCAATATGAAGTCACAAATTTTTCACACCTGTGCTATCCAGGTAATTTCCATGTTGATTATTTCCATAATGTTAAGAGGGAGGAAGATATTCCAATTGTTGACACACTGAATTTGTGTAGTAGATGTGAGGTTTAATTACCAAATAGTCAAATTGATTTTGTTTTTTGTGGCTATAGCCTATGTAAACGAGAAATCAGGTATGCTAGAAGTAATCATTTTGTTTGCCACATTCATTTTTAAAAAATCTCCTAAGATTTTGTGATAAAAGCACAAAATGCTGTACATGAGTGTGCAAACAAGTGAGTGCTCTCCAAAAATGCATAAATAATAAAAATCCAAGAAATTAATCAATTTAATGCCCAAAAGCCTTGAACAACTTACTAAATAGAAGCAGTAATCAAATAACTCTTTCAGGGTTTTCAAAAAAAGTGGGAATTAGGTAATTATTATTACCTGTCAGAGAAGTTTATTGGAAATTTTTATCAAAAACTTTTAAGTGGAAATGTGAAAGCTAATTACCTTACTGAATGGACTTAAAATATTTTGCTGCGTATAATGCAATGGATTCCATGGAAGAATATATGATAATAGCTGCCAGTGACTTTGAATTAAATCCTTGGGGAAAGATAAAATCTTGTGCCAGTTCAGGATTTGAACCAGGGTCTCTATCTAGTTAGGCAGTTGCACTGTTCACATTGCCATACAGTAATCACCACCCATCCCATCAGATGTAAATTTTCAACTTTTTCACACACTACTCTCTGTGCCCATGCCCATTTTACTTACTTGTGACGCTTCACCAATTCCTTTACAGGTTGTAGCATGGTGAGCATGTACACTGAAGAAGTCACTCATCATCTTTGCCTTAAATTATCTGTTTATTACAAAAGAAAACAAACACACACACACACACACACACACACACACACACACACACACACACACAAACACACACACACTCTCTCACCTTAGTTTTGTATCACTGACAGTCACACAAAAACACAAAAATGGATACAGAAGATACAAGCTTTCAGAAATATTTTCCTTCATCAGGTACGAGAGTAGGGAAGAGGAAGGGAACAGAAAAGAAAGGTTCTTCACGACCAAGGCCATGAGGTGATGATGGGTGATTTGTGGAAGTCAGAGATACTGTATGTTAAGCACTGAGCCAAGCGAATAGCATACCAAAGATGATAGCTCAAGCATTAAAGAGAAGTGAACCGAATAAAGCTGAGTGGGGGATGGTGGATGGGGGTTAGGTAAAAGGTTTTTAAGAGGGAAATATTTTGACACACACATTGGTGGAAATGGACACAGCATGGCCTTTTGGAGCATGTAAGAACTAGATGGGTGGAAAGAGGTGCAGCTTAGGAATGCAGGGGTGGGTGTCAGCCATGAGCCATTAGCCTTCTGAAGTGGCTGTCTGACAAGGCTGCTGTATCAAATCGATGCAAAAACAACAATGAATGAGAGAAAGACAGGGAAGAAGGTGAGAAATACTTAGTGAATAAGTGAGTTGAGGATGGTGGAGGGGGTAGGGGAAGAGGTTAGCGTAGATTTAGATCAGGAGGACGGTGGGAGGAGAGGATATGTTGGAGTGCAAATCCTCATCTCCGTAGCTCTTAGGGACTAGTGTTGGGTGGTAGTAACCAGATGGCACGTGTGGTGTAACATGTGCCAAGGTCCCTGTAGTTGTGGTGTAGGGTATGCTCTACTACAGGATCTTGGGTGTCACCCAGGCGAACAGTTCGTCTGTTCCCATTCATGCATGCAGCCAATTAGTTGGTGGTCATAGCTTCACATGTGGCCCTGCCTTGAATCTACATCTACATAAATACTCTGCAAGTCACATTGAAGTGCATGGCAGAAGGATCATTGCACCCCTTTTATGATGTTTTTCTACAGTTCCATTCTCCAATAGCTTTCCGTTTTGGATCTGATTTCTGTTATTTTATTTCGATGATCATGTCTTCCTATGTAGATGGGTGCTAACAAAATATGTTTGCACGGTGAAAGAAATTTCGCAAATCTCGTCGCAATGAATAACACATTTCTTTTAATGATTTTCATCCCAACTCGTGCATTATTTCCGTGACACTCTCTCCCCTATATTTCGATAATACAAAATGAGCTGCCCTTCTCTGTACTTTCTCTAAATCATATGTTGGTGGGGATCTCACAGTGCACTACAATACTCTAAAATAGGACGCATAAGTGTGGTGTAGGCAGTTTCTTTAGTAGAACTGTTGCATCTTCTATATGTTCTGCCAAAAAATGTGGTCTTTGGTTCACTTTCCCTACAATATTTTCTATGTGTTCTTTCCAATTTAAGTTATTAGTAATTATTACTCGGGTAAATGAAGTTTAATGGTTAGTTTTTTCCTGTGGTGGGGCTGGAGTACATGGTTGTGGGAGGATGCATGGGGCAAGTTTTGCAGTGGGATCGGTTACATGGGTATGAACCATTAGGTAGGGAGCATGGTTTTGGGATGTTGTAGGCTTTGATGAGGATGTTATGGAGAAACTCATAGCCCTGACAGAGAAATTTGTTGAGGAATTCCAGGCCGGGACGGTACTGGGTGACTAAGGGGATGCTGCCGTCATCTCCGGCTATCACACTTCGAAGTGCAGCAGCTGGAGATGATAGTTGTGTGACTGTGCTGTGTGCCTGTGTGATTGCATGAATGTTCCTATTTCTGAAGAAGGCCATGGCCGTTAGCTGAAAGAATTGTATGTATGTGCCTTTTTTATGTGCCTGTCGCAGCTCATCGTCACGTCTTTGCGGTGAGTTATATATATATATATATATATATATATATATATATATATATATATATATATATATATATATATATATAAAGATTTTTGACTTACCTAAAGTACAGGCTGGTCGATAGGAACACTAAACACACACAAAAACACACAACCATTCGAGCTTTCGCCACCAGTGGTGGCTTCTTCGGGAAAAAGAGGGAGGAAGGAGAGGAGAAAGGGAAGGATACGGGTTTTAAGGAAGTGGAAAAGGAGCCATTCCAATCCCAGGAGTGGAAGGACTTACCTTAGGGGACAAAAAGGAAGGTAAACAAATACACACACACTCACACATATCCACATCATGATGTGGCCTCGTGTATACTCCCTCCAACTTCCTGCTGCCCCTTTTTTGCTCAGAACTGGCTTTCATTTGAGTACTTGATTTTCAGACAGCTGCTTTTCTTGTCTCCAGAGGTTTCTTTTTACTGTGGTTTCCTGTAGGCAGTATCTATCTTTCCATTAGTTACACATTATTCTTCTTACTTGCTTAGCCAATTTGCACACTTCCTGACAACCTTCTGAACTTCCTTTTGCATGCTTCACTTGCTGCATTTTTTATGGTTTCTTCTTTAATCAGTTAAGTTTGGTATCTCCTGCATGGTATACAAGAATTTCTACTGGATGTTGTCTTTCTGTATATTTGATCATGCACAGCCATCATCTTTGAAATCTACTGATACTTCCGCTATACTACTTTCTGCTGTTACATTCAACTGTCGCCTAATGTTCTTAACTGCAACTGTCAAAAACCTCAGATTCCTTCAATTCATCCAGGTTCCACCTCCTCACTTTTCTATCTTTTTGTTGATTCTTCAGTTTTAATTTACAGTTAATAACCAATTAGTTATGTTCAGAGTCTTTATATCTTTCAGTATAAAACCTGGTTCCAAAATCAATCTTAAACCATCCAGTGTTTCCTTGTCTCATCTACATATATAACTTTCTTTCATGACCCTTAAACCAAGAGTTTATGATTAAATTATGCTGTAGACAAAATTATGCAAGATGGATTTCTCTTCCATTTTTTTCCCCAGTCTACATTCACCTAATACTTTTCCTTCTCTTCCTTTCCTACTACTATATTTCAGTCCAACACAACATTCTAGTTTTTCTCTCCCCCAATTGTCTGAATGAGTCCTTTTATCTCTTCGTACATTTCTTCAATCTTCTCATCAGCAGAGCTAGTTTGCATAAATGCTTGCACCACTGTGGTCAGTGTTGTCTTCATTTCTATCTTTGCTACTATAATGTGTTGTTCAAAGTAACTTACCCATCATATTTTCCCATTCATTATCTGGACCTACTTTTGTTACCACCAACTGATTTTGAATTTATAAGCCTGCACTGACATGATTTGAAATCCTGATCATCATGCTGCCAAACTTCATTAATGTCCACTATATCTAACTTCAACCTATCCATTTCCCTGTTCAAATCTTATAACTGATCTTTTCAATTAGCGTGTAGAACATTCCCCTCTCTGATCCATAGAATGTTTTTCTTGATGATGACATCCTTCCGAGTAGTTACCACCCAGAGATCTGAATGAGAGACTGTTTTACTATTGGAACATTTAACAACTACACACTCCCATCATCTCTGGCTGCTTCACTCCAAGTAAAGCTCCACAGTGGAACATGAATGTTGCAAAGCATGTGGATGTGTGTCTTTATGACAAACATCTGTGTGGTCAGTCACAAGCAATCCTCATTATGTGTATAGTTGAATTCCAAATTGTACTTTCCATTGTTGTATGTTCAGTAAATTCTTTGTACCATATTTACAAGTTTAGAGTGTACAAGGTATCGCTGGAGGAATGGTTACTATTCAGCAATAATATAGGAGTGTTCATTTTGTTGCAAAAGCTATTTGTCTTACATATTTTGCAAGAGGTAGTATAGACCAAAACAAGAAAAATCTTCTAGTAAACATGGGCTCTAAAATGCATGTATTATTAGTTGTTTACTAGGAGAGATATATTTCACAGTAGTGTTAATATTTTTTAAACGTATGCTCTGCACAGCCCTTGTTTGCTGAACAATTTTTTCTCCTTTTGGTCCATACTTCCAACCCTCAAAATATGGAAACCTCACAGCATCTTTACGGGATGCATTGTTGAACCTATATTTACTAAACTTTATTGCTTTGATGATCGTTCATGCCATTTTACTGGATATTTACCATTTCTCCTGCGACAGTCTATATATTAGAGGGAAGCGGAATGACTGTGGTGAAATTGGTAGAGAACGAGTGTGATTTTCATCTCAGCTTGTTCTTCTTATCCTTTTTTTCCCCACATATTGTCAGTTTGAAGCCCAGTTGTTCCACTGGTGACTGATAACCTTGTTGTTGAGTGCTCCTAACTCACCAACACAGGACTGACAACTGTTTGCAAGAATCTGATGCGAATCACCTTAGTAAACAATTCACCGTAAAGATCACTGACTCATCGAGAGACACAAATAAAAGACACACGATTCTCAATTTTTGGCCGCGGCCTTCCTCAGACAGAGAACACTCATCCATACAAGCACTCAGACACACTCATCCACACACATCTGCCATCGGCCAGAGATGGCTGATGTGTGTGGATGGATGAGTGTGCCTGAGTGATTGTGTGGATGAGTGTTCTCTGTCTGAGGAAGGCTGCGGCCGAAAATTTAGAATTGTATGTGTGTTTTTTATTTGTGTCTGTCAGCGGCTCAACAGTCGTCTTTATGGTGAGTTGTTCCCTATCTACATATTATTATTAACATTCCTTACTGGACCTTCCATTGTTGTCACCTTAGTAAACTATTTTGTAGCAGTGCATCCAATGCTATAATACTTGGCATGTTGTTGTCCTCTGTTTTTAGAGTATTTTTAATAAAATAATAGATGGTACTAGTTATTGACTTATTTTCTTCTGAAACCTTGTTGTGTTAAGTTGATACAAGTAATTAATTTGTATTATTGTTTTTGTAGTAAAAATAACCTTAACTTTTTTGACAGTTCTTTTCCAGTTATTTATTGTTGGCAAAAAATAAGGCAACAGATCTATTTTCTAGCCTTATTTATTCCTACCTCAGCTTGTGAGTAGGGACCTTTTTAAAAATGTTTAGACAATTTAGGAATTAGCCAGTTAGAAAAGATGAAATAACTATATATTGTTTGCAACATGCATTGAAATATTTGTAATAGGCTACATTGCTTTATGATGTAGTCTAAAATACTGTCAATTCTCAATGGCATTTTCATTAAAGTTAACACAGATTTCATCCAGAGTTGTATCATGCCCAATATACATATGGTAACATATTTTATTCAAATTTTGTTGTTGTTGTTGTGGTATTCATTCCGGAGGCTGGCTTGAGGCAGCTCTCCACCCTACTCGTATCCTGATCATCCCTCTTCATCTTCTCATAAGAATAACCACCTGCATCCATTTGAATCTGCTTACTGTAGTCATCTCTTGCTCTCCCTCTGTGATTTTTACCCCATACACTTCCCTCCAACACTAAATTCACTATTCCTTGATCTCTAAGAATGTGTCCTACCAGTTGATCCCTTTTTTAGTCAAGATATACCAGAAATTCCTTTCTCCCCAATTCTGTTCAGTACCACATCATTAGTTACACAATCCATCCAACTAATCAGCATTATTCTGTAGCACCATATTTCAAAAGCTTCTATCCTCATCCTGTCTGAAAAAATTATTGTCCACGTTTCACTCCTTCAGAAATGACTTCCTTACACTTAAATTAATATTAGATATTAATAAATTTCTCTTCTACAAAAACGCGTTTCTTTTCATTGCCATTCTGCATTTTATATCCTCTTTACTGTGACCATCATGTGTTATTTTACTGCCCAAGTAACAAAACTCATCTACCACCTTTATTGTTGTGTTACCTTATCTAATTCCTTCAGCATTGCCTGATTTTCTTTGACTGCACTCCATTATCCTTGTTTTGCTTTTATTAATGTTCATCTTATACACACACTGTCCATTCCATTCAACTGCTCTACCAGCTCCTTTTCTGTCTCTGACAGAATTACGTCATCGGCACAACACAAGATTTTTATTTCTTCACCATGAAGTTTAATTCCTTCTCCAAATTTCTCCTTGCTTTCCTATATACTTGTTCAATGTACAAATTGAATAACATTGGAGAAAGGCTGCAACCCTGTCTTACTCGCTGCATCCCTTCCACGCTCTTCAACTCTGACAATCGCCATCTGGTTTTTGAACAAGTTGTAAATAACCTTCCATTCACTATATTTTACTTCTGTTTGTTTCAGAACTTGAAAGAGTGTATTCCAGTCAACATTGTCAAAAGATTTCTGAAATCTACAAAAGCTAGAAATATAGGTTTGCCTTTCCTTAACCTATCTTCTAAGATAAGCTGTAAAGTGGTTGTTGCCTCCCGTGTTCTTATATTTCTCCTGAATCCAAACTAATCTTTTCCAAGGTCAGCTTCTACCAGCTTTTCCATCCTTCTGTAACTAATTTCTGTTGATAATTTGCAACCATGACAAAACTGATGGTTCTGTAATTTTCACACCTGTCTGCACCAGCTTTCTTTGGAATGCGGATTATTAAATTTTTCTTAAAGTCTGAGGGTATTTTCCCTGTCTCATGCATCTTACGCACCAGATGAAATAATTTTGTCATGGCTGGTTCTCTCAGCGACTTCAGTAGTTCTGAGGGACTGTTGTCCACTCCAGGGGCCTTGTTTTGACTTAGGTCTTTAAGCACTCTGTCAAATTCATCTCTCAGCATAGTTTCTCCTATTTTATCTTCCTCTACTACCTCTTCCCTTCCTACAATATTGTCTCTATTTTATTTCCTTTGTAGAGCCCCTCTATATACTCTTTCCACCTTTCAGCTTTCCCTTCTTTGCTGAGAACTGGTTTTCCGAGTTCTTTATATTCATACAGCTTCTTTTCTTGTCTCTAAATATCTCTAATTTTCCTGTAAGCGTTATCTATTTTTCTCCTATTTATACAGTCTTCTACAGACTTGCATTTGCCTTCTAGCCACTCTTGCTTAGCCATTTTGCACTTCCTCTCAAACTCATTTCTTAGTCATCTGTACTCCATTTTGCCTGTTTCATTTACGGTACTGTATTTTTATACTTTCTCCTTTTGTCAATTAAATTTAGTATTTCAAAAATAAAAAAGGAAAAGAGATGACTTACCAAAAGGACCGGCTCATCGATAGAAACAAATAAACTAAATAAAATCACACGCAAACACACATACAAGCTTTCGCAGCCTAGCTGCTTCGTCAGGCAGACGGGAAGGAGAGGGAAAAGGAAATGATGAGGGTTTTTATTTCCTGTGATATCCAAGTGTTTTTTGTAGGTCAAGCCTGTTTAACTATTTGGTCCTCTGCTGCCTTCACTGTTTAATCTCTCAATGCTCCCATTTCTCTACTACTGATTTATTTCCCCCCTCCCCTCATTTCTGTCAATTGTTACCTAAAGCTTCCTCTGAAATTCTCAAGATGTCAGGTTGCTTCAATTTATCTTGGTCCCATCTTCTTATTTTCCTACCTATCTGCAGTTTTTTCAGTTCCAGCCTACAGTTCATGACCAATAAGATTTGTTCAGATTCTATTATCTGCCCCTGGGTATGTTTTACAGTTTAAAACCTGGTTCCAAAATCTAGGTCTTATCATTATAAAATCTATCTGGTAACTTCTGGTGTCTCTTGATATCTTCCACATACACAGCCTTCTTTCATGATTCTTGAACCAAGTGTTTGTTATGATTAAATTGTGTCCATACAAAATTCTACCTTTTTCATTTCTTTTCCCCAGTCCATATTCACCTACTATCTTTCCTTCCCTTCCTTTTCCTACTGCCGAATTTCAGTCTCCCATCACAATTAAGTTTTCCTCTTTCCTAATTGTCTAAATAATTTCCTTTACCTCCTCATACATTCCTTTGATCTCCTCATCATCGGCAGAGCTAGTTGGCACATAAACCTGTACTACTGTGGTTGTCCTCATGCCCCTCTTGGCGAGAGGAGGTCATCCTGGCTCGGTTGCGGATTGGTCATTGCCGATTCAGCAACTGTCATTTGCTAACTGCCGATCCTGCACCGCTGTGCTCCTTTGGTAAATTGCTGACGGTGCGACATGTTTTACTGTCTTGTCCTAATTTAAATCATCTCCGTGTAGCCCTTAACTTTCCGTCTACCCTGGAGGAACGTTTAGCTGATTACACACGAGCAGCTGCTCGAGTTTTGCGTTTTATCAACATGGCCAATTTATCAAAGGATATTTAACCCTTCTAATTGTTTTATATCTTTCATTTTTAGCTTTCTCTTGATACTCTCCTATCTGGTAGTTATAAATTTTTTCGAGATATGGCGAATCTCTGTACCTATATGGACGCTAATGACCTGAGAAGTTGTGCGCCCTAAAACCACACACAAAAAAAAGGGAAAAAAATTACACTACTGTGGTTGTGTTGGCTTTGTATCTGTCTTGACTATGATAATGTGATTACTGCACTGCTCACAGTAATTTACCCACATTCCTATTTTCTTATTAATTATCAGACCTACTCATGTAATACCCCCAAATGATTCTGTATTTATAATCCTGTACTCACCTGACCAGAAATACTGCACTTCTTTCCACCAGACTTCACTAATTTCCAGTACATCTAACTTCAACCTAGCCATTTTCCTTTTCAAATTTTCTAACCTCCTTACCCGATTAAGGGATCTTAACATTCCATGTGCCAATCCATAGAATGCCAGTGTCGTCTTTCCTTATGATGACGACTTCCTGAGTAGACCCTGCTCGGAGTTCTGATTGGGGGACTGTTTTACCTCCAGAATATTTTATTTGAGACAATGCCACCATTATATATTCATACAGTAGAGTTTCATGTCCTCAGGGAAAAGTAATGACTGTAATTTCCCCTTGCTGTCAGCCGTTCGCATTAACCATGTGGCAAAGCCACACTAGCTGACATTACAAGGTGAGCTCAGTCATCCAGACTGTTGCCCTTCTAACTAATGAAAAGTCTGCTAACCCTCTTTCAGAACCACCCATTTGTCTGGCGTCTTCACAGATACCCTTCCATGGTTGCATCTACGGTACTGCTATTTGTATCATTGAGGCACGCAAGCCACCCCACCTCAGCAATTTCTTTGCTTCATGGTGGTGGTTATTCAGATATTGGTTACAGTTGCAATTTTTATGTGATACAGCATGATATTTTCTGTTGAAACTCTTTACTCATGGTTTACATGTTGTTTACTTAAAGGGGGAATCATGGGGCTACCATAATAGTGAAAGTCATTCTTGTTGCTGTCTAATACAGTTCTTCCATGAATACAGTATCGAACACTGCAACCATTGTGGGAGGTGTGGTCTGGCCGCAATGTGTATGCCAATTGCATCCCAGATATGCACAGTTGGGTTTAAGTAATGTGAACAACTTGGCCACTCCATTCATTAGATTCCCTCAGCTCCAAGCAAGTAGGCCACCAGTACGGCACTATGGAGATGAAAGTTATCGTCCACCAGAAGGAACCCGTCTCCTATGGCACCAATGTAGGGCACAGCAAAATGTCAAAGGATCTCGTCTCTATATCAGTGTTCTGAACTACATAGAGGTCCGTACTTCCACCAATATTGGCTCCTGCCCACACCATTCATCCACAACTGTGATATGGTGATGTTTCCTGCACATAAGCAGAATTGTTCTGAGTTCCACACATTCTTCAGATGAGAGCATGATGATTGTCTGGCTGAACCCAAAATCGTAAATCATCTGTGAACAGAACTCAGCATTTTTCATTATGACTCCAATTCTGATGTTACTCAGCTCACTTTCTGTGGGATAAACAGTGTTGTGGTTTTAATGGGACACATCATAAGCCTCTGTGCATAGAGGCCACATGGCCGAAGGCAATTTCAGATTGTTCTTTGATATTGCTCGTCCTGTTGCTTCCTTGGAGGGTGCATTGCAGCTGGGTTGCATTCAGCCTCCTGTCTTGATGGGCTGTTAACTGGAGATAACAGTCATCTCTTGCTGATGTTATCTGTGGATGACTTGGCTTTGCCTTCTTTTGACAGTTTCTGTTGTCTGACATTGCATCCAGGTCCTAGAAATTACACTTGGGGCACTGCAGTTTCTGCAGCCACCACGTCCTGTGTCTGTCCCACTTCCAGTCTTTTTATGGCACTCCAGGCCATAGCTTTGGGTAAGTCATGTTTTTACATTGCACTACCTGCTCACTACTCTAATTAAATCCAACTGCTTGTGTAATTTGTTTGATAGAGTAAACACAAGTCAATATGAACCCCATCTGCAGCAACTTTATGTCGTTATCACTATCTTGGTTGGCATAATGTTGTTCTCTATACTCTGTAGAAATGGCAGAAAGATGTTTAACCATTTTAATTCAATTCTGCCGATTATAACTTCAGAACCTATATATGGCAACTGATGCGGTAATTGTTTTGACCATTGTGTAATATACTAATGAGCAGCAGTATCTCTGCCTTCCACACTCCTTAAACACCATCTTCATGAGGTCATGAATTACCTTCCCCTTCCATTCCCATCCTTTTTTCATCCCTTCTCTCCCACCTGAAGAAGAACTGTGTTCCGAAAGCTTGTCCTTTTTCATCCTTTTTCTTTTTTCTTCATTTGTGTCACTATCGGCGGTACAGCACAAGTACTGGACAGCCAATCTCATTTGAAGTATAATATATTTATGCGGACTGAAGAGGAAACACCATATACAGAAATTGGCGCAAATAAGAATTTGTTCCTTAGTGATAGGCTTGCCAAGGTAAATCCATGATGTTATGTGATGCCACTGTGCCATAGTGACCAGTGCAACTGCCTAATGAGCAGCAGACCTGGCTTTGACGTCAGGTATGGACTTTCATTTGAGTTCTTCAGTCAACATAAATGCATCATAGTGATTTACTTTGTATTTCTGTTTGTTTGTACAGTTTATTTGATCTGTGACTATTTAATTGTTTGTAGTATCAGAACATAACACAGGAAGATATATCCAATATGTGGTGGTTAGTAACTGTAGTTCACATGGTTCAGGGTGAGATTTTCATTTGGGAAACTTTATTCATTTCAGGTTGCTTGGTTTACATTTGCTGACTGTTATGAACTCATTGTTGGTTATATTTGTGACCTGAAGTATAACTCTTCTGCAGATATGACTGTATTTCTGAGTATAACTGTTGAGGAGAAATTGTATACTCTGGGATGTGCGTGCGTCTGTGTGTTTTTAGGGTTTATATTTTCCTAGAACTTGAGATTTTGATACTTGCTGTTACATATACATCATAAATTGAAAATAAAATTGGGGATCTCCTAAATAGTGTTCAGATTTGTTGGAGAAAAGGTAAAGGCACAAGAGAAGCAGTTCTGACTTATGGAAAAATCAAGATGTGTTCATAAGGTTATTATACCAGGAAAAAGTATTCGATTATTTAAAATGGTGTAAGATGTTTAGAATTCTGAGAGAAGTTGGAGTAAGCTACAGGGGAAGATGAGTGTTATATGTAAAAGAATCAAGAGAGCATAGAAATATTGGAACACCAAGAACACAGTACCCAGATGGGAAATGGTGTATGAAAGGGATGCAGTCTTTTGTCCCTATTGTTCAATTTATACATTGAAGAAGCAGTGATTGAAATAAAAGGAAGATTCAAGAGTGGGATTAAAATCCAAAGAGGTAGGATATCAATGGAAAGGTTGGCTGCCGACTGAAAGTCTTTTTATTGATGTAACCCCACACACCTGCACTCCTCCCTTGACCCCCAATAACCCCCAATGTTACCCAATACTATTCTGGCTGGAAGAACTAAACAGTATCTGGCCTAAGATACTCCTAAAGTGTTGTTCCATTTCCCAACCTCTCTACAAAATCCTAGGCCATTGCTATTCCAGTCCTAATCACAACCCCTTACCAAAGGGCTCTTATATCTGTGGAATACTACTTTGCAAATGCTGCCCAATCCACCAACATAACAGTTCTTATTCCAGTTTCATCAAAGGCTTCCTAAACCATGGAAGGTTGAGCCACCCGTGAAAGAAGCTGTATGATTTAGGAACTGTGGCACAATCACTACACAGCCTCTTATATTAGTACTGGCTGAAAACCCGGCGTTGCCCGTGTATTTATTTATTTATTTATTCTTGCCATTTTTCAGGTAGATATTTATTTGTATAAGGGCTGTATGACTGTAAAATCTCTTGTGAATACAATTAGTAGTACAGAAGTAATAGATTACAATGTGGTACGTGATGGGGCAGTTTTCCATGAATGTAATTGTTTATGTGCTCATATCTCATGAACTATGTGCCGTACTGTGATACAATTTAGGAGGTACACTCAACTATATGCGTGTATACCATCTGTAAAATTTACTGCGGCTACAATTTGTAGTGTATAAATTATAAATTGTAACATCATACCGAATAGCCGCACGTTTAGTCCATGCACAGCGGAAAAGTAGTAAGCGAGAAACGTTTTTCCTTTCATCATTTTGATATGGTTGTCAGCGAGAAAAAGTTTAATAAAAGATTTTTAATTATGTTAAAATTTTGTTGCAAGTCGCTAAGTACTCTCATTCTCATACAGCGTATTTATAAAGTCTTGCCGCATTACGTGACACTTTTTTGTGAATCCTATTGTTTATGACGTCATGTCTTCCGAACCATGTGTCGCATTTGGTTCTTGACTCTGCAGTGATTGTTACCTCACAGTAAGGAATGTGTGTACCAAATTTGGTTGAAATCAGTCCAGTGGTTTAGGAGAAAATGAGCAGCATTGTCGCTAAATGCAGCATTTTTTCACGCATCTCATTGTTTATGAAGTCATATGTCATGAACCATGTATCGTACGCGATTCTTACACTTACGACAACCGTCCTCATGTATTGGAAGCTGAAGAGTGCAAAATTTCATAAAGATTGGAACAAAAAATATATTTGTATGCAGCACGTACACTCTGCTTTATATATTAGATGAACTAGTTGTCCATTAGAATGAATGGCCAAACTGTGGCCAAAAACAAGGCAGACCTCACTGAGGCATGGTATGAAGTGTAGCATATGCTTGATTTCAATGGCAGCTTCTCAGCCTGGACCACCTGCACTCCTTCCTCTCAATACCAGTTTTTCTTAAGTGAATCAGATGGGAATGAGTGGGCGTTATTCTTACAGTATATTATCCGATCCCATAAGTATCCAGGCCTCAACCTACTGGAACCTGCTTACCTCACAGTTTCTCTCCCCCCCCCCCCCCCCCCTACCTCCACAGCATTCCTAATCTTCTTATCTTGCCACTAAGTTACTTCTAACAAGTTATGTAAGGCAACACTACCATCTTGCAAACTTTCAGTTCCTCCTCTGTTCCATCCCATATCATCACAGGGCATTACTTGAACACACCAGCTGGAGACGGTTGTGTGTCTGAAGTGTGACTGTCTGGTTGTATGAATGAGAGTGTGCATCCTTTTTCTGATGAGGGCTATGACCGAAAATTTAGTTGCGTATGTATGAGTGTCTTTTTATAAGTCCAATAATGGAAAGTCTAGGTTGGAATCCAACAATATAATGATGACAGATTACAACTCATCACAAAGATGTACAATGTGCTGTGACAGGCATTTAAAACACACACACACACACACACACACACACACACACACACACACATGTACAAGTTTCCGGCCATTGCCCTCCTTTGGGATAGAGAGCTTTTACACAGGTGCATTTCAGTCACACAACTGTCATACCCAGCTGGCTTACTTCGAATAACACTCTGCAGTAAGGGAATAGGAGGAGAGTAGAGGCAATGGGGGACAGGAAGGAGTCACCATGATGGTAGGGATGGATACAGCTCTTATGGAGCATGTGCATACTAGATGCAGCCCATCACACAAAATGCGAGAATGTAGGCTGGAGGGGGTAGGAACTGTTGGGATATGGCGAAAAAAAAAAGGGGTTATTGTAGCCTGAGGCCTAGATAATTTCAAGATTGGAGAATGTAATGTTAGGATAACTTCCATCTGTGTAGTTCAGAAAAGCTGGTGGTGGATGGGAGGGTCCAGATGGCCCTGGTTGTGAAGCAGCCATTGAAATCGAGCATATGCTCTGCTGCATATTGTGCCACAAGGTGATCTACCTTGTTTTTGACCACAGTTTGGCAGTGGCCATTCATCCTATTAAACAGCTGGTTAGTGGTCATGCCAATATAAAATGCTGCGCAGTTATGTAGTGCAGTTGGTAAAATACATGCTTGCTTTCAAAGTTGGCCTGGTCTCTGATAGGTGAGAATAAGTCTGTGACATGACTGGAATAAGAAGTGCTGGGTGGGTGGATTGGACAAGTCTTGCAGTGGGGTCTCCCACAGAGATATGATCCCTGTGGCTGGGGGCTGGAGTTGGGATGGACTAGGATGCTATGGAGGTTGGGCGTACAATCCCGTAAGGTGCAATACCATACTATAGTAGATGTTCCTTCTTATGTCTGCACCTGTTGTGGCTGTTTTCCACAGTGGTTGTTATCTCAAGATGTTCTTCGCAAGGTCCACACATGTCGTAGACTTTCCCAACACTCATGTTTCTACCACTGAAGCCATTTCTTATGTTGTTTGCACCTACTGTAGATTTTTTTCTGCAGCCATGTCATCATCTTGGGGCTTTGATTTTGCTAAGAGTGCATTGTGTGAATTGTCACTGTATTAAGTTCCAGCTTGTCATTCACAGTCAGTCATGGGCCAAAGTGAATGGTAGGAGTTTACCACAGTCTGGCAGCGTTAATGCCTAAGGGTCAACAAATCTCTCATCGCATTTACCTGTAGAAATGAAATCCCAGTGTTTTTTCTTCTTAAAAGCAACTGACATTTGCGGAAATAGTGTTAACACTCACAGGATTTGAGCGTTATAACATTTGCTTTTATTGCCAATTGGTCTACAGTAACAACTCTTTAGTTTTCGTAATAGATATAATTTAATATGAGAGTATAAATGTCCTTAGGCAGTTTCTTGGCTGTTTCAGACCTCCAAAATCTCTTAACATTTCATGTCCCACAAGCTTTATAAATGCTTAAGTTATTCAGTTATTAACTGGTAAAAAAGTCAAAATTCCATTTGTTGTAATCAGTGGTAAAATGTTGAAGTTCACTATCACTCACCGACGAAAAACATACAAAGTCAAAAGTTCAAAAATATTTCTAAATATTGATGCTCAAAACTCAGAGAATTTTTCCGAGACCACAGTTCAACACTTACACAAATTTCAGCACTATCCCCAACACAATCTTCTCGTCACCTATATAAAATTCATACACAAGGTGCCTGTGGAGACTGTCAAACTCTACCACATAAACCAAGATGACTGTTGAGTATTTAAGCCCTTGCATGTCACCACATGAGTCAAATCAAGTATATTCACTCTTCTGAAATGTAAAAAGGTAAAGCAGTTAACAATCTAAATATTGGTTTGAACACGACAGTGCTCTACTAGGCATGGTCCTGTTTATAGGTGGTATGTCATTGCCTTCCTCCCTTTAGTGTTTTAGGGAGACCTACAGTTTTACATGGATTACAAACCACAGTGCAACTCAGCATTTTCACATCAATATCACAGTCAGAAGTGAAAATAGTGAAGTGACACACAAATTCTAGGACTGACTGGGGATCAAACTGCCGACTTTGGATTCACAACCTGGCACTCTGCCATCATGCCACAAATTCTGGAATGTTTAAATTATTATTATTATAATAGCAAATCAAGCAAATATGTATGGAAATTAGATATCTATATAAACACAGTCATTACACACTCCACACGAATGCTTAATACATAAAGCATAAAATTTATTACAAATATTTATTGCTCTATTTTGCAGATTTTAACTCAACATATTCATCCCCTGCCACATATCTTTATGTGTTGCAAGCCTAAACCATATGCACAAAGCTCACTGTCGATGTGAAGAATGTGTAACAAACCATTCAGCGACAGATACAGACAGACAAATGCAGTAGGAAGACTTTTGTAATATGTATACAGTGTTAAATGCTGCGTTATTGAATGTGTATAGATTGTTTCAATATAGGCTGTATTGATTTACATTGAATTTTTTCGTCAGTATATTAAATACTTTTCTTGAAAATTAACAATATATTGAGGATAGTTTTGCAACTCACTATAATGACGTTTGTTGAACCACAACAGACATACAAAAAAGAATATAATAAAGACAGTTAACAACTAAACCACAAAGACGTATGATGAACTGTGACAGACACATAAAAATAGACACCGAAATACAACACTTAAGCTATCAGTCATTGGCCTTCTTCAGAGTAGAGAGCATTCACACAGACAGGCAGGCAAACTTCACAGTCACAAAACCATCATCTGGCTGCCACACTCTGAATAATGCTTTGCGGTGAGGTAATAGGAGCAGACAGGAGAGGGTGGGGACGTCGTGGTGGGGAGGGATACAGCATGGCCTTACAGAGCATGTGCATACAACATGTATGGAATGAAATGCAGCTTAGGAATAGAGTGGGGAGGCGGGGAAGGGCAGACAAGCAAAACAGACACACACACACACACACACACACACACACACATGCATACAGGTGGAAGGGTCAAGATGGCTCGGGTTGTCAAGCACCATTGAGATCAAACATATGCGCCGCTGCATGTTGTGCTACAACATGGTCTACCTTGTTTTTGACCACAGTTTTTGGCGGTGGCCATTCATCTTATTGGACAGATGGTTAATGGTCGCCGGCCGCAGTGGCCAAGCAGTCTATGGCGTACCAGTCACAGTCTGCACGGCCACTACAGTTGGGGGTTCGAATCCCCTGTCAGGCAGGGATGCTTGTGTTGTCTTTAGTATAAGCTAGTTCATAAGTAGTTTGTAAGTTTAGCGACTGATGACCCCGCATTAAGTCCCTTAAGCTTAACAAACATTTGAACTTTTTTGTTAATCGTCATGCCAATATAAAAAGCTGTGTAGTGATATTGCAGCACAGTTGGTATATTACATGGTTGCTTTCACAAGTGGCCCGGCCTTTGATAGGGTAGGATAAGCCAGTGACAGGATTGGAATAGGAAGTGCTGGTGTGTGGATTGGGCAGGTCTTGCAGCTCAATCTTCAACAGTGATATGATCCCTGTATCAGGGGACTGGGGTTAGAACTTACAAGTTGTGTCTGAATGATCCCCACCCAAAAGTTCAACAAGGTCTCCAGTTCCTGTTTAAATCATATGGCACCTCACAGAAACTCTCTCCTGAATCCATCTCCTTCCTGACCTCAACAGCTTCTCCCTCACTCATCTTCTACATGCTCCTCAAAATCCACAAACCAAATAATCCTGGAAGCCTGATTGTGGCTGGTTACTGTGCTCCTACCAATAAAATTTCAGTCCTCATTAATCAACACCTTCAACCATTTGTCCAAAATCTACCCTTCCATATCAAGTATACCAACCACTCTCAGCACTGACTCTCCACCATCCCTACCGTTGGCTCCTTGCCACTGTGGACACCACCTCCGTATATACCAATATTCCACACTCCCATGTCCGTGTTGCTCTCAAATACAATCTCTCCCAACATCCCTCTGAATTCAAGCCAGTACCTCATTCCTCATAACCCTCACGAATTGTAACCCAACAAACAACTACATTTACTTTGAGGGGTCAGTTTACCATCAAATTCATGCCACAGCCATGGGCACCTGCATGGTATCATCCTAAGCCAGCCTGTTTCTGGGTCACCTGTAGGAAACCTTCCTGGATCTGAAACTTCTGGTCTGGTTCAGTTTATTGATTCAGCCCCAGGACATCTTACTCTCCTTCCTTCATATCCTCAACTCCTTCTGCCGCATCTGCTTCGCCTGGTCTTCCATAACCCACCATGCCACAGTCCTGGATGTTAACCTCCACTTCACTGATGGCTCCATCCGCACTTCCATCCATACTAAATCTACCGACCACCAACAGTTCCCACACATTGACAGCTTCCATCCCTATCACATAAAAAAATTCTTCCCTTACAGCCAAGCCACTCATTGACGGTGCATCTTCAGTGTCAAGAAGTTCTCACAAAGGCCTTCACAGACAGAAACTACCCAACAGAGCTAGTCTGCAAACAGATCACCCCTGCTGTACCCACACGCACCACAAATCCTCCTTCTACCACCAGTAACCAGCCACCAGAGAGTGCTCCCTTTGTCACCCAGTACTACTGTGGACTGGGAGAACTACACTGCATCCTTCACCAAGGTTTTGATTTTCTGCCCTCGTACGCAGAATTGAAAGACATCTTGATAAAGATCCTTCCCACCCCTCCTAAAGTGGTGACCGATTGCCCTCCCAACCTTCGTGGTATCCTAGTCCATCCCTATGTCACCTAAACCCCAGCCACCTAGTACGGAGATCATATTCCTGTGGAAGACCCTGCATAAAGACCTGTCAGGAATGTGGGGCCCAGTCTCATAAAACACATGATGAAGATGCCGAGTTGTGACATTGTCATTGAATGATTGTAGTAGGATGCAGGATGACTCTCACAAAATTTCTTTGTGGTGTGAGTAATGGCAAAAGCACTAAATATAGAAAAATGAAAGCTGATGCAGATGAGAGTAGGAGGAACAATCCTGTAATGTTCGAATACAGCATTAGTAGTGTGCTGCTTGACAGTCGCTTCAATTAAATTAAATGGGATAAGCATATAAGGACAGTTATGGGGAAGGTGAATGGTTGATATTTCTTTATTGGGAGAATTTTGGGAAGGTGTGATTTGTGACCATATATAAAATGCTTGTATGACCCCGTCTTGAGTATTGCGCAAGTGTTTGGAATCCCCACCACATTGGTTTAAAGGAGGACATAGAGGCAGTTCAAATGTAGGCAGTGAGGTTTGTAACTGGTAGCTTTGATCAATGTGTGAATGTTACCGAAATGCTTCGGGAACTCAAATGGGAGTCACTGGAGGGGAAATCATGTTTATGAGAAGCACTGTTGAAGAAATTTAGAGGGTCGGAATTTGAGGTGGATTGCATAACAATTCTACTGGCGCCAACCTACATTTCGCGTAAAGACTACAAGGATAAGATTAGAGAGATTACAGTTCTCATGGATGCATACAAGTATTTGTTTCTCCGTTGTTCTATATGGCAATGGAACAGGAAGGCAAATAACTATTTGTGGTACTGAGTACCCTCCTCCACGAACCTTTGGCATGCCTTTACATACCACAAAGTGTGATTTGAAGTGTGGCAGCCAGAGATGATGATTGAGTGCTTGTGTGAAGAAGGCCATGGTGATAGCTGAAAGTGTTGTATGCGTGTGTTTATATTATGTGCCTGTCACAGCTTGTCGCCACGTCTTTGCGGTGAGTTGTAAACTGTCCTTATTGTTATATTATTTTGTTTCTATAATTTATTTGAGTTCTGTATCAGTTTTATTACATCACTTTCATTATTCAGTAATACGAGAATGCATGGCAACTAAAAAATAAAAAGTTGTGGTGCCTCTCAAGGCTTCTTTGCAAGTTACTTATACTAGCAATAAAAGGGGCGAAGGCTCTGAGGCACAGAAAGGTATTGCTAATAGAGGTCTTCACCAGTTCGACACCAAACAATTAGATTTATTGTAATGACATATCAAATTTAGATTCATAAATACAAGGTTTAGCTTTTGGAAATAACTTTGCTCTTACAGCTTCATGACTTTACAACTTAAAATAACAAAGTTAGACAGTGTATTGGTCTGATAAAAAATCTTGCTAGGCTTTGACACCAATAGCAAAATCATTAATAAATTTGACAAGATCACAAAGCAGATAACAAGGGCCTTTCAAATATCTAGTTAAATAATGTGAATTGCACAGTTACAGACACCAATGCATAATTTAACAAGAACTTCCTTTTTTCTTTTCTTTTCTTTTCTTTAAGGAACAAATACAAACAGTGAAACAATGAAAGGACCTTATAGTATCAAAAGGTTGACAGCTGCCTTTGAAATATCTGGCCAAAAGACTGACAGAACGCCAACAAGCGTCACTATGAAATCAGAAAAGGCCTTATCCCAATGTTCACATACAAAGGTCAAAAGAATTAATTAACTTGATAGGATTAAGAGGATTAACTAACCTGATAATGTTTAAAAGGGGTAACAGTGGCTTCAAAATCTTCGGTTGAGAAGTTTCCACTACACAACAATGGTCACCCCTACATTAATTAACAAAACCTTCTTCTAAAACTGAGATAAACTTGAAAATATACAGAATAAATACAATGGTATAACTTCTGGTAACACTAGGCCTTCAAACTTTAGTAAAATAGCAATCATATTACAATCTATTGGCCAAGAACATCTTGCAAAGCTCAGGTACATATAATGAGATAATTAAGGAACTTGACAAGATTATAGACAGATAACGGCGGCCTTTGAAAAATCTAGTTAAATGACTTGAACAATATAACCACAGGTGGCAATACATTATTTACCAAGCCCCTTTTTAAAAAACTACTGAAATCATTGATCAGCCAATATTAAAAACACAGTTGACAATGGCCTTAAAAACGTCTGGTTAAGTGCTTTGCCTTTTCATTAACAGGAGCCACTACATAATTTAACTAGGCCCTCTTCCAAGCATCGTGACAACACCGGCCCAAGCATCTTAATCGGCGGCCCGCAACCTACTCACCATGCTGTCTGGTCATGCCGGCAGGCGGAAACACAAACAGAAGAGGGCAAACACTTGTGAATCGTTGCATTCAATTCAAAGACAACGACCCCATGTCTCAGTTTGGTTGCCTGGAGTTTTTTTTTCTTTCTTGTTGGTGTCCAACTTGTTTGCATTATGAGCTATACCACCTCTGCTCGATAGGGCAATGATTAACATGTTGATGGAAGATATCTGATGAAGGTGTGGCTCTGAGTTACCAGCAGAGAAGGGGAGAAGTGATGGAAGACAGGAACTAGGAAAGGTCTATTTGTGGGCTACTTACGAAACTACTATTGCCAACATTCTCCTCCAAATGCGAAAATATATTGTTGCCTCCCACTTATATAGGTAGAAATGATCATCAGAATACAATACGAGAAATCAGAGCCCGAACGGAGAGATTCAGTTGTTCATTCTTCCCGCACGTTATTCGAGAATGGAATGGGAGATAAAATAGTATAACGGTGGTTCGATGAACCCTCTGCCAGGCACTTAAATGTGATTTGCAGAGTATCCCGTGTAGATGTAGATGTAGATTCCATTGGCGATCACAGTATATACTTACTGTAAGGAAGGTTTCCATATGCACAATTCAGAAAAGCTGGTGTTGGTAGCAAGAATCAAGATGGCAGTTGCTGACCTGCAGGATGTGATTCATTTCAGAGCCTGCTTCATAGCTTGTGCCATCTGGATTCATCCTAATAACACCAGGTATTCTGAATTGCACAGGTGTGAAGTCTCTTTGGAACGAATCCTATGTTCTAGTGGTTGCCCTGGCCTCTGCCTATGCTAGTTCTCATCCTCCTTCCCTCTTTCCCCCCTTTTCCTGCTTGCACTCTAGCCACACATACACCTTCTAATCCACCAACATACTCATTGTCTCCCCCTCCCCTTCTCCTTCCCTATCAGAGCGTTCCATCCGTAATGACACCCACCCTGGCCCTATCTAGTCTGCCAGACAGTGCTAGTATTGTCCCTCTCCCATACCCTGCATCCTTCCTCTGTTGCTACCCTCCCTGTGCTGCCTCCTCATCGCCACCACTGATTGCTGCTTTCACATGGTGATTTTGCTCTTGTCACAGTGGCTGGAGAGTGGTAACACATGTGTGGGTGTTGTTCGTGTGAATTAGTGTGTGTCTATATATGTTTTTCAAGAAGTCCGTTTGGAATGATAGCTGATCTGTTGAAAAGCCTTTTAATTTTGCCTTTCTGCAATTCATCATGACTTTTGCATAGAATTTAGTGCTCTATCCTTTTCAAAATATTGTTGTTATTGCTTCTGGGACTTTTTATTGTTTGAAATCTATTGGTTGTAGATAAATTAGGATAGCTCTGGTAGACTGTAAATAATTTAAGAGGAAAAGTTATCACTCATTGAATAGCAAGGGCATTTCATCATAAACAGGCACCCACAAAAGAGAAAGAAAACATGCTAGCATTTGAAATAAATCCTTCGAAGTAAAGTACAAATGCATTCCCAGAGAAAACACTCCCTCCCTCTCTCTATCTATTTTTGTGTCTAACTGCAAAATGTAGGTGCATTAGTCTCTCTCTCTCTCTCTCTCTGTGTGTGAGAGAGAGAGAGCGAGAGAGAGAGAGAGAGAGAGAGAGAGAGAGAGAGAGAGAGAGAGAGAGAGAGAGACCGAGAGGGGGGAGGGCTAGTAAATTTTCTATTCAAGAGTGGTGTCCTTCCCTACATATTGCTGAAGAATCTTATTGTACTAGAGGTATTATGACAAATTTGTTTTCCTCTTGCACGCAAATCCATGTACAATGGAAAGTCTCACTTTTGTTCATTGCCAGAATTTAGGCATTCTTAGGAGTATACAATATGCAAAACGAATTATGTTATTTATTGTTTGTAATGGTACTGTCAGTGCAACTATTGCAGGGCCAACAGTCTGGATAACTAACTGATCAGTCTTTGCAACATTAGCCTGCATCAGTTCTTTATCACAAAAGTAATCACATACAGCACCAGACATATGTCCCCTTCACTCATATTAATTTTTCACGTTGGACTTTTTTTTTTTTTTTGTATGCTGTATTGTTTTTTATACATTTGTTTGTCTTAAGTTGAAACAAAATACCCGTTATAGAGGGGGGGGGGACATTTGAGGATTCTGTTCTATAACCGATGAGAAAATTTAAGGTGTGTTAAGAGAAGTGATAACTGAGGAAAGAATTTTATAGACTTAAGCTGGAACAAGATTCCTGGGTGAAGACAACATTCTCTCTCAATTGTTGAGATCCCTGGGAGAGTCACACATGACAAACATTCTACTCTGATGTGTAAGATACACGAGATAGGTGAAATACTTTCAGTCTTTAAATGTAATATACTGATTTCAATTACAAAGGTGGAGAAGCTGCTAGGTTTGAGGTATTTAAACCCTCTAAATAATGCCCACACGAATAGCCACATAGGATGAGTGGAACTTTTAAACTAATCAGTGAGGCTGGTAATACTGCAGCTAGAAACTTCTTGGTCACCAGTAGTACAGATACGGGGAGGGGGGCATCAAACCCCTCCCCCCCCCCCCAGAATGTGTGTGTGTGTTTTTTTTTTACTTGTGCTAAAATAAAAAATTGACAATAATTTTTGTAATAAATATGACAGTTAGACTGAAAACTTTGCCAACAAAGAGAAGTACCAGGATGTCTGTAAGTTTTAATCGGTGCTTAGTTGAGTTTTGGCTTCTTACTTGTTATCATGACATTGTCTCGAGTGTCTTATTGGTGCCCTTCGTGAGGCTTAGGCAAGTGTCGCACACAATCTTCATGACTGTAAATCTTGCTAAAAATAAATATGCTCAGGTAACCACTACCAAACATTCAGTAACAATGAACAAGTATTGTTGAATTCCAGCCAGAAACACGATCCACAGACTGTTTAAAGTACAGCGCAAGGCTTGCCTAGCATGTAACGAAGGCCACTGTCTCTTATGTTTACTACTGCTACCAACTTCAGTGAGCTACTAACTTTATTACCACAGTAGGGCAGCAAATTTGTATGTGGCACAGACAAATATATTTTGTAACGAGTGTGATTAAACAAGAACTAATGTATGACATCACAACCTTATTACTTCCATGTATAATTTATACCACAGATGCTGATCATCTGCTCGCACGCATGCCTAAAGTGTCAGCATTGTATAGCAGACAGATTAAATTCCCCCTCTTTTGACAAATATTATTTGTGTGAAAGGAATTGTGTTCGACATTTAGGATCTAATTTTCGAGTTTGTATTTTATTGAAATAAGTACCTGCATAGGCTGTCAGGGCTTTTTAATATTCTTATTAACGTAATCTGTAGATATTTAGCTTCGATTTCGCATCTCTAACTTCATTGTTTTTCAAAATCTTTGGCTTTAAATTGATGTTGTTAGCCATATTTTGCAACTGGGCCAGTGACGCCATGGTGGGGAATTTAGGCAAAATGAAGTGTAATACAAATGCATACATTTTGTGAACTGGGCACTTGCAGAATGTGGAGAATGTAGTAGTTTTGAAGTGCCAAACACTGTATTTCTGACTTTTGCGGTGTCTTAATCAAGTCTAAATTTTAAAATCTACTTTCATTCCAATTTTACATCAACAAGTACTTGAAGCCTTATAAATGTCTAATACAGTAGACTGATATATAAATTAGAACAGTTGTAATACTTATTTACTACTATTCATTCATTGTGTAGGTTTATCCTTGATTTTCCAATGTATGGCGTCATTACCCCAGAACCCAGGGTACTGGCACCACTACTTATACTTCACAATATATTTTTAACAATAAAACTTAACGAAATACATGACTGAAAAAAATTATAGTAAAGTAGTATTAGCTGGTGAAGCTGTGGTATTATTCTGTACGAAAAAGACACACATTTAATAAGGTAAAGAAAAAACTGGTTTCCCTTAAGGTGGTGCCATTCTCCTGGTCTCCCCTATATGTTATTTGGTTGAAGGCTTTCGATTTTTTTACGATTGCTGACAACTTAAGACTTGAGCCAGATGTGGTATTGCAGAAGGTATTTCTAATTTACTAATTCCTACAGCGATTACTTTTGTTCTGAAAATTGGGCTTATTCTGAATCTTACGTTCAAATAATTTTCGGGAATATATTTGGGCAACTTCTTCGACAACAGCCAGTATTTCGGGAGGTGAATACCCGTCATTTTCAAGATATAACAGAAAAGACAAAAAAAATCATAATTTTGTTTTATGGGAGGGGGGGGGGGCTCCCACATTTAAGTGCAGTGAGAGATGATACTCTCTACGACTGACTTCTACAGCAAGGCCTTCATTATGTTTGTAATTTTGCCATTTCATGCCAAGGAATTAAGTAGGCTATTACTCTTTCTTCTTGCCCAATTTTATTTGTGATGTCTTGTTTGCTTTTTTAATTAGTCATGAAAGTGTCATCCAAGTGTTTGAATTGAATACAGACAATATTATTATTATTGTTATTATTCAGAAAATCTCAGTCATTTTCAAACATGTTATAGGGTCCAGTATTGAGAATTCTTTGTGAAGTTTTCTGAACATGTAGCTGTAGTTGTCTCTCTCTCCTGTTATTGGGCATCGACAGGGAGCACAGAGAGTGAAATGTCCTACATGCTACATATATATCTACATTCATACTTTGAAGCCACCTCATGGTGTGTGGTGGAGGGCACTTCTCTTACGATTGTCATTTCATCCTATTCCATTAATAGGAAAAATAATTAGTTCTCTGTTTCCCTCCTTCCCATCCTTATTCCTCCTGCTCTCTGCTCATTTCCCCTCTCTGAGCGTTTACCTTAAAGGCTATTCCTATGGTTCTGATGAAGAGTTTTACTGTTTTCCCCCCGTTTTTGGCCCAGTTTGGTCCCCCTTGGTTTTTGACCTCCACTAAAAAATTTCAGTTAGAGTGTGAGCCGTGTGGGGAAGACTCCCTACCTGACCATTATGGCACAGATCCCCATCCCTTCCTTTCCCCTTCCTCCTTGCCATAACCGCGTAACACCGCTAGGTCCCCAGCACATGTAACTAGGCCATGTGGGAGGGGGAGGGGTCTGTTATGTACCCTTCTGGCTGAGCTACCTGATAAGACAGGGATCACACTACTGGGAACTAACCGATACCACCTAAAGCAGGCTAAGGATTCGATGCACCTACTCATGGGGATCAGGACTCCCGGCAATGACTATCATGCTAGGTGCCTTTGCTGTGGTTTTGTGGCCCCCATGGGGAGAGCCCCTAATCAGAGTGGGTGGTACCAGGGTGGACGTTTTGCACATGCAACATGTGAAGCTACAAAATGGTCATTCTATGCTCTGGAGGGAAAAAAATGTTACTGCTGCTGCCTCTGAAAAGAGGACCTTCACCTCTCTGGCTACATCTTGTGAGAAAGGCCAGGCTCATCGGCTTGTGGTGAAACCCTTTCTGCACTACCTGCTCTGCATCAGAACAGACAGAGGTACTTTATCTGCCACCAAGCCATTGTTATTTGTTGAGCTATTTTTCATCATGGCATCCTCCTTCAAACCATTGAAAAAATCTGGGCCAATCTGTAATGACAAAGTTTCCTATCATATTGATACAAACAATTTATCTTTGCCCTCAAAAGGCATACACTCCCAGAAAAGGTGAAGGTAATTATTTATCGATGTGATGTGAAGCCATATGTCCCACTGCTCATGCAATGTTTTCACCTATATGTGGTTTGGGCACGTGTCTTCTCGCTGTACCACAGTCCCTCGATGCTGTGAATGCAGATGATCATGAGGGGAGCCCCTGTTTTCCACCTCCTGTGTGCTTAAATTGTAATCAACACCATTTCTCATACTCACCAGATTGCCCATTGTTCAAGAAAGGGGAAGGAAATACAAGTTCCTTGAATACCTAATATACCCTGAGGCCTGTCAAAAATTTTTAGCATGCAAATGGAATCTAACTTTGCCTCTGTTACATGCTGTACCCAGGTCCCCAACTCCTCACCCAACTCCCACCCTCCTCTCCCCTCTCGATCTTCTGCAGCACTTTTGCCCCATCCTTCTTGTCCCCTTCTTTTCCAGCCAGAGAAGTGCTTTCTCTGGCACTTGACAGTGAAGGTGCCCTCTCTCAGGACCCTGCTTCCTGAAGTTCCCCAGATCAGAAGTCTTCTGCCTGTCTGTGAGTACCAGGGTTGCCCACTCTTCATCAGTCCCAGCTCTCTCTTTAGGAACAAAGAAGAAGAACAAAAGTTGCGAGACAAGTCCCCTCTGATACCGCCTGAGGTGCCAAATTTCTCCTCACGATCAACTCATCACACTGAAGTTGTATGTTATCCACTGTTTATGGATGTCATCCTCTCCTCATTAGTGATGGACACTGACCCAGCAGCGTGACAGGCTACAATCCATTTTCCATTCATCTGATTCCTCGTGCTGAACTCATCCAGTGGAACTGTAACTGCTATTACTGTCACTTGCTGGAGTTAAAACTGGTTATTTTCTTTTAATTCAATAGCTTGTGTTGTTCTGCGGCACAAATCACATTTTATTCTGTTAACATTCAGTGACCCTCCATGGGTTCTGTACTTTCTATCAGAAAGTTCGCCCTGTACATCCATCTAGTGGAGTTTGCACATTAGTCCGTATGGATATTTTTAGTACATGGATTCCTCTCTTTACTACAGGTTCACTTTTATGCTCTGTGAACAATTTGTAATTTATAGATTCCTCCTGACACACCACATACATCTGCCATCTTCCTTCAGCAAGTCCCCCCTCTCTTTCTCAGTCTTGGGAACTTAAGTGCTCATCATTCTTTGTGGGTCAGTGCTCATAAATCTAGCCTGGGCCACCTCGTAGACCAGTTGCAGACTACGACCTGTGCCTTCTCAATGATGGTTCCCTAACCCATTTTAGTGGTTCCCCAACCCATTTTAGCACCGCTCACAGCACTTTCTTTCCATAGATCTTTTACTCCATTATCCACTCCTCACTTCATTTTACTGGTCACCAAATGATGACCTCTGCAATAGTGACCACTTCTCGAGTCTTTCACTCCCCTAAGTGACGTCAGATGCTCTACTTATATAATGCTGACTTCAATGCTGTTGCTATAGAGCAGTGTTTTTCAACCTTTTCGAATATGCGACCGCTTTCTAAGTAATCCCCTTTTACGTAAAAAATACTCTGGCGACCTCCTTTTAAACAAAAATATTGTGGCGAGCCCCCTCCCCTCACGAGCTGTAACAAAACAATGTTATCTCAAATGAAACAAATTTTTAGCTTCTTTCTTTTGCTTCAGATTTCTTTTAAATTATTGGCCAATGTTTTTTGTATATTTCCCTGAATGTTTCACATATCCTATTTTTATGTTTATATCCGACAGAAAAATATACTTTGTTAAAGAGTATTTCACATTTCAGGCAAGACCCAGAAGCGAATTATATTCATTAAGGAAAGTCCCACTGTATAAACAATTTGTAAAGAAGTCGACCTTTTCGAATTTTTCAGAATTACTTATTGTATCAAATTCTTTTCCTGAAAACAGTTTTCAGACTTTGTGCTTATTCATCATTAACACACTGTATTGCGAAACGATCAATGATCTATTGAATTCATAATGAATATTACACATAGAACTCCATAATTTTGACGTTACATAAATTTGAATATTGAATTCATAATGAATATTACACATAGAACTCCATAATTTTAACATTACATAAATTTCAGTGAGGCATGCTTTTTTGTATTACTAAACCCCTAGTTACTTTAGGGTTCATGTACTTCTTCCTGTGACGGTGACCCTCCAAGCAAGGCTTCGCAACCCCCTCAGGGGTTGCAACCCACAGGTTGAAAACCACTGCTACAGAGATAATGCCGGGTTACATAATGCTCAGGCACACCAAAGATTAAGTCTGATCTTACAGTGGATACTGCCCAGGAGAGAACAGTAGCTGCACAGTCTGGTGCGGAGTTAAGCACTCAGGCGGCCAGCATTGTTAGATGTAATCATTATTTTCATTGTTTACTCATTATTTAATCATTGATCATACATTTCATCTGTCAATATTAAGTTGGTAAAATATCACTAACATCCTTTTGCCACATCAGACTTGGATTCCAGTTACATCTTTTTGTAACTCTCATATTGTAGCTTGTAGCAATTAAAGTTAAATAAAAATTTAAGTCATAGGAAGTATTTACTGAAGGTAATGCGTGAATTATGGCTTGGTATGAAAATGAAATATGGACAGTAAATATTTCATACAAGAAGAGAATGGGAAGTTTTAGAATGTGGTGTTATATAGAAGAATGTTGGAGATTAGTTGTGTGGAGGGATTAGCTAATGTTGAGGTAATGAATCAAATTGGAGAGAGAAAAATTATGGCGTAAGTTGACTAAAAGAAGACATCAGATGATTAGACTCAGTTTATCAAGAAAATTTCAATTTGGTAATGGAGGGACATGTGAGGAAATAAAAATTATAGAGGAAGACTAAGACTCTAATATGGTTAGCATTATAAAATGGATATAGGTTGCAGTACTTAATGCAGATATGAAAAGACTTGCACAGAATATATAAGGTTGTAGTTCTGCTTTAAACCAGTGTTTGCATTGTACCACATAACAACATCTAAATAATATGTGTAGACGACTCCATCTGGAGTCTGGTACAGAGTGATCACGTTAAAATTATTAAAATAGGCCACATGGCCACATTGAAATCTTTATTTCATGTTATTTTATTATTTTTTTATTACAGATTGATTTCAGTTAGTCTCAGACCATCTTCAGCGCTGCAAAAAGTTAAAAAAAATCAGCCTCTAGACGTGAAGTCATTACAAAATTAAGAAACTTAATAGACAATTTTTGGTCATATAAGTCATCATAATATGAAGAGAAAAGAACAGCACAGTATCATACCTAGAGTCCAAGCCCTGTGGGCTGACAAACACTTGCACTTTGCATGTTAACATAAGATAGGAAGCACATACAGAGGATGTAAATCATAAACTGATTTCTTACCTACAAACTTAGTTGCGTGTGTGCAGATCGCACCCAGTGCCCTCTATACAAATTGTAAGTTACAATAAGCCATATTTTTTAGAAGACATGATATAAAACTTAACCTGAGATGCAGAATATGGTCAGCAAGGATTTTTTTTTTTTTTTTTTTTTTTTTTTTTTTTTTTTTTTTTTTTTTTTTTTTTTTTTTTTTTTTTACAGATAGTAATGTATAAAACAAAGTCTGAAATAAAAGCCACATTAAAATTTAAAAGTTTTACAATGTGCAGTGTTGCCCTCTATAACAGTATGCAAAAAGTGCTATTTAACTTAAAGAGTAAAAATTACAAAAAATATATAAACAGAAATTACATAAGTAGATGGAGTCCATGATTTGCAAATGAAGTAATATTCAATACAACTAAGGAAAACTGAATACGGAAAAATGGGTCAATTGCTCCCTCTGTCTAACTGATCAGTAACTTAATGCAAGAGTTGTCATAGCTCTCTAAGAAAATACATCATCTGAAAATGTCTATTCAGCATAGAAAACATTCTAACAGTACGTAAATAATAAATCAAAAAATTCTACTTCAGTCAGAAAACCTTCATTGTATCTTTAAACAGAATATCAAAGTTTACTAATCAGTACATTGTGGACAACCATGACAAAAACGTAAAAACCATTAACAATATATAAACTTATTTTATCTTCACAATTTCCTTAAAAAAAATTAATCTGAGGCATCTTTATTATACGGTAATAAACTGACATCAGCCTTTCCAGATATAAGAAAAAATTAACATATAAATAGTGTTAGCAACACAATCGTGCAACGAATAACTAGTGCCACACTAAAAGGTAAAATCTATATAAAGCTCTTTCTAAAAAATGCATTACCATGAAACAATCTTTTTTAAAAAACACGAGAAAATTTCCTTAGACAGTCATTAGAGTTAACAAAAATCAGATGAAAACTGTTGGAACATCTAAAACAAATTTTGTTCTCATTACTGCATGAGCAGAGTTCTATTATATAAAGATGCACTGGGCAGGACTTATTATCTGTCTGTTGTTAGGACAGGAATATCATTTTTAATGCCAGGTGTTTTATATTTTGTGAAAAATTTCCAGAAATGGGTACTTCGCAGTATTGTTTGCTATTTTGCAGAACATACCTGGATGATTTTTGGTTATTAAGAATCTCAATATCTTCTAAGAGATCTAGGAACCTTCCTTTTTCTCATCTATGCAATAGCTTTAGTTGGCATGTTAGGTCATGTGGAGCATGTCCTGTACAAACTAAATGTGCTGCAAAGTTGGATTTGTCAGCAATATCTGTCCCATCTAATGCTAAATGTTCCCGAGCGTGTATTTTCAGTTTCCTTCCCGTCTGTCCCACGTATATTGCATTACATTCAGAACATGACAATCTGTACACCCCAGAATCCTGTAAGAAACTGTACTTGTGTATATTATTCTTTATTAATGATCCCAACCTGTTTTCAGTAGTAAATGCCACCTTCATATTATGTTTCCTCAAAATACCTGCAATTTTATCACTAACCACGGCATAATAAGGTAGGGTTATGAATATCTTAAGTTCATTTTTGTTTTGTTCAATTTCCACATTACCCTGATGGTACTTCCTAGCTACTCTGTTATAAATACTCATGACGTAACCCATTGGGTAATTATTATTTCGTGCAATGTACTTAATAATTTCCGGCTCTTTTATCATGGTTAATTTGAGACAGCTGATATTTAAACAGTCTATTAAATGAAAAGTAAAAGAAAGCTCTTTTGTGCTGATTTGGGTGTTGTGACCTATAATCAAGAATAATGTCAGTGAAAGTAGTTTTTCTGTAAATATTAAAACTGTGCCTGCCTTCTTTGTTTGTGATAGTTAAATCTAAATAATTAATGGAGCCCATAGATTTCCACTCATCTCTAAACTGAATATTGTTATGTAAGGAGTAAAATGTGTGGACAATTTTGTCAACATCTCTTTGGTTACCATCTGTAAGTAACAGTGTGTCATCGACGTACCTATAATAGAACACAATTTTACTGGCTATGTCAATATGCTCTTCGAAGAATTTATTTTCCAACGAGTTTACAAAAATGTCTGCCAACATGCCTGAAATTGAACTACCCATACTTCTTCCCTCTTTTTTGTACCTATATTTGTTAATTGAATTTGAAGTAATTGTAATCTAAGTAAAAGGACAAGAGATCAATAAATTAATTGATTTCATTGGTGGACATACTATTTTGCTCACATAAGTTTCTTTTAATCAAATGTTCAAATGTTTGTTAAGCTTATGGGACTTAACTACGGGGTCATCAGTCCCTAAACTTACAAACTACTTATGAACTACTTACGAAATAGGACGGCACAAATATCCATGCCCGAGGGGGGATTCGAACCCTCGACCATAGTGGCCGTGCAGACCGTGACTGGAGCACCTCAGTCCCTTCGGCCACCGTGGCCGGCTTAATCAAATCAATTGTTTCAATCACTGGGATGTTATTATACAGATTTACAATGTCTAATGAAACAAAAGTAATTGTTTCAGATATGGGAACATCTTTAACTGCTTCTATTAACTGCACGCTATTTTTCACAGAAAACTGCTGTTGAAACTTAAACTCCTTTTCAAGAATTTTTAAGCACTTTTGATATAGTTTGCATAACAGCCCCTCCTTCCAATCTACAATTGGACATATCAGTTTTTCACCTTCTTTGTGTACCTTAACCTGTGATCTTAATGCAGAACTTTGGGATTCATAACTTTCAAATGCTGTACCTCATAAGGTGAAATAATTTCAGAGTAAGGCCTTAGTTTCGTACACAGTTTCTTTTGTATGTCCCCCGTGGAGTCCTTACTCACACTCTTGATGTTATTAGCAGCAAAATATTGTAAAGTTTCATCAACATATGCTTCTTTCTTAATCTCCACAACAGAATTACCCTTATCAGCTTTTGTAATGAAAGCCTCCCCCTCTATTAGTTTCTTATTTATCTGTTTCACTATTCTCATTTCATTATTATTACATATGTATACATACCTTCCTCTCTTCTGATTGCAATGTTTTATCCATAGCTACCACAATTTTACTCTGTTCAGTCTCTTTCATCTTATAGGTATTCATGGAAAATTTCACATGTGTTAATGTGTTACTGATAGCTTTACGGTCAAATTTTGTGTTCACATTGTACTTCAGCCCTCTACATAAAAGAGTTTCTTCTTCATGATTGAAAGACACATCAGTAAAATTCACAACTCTAGGGTAAAAATCAAAGTTATGTAGTGTAACAACCTGTTCAGTCTTAACCTTCATTAAATTACTTATTTTCTTTTGCTGTCTACGTTGTACATCACTTAGTACCTTGTTGACTGTGTCATTCGCCTAAGTGACTAACTGGTCAAACATAATTGGAGTTACTAAGTTAGCTAGGTCTCCATGAGCCTGAAATAGATCTGCATATTTTTATGTAAGGAGTTAAATGAGTGGATATTTTCGTCAACATCTTTTTGGTTACCATCTACAAGTAACAGTGTGTCATCAACGTACCTGTAATAGTACACAATTTTACTGGCTATGTCAATATAGCTATGTCGGTTTATTACTGTATTATAATGATGCCTCAGGATACAATTTTTTAAAGGAATTTGAAAGGTAAAATAAGTTTATATATTTTGTTAATGGTATTTTACGTTTATATCATGGTTGTCCACAGTGTACTGATTAGTACACTTTGATATTCTGTTTAAAGATACATTGGAGGTTTCCTGATTGTAGTAGCATTTTTTGATTTATGATTTACATACTGTTGGAATGTTTTCTATGTTGAAGAGACATTTTCAGATGTTGTATTTTCTTAGAGAGCTGTGACATGTGACAACTCTTGCATTAAGTTACAGAGGGCGCACTTGGCCATTTTACAGTATTATGTTTTTCTTAGTTGTAATGAATATTACTTCATTTGAAAATTATGGACTACTCCTACTTATGTAATTTCTGTTTATATATTTTTTTTGTAATTTTTACTCTTTAAGTTATGGCACTTTTTTCATACTGTTATAGAGGACAACACCGCACATCGTAAAACTTTAAAATTTTAATGTGGATTTTATTTCAGACTTTGTTTTATACATTACTATTTGTTAAAAAAAACTTTATTTCATTGTTGACCATATCCTGCATCTCAGGTTAAGTTTTATATCATGTCTTCTAAAAAATATGGCTTATTGTAACTTACAATTTGTATAGGGGGCACTGGGTGCCATCCGCACACACACAACTAAGTTTGTAGGTAAGAAATCAGTTTATGATTTACATCCTCTGTATGTACTTCCTATCTTATGTTAACATGCAAAGTGCAAGTGTTTGTGGGGCCCACAGGGCTTGGACTCTAGGTATGATACATGTTGTATTTTTCTCTTCATATTGTGATGACTTATACATCTGCAAATTGTCTATTACGTTTCTTAATTTTCTAATGACTTCTCGTCTACATGCTGATTTTGTATTTTTTTTTACTTTTTGCAGCACTGAAGATGGTCCGGTTCTCCGTATTTTAATAATCAAAATAATAATTACATATAGCTTTGTAAATACCAATGATGATGAAACTAATGAGTTCTCTTATAACAACTGTTACAGTGTAATGTGCACTTAAAGTTTACATAATGCTGCAAATACTAACATATCTTTTTACTGTTATCTTCTACTATGCATCCTCAGAACAACTATTAGCTCCAGTTATTCCCTGTTTAGATAAATTAATGTTAGTCGTCTTGAATAAATGTATGTTAAAAGAAGATAGTAGCTAGAAGCATCTTTCGTACATATGATTAATGCTGCCTAACAAATCAATGTGATGTTTAAATAAATCATATACAGACAAATATATGAAATTTACACAGCTTCATTCTAAATTTATGTGCCAATTACACAGTGGCAGAGTAAAAGGGAGAAGGTAAACAGAGAGAATCTGCCAAGGGGGAGTGGAGGAAGGAAGTTGAATATCCTAATAACTATGTTTTGAAACTAAATGGAAATAGGCTATAATCAGATAGAGTCAATTAATAAAATTATATTGGCCATAAAATGTCACTAATAAATTAATGTACCGATAACAACTGAAAACAACAATTTCGGAGTCCCCATGCCGAAGATTAGGCAAATGCTGGACAAAATAAAAATACCATGTCTTATGTCCATATTTTTTTCTGGGAAATAATAAAAGTGCCAAACTATTGGTTCTTTCAGAATCACCACTATTAAAACTGATATTTTCGATGCCCTTTACACAATACTGTGATAGTGCCTCCTACAACAAAAATAATGCGACTTCTTTTGAGCTGTTCAATGCAGTATTCTTGTTAGCTGAAACACCACTAAAAACTTATACATTGAATCTGTTTATGCACAGTAGTGTGAGGTGCCTCCTATGATGAAAGTAATGTGACATTTCTTGGGATGTCATTGCAGTTGCCATTGCAGCATCCTGATCCTGACTAAGACTGTGACATAGCCTGAGTGGGTGCTCACCAGCTAGGTAAATTCTCTTGACCTCAACTGTTTTGACATTCCTAATGATGCAGGAATTGTTGATGACAGGAACGTGTTGCTGATGCAGATAGACACACTACTGATCAGTTGGCAGGCAGCAATCCTGACACGCCAAAAGAAAAGAGTGAGAATGGCCAAACAACTAGTCACATTTCTGTCTTCAGAAGCTGTGGAAGAGGATGAAGGAAGAAATGCCTCATTAAAATGGAGACAAAATTCAAGAAGTTGATTCATTATTCTTGAATCTAATTCTACACAGTGTTCATGTTAAAGCTTTTCTCTCTTGGGTGAAGTGATGAAGGAAGAAACTCCACCTTATCTACCTGACTGGAAGGCAAGAGCTCCACCTGATGAATAAGAGGGCACTAGCTGAGAGACTGATTCAATGGATACAAACATCAAGAGTCATTTTGGTGAGTCGAGTACTGACAATGACTTCGAGGAATACTAAAGTATGACTGCCAAATCTGATCCATGCTTACTCAAACCGGATGGACAAACTGCTGTATTACTGCAACTGAAACTACAGATACATGGGTTGACAAAATGTTCAAATGTTTGTAAATCTGTCGGACCAAACTGCGTGGTCATCAGTCCGTAGCTTACAAACTACTTAAACCTAGGTAAACTAACCTAAGGACAACACACACACACCCATGCCCCAGGGAGGACTCGAACCTCCACGGCAAGCAACCGTGCGCTCCGCAGCGAGACGCTTTAGACCGCTCGGCTACTCCACCACGGCCATGGGTTGACAGATCAGGTGTTTTTGAACACATATGAAACTATATTACAAATTGCTAGAGTTGAGGATATTCGTGAAGTTTTCAATGGAAATATTGTGCAACAATTGTAAAATTATGGCATAGATACAGAAGTCAAGTGAATTTAAGAATCATGTTCCTTAAGAATGATATAAATATGTTAACATATATTTGAAATTATAGCTTCTGAATAAGTATAAAGACAATGGTGAAAAAAAAGATCAACCATGCGAGGAAACACAGAACTATTACAAACAAGCATTAAGTGCTTTAGTGGGTATAGCACAATAATGTGAATATCAAAGATCTTGTCATTGAATGTGAAGAGGAGAAATTTGAAGGATAATTTTAGTTGTTACACTTATAAATGAGTAGGCCTATAGAAGTCTATAGTAATGACATGAGTGTTTGGGCTTTCCTTGAACACTGTGGACATGCGGATGGGACTGCATCACAAATAGTACACTTTCTCTGTTTGAGAGAGTCTGAAAGAGTAAATAGGATGTGTCTGTGGAAAGAAGCTTGTGGCCTGGGTTCAGTTGTATTCAATCATTGTTACTTTTAAAAGTTCTTGTTGCAGTTTAGAATTTGTATAATTAAAAAGGCGAAAGTTAATCTTCCTGGTTCACAATATAAATTATAGAAATTTGTTGAAATTGACTGAAAAGCAGATTAGTGGCACAGAGATAAGAGAGTAGCATAAAGTAGTGAAGTAACTAAAATATGTGTTGTGGCAATGAGCACATTTACAAACACGAGGAGATCGTTTAAAAACAATGGTAAGTTGAATCAAAGAAAACGTGATAGTACCATTGCAGTCGAACATATGCAGTCATGACACTCCCGCCGATTTTTGTTGTACACTGTGAGAGCAGTGCTCTAAGCAGTCAGCCAGCTACATTTCTGAATATGATATTGGATGAGTGTGAGTATTATCATTTATATTGATTTTAACATTAATAAACATATGTAATGCCATGAAAATAGGTAATAACTTAAAAATAGCTCCACATTTGTCTTATTTAAGTTTCCAAGGTTTGTGACAAGATACGAAATGGTACATTACAGGAAAGTTTATTCACAGTTATCTTCTAACCTACAGGCTTCTGCTAAATAATTTCATTTTCTATTAAAAATAAACTTTCCTACTTGGGAACATAAATGTTTTCTGCACCACAGTTCTAGTCGAATCAGTGAATGTTTAACTTAAGAAACATATATAGAATGCAATAACCACAGTATTTAACATACCAAAACAGCTACAACAGTTGTAGCTGAGAGAATAAAGTCACAAATGTAGCAAGAAAATGACAAAAGCAGTGAATCTGTTTTCCAACAGAGAACAACCCAGTGCCAAAATTGTTGCTACAGATGAACCACAAATAACAAGAATCATCAAAATATTGGCTTTTTAAGCTAAATTAATTACTCTCAACAGAACATGCACATTTAAGAAAGACGTGTGAGGTGTAATAATGTGCGAATCATTAGACTCTACACAGAATTGATACATGTCAAAAAACCACACAGGTAATAGAAGTTCATTATTCTCTTATGGGTATAGTCCACTTGCTTTCAGCGGAATAAGGTGCAAATACTCACATATTCATAAGTATTTGTTCAAGAACAAGTTTACTTTAGACCACTGAATTAGTTAAATTGGACTGTTTTTACACTAATTTCCATATTATGTAGGTCTCTTGATATTTTACTAATGCTTTTAATGCAAAAAATGTACAAAAATAACTATGATCAAAAATCAGTACCTCGGGCAGCTTGCCCACTGCTAGGAGTGCTAGTGTCGTTGCATCTGTCAGTTGGTAACAACTTTCACAGCATTTAGTGTCGCGACTGAATATGTTAGACTGTGGTTCCATCCTACTGGGAAATAATTTCAAGTTGTTGACGTCAGTAGTTATAATTGACGTGGCATATATTAATGAGAGTAAATAAGGAAGAAATGTTCAAAATTAGTGAATCTATGCTTTCCCAGAGTATGGTACTGATGAAATCTCAGGTTTCCATCGGGGTAGCTGTGTTGAAATTGCGCAGTATTTCTATGAGTGTCATTCTCGTCAGAAGATGATACGAATGACATTTATCTAAATGTCACCGAATTTCAATGCAGCTAGCCGGGCCGGCCGCGGTGGCCGAGTGGTCTGCAGCGTGTCAGTCACAGTCTGCACGGCTGCTGTGTTCGGGGGTTCGAATCCCACCCTCGCGCATGGATGTTTGTGCCGTCTTTAGCATAAGTTAACTCATAAGTAGTTTGTAAGTTTAGGGACTCATGACCCCGTAGTTAAGTCCCATGAGATTTACAGACATTTGAACATTTGCAACTACCTGGTTGGAAGCCCGAGATTTCTTCTGTTCAAAATTTATTAATATCACAGTAATTACTGATTTTCAGTTTATTATAATGGTGCATTACATAGTTGTCAGTATGACTAAAAGATTCACAAATTGTATGTATCAGAAATACAAATTACAATGTTTTTTCATCCCCGTTAGCAGGGGCAGCTCGTTCTAAAGGGGCACAGGAGTCTGGCCCCACCAGAAAAATTTGTGATATACTTTTGCAGTATTATATCACACAGTTGGAGTGTGACATCCTAACTCAATTTGCAATGGTGTGATCAAATGGTTTCTCTTGCCTCTCACTGCAGCATGGCTGAGGGCCCTCTAGCATGTGCCCGGTGGACGTAGACCCGCCTCTCTTTGTTACGCCGACAGCCCAGGGCCAGCAGTGGCTGGCCCTTGTACTCCCCCTGCACCCCGCACTCCAGTCGCAGTGATGTCATAGAACTGTTTTCCTTTCCCCTCCATGCCCCTCACCCTAGTGCTACTTAGGGCAAAGCAAGCCCCGATGAAGTGGGCTGTACCTGTCCCACTCCCATTCCCCACCCCTTGTGCACTCATCCACAGGTTCGCAGAGTTTGGGGCCGGTGACCCTGGACCCTTAGCACCTACATAAAAACATATTCTGGACCTGTGTTGCTACAACTTGGGTGTTCGTAAACAGAGTATAAAATGAACATAGTAGACTCAAAGTAGACCCTTTCATTATTAAGTATGGAAGAGAAGCTAGAAATCAAGCGGTTCGGAGCACATCAACCAAAAGATTTATTGATGTCTCAACTTGACGGAAAGAAGAAGAGAACTTTCTGCTATACGTGGTTCTGCAAAAAGTCTTACCTAACAGTGAGTGAAGAGAAACAATTTTTTTTTTTTTTTTTTTTTTTTTTTTGTCGTGTGTTGCTTGGTGGTGAAGGATTGTGGACAACAGTCTGCTGCAAGGATCTAAAGCATTTAAGTGAGCATATTAAGAAAAACGAGGAAAGTTGACTTCATTTAGAAAATGCTTGTAAGTACAAAATGTTTGGCACAATTAACATTGCTGCTCAGATTGATTCAGCATATAAACTGTCAATTCAGAAACAATGTATTAATTATGAAGAACAGTCACATATTAAACAGAATGGTAGAGTGCTTAATATTTTGTGGAACTCATGAATTAGCAATAAGAGCTCACAATGGAAAACAGGAGTCAGCAAACTGTGGCAAATTCTTAGACTTGTTATCGCTTTTGGGAAATCTTGACAGTGTATTAGATGATCACTTAAGCAGCTCTAGTAATTCTGCGTGTAAAATATACATCACACATAATACAAAAAGAACTTCTGGTCTGCATGGGTAAAGTTTACATCAAAGAACTGATTAAATAAATTAATGATGCCACTTTCGTTTCTGTGCAGGGTGACAAAACAACAGATATTATGTGCAGAAGTCAATTTGTCGTTAAACTGTAGTATATTAATGGGAAGAAACCTGTTGAAAGATTACTGTCATTTGACAATGTTAATGATATGAGAGCATTTGGACTTAGTGAGGATTTAAAAAGAAGTTTGGAACCTTTCAGTGTTCAAGAAAAACTCTTTGCTCAGGCATATGATGGTGCCCCCAGTAATGAGCGGCAGTCATAGTGCTGTATAAATAACCTGTCAGAACGCAGAGCTCATTAGTTAATTTGCTTGACTGTAAGGCAAAAGCCAGAAGGGTCCCTCTTGTCACTCTGGTGCTTCCCAATGCGAAAGAAGTCACATACGCCCTCCCACAGTTCATTTTGATTTTGACAGAAGCAGAATTACAATAAGTACAAACTTCAGAAAGAGAAGAGCTGGTGTATTTCGGTTTGAATCCAAACTCCTCCAAGCCCCCTGAGTTCTTCAATAAATTGTGTCACCACAGCATAAACTCTGACACCAACAAAAGTACACGGAAAACCAGTGGAGCTGGTGGACCAGACCAACTACAGTATTACACACACATAAACCCCCCACTCAATAATAATAACAACAACAACAACAATAACAATAATAATAAATAAAAGAAAATAAAAATTGTAATAAAATAAAAATGTTTATTGCCCATTTCTATAAATTTTTATTAGCTACAGTGTTTCTTCCGAATGTGTTTAAATTGTGTTATATAAATGGAGGTTATACAAAGTGATCAATCCTCAGCGGAACTGCCTTTGGGCGTGCGACTTACCGGTGATGGCAGCTGTGTTGCCCACTTAGTGCGCGCCTGACGACTGCACTGAATTTAATACGGGTTGGCGCACAAGTTATTTCTGACGTAAATAACACAAACACTTAGAAAGACAAGTTTATTACTCACCTGTATTACGCAAGGAGGTGCTGGAACTGCCTCCCTTCGTTGTTCGAGCATTTCTGACACCTGCTGAGGAAGTTGCTCATTACACTCTGAAGTTCCCTCTCAGAAATTGCAGTGATTACATGATGAATGTTTTTAGTTCATCTAAAGTGTGGGGATTTGATTTGTACACTTTCTCTTTTAATGCTCCCCACAGATAAAAATCACATGTGGTTCAATCGGGAGAATGAGGAACCAAATGTTCTTAGTGATAACACAGTACCAATTCCCCGTAATGATAAGTTGGCTGTATGTACCATCACAGAGTCTTGCTGAAATGTCGTGAAGGCATGTTCTCTTTCAGTTTATTGAGCAAAAAAAGGCCACAGCATGTTTTCAACATACCTGTCACTATTAATTGTTTTCTGAAAAAATATAGGACCTATTATTCTCTTGCCGCTAACAGCACTCCACACTCCTATTCTTTGATTGTGCAGGGGCTGTTCATGAATTAAGTTAGGCGTTTTCTAACTCCAGTAACAATTATTTTGCGAATTAACAGGCAGTGGGCGAGTGGTATGCAGCGTGCCAGTCACAGTCTGCACAGCTGCTGCGGTCGGGGGTTCGAATTCCCCCTCGGCATGGAAGTTTGTGCCGTCTTTAGTATAAGCTAGTTCATAAGTAGTTTGTAAGTATAGGGACTGATGATCCCGTAGTTGAATCCCATAAGCTCTACAAACATTTGAACGTTTTTTGAACATTCAAATTCACATACCCACTTACATGGAACCATGATTCGCCTGGAAACAAAGTTAAGTTCGGGGGCAATTTCTCCATCATGCACCTTTTTCAGAATCAATGAGTGTAATGAGCAACTTCCACAGCAGGTGTCAGAAATGCTTGAACAACAAAGGGAAACAGTTGCAGCACCTCCTTGCGTAATACAGGTGAGTAATAAACTTGTCTTTCTATGTGTATGCGTTTTGTATGTCAGAAATAAATTGCACTCCAACCCGTATTAAATTTAGTGTGGACATTGAGCAGCGCACTAAGCAGGCAACACAGCTGCTATTGCCGGCCAGTTGCACGCCGCAAAGGCGGTTGTGCTGAGGATCACTTCAGACTGATTATGAAGTACTAACATTTTGTCTGGGCCCCACCAGAAACTGAGCATGAGCCCGTCACTGCCCTTTAGATAAGTTTATTTTTGAAACACCTGTATATTGGGAACAATGTGAATTACTGGGGACCAATGAGTTGGGTAGTTTGGTCCCTTAGGTATTACATCAATTAAGAAAGGAAACTTACTGGCAGACTGTTACAGCCCCTTATTATTTTACCAGCCCCCTAGTATTTCTCCTCTGGGATGTAGTGAAGTACATACATTATGTTGGAGATACAATATTATCCTGGTTTTACATATTTCTACTTACCTTACTTGGTATGCCAGACCATGCACTGCAACTGCAACATGTTGTTAAGTTATTACTTCATCCTATGAGAACATTTAATAACTTTTATATAGTCAATGATTTTACTCTACAACCATTTGTGGTGTTCTTTCTTCTACATTCTTTGCAATTTGTATCAAGTTTTATCTAATCTAATCTAACCTGGGTATGGATAACACATGAGCTTCAGTTAGGCATAACTTCATTGGATATTCCTATTTGATTTATGTTAATCAGTATTGAAATGTGGTATTGTCATAACAATATTTTCAAAATTTTGGAGCATAACTGCATGAACTGTTAATTACATTAACACCACCCCTCCCTCACAAATATCATAAGTGGGATACTCACAAATTATATCTCCAAAAAGGCTATCAACTGTGTGTTACATTTTAAGGATTCTCAGAAAATGTCACAAAATCAGTTCTCATACATGTTTATATGCTTACTTCCACTCCCCATTACAGTGTGGAATCATATTTTGGGGGAACTCACCTGGAAAAAAGGGCAATAGGCATAATATACAATCTAAAATATAGTGAATCACGCAGACAACATTTTAAAACAAATGGCATTATGACACTGTCCTTTGTTTACATTGATAATATCATCTCATTTGTCAATTCATATCTGTTAAACAATGATGGCACATTAAAGTTCAATGGAGATATTCGTAACTATGCAACAAGGCAGCAATCTGACATACCGTACATATGATTCAATCAAGAACTACCTTCTACCAAAAATAGTGTTTTAAATGTTTGGATACAAATGTATAATAATCTACCAAATGAACTCAAAGCAACAAATCACAAGAACCTTAACACATCAGTTAAAAAAAATATGTTTTGGACCAAAACTTTTATGTAGCTGATGTTATTCTGAAAAAGGTTAAAATTGTAAACAATTTTTGTAATAAATGTTCACCTAGGTCTGAAAATTATATACTGTGCATGTCTATGAAATATACTGATTTATTTTACTGTATTACATTTGTATTGACTGTGTTGCTAAAGATAGATAAATTCCTTGTTATAAAATAATGTAAAAATTACTTGTAAATATGTTCCCTTGACTTCTCCAATATCATATGTACAGCTGTACAATTCTATGATTGCTTGAATCAATAAAGAATTCAATACAATACAATGTTTGTGGCTAACAGACATCTGCAAAAATCTACAATCAAACAATATCTTCACAAATAGTTTGTCTTTAAGTGCACTGTATTGCATAAAATTTTAAACTTGTATGCAAATATAAGCCCTATTTGACTAGATACCTTAATAATAATATATTGGTAACTGTACTGTTAATTTTGTAAGGAAAGCAATGCTCAGTGGTATTTACTTTTCTTTGAAGAAGTTAATGTATGTCTCGGAAGTTAATTTATCACTTTGTTGCATATTTAGGGCATGTATATAGAGTTCATTAACATTGGTAAATATAAGAAGTGATGTTTCAGAATGAGTTATCACCATGGGGCACAAATGTATAACTGTTTAAATTATGGAGTTCCCTGGGTTGTTTCTGGAATGAATGGCCAGGAATAGAATAAACTAGAATATTTATTCCCCTTTATATATGTTTACATACCATTGGTTCAGTCATATAATGTAGTATACTACAGTGTTTTTCTAGGATGAAGGTCTAATTAGGTAATAAGAGAGCCTTATATAACTTTTCTAGCACCACAGAGTACATAATTAAAATGTATAACATTTTTCACAAATATTTATTTTATTATATACAGTTTCATCAAATGAATAATAATTTGGATCTTATGAGTAGCGATACGATTAGTAGGTACTGAAAAAGAAATATAAAAAAATAATTCGACGAGGATGGGATTCGAACCCACGCGTGCAGAGCACATTGGATTAGCAGTCCAACGCCTTAACCACTCGGCCACCTCGTCGTGATGCAATGCGGGCTCTACGTATGCATAAGAGTGCGCTGGCGTATAGAATTCTTGTCTGTGTGCGGTGATTTGGTACATTCTGTTTAAAAACATTTGCCAGAATTCGTTTATCCCTATTTCATGAATGGAATTTCAAGCTCCAGAAATGTTTAATTTTTTTTCAGACACAGATTGTAGGTAGAAGCAACAGGTTTAGTTACGATGAAATGTTTCCGTCTCTGTCTCTACGGAAATGTTATCCTATCTGTTAATTACCGCGTTTGTTACAACATCGCTTTATTAAACTATTTACGAAGGGAAACATCTGTATTTAATCACTTATTGTAAATATGTAATCTCTGTATTTGTGTGTGTGTGTGTGTGTGTGTGTGTGTGTGTGTGTGTGACGGTTTCAATTTTCTATACTACGTTGATACCTAACTGAAAACTTCATTCTTTATTTATAGCTAATAGACAAATCGAAGGCAAGAACTAACAAAAGCGTACAAATGACTCAAGCGTATATGCCCATCGTACCGTTCTGCAACGACAAATTTTTATCTGTTTTGCGAAAATGTGTATCATTTGTCAAGCAGTGCGGTAGCACTTAATAATTGAGCAATGTTAAAAGGCATGTCAACACGATGTCTCATTTCCTTATGCGCAATATTAGACGACGCAAGGGAATAAAAGGACTTATACGAAAAAAAAAGAAAAAAAAACATGCTGACGGATGTGTCCACATGTTGAATGATCACACAATCGATTTTCTGCTTGAGAAATTGCAGCAATTAAACAAGTCTCGATAACCTTTCTTAAGCTGGCAGCCTGCGACTTGTACGGTAACACCACTTGGCTTAGTTTTTCTTTTTTTTTTTCCGCATTTCAACAAAACACTTCATTGATATTTATAATTTAGACTTGATTAAGATACGCAAAAGTCAGAAATACGGAGATAGTTTTTGGCACTCCAAACCTACTACATTCTGCAAGTGCCCATTTCACAAAATGTATGCATCTGTGTTATGCTTCATTTTGCCTAAATTCTCCACCATGGCGTCATTGCCCTGAAAATATGGCCAAGAACGTCAATTTAAAGCCAAAGATTTTGCAAAACAATTAGGTTAAAGACACGAAATTGAAGCTAAATATCTACAGATTACGTTAATGCGAGTATTAAAAAGCACTGACAGCCTATAGAGGTACTTATTTCAACAAAATATAGGCTCGACAATTAGATTCAAAACGTCGAAACTAACAATTTCTTTCACACGGTTAATACCTGTCAACAGTCAGGGACGGCGACCACAGGAATTAGTTCCGCGGTAGGTAACGGAGATAGAACTCTGGCAAGCGTACTGCAAATTTTTGGTCATAAAATTGGAGTGGCGCCGTTACCCTGGTCTCCCCTACGTTTCAGCACCTGCACATCAGCATTTGTAAACCCGAATTACCGTAGTGAAGTTGCAGTACTGACGAATATGAGCAAGCTGACAGGCGACAGGTATTAACAAAGTCCACTGTCGCCTCCTATGATAGACTTCCGTAGCTTCTTTGTAATAATACTTTTGCGAAATTACACTTTCGAGATTTCAACGTGATATCAGTGTGCATTTACAGTAGTGGGACGAAGATAAGGTTGCTCCTTGTAAGCAGAAAATGGGAACACGACTCGTTAAAAAATACATTTGTCTGTATTATGTACAAGTTCGCCACCGTACTGTAGTAATAAAGTTAGTAGATCACTGAAGTTCGTAGCAGTAGTAAACATAAGACACGGTGGCCTTCGTTACACACTAGGCAAGCCTCGCGCGGTACTTTGTCAGACTGTGGAGCGTGTTTCTGGCAGGAATTCAACAATATTTGTTCATTGTTACTGATGGTTTAGTGGTGGTTGCCCGAGACATTTTAATTTTTTTTAATTGGCCAGATTTACTGTGGTGAAAGTTGCCTAGGCGTAATGAAGGCCACCCGTAAGACATTCGAGACGAAAGTGTCCCAACAACAAATAAGAAGTCGAAGCTCAACTAAGCATTGATTACAACTTACAGACCTCTCTTTGTTGGCAAAGTTTTCAGTCTAACTCTCATATTCATTACACAGATTATTTTAATTTTTATTTTATTTTACACGAGTGACCAAAAAAAAAAAAAAAAAGATTCCCGGGGGGGGGGGGTTGAAGCCCCTCGTCCCCCTCCCCCTTATCTACGCCCCTAGGATTAACACCGTCACAATCAACAAATTGGGGAAACGTGATCGAAGTCATAACCGTCTAGAAAAGCGGGAGTATTTTGCAAAGTTGTATTGTTGGAACCCGGTAATACCCGTCATTTCAATTTTTTGAGGTACTACTTCACACACCACCAGTGGCACAGCCGGGGCTGAAGCCTCCCCCCAGGACTTCCAAAAGACTTTTTAATGTTATTATTTTTTTTAAACAGGTCGGCACCGGAAATAGTACATATGTAATAAATCGCAACTTAACTATAATTTGCCAAGCACAAGTAAATTGTGACGTGTTTCCAACGTGATGCTGCCACTGAGAACGTGTGCTGCTGTGTGAGCAGTTTTCATGCCTCCTCGACCAGCTTGTTGCTGCCGCTATTATAACTGCAATGCTGAAGTTACGAGCCGATTGTTCATATCAGGGTAGCCAGGTTTTCCCACTGCTCTGTCGCCAAATTTTAGACAAAAAATAGCCAATATAGCAATCTTCTAATCAATAAAATGCCTAAGTATATCCAAGTATATCCACCTTTTCCTCAGCAAAAATTGTCAAGTAGGCCTATCGCAATTTATAATCAGTTAACGTCCTTGTGCTATAGTATTATGTCGTGTGTCTTGACAACAATAATCCTGAAATTCAGGGAGTAAGTTGGTTCCTGAGTAACAAGTAACACAAACTATGGCGCTCTCAAATTCATAGACACCAGACTGGACATTCCAAGTCACCTGGCTCTTAAAGGAAACATTTATCTGAGACCAGTCAGGAAGTGAACCCCACACACACCACCATCTGATCAACGAATCTATTCGAATTATTGTCATATTGTAAATGTAAGAGAGAGAGACTCGAGAGATACAGTGGATACTAAATTACAACACAGTTAGATTTAACTATCTTGTATTAATATCAGAACTAATAAAATCGTAACATAAAACAGTTCAACAATGATTCTACCAAACTTACACAAGTGAAGTTTTGATGCATAGCTTCGATTACTAATCACTTATATCTTCTTCAAAACTGATATTTACAGGCCATGAGAACACAAGGAAATTACCGAGTGTTCTACATTGCCATTTATATCTGCAAACCATTGCTAACTACTGCGAAGTGCGCAGCAAACGGCTTGTCTCACAGTAGCAGTGACTAGGAATTTCTGTTGTGCTGACATGGAGCGCGAAACAAATTACTGTTTAAATTCCTCTGTGCATGCTGTAATCCTTGCGATGTCTCCGGCAGCCATACATATGAAGTTGTAGTATATTTCAGAAGTCGTCATTAAAAGCCTATTCTTGAACCTTTGTAAGTAGGCTCCTCGACGTATTTTACGTCTATTTAATTTTAATTTATTTGCATCTCTGTGATATTCTCTCATAGATCAAAGATATGTGCAGACGTGTGGCAACTTCTATAGTATGATTACATTTTCCCAGTATTCCAGCGATGTTCAGTCAGTTTCATTTATACTATGCCTCAAGAGAGTTTGCTTTGAATTCGTCTTATTTGAAGTAAAATAAAATAGCCTTTAAGTCGCCAACTAATTTTTTTACTAGCCACATTTAATCGCCAGTTGCCATAAGCTAGAATGGCTATTATTTTAAGGAAAAGATAGCCAAGAATGCGAAAAAACTCCACACCTGGCAACCCTGGTTCATATGCGGAGACCCGCTGCTTAGGTCAGCTGCGCCACCGAGTGAATAACAATAGTGTTATTTAAGTTCAGTTTTTACACATAGTCTCATGTTAATTAAACTGTAAAGACCTTCCTCTTTGGCTTGTAACATAAAAGCTGCGTAATTATTTCACGAGCTGATTATATACACTCCATTTCCACTCCGTTGCTCCTCTTCCACTTACAAATGCGAGCCTACTCATTTTATCTCTTATGCAATTGTTTTCGTAGTATAATTGGTTAAATTATAAAAAGTATTAGAATAAGTAATAGATTGATAAATTAAATAGGCTTTATTAAAAAAATTAGCCGCCCCCCAGAACCAAATCCTGGCTGCGCTACTGCACACCACAACATTTCAATTTTTCGGGTGCAGTAGTAAGTCACCATAGCATGGATAGTCGCCACCAGTTTTCATATACGGAGCACTGTTCATAAATCTCTGCGCTTTCTCCTAGCTGTTTTACCACTTCGAGATTATTTCCTACGGTAGCTTATGCTTTATAGTAATATGATAATTGACACACAAAGCACCACATCTAAATTCTTATTGAAATAATCCTTAGAAACAAAAATACATATGCCCCGTTTGTAACCGTTTATTAATTTCAGAGTGAATGTTGTTGAATCGGTAACTGCAGTTTTTAATTATTGCTGCCAAACCCCGTACTGAGCACATTAACCAGTTGTCGGAACTTGTGTTCCAATTCCAAATCCGTTAATTTTGTTACGCTTTATAGTCTTCTTTTCTTCTTTGCCATCATATGTTTCTACTGCTTTGTGGTAAAATAAAGACACAAGAATGGATTCCCCCCCCCCCCCCAAAAAAAAGCCACACACACACACACACACACACACACACACACACATTGTTCCGACTATGGTCTGAAGCGACTGAAATAGACAATAGTTCCCCACTATTAGCACGCTAGCGTATTCCTAGTCCGCAGACATGTGTGTGTGCAATCTTAATGGTATAAGTAACGCTGTTAAATGGTGAACGGGGTGCGCATCTCGCTTTTACAACTTGTAAAATATGACGTCGTGAAAGTTGTGAGAGTTTGTTGTTACTGAAATCAACTGCATAACGTAATTAAATTTTACCGAGAAAGACGATGTGACATTGTGTATCGTGCAGTGACATCGCTGGCGCTGCCATCTAGTAGCGAACGCAAGAAGCGAGTGTGTGACTCGACGCGGCTTTTGCGTGGGTAGATGCTGAACGATAGGCAGAAATCGATTTGCTTTTGTGGGACGTCGCGGAATATTGTTGCAGGAAATGTTCATAGTATTATTCATTTGTGTTTAAGAAGATATTTAAGCTAGTTATCTGTTATGAAAAATGCAGGAGTAAATTACAATCTCAAACGTCTTTATTCTGTAGGGTAGTTGCTATATATACGTTAGCCTTGACACCACAGACAGGAGGTACGAAGCCTTCTGAGGTCATTATAATTAATAGGAATCAGCCTATAAGGCTAGCAAAGTAACTGCAAGTGCGATGCACGGGAAACTCATGAGGGTGACCATTACCTCCTTTTATATTTTTCTGTTGACATTTCTCAGTAATTTTGTGACTTTGGGTTCTCATTAATCTTGTTACTACTCAGCTAATAACTATTGGTTATTCGGGTATTATTAAAGTTTGTCTTTTTCCGCCTCTGTCCATGAAAACACAAATTAATAAAGGATATTTACTTTGGCCTTTGATGTTAGTAGCATCTAAAAATTATATGCTCTGCTTGTAAGCGCCAAAAAAATTCGCCGCCCTTCGCAAATTGCAGTGAAACAGAAATTGTAGCCATAAATGGAACGTCATATGTGCTTTGTGTTTATAAACAGCCGATAAAAATACAGAGGAAATGAATTACAGAAAGGCTGTAAGGGCCTCCAGTGCTAGAAAATCCACCAGTTCTATGATATTTTGCGAATTAACCTGTCATTTTGCATCCAATATCGGCATCTTCACTACATAGTCTAATCCAATAATGTATCTTCGGTTACGGAACTGAACAGAGTGCTAGCTGTGGTGAAAATTCGTTTATCGGCAACTTGCGAACCGTGAAATACTTTAGAAGTATTTCACTCGACTATCGATTATTCTGTTTTCATATGAGTAAAAAGGAGAAGACAAAATGTTTATTTGCGTCCTAATACTTCATTTATCTATTTTGTGATCTCCTACGACCATTCGCTGTTTAATAATTTTGAAAACGGGAAAGAGTTGTTGCACAAGCTAAATTTTCCAAATAAAGCTCGACTACCGCCGTTGAATGGTAATGATACACACAGCTTTCATATTACCCGAAATGCTAAACGTCTTGTAGTTAGTAACCTCCACTATGAACTTAAAAACGATAAATAATTTAATAGTTATCAGGTTAGCGGTAATGGTGCTATTGACTGTCTTATTACAAGAATTAAAAATTACTCGTAAGATCGCTGTTAATCCATAATGTTATCAAAAATATAATGTAGTTTTTAATTGCTGAAAGTAAAGACGTGAGATTTGGAATAACAAAGTATTCATGAATGTTGGGATACGTTTGGTAAAAATGGAGTGCTGACGGTATTATTATGAGTGCTGACGGTATTATTATGCTGTAGTAGAAGATTTTTTATTAACTTCTAAAGCGATTACGGTACTTATTCCATTTTTCCTTCTGAAGAGCAGTTATTTTATAGTACGGTGTTGCTAACGGGATGACAACGGCAATTGGCCTACAGTGTATTTTGTAGCGACGTTATCTGATACACCTTCCTTTCGAAATATGCAGTGTCCATTGCAGATTGCGTCCACGGAAAAGAATGCGTATTCAATATAGTCTTCTCACACGTGTCAGTCCCATCTTAATAGTTCCCAGTGCGCTCCAATCGCGGCGCTGCTGATTCAGCGGCACGGGAGCCATCTATCCGCCGATGTTCAAATTGCCAGAAAATATTGCTGACTCGGATTAAGTTACTTGCTCCGTTAACGTCTCATCTAATCGCTATAATTTAATGTTCGTGACGCCTTATCATTATTTTCTTTAAAGATTATACAGTGCGAGTAGCTACCAAATACAAAAAATAACAAGCATAATTATTTATGCTCAAATGTACTTCATAACGAATAGCTTTGGTATATAAGTTGATGCAAGGTCACGGATTGTTGGGGAGGTACGAAGTCTTTTGCGAGCTGTTTATCAAATGAATCTGCCACACGTAGGCAATCTCTGCTCCACAAGTGCGATGCACGGGAACCGCAGAGGGCGACTATTACTTCCCTTTTACATTTTTTTTTCCTGTCTTATATTTAACGGTATCACATGAATTATCAAAGCTGATTTCTAGTTGAGCTGTCACATCAAAATTACGAAATTTCATGATTGAAAAGTAACACAAATACTGAAATTATCAGTTTTTATTGCAGAGGGAGTAAAAGAGAATTCGGTAGGAGAAACGAGATAATTTTATGGAAAATCCAGTTCGCAGTAGCCGTACATACTCTTACCATTATCGAATCTAATAATCAAAATGAAAGTAAACTGATCTTGCTTTATATGTGTGAAAGGAAACGATGAATTTTATTGGCTTATTACAGTTGAAAAACAGTAGGCAGTTTTCTGCTAGCATATACCAGCACCTTTAGATTATCCCAAAGCCCCAGTTTCTCGTAATTATTATTCTGCATTCGTAGATTAGTTTGTTCCGCTTTGCATTATAGTAGATCGTCACAAGAACCTCAGTACCTGTACATTGTACTTGTCTCCCAACTCTTCTGTCCCAGGCAATTTCATTATTTTAATCAGGTCTTCACTGCTTTGTATCACTGCAGTCGTTTAAAGCTGATGGATTTCGACTACGGCTACATTGTGACTTAACTTCCTCGGTAACTAAATAGTTTAGATGCAATTTCATAACAGCCTCCTTGTAAAAAAAATTATTCCAAAATATTTGCACCTATCGTGTTGTTTAGCATCATTAAAGAACAACAAAACTCGGTCTCAGTGGGGGAAAAATAAAAAATAATAATACCCATCTTAAGATGTATTGTCGTGTCTAAAACCGATTATAGTGAATCATTATGATTTATACATATTATAAAGACGTATATATCACGAGTTCGTAGAAGGCACGTGCGAACTCGCAATTTTTTGGGGGCACATACCTCGGGTTCTATTGATTACAGAGTTAAGGGGTGAAGTGTTCTGGATAGCTCTTGTCATAGTTATCATTTGTATTGTATATGTTTTAGAATAACAACACTGTAGCTGTTGAGTCAAGTAAAACACACTTCCGGGAGCCCATCCAAATTGAAGAAATCGGTTGGTTTTTGTACGTTGCAAATGGTATATATTGGGCTTTGTACGGCTTCCAAAAGCACCATTTATTCGTAATCGGTTCGTGAGAAAATCACGAAAACCCATGATTTTTGGGTACTAAATACGATTTATGGGGATGGATACTTCGATATTTTTTATTCATTGCAAATCGTCGTTAACTTCACCTTATGTTCTTAAGGTGATAATCTCAAAATACTTCTTAATTTTTTTCGGAATCGTTATTAGTTACCGAGATTCAGAGTTTTAAACTGATGGTACTTTTGCACAAAATCCAATTTTTAGCTTTTTTTTTTCTTTTTCTTTTGCGCCGTTAGTCACGAATATCTAAATAACTAACCATAAGTCCTCCCTGGGGCATGGGTGTGTGTGTTTGTCCGTAGGTTAGTTTACCTAGGTTTAAGTAGTTTGTAAGCTACGGACTGACGACCACGCAGTTTGGTCCGATAGATTTACAGACATTTGAACTAACCATAAAAATGGTTCAGATATTTACAACACACACTGTAGACATTTATCTAGAAACGGAATTTTACTGACTTCAAAACTCTTTCTCCATTATCAAGATACAACCAGAAAATCGTGCTGTTTCCACAATGTATGTGCATATTGTACTGAAAGACGGCATTCAGGCCGCTCTGAAACTTGCCATCCGTAGAAAAAGTCTACTGTGCGAAAAAATGACTTTTGTACATCTTATAGATTGACAGCTTCGCTCGGTGAAGAGGTGATTTTATTTTTGTTATTCATAAAATTTAATTTGCAGCATCCAATTTAGTCAGGTATTGCAACATATTCTAAAGAGTTTGCAAAGGTAAAAACACATAGCATAGACTTTTCGAATAATTGTGTGTAGCTCATACATAGCTGCGTATGAACTGTAGAAAACATTGAAATTTTGCTTAAAGTTGAGAGTGGAATGATACTTTATTTGGTGCACGAGATTATGCGTATTCGTTATCACGATATGCTGGAAAAATCCCAATTTCTTGTTTCAAAAGTGCATAATTGTGCGTTTTATACATAGCCTAGTATATAGAGGATCCTAAAAGTGCTTCAGCTTACTTAATTTCTGCGAAAGATATTTTTTCCTAGGATAGTTTAGTATTGTTTGAGTACATCAGATCTTAAGTTTTCGACCTCGAAAGTAGAGGGACAAGTTGTGGTGGCCGAAAAACTTCTAAATTTTCGGACTTTTCCCAGTTTTTGCTTGTAACTCGAAAACGGGCGTTATTTGGGAAATAACCGTTCTGCATTAAGAGGAGAGAATTGTGCCTCGATTAGAAGAAAAAAATCAAAAAATTGATCCAAACATCAGCATTTTCCCCAACTTTGCCAAATACGGTGTTTTACCCACTTTAGATGTGCTGTAACTTTACAATTTTCAACCAGGAGGTGACGATAAAATTTGATATTGAGGAGTGTCAATTCGTGAGTTCAAAAAGCAAAATTGGCCCAATTTTGAATTTGTGTTGTTCGTAAAGCAAAATTGAGGTAAACCTTAAACTCACATTACCGGATTTTTCGCAATAAAGCAAAATTGAGGTAAACCTTAAATCCGCATTACCGGATTTTTTGCAAATTTCTAAGTTTGGAAATCAATTTTAACTTCATTGTGAGCCTAAGTTATGCCATCTGAATACTTTTAAGAAATTTTGTATAAAATATATATATATATGGATGGATGCTTAGGGTTTAACGTCTCGTCGACAGCTTGGTCATTAGAGACGGAGCTAACGCTCGGGGTTTTTGGGTTAGGATGAGGAAGGAGATCGGCCGTGCCCTTTGAAAGGAACCATCCCGGCATATGCCTGGAGTGATTTAGGGAAATCACGGAAAACCTAAATCTGGATGGCCGGAGGTGGATTTGAACCACCATCCTCCCGAATGCGAGTCCAGTGCGTTACCACTGCGCCACCTCGCTCGGTATATATATATATATATATTCATAATTGTCTCCTAGTGCAGCTGGTTTCTTGTTCAGAGCAGGTAGCCGGTCCCCGTCGTGTTCGGCCCGTTGCCCCTTAACGAGACCGAATGTTAGGTAGGGAAGACTGCCTACTACCTCACCTCCGTTATCCCATCGAGCTCTTCAGTTAAAACTATTTCATCAAAGTGAATGGATACCAACGTGTTGTGGACCAGTTGTTTTTGTTTCAACACGAATGCAAACGTTGGTTTCAAATGTCAAGTCTGTATTGATGAAGGTGAATCGATAGTTGTCAAAGGAAAAAAAGGAGTGAGAAGATTATTGGAGAGTAATAGGAAGGTTGCTGACCACATCCGCTTGCTAAACAGAGCTCGACAGGTAAATGTTCATATTACATGTCAAAAACAATACAGTAACCCTAAGTTAATTGAAGCTGAACAGTCAACTGTAGCACGAAGAGTTGGTGTTAAAAATCCTATGTTCAGTATTCGAGAACACTTATGTATGTAGAGAGGAAATATCAAATTCAGGAGGTCAAGAAACTTGAAGTAAAACAGAGCATGATGAATGCAGCTACCGTACTGTTCATGGGCTTGAAGACATAGTAGGCCGTTTGAATGATTAGCAGTTAGTTGCAGCTGACGAGTGGCATCACTCCGTATGTCAAAATAAACTGATGGTCGGCAGGGAGGAAGACGTACACCGTCGACCAAACTTGATTGCCCGTGCTCACTAAGGCACCTTGCTACGGTGCGCGCGGCCGTTCCGCGTCGGAGGTTCGAGTCCTCCCTCAGGCATGGGTATATGTATTGTTCTTAGGATAAGTTAGTTTAAATAGTTTGTCAAGTTTAGGTACCAATGACCACTGCAGTTAGGTCCCATAACTCGACAAACATTTGAACATTTTGAACTTGATAAGGCAAGGGAAGAAATAGTCCCGTACGTTGAAGAATGCTAATTAGCTGTTAACGAGTTAATTAAGCAGGCAGAAGAGAAAAATCGCCCAAATGTAAGGACAATGAAAGACTCTCTTAAAACGCTTTGGTGGTTATTTCCTGTATGTTGTACGAGCACAAAAGTCACCAGTTATATATTTTCGAATATTGAGCACGAATCCCTCACTGACGTCTTATACAAACACAAAAACCAAAACATTGAAGAATTGTGAAAGCAGCAGCAGAAATAGTTCTGGAAGGTATCCGCTCTGTTCTGTTGTTGTTGTTGTTGTTGTTATTTAAAGGTGGGTAAACTGCGTGGTTCTTAGTCCCCTGTTGCAGTCAGAGCCATTTCATCGTAGGTTACACAAAGGCAAAATGATCGTTTCACACCTAAAGAGGTAACCCACAAAGTGAAGAGAGTGACAGTAACCACGACACTGCTACAAGAGCATAAAACAATAAAATACTAAAGGCCCAGGCCTAATGATTGACTCATAGGAGTACAGAAGGGTAATGTGGCTGGCCGATCACGAAAATAATATTGGATGAGTCAGCCACTCTGCACATACTGAAATTGCCAGTAAAAATATGACCGACAGTACAAAACGAACAATAGGTTAAAATGTTGAATAGTGGGTGCCCGAACTATCAGGCGTAGGTACCACCATTACATCACATGATTAAAACCCGGCCGGCCGCGGTGGCTGAGGAGACTGAGGCGCTCCAGTCACGGTCTGCACAGCCACTACTGTCGGGGGTTCGAATCCCCCCTCGGGCATGAATATTTGTGCCGTCCTTAGTCTTAGTTAGTTTGTAAGTTTAGGGACTGATAACCCTGTAGTTAAGTCCCATAGACTATACAAACACTTGAACATTTGAATTAAAACCCGCAGTGCAGATAAAACCTAAAACAAGATCAGCCATAGAGGCGTCATCAGCTAAAATCAAGCTAAGCTCAGGAGGCAGGGTAAAGGACTGCCGCAATGCGGCTAAAAGTGGACAGTCCAACAAGATGTGGATCACTGTCAAAGGAGCGCCACATCGGCAATCTGGTGGGTCCTCACGACGTGCATTAACCATGTATGGCCAATATGTAGTCTGCAGAGAACAACAGACTCTCTGCGAGAGGCCCGCAAGGAGGACCTCCACATGGTTCGTTCAAGTCCATCCATACCGAGTTACAAAACCCAACGTCCGTGCGCGTCATTTGCAGTCTGAGGTTTTTATGCTGAAGACCAATCTCAAGTGGCCGTTTCGTGATGGCCTGCTGTGACAGGCGATTGACTCGTTCGTTGCCCAGGATACCAATGTGGCCTGGGGTCCAAATAAAGACCACTGAACAGCCTGACGCACCAAGGGTAAGACGGCGTCTCGGATAGACCACACCAAATGGTGCTTCGGAAGAAAATGGTAAGCTACTCAGGGAGTCACTACAGATAACTATAGACTACCCAGGTCAGACTCGGAAATGTCTCACAGCTCGAGAAATAGCCACCAGCTCAGCCGTGAAAACGCTACTCCTGCTCAGCAAATAATGCTGTAGACATGGTCACCATGAACATATGCATACCCAGCACAGTTGTCTACAAGGGAACCGTCTGTGTATACCACTTCCGCGCTTTGGAATGAGTCAATTAGTGCCTGGAACTGGCGATGGAGGGTCTGTGGTGAAACAGCGGCTTTCGAGTCACGAGACAAGTCTAACCGAAGCTGCAGGTGGGGGATCGACCAAGGAGGTGTACAGGAAGGATAGTACAAAGTAGGAGGTATAGGAAGGGATTCAAGTGAGGAAAGAAGGGAACAAACCCAGAACACAATCAGGAGACCAGATCTTGGCCGTCATTGTGGGGAAGGGAGGACAGCAGCTCGGAAGTGAAGTCTGTGATTCGGGTGATCAAGTGAGGCGTGAATACGAGCAACTTAAGACGCTAGTAGCTGCTGCCAGCGGATTTGCAGGGGAGGAACTCCAGCTTCGGCGAGAAGACTTGTCACTGGACTCGTGCAGAAAGCCCCTGTGCCTAAACGGACGCCAGTGTGGTGAACTGGGTCCAGGACTCATAATGCAGAAGGAGCTGCTGAGTCGTACAGCAGGCTGCCGTAATCCAGACATGACTAGATTAGGGCCTTATATAATTGCAGAAGAGATGCACGAGCGGCTCCTCAGACAGTGTGGCCAAGGCAGCGAACAATGTTCAAATAATGCCAACACTTTTGTCACAGCTGTCAAATGTGTGCACCCACATGAGCTGGGAGTCCATCAGCATGCCTAAGAAGTGGCGCGTCTCTACAACATGAAGCAAGGCATCACCCAAAAACAGTTCTGGCTCTGGGTGCACCACCCATCGGCGGCAGAAGCGCATCACTTGTGTTTTTTGAGCAGAGAACTGGAAACAGTGGGCAGAGGTCCACGATTGAACCCTTTGGATGGCTCCCTGCAGTCGCCGTTCTGCAACACCAATGCAAACAGAGCTAAAATACAAGCTACAGTCATCGGCAAACAAGGAAGAGCATACCGATGACCCCACCACGGAAGCAAGACCGTTTATAACAATTAAAAAGAGCGGTACACTGAGGACGGAGCCCAGTGGTCACCGGTCTCTTGAATATGATATGAGCTAAAACAGCCTATCCTAAGCCAGAAAAAGCGGTGGGAAAGAAAATTTTGAATAAAATAGGAAGCTGGCCTCGTATGCCCCAGTCGTACAACATAGCGAGAATATGGTGGCGCCAGGTGGTGTCATACGCCTTCCAAAGATCAAAGAAGACGGCGACAAGATGTTCCCGCCTGGAAAACGCTGTACGGATTGCATACTCGAGTGATACAAGGTTGCCGATGGCGGAGCGGCCCTGACGGAATGCCAAGAATTCCCTATCTCAAAATCTACTAAACATATGTTCAAAGAACTTGCAAAGAACGTTGTTGAGGCTTATCGGATGGTAGTTGTCAGTCACCTGTGGGTCAGCTCCAGGTTTCAGTACTGGAATGACGATGCTTTTCCGCCATGACAACGGAAAGACTCCCTCTGCCCATAGATGCTTGTACAGGGCGAGAAGCTGGTGTTGGTGTTGGGCCTCCGCTGAAAGGTGATGAATAAACTGGTTGTGAATTCTATCGGGGCATGATCAAGTGCAGTCTGGAATTTCCATTTGCTGAATGGAGCATTGTAGGGTTTCTGGCGTTGGGTCCACCCTTTGAGGGCATGGAAGTCTGTTTTGTAAGCTGCAGTCGTAGAAGTGTCAGCATAATAGCCCGCCATGTACTCAGCGATATTGGCTGGTCTGTGCATATGGTACCCCGAATTTGGAGACTAGGTATTCCAGTCGGGGGCAGTACCCAAACAGTCACTTTACTTGGGACCATACTCCTAAGGTTAAGCGTGAGGACCGATGATGGCCATATACCTCTCCCAGGAGTCCTGCTTGCTCTGCTTGATCAATCGGCGGGCTCGTGCCCTGAGACACTTAAATGCCATAAGGTGTTCAATGCAAGGGTGGCGTCGGTGGCACTGGAGTGCCTGCTGTCGGTGCTGGATTGCCTCATCAATCTCCAGATCAACCAGGGCACAGATTTGCGCCGATGGGAACCATGGTTTGTGGAAAAGCTGCCTCACTGGTAGAGACAATACTGTTGGTCACCTGTTGTAATGCGGCATTGATGTCAGCTTCTAGCGGAGCAGCAAGAACAGCAGTCAAAGTGTACAATGGCCAATCTACCCCATGAAGAGATCATTGTGGCAAGCGTGCTGCAGGTTGATACTGCAGGAGTGACAACAGAATAGGGAAATGGTCATTTCCACATAAGTCATCATGGACCCTCCAATTAAGATGTGGTTGAAGGCTTGGACTACAAATGGAGAAGTCTCTGGCTGAGTATGTGCCTCGCACCACACAAAAATGAGTGGGGGCACCAGTATTCAGGAGGCAAATTTCTTGTTGTGCCAAAAGTGTCTCAACATCACTACCACAGCTTGTGGTCTGCGTTCCACCCCACAAAGGGTGGTGAGCATTAAAGTCCCTCAAAAGGAGGAATGGTGGGGGAAGTTGTGTGACCACAGCAGTAATGTCAGTTAGAGACACAACTTCATCCGGAGGAATGTATAAGCTGCAGACAGTTAATTCCTGCGTTGCCTGGATTCTGACTGCCAACCGCCTCGAGATTGGTGTGGAGTCCCACAGGAGCACTGGGGACAGTGGCAAGTACTTACAGACAGTCGCCGCCAGACACCCAATAGCCACGAAGGGCAGGTCCACTGGATGGGAAACCATGTTTACTGCAGGGCTAGACAAAGTGCAGGATGATGGCACAATAATTGGTGCAGCTTAGCTAGATGGTGAAAAAAGCCGCTACAATTCCTCTGGGGAATTATGTATTCTCCAAGTTGGAAGGCCATGATGATGAAGAGGAATGAGGAGCAGACTATTCCACGGGGAGAGCTGCTGACTGTTTGGTATCTGCTGCATCTATTATCCACAGTTCCATTGAATCAGTTAGTGTGAGCTTCTTAGGTGATGTGAGGATCTCCAATTCATCTTCTGTAGCAGAAGATGGAGGTGTTCGTGGCTTAAGAGCCACCAAAGCTTCTTTTTTCTTAGATTTCTTTTTCTGTCCCTCTCCCTGGCCCTTTGGTTTGAAGGGCTGGGAGGGCTTCTCAGAAGTGGCATCTGGGACGGAAGAAAAGCGGGAAGCCCTTCGACTGGCAGTTTGTGGATTCTTTAGCTGTCGGCCAGGATCCTTTGGAGCATTCTGAGAAGCCTCAGAAGGGATTGTTCCAAGGGATCCCTTCTGAATAAGAGGAGCTGGAGGAGGCTGTTCCTTCTCCGGCTGGGCGGGTGGGGGAGTGGTGGCCCCGGTGGTGGTAGGGAAAGAGTTGCCCCCACAGAAGGTGTTTGAGGAGGTGGTAAAGGTAGGACCCCACTAATGGAGGGGGCAGCGGGAGATTGATGGCCACTAGGGCTCACAGAGGGAGGTGATACCTTCAATGGTGTCAAACAGATAGTCATTGAGGACGACACAGCAGCAGCAAAGGAGGACGTCATTCGTACGGGGAGCAGCTGCTTGTACTTCCTATTTGCCTCAGTGTATGTTAACTGGTCCAATGTCTTTATCTCCATTATTTTTTCTTTGTGCAAGACAGCACAGTCTGGCGAGCAAGGTGGACGAAATTGTTTGCAGTTCACACAGACCGGAAGTGGGGTTCAGGGACGGTCGGATGTGATGGACGCCCACATTCTCTGTATGTGGGGCTGGAAGCACACCAGGAGGACATATTCCCAAACTTCCAGCACCTGAAGCATCTCATAAGCGGAGGGATGTACAGCTTGATGTCACACCAGTATATCATTACTTTGATGTTCTCAGGCAGTGTGTCGGCCTCGAAGGCCGGGATGAAAGTACCAGTGGCAACACTGCGGTTCTTCGGTCGTCTATGGATGCGCTGGATCAAATGAACACCTCTTCACAGTAGGTTCTCACGCAACTCGTCGTCGGTTTGTGAGAGGAGGTCATGGTGATAAATGAGGCCCTGCACCATATTTAATGTCTTGTGGGGCGTGATGCTGACAGGAACATCACCCAGCTTGTCACAGGTGAGTAACGCCTTTGACTGAGCCGGGGATGCCATCGGGATCAATACAGCCCCGTTTCTCATCTTAGAAAAGGATGACACCTGCTCCTACTTTTCTTTATGGACAACTGCCACTGAAAGCAAAGAAGGATCCCAAATCAGCATCTTATACTCTCAAACTCTTCAGAACTATCGCGAACTGTTTGCTACCATATTTTCTTTCACTTACCTGCAGATGAAGAATGAAAAGAAAACCATTTTTATCTATTTTTTTTAATGCAAAATTCTTTCCGGTAGCATATATTGTCAGTGTTATTTCAGCACAAATGGGGCCCTTAAAAATGCAGGCGGCTCTTAGGCAGCTGCCTACTCTGCCTTAAGGGAAATTTGGCACTGTCTGTAAGTGCCAGGAGCTGCCAGATTAGCGAGAGTATATTGTAGTGGCTTTTAACTAACGTAGTGAACCAACAGCAAGTGTTCTTGGTTGGGGGGTTACGAAATTGTTTCTTGTCACTATTTACTCTCCATTTGCTGTTATAACAGTCATAAATCAACAAACATTTTGTCTTTGATCTAAAATAGTTCTATTTTTTCCATCACAGATACCCGTACACTGTACCTGTGTAAAAGATTTTGCTTTTTGCATGGATATACCTATCATCTATGGATGTGCACTGAGGCTTTGTTGAAAAACTTTGCAATGTAGATGATGGGTATGTCCTTAAATTATCACTGTAAATAGTGTCTGACAAAAAACTTATTGGGCTAGCGACTCCTCCCAATCTTCAACTGCCCCTATTTCATGCATGTATCCATGATCATTTGTTTCTTCAGAAAAAAAGGCTGAACATTGGTACCTATCTGCATTCTATGAGGAAATAAATAACAGGCCCACTTCTCCCATCAGATTCACCGTATACTTACATGCCATCTGGTCAATATAAGTATTTTCACTGTGTTTTGACTTCAGAATATGTGCATTTGAGTGCAAGGAACTGTGAATTATTGCAATGTTTTCTGAATTTCCTTGATACACTGTGAAAATCATATAGCCATTTTTGAAAGTTACAATCTTGCATAGTTTCATGTGAGCTCTTTTCATTTGTCCAGGCACTTTTCTTCTAATTGTACTAAGCAAGTCTGTTTGATTTCATTTCAGGTTAGTGAAAGCGAGGTGAAGAAGTTGTCAAAGCCATTTTTTCCCTTTATTTAGCTATTGGAGTAATTGTTTTCCTTTAACAAAGTCACTAGGAAAGTAGGAAAGGACATACATAATCTTTACCAAGATGTGAGAAAGCATTTACCAAATATTTAGAACCTTTATTGACTGCCATAGATAGTTCTGCCAATACTTACTAGTTTTTGAAACCATGAAGTGAATGAACTTGCATCTACACTTTGACAGAAATTACCATACACATCACAAGTAAATGGACCAAAAATTTGCATGGTTGGCTGTGACCCTTTCTCATATGTCTGATTTGACACCAAACATATCATTGTCACTCGGAATGTACCTACCACAATGGAAACACATGATTTTTCAGAATCGATTATGTGACATCATAAACTAGGAAAATTACATTCCTAATTCATACAATCAAAGAAGATTGATTTTTGTTTCACCCGTGCATATAGAATAACAAGAAATGCATCATATTTTTGTAACAGTAAGGACCGTTCATCATGCACCATGTGCCTCTGTTTAAACGAATTTTTGAATATATTTCAAAACAAATTAATCAATAAAATAAAAATACACAATGTTAGTGATATTGGGATTACTTTGCAGAACTGAAGATTTATCAGAATCTTCATCAGTGCCATTTATTCATCTAGTGCACTTTGTTTTGTATGACAGAATCAGTCAAAATATCATCTTCATCATTATCTTCTGGTTGTACCTTCTTCAGAATAGTAAATTTTACCATGATGATGAGCCATACTATTACTCTGTTAATGACATTAGATTTGTTAGTTTGTTCCATAGACCTGTGTTGAGAAGATTTTTACAAGTTGATAATATAACCCAGGATTGGAATGACCCCTCATCCACTCCCTTAAAACCCACATCCTTCCCTTTATCCCCTCCTTCCTTCCTCTTTTGCTGACAAGGCGACCATCGATTGCAAAACCTAGAATGTTGTGTTTGTGGGTGTGTGTGTGGTTTTTTTTTTTTTTTTGTGACCATCTACGAGCCTGTGCTTTGGGTAAGTCATTCGATTTCTATGTTTTATACATATAATACTAATACAGGTACATATATTTATTACAAGCTGATAATGTAATAATACTAATAGCATGAATACAGATAAATGCATCATTTGATTCTATTTAAGAATTCATCAGTGGAGTAGAAGGATTTGGCCACTGGAAAGTGTTTTAGGCTCCTCTTAAACTGATCTTTATTTGTAGCAAAATTTTTTTATGGTTGTTGATAAATTATTGAAAATATGTGTTCCTGAGTAGTGGACCGCTTTTTGAACTAAAGTAACTGATTTTAAGTCATTGTGTAGATCATTTTTGTTCCTAGTATTGTAGGTATGAACTGAGCTGTTTGTTGGGAAAAGGGATATATTATTTATGACAAATTTCATGAAGGAATAAATATACTGATAGGTAGTAATTAATATACCCATTTCTTTGAAGAGGCTTTTGCAGGATGTCCATGAATTTACACCACAAATAATACATATTACATGCTTTTGGACTGCTTTTCTTTCCCCCCTCCCTATCCTAAAAAAGGCATCCCTCTAACACCTGTAACCACTGGTATTTTACCATTTGTGACAGTGTGCCCCCTCCCCCCGGAAGTTACTTGCAGTGAAACCAAACAGGTTACCCTTTCCTTTCCTATTGGGGTTTAGGCCATGCCTAGTGTAGTCCCATCCACAGAACTCAAACCCCATCTCTGACATGGGCAGCCATTCCAGCTTAAGTTCACTCTCCTTAGGGAAGAGTTCAAATGAAGCTGATCATGGCAACTCAAAATAGACACAAATCCCACACTAGTATGCTTGGTTGCTGATGCTACCTTCACCAGGTCACACTCTACTCAGTCTTTGTCAGTGCTATTTCCTGGACCACCCACTGTAACCATGTGTTCCATTAATTTGTACAACATTTTATTCTATCAAAGCCACTTAATTTTATATTTGCATTGCAGCACCAGATACAGTCAACACTTTCAAGAATATGTAGCACCCAACACCATGTATTTTACTCAATGAGACAAAAATGTCCTATCAGCAGTTCTAGTGATAAAACAAAGAGCACAATAATATCTCATTGCACTCTCAAGATATTGGTTTCATCTGCTTAATGTGATATACTTATCATTCAGTTTCAAGAAAACATGCATGTTAGAAATTTTATTGAGACATTGTACGGAGAGGAACGATATCTTCTCTCAATAAGAGACTAAATTTCATTTGTTATTTGTTATATCCTGTATATAAAATAAGTACAGCCTTATTTTTCCAGTTTTAGTCTTGCGGCCTCCACCCCTGAAACTATGTTAGATTTGCTACTGTAGCTAGGCATATAAATAAATTTTCACATCTTGGCTGATACACAGATTTTTTTATATAAGCAGCAATATATACTGTTCGATGGAAAAGAAGGGAACCAGCTGACAAATGCCCCTGTCAGAGCATTCAAAAGCAAATATGTTCCTGTTTAAACAACACTGATGGAAGAGTAGGGAACCAGTACTCAGTCTGCATTCTTCGCCAAACATTGTGGCATGTTCACACTTTTTTGTGCTGAAAAATTAGCAGAGTGGCAGTGGAAGAAAGAATTGTGGGAGAGAGAGAGGCAGTGACAGCAGGAAAGACAAATGGTTGGAGACAGTAATGACAGTGAGAGGAGAGAATAAAACTGAGAAATTGAGATGGATGTAGGCTATACATTAGTTTTGGAGGCTCTGGTTCCCCCAAACTGGCACTTCAACAACAGCAAATTTTGTCCGCTTCCCCCCATCTCCCATACCTACAAGTTAAGTTCTTTGTCAAGGAGCCATGTGGGAATAGCTGTTCTAGGTGCCTTGTCAGGGACTGTGAGGCTGCTCCCACCAGAGGGTCGAGTACTCCCTCAGGCTCGTGCGCGCGCGCGCGTGCATGACCGTGGAAGTTTGGTTTCATAGACTGACAAACATTTGAATCAGTCAAGATTTAGAAGTAAGATCAAACCATCTGCAAGGATGGGTGTAAAGAGGAGATAATCATAATTGAAGAAATGGAGGACAGACTGTGAGAAAAGAATGAGGGAGTAGCAGGAGAAAAAGAATGGGACATAGACTATGGCAGAAGAAGGCAGCCAAAATGGAGAGAATGGAATGGAGGTAATGACAGTAGGAGAGACAGAAAGTGCCAGTGAGAGACAAAAAAAAGACAGTGGGAGAGAGACATACTAGACCAGGGATGGGAGCATGAGCTGCCAGTGAGGCTACACATGGGCAATGTGGGCACTTTGGCCACCATGTGGGCTCGATTTGTGCACAATTCACGATCTCTCATAGTTCATGATCTCTCGCCCCTGATACATCGCTAGATGTTTGCAGCCAGTGGTAGTTAACCCAGCAGTTGTTCATATCGATTGCAGTGGTGTGAAGCATAAAAAGTCTTCCCTGTTTTAGGATCAAAATTATTTCTTAGAAATAACATAGAATCGGAATACGGTGGCCACAGAACTGGACATGTGTGAGCAGCATCGCCTGTTATATATTTATGATGTTTGTTCAATCTTTATATAAACTGCTGTCAAAGAGTTTTTCATTTTTTTCTTAACGTCTCATATTACTGCAATTAACAGATAAAAACATCTGTGTAAAAATATTATATAAAAACCAGTTGAATCAAGTATATATGCCACTTATAAAAACAGAAGATAAAGAAAGTAACTGAAACTTTTACAATTAATTTATTTTTAATTTTAGGTTCTTGGCAACCAAGTAGTCATATGCAAACTGAGCAGCAGAATTGAGAGTAGGAACAATGAGTTTGACACACAGCCTGGAGAAACAGCATACAGTGAACAGCTTGCAAACACAGCATGGTTAGAGTTTCAACACACATGGTGATGGTCACAGACCAGAACACAAGCCGGTTTGGTATCATCACCTGGCGAGAATTGTAGTGACCTATTCGTTATGGTAGCGAACAGCACAGCAAGCTGTGATGGTGCAGGTTAAATGTGATAGTAAAAGGGGCAGTGGGCTTGATGTATCGATCATTGTGCCATGCTGCCGAGCAGTGAAGTGGCAGCATAAATGCACTCTATTTGCGAACAGCACTGAAGGCTTCCCATAATACATGGTGGACAGCTGATGGGCGAGCCTGTAGTCACGTTAGAAGTGTTCTTTGCACTCTCATAATTACAATAGCATGCCAATGCAATGAATACTTAAGATTTGCATAGTATTTTATTTATTTATTTCTCATTAACCAACATTTGTTGAAATAGTTTACAATTATTTACTTTATAATTACTCCTTATCGCTATGTCAAGTTGTTGGTAAGTAACTGCTCTCACTATATCTTATAATACATTTGTGCGATTTTATATATATGGCTGTTTAAGTAAATTACATCACTTTGAATCTTTCTTAACTTGGTAAATAAATATTTTTATATGTACATGTGGATGAATTAATTTACAGTCTTTCTTCAAATTCTGTAATACTATAAACACACTCATCAATTAATAGATTATGTAATTCCTTCTCAAAAACATTAATTGGTTGGTCTCTTATTGTTGATGGTAGTTTGTCATATAATTTTATACCTACATGTTTAAAGTTACTTTTGACCTTGCAGAAAGCTATATCTAATTTATTTCTATTTCTGGTATCGTGTGAGTGTATTGCGTTTCTGAGTGGTAATATGTTTATTTATTTATTTATTTATTTATCTTTTTGTGTGGCAAGCAGACATGTTTTAATATAAAGGGAGGGCACAGTCAGGATTTTTAGGGTTTTGAAGTGTTGTCGACATGACTCTGGGTTTTTAGTCCCCGTAATCGCTCTTACAGCTTTCTTTCTTTTTTTTTGTCACATGAGGACTGTTTGGGCTCCACAGTTTTATGCCAAATTGGAGATGAGAGTGAAAGAAGGCATAGTAAGAGGACAGTAGTTGGTTTTTGGTTACTAGTGGTTTTAATTTCCATAGCAGGCAGACTATACTAGATAGTCTGGTACACAGATGTTCTGTGTGGCTGTTCCACATCAGTTTGGGATCTAGGTGGATTCCAAGGAGTTTAAGAGAGTCAGACTCATTTACTGTTTCCTGTAGCTTGTGTAGGAAGCAGCACATACCGTAGTCTCTGTCTTGTTCAGGATGAGCTTGTTTTTGCGAAGCCATATGGTACATTTTCAAGTACTGCATTTGTGTTTTCCTTGATCTCTCCCAAGCTTTATGCCACAGTAAAGAGGTATAGTTTAAAAGACCAATCTTGTTTCATTCAAAGGTGCCATGGGGTGCCCATTGGTAAGGGGTGGGATCACTCGCAGGTTCCTGCAGTAACATTAGCGCATTTGCCCACCCCTGATCTAGATACTGTAGTGGCAATGAAAGGGAGATGATGTGTATGAAACCTTCTTCACAATGAGACGCTTAGTAAAAGTGTTTAGCATGTTCTATGTTAAAAGAATGTGAATATGTTCACATGCCAAAATTTTTGGTGAGGAAGGCGGAATGAGTACTGAGACGGCTGCTTCTCCACTTTTCTGTTTCTGTTGTTTAAACAGCAACATATTCACCTTTTCATACTTTGTTGGGAGCATTTTCAGTTGGTTTAGAAGTGTCTGTCACTAGTAAGTATAACTGATTTTTATTGACTAACCGGACAACACATAGTATGATCAACATTTGTTCTTCTGTACAATATATTATACTCTCACTATATCAAGTCGGAATGAGGTGGCAGGATGGCCTGAAGTGGCGTCTTTTTTCCCATGTTAAGAAAATATAGTAATCTAATTAATTGCTTAGTATTATAAAATTTGGAAAAATATATTTATTGAATTTAATTGAGTCTTCTACCATATTCTACAAATATTTTAAAACTTATCTAAAAAGTTTGTTGGAATGGTGAGCTATGCAGTTTCACACACAGTATGTGTGGGTGTGTTGTCCTTCGGTTAGTTTAAGTTAGTTTCAGTAATTTGTAAGTCTAGGGAGTGATGACCATAGCAGTTTGGTCCAATAGGTTTATGAAGATTTGAACAATTTGAAGAAAACTACTTATACAGCTAAAAGCAAAAGAAAATTGCATTACTGATTAAAGATATATTCATTCTTTTAAAAGACAGTTATGATTACTTAGAGACTTTACATAATTCCCTGTGAATTATATTTTGCAGCAGAATGTCTCTCATTCTGGAGGTCAGTATTTTCACATAATGAAGTATTGTGAAAATGTGTTCTTAATTACTTCTTGCAGTTTTGCAGCCCATGAAATATTTATGATTTATGATGGAGAACGCTGTTTCCACATCAGCATCTGCTCCAGATATCTTCAGATATAAATAATAGAAAATGAGAGACCAGTTTTTAACAATTTGCTACACAGTTCTCAATTAATAAATTTTCCCTTCATGTATAATTTGTAGATGGTTCACTTTCTCAATAAGCTGATCTTGACATCTTTCTTGCAAAATACTTTCTTCAAACTCACGTAAATTTTTAATTCTTTACTGAACAGACTTCCATAGAAGAGGCTATTTGAGCTGAGCCTAGTTAAATGCTTTCAACACATGAAATTTCTTGATACAATCTATTAAGTCTTGTGGAATGAACTTAAATGTCCAAGAAATTAGTCTCTTCAGCACACTGTCTTCTTGCAAAGAATTCATTAATCACTGAATTTGTATAGTTGGAAGACTTGTACATATCGTGTGAAAGCATTACTTTATATTTTGCAATCATAGGTTACCCAAAAATGCTTTGAAATTTATATACCAATTTTGGGCGTTTTTTGCATTTTTAAAAAAAATAAAAGATAGCCCTCAAATGTTGAAACATTAGAAAAAGTTACATCAGAAGTCGTGCTTCATTCCCTTTGAGATGAAGCCTGTTTCTTCATTGTTTGATTATGACTGCAATTGTTCTCCATTTGGGTACACTAACAGTACTTTAAAAATGTGAATACAAAATATAGGGGACAGTTAGTAAAAAGACGGGACAATATACGTCCCGTATTTATTTTGTTGGGACAATGAGACAAGCATGAAAATAAGGGATGATCCTGTGAAACACAGGATGTTGGGTCACCCTATCTTAGCATAACTTAAAGTAGTTTGTAAGTCTAAGGACTGATGATGGCAGTATTTTGGACCCTTGGGTCTACAAACATTGTAGTATTTTTTATCTTAATAGTAGACTGACTTAAGAGAGATTGTCATATTCATTATTTGCAAGTTCAGGAGCCTAATTATACATCAGCATCTCTCTGAAAAGCATTTTGTGGAAAAGTCATCAACAATTAAGCCTATGAAAGTTTTATACAAATAACATTTATGGTTGTTGAGTACCTAGCTTCTGTCAGAACAAGTTGAAAATACATTAACCATAGCCATATTAATGTAGGTAGAGAAATGAATTTAAAGAATAAACACAAAGCTACAACCATTGCTAAAACTGAATCAGATGTAAATTACTATGAAATAACTATGTAAGCAGCAAGTGCCATGTAGAACAGTGTACATTAAATTGTTATTTTACTGCTAGAATGAATGTCACTTTTTCCCCTCTAATTCCATTGTTAGCTTTACCCTGCTTATGTTGATCTGAAACCCATTTCTTTGTAGGTCCAACCACACCCGCAAAGGAGTTTCCAGTTGAGGTGATGCCGTTGGACACCTGCAGTAGAGAAAGTGAGTAAGCTGTTCCAACCAACTCAAAGAAGTAAGCTGTACAAAGTGCCATTACAGTATTTTTCTGGAAGAGGACTGGGCTAAACAAGTAAAATAAGATAGATGGCCAGCTTCTGATAGTGTTTATGAAAGACTTCCAGCCCTTTTTAATTTCAGAAGATTGAGGGTTACATAGTGCTTTTAAGCACACTTATGAAATCTCAGGTAGGAAGCATGTTGCAAATTACTGCTGCCAGCAGCATAGTTACACAGCTGCCACAGTTATAGTGAAAGAAAAATTGCTAAATATGAAGACAGTTTGTCTGACCACATATTGTTGGACATCTGTGCAAATGAGAGATATATGGCAGTGCAGGGCATTTCTTTTCTGATCATTTCACCCTGCAGACTGTGCTCCTAGTGTGTGCCCAGATCTCTGGTTTCACATAGTGCTTACAACTTGTTACATTCCGTAGCCTATATTGGTAATAAGTTTAAATGGACATACAAGATTTTGCTGGTTGTGACCAAGAATGCAGTGGATATTAAAAGTGCAGTGGTTTCTGTTTTAGAATGAAAGGATGCACTAAAATATTTCATGGCAGTCCATCAGAAAGTAGAAAACTTGTTACAGGATATGCCCATGAGATGGAACTCAACTATATTCATGTTGGAGCAAATAACTACATTACATTGAGTAAATTAGATATGCAAACATTGGAGGAAGAAGAAGAATGGACCATGTGTTTTGAACTGTGTTTTGTGCTGAAACTATTCGGACTGATTTCTACACAACACAGTGCTGAAAGATATCCCACTGGTAGCCAAGTAAGTTGGGTAGTTTTTTGCTTCTAAATATATTAATAATAATTTTATTTAACTCTGTTATGAGGTATTCCATTATTTATAATACATTGAACTTCTCCCAATTTTCAGATTATAGTTTGAACAGGAGCAGTGTGTAATGAACTTTTGAGGAGGCCATGTAACGAAGTTACAGAGTCCTACGTTCTAGCCTTGAGGAAAGACCTAAATGAATGTTTTCAGAGATCACATTTCAAAATACTTGCTTTTGAAACTGATATGGCAGCAGAAAGTGCAAAACAGTACCTTGTTCTTCTGGTAACATGTCCTGGATGGTAACAGAACAGCAAATACAGGCAATAAAATAAAACTGTAGTGTCAGCTTCAACCACAATCGATAGGTTCACAATATAGGAAGTTTTTGATGACACTCAGATGCACACAGACCCACCAAGGCACACTCAACCAAGAGCAATTGAGGAAGTGAAGTATCTGGACAAGCCAAGTAAAAGGCAGAAATGAGGATCCACTTACATCATTACATGGCAGTGAGGAAAACATTATATACTTCCAAATATTGCTGTAGTGGTGTAGGAAATATTTAATGTACTGACCACTTCTGTAGCGTGTGTGAGAATTTTCTCAAAAGATGTTATTATAAATGACAGGAGGACCAGTTTGAAGCTGTCAAAACTAGAAAAACTTATTCAAGAATAAGAATAGTAGTGTAACTTGAATTATAAGGTATGTGTTATATTTTGAGAGACATCTAGTAATTAACATACCAGTACTTGCATTTATATCTTAGCATTTTTTTCTAACAATGGATTCAGAAGACCCATAAGCAGTAGCAGGTGTCACTGAGTTAAAATGTGGAAATCAGAATGTGAGAAAAATTCAGTCAGATGTTTGCTATAATTAATGTTTCTTTTAAAATGGGAGAACATTTGCATTATTACATATACGTTCACCAGGATCTTTGTTCAGAAATGGCTCCAGAAGTTCCATCACTGGAAACACGTGTTACAATTTTCTCTTACATTGTTAAATTTTTAAAGTTATTGCTAGTTATGTATTGGTAACAATGGAAATCCAAGTTGGAATTCAACAACGTAATGAGGACAGGTTGAAACTCACCTCAAAGATTTACATTATGTCGTGACAGGCAAATAATAAAACAGGAAAAAGACAACACACACACACACACACACACACACACACACACACACACACACACACACACAGACCCTTCAACTTTTGGCCATTAGCCTTCAACAGAAAAAGAAGTCTACCCCTGTAGAATATTTAGCAAATTAAATGGCTGCTTTCACAGGTGGCCTGACATGTCCTTGTGATGGGATCTGAGTAAAGGTGTACTGTATCCATCCATACCATCAGCTTGCATCTGTGCTGTTCTCCATACTGTCTCCTCCCATCTCACTATCTCATCATTGCAGAGCATTTGTGATTGTATGAAATATAGTGTGTCATTTTTTTGATGAAGGCTAAAGGCTGCAAGCAGACGTGCGCATTTGTGTGTGTGTGTGTGTGTGTGTGTGTGTGTGTGTGTGTGTGTGTGTGTGATTTTATGTGCCTGCCATGGTTTATCATAAATCTGTGTGGTGAGTTACAAACTATCCTCATTATAGATTTGTTGTGTGTGTTAAAATATGCTGACTTAGTTCTTTGTTTCTGCTGTGGTTCTCAATTTGCATGTTCAAGCACATGTAAGTTTTGTTGGTGGCAGTAGTAGAAATCATCAGACCACTACTTCCTATGAGGCACAAAATGTCCAACATATTTAAGTGTTGTAGGGAGGCATGGGTGTGTGTGGCAACTAGGAAGTACAGTTGCCTGTTTTAGTTATAGTTCCAAATCTCAAGAAAATTTTATTTCACTTTGAAGTTCCTTGTAAATAATATTAATGTAATTTGTATTTTGGAAAATTCACTGGCAGCATTAACACTTACTCTTATATTGTGGCTAGTCTATTGTATCAGAGAGAGTGTCAAAATCGAAATGTGTTATCTTTATTAAGGCAGGCTTCAAATTTTTGTGTGTGGAGTAACTTTTAGAAGTACCAGCTGTTAAACGTCTTCTGTAGCAGGGTGATGTAATATATGTGGAAATTTGGAAATATTTACTACTAAATTACAGCCTTAAGAGGACTTTTATTTGCTGAAAATGCCACTGTAATTATTTGGGGTAGTTTAATATTAACATTAATTCTGAAATTGCATCAGAAGATGAAGTTTTGAATGTCTTGCACATTTATCAACATATCACCTCTCATGAAGGATCATATCAAAGCAAATGTCCAACAGGTAACATCTACTCAAACATACCAGAATTTGAGAAGACTAACTCTTGTCAGCATCCTTCAACATGTGAACAGCTTTGTGATAATGCTTCACATTACCAACTTAAACAAAGGAGTTTGAAGAATAGGCCTTTATCGTATTTACAGAAGACTTGACAACATTGTTGCTAAATACATAGATTTATAGCTTAAGTGAATATATTTACAAATAAAGAGAGTACTTTCCATAGTTGTTGCCAATTTTATGGTCTTACTGTGCAAGTGCTGTTTCTGAATGTTTCTGCTCATGTGTTTACCTGTTGTTCTTTTATGTTCTTTCTTTTTCTTAAACTACTATTCCATATTCGGTAGCCTGATAGCAAGTTTGACCATGTAGTGAAGTTCTATGAATGAATAAGTGTTGAATGTTGGGTGATGTGTTTGTGGGAAGTGATAAAACTCTATGTGTAATTGATTTGCATATTTGATAGTCTTGAAATCTTTGTGTAATTAGTATGTGTAGTTCTAATAAATAGGGTTGTGTCCGAGTGGTTCAGCTGAATCCATTATTCACCAAATCTAGCACACTGGCTTCAGATTCAAGATTCGGTGCATAATGGCTGAATACTACCGAATTCCGAACCTTTAGTTATGAATGTTGTAGTTTACTTTGCATAACAGTACACTTTCCTTTGCGTTATTTACTTTGTTTTCCATAGATCCACTGAAAGGCGTGATGTCATAAAACAAAATGATCTCACTTTGAATAGTTCTGATAAACGGCGCTAGGAGTCACCACAAGTAACTTTTCCCGTCTAATGTAAGCAGTGCTACACAGGCTTGCTTAGCAGATGCAAATATAAATACTGACATCAAAACTTTTGCACTCACAAAAGAAGAAAAAGGAAGATGAGTCTAATTTCCTTTTTATTTTCGACTATTGAATTTCAATACACCATCCAACAAAGGAAATAGAACTTAAAAGTATTGTTCAACTTTAAATGTAGCAGACTTTCAAATATAAGTAGCAACAAAAATAAATTTCTTTAAGTAAATAACAATACATAAGGCTTTAGGATTCTTGAGTTGTGTCATTCTGATTTCACGTATTGTTTTGTCGAATTTTGTGCAGTGCTGGGGTATGTGAACTGTAATAAAGCACTAGGATTTCAAGATGAAAATTACTTATTATGTGCAAAAAAAGTTATAATCATGTGTCATTCAGGCGAGATGACGTAAATTCGGCAACCACTTGATGTGTTTCAATAAATTGTGTAAGGTAAAACTTAAACAAACGTATGCCTACTGCCTTTTGAAAAATGACGGACAACTGACACCAATGCATGTAAAACGCGCAAGTGTGCCAATGGAATGATGATACCTGGAAATCAGTTCCAAATCAGATTGCATAACAGGTATTTAAAAATGTTCGATGTTGAATGCACTAGATTGTATGAGGGATGATGCTCTGTAACACGAAGGAACTGTGACTCAGAATTACCGTACCTGTATGTAATTGCTATTATAAACATTTCATAAAATTTGTATTATAACTTTAAAAAAATGTTTTATATTTCTGCATTTAGTTTCATACAATAACCCTACATTTGAAGTCTTATCTAAAAGCTACTACATAAAGCCGACTTGCAAGCATGTGTTGGGTCAATGTGCCTGATTTTTCTATTAGGGGTAAGGGATTGTTCCTATGAATCATGATTTGTTAATTCCAACCTCTCTACACCATACAAATGTAAACACTATGCCATGTAATCTTCTGTGTTAGCTGTTACCACATTTAAATTCCGTCCTAACAAACGTAAAAGAGAGCGGCGAAGGTGGGATAATATAGGTATTACATTACTGTTTACATTTGTATGATTCTTATGCTGAACGGGAATAGTTAGAAATGTAGCACAGCAACTGACTTCTAGAAATGAAGCATGGCAACTGACTTCTAGTACTGATTTTCAAATCTTCTACGAATAAAAATTCTGTGCCAACAAGTTACGTGATCTTAAATGTTTGAAAGAATAAACAAATGTACAAAATATCCTTGCTTAACCCTCCGGAATGCGTATTAAGTGCTTTTCACAGTTCTGAAATGTCTTTGTGGCAATAACAAGTACACACACATCGAATAAACGCAGATTTCTCTGTGTCTGAATGTCCTGTCCGTCACTCATGGAATGCCTGATATGTCAATATAATATTATTTAACATTTACACATCCTATTTTTTAAGAATCTATTTTTTTTAACTTCCACAAAAGTTACTCATCTTTTCATATTTTATTTTTGACTCTTCCCCTTTGAAAAAAAGAAAAAAATGTAATCCATCGTTTCTAGGACTTCATTCTGCAATTATTTTTTATTTCATCAAAATGGTTTAGTTTCTAATAGAGTGAAGAAAGTTTCTTATTACCTTTTAGAACATCTATTATTAAAAACAACTATTATTAAAAAATCCTTAGGGTTTATAATAAAAATCTAAATTAAATTTTACTGTTAATATTGTCATTTGGGATCCACTCCAGAAGGCTTTATCTTCATCACTGGCTGTGATAGAGTAGTAATTCTTTTTAAATACATGTACTTGAGTTGATAGATTATTTGGGTTCGAGATTCGGTAGATTCAATTCGGGTTCGGAATTCGGCACATTTTATTTAAGATTTGGTATTCAGATTCGATTTGGTAAAATTTGGGTTCGACCCATTCCTAGTAATAAACAATACTGTTTCAATCTTAATAGTTAAAAAAAAAAGCAAAGAACATTGCATACTAGGGAAATTGATGAGGCAGTAGAGATGTTAAGGCACTGAGGTAATATTTGAGAGGATGGGGGTCCAATGATCCTGATAATATTTTTCATGGTTTTCCATTATCGCTAAGGTAAGAGCTGAAATCCTTTGTGTCCTTTACACCTACAACAGCGGCAACATGCACAACATGAAGAGGTTGCGGCCTGCCAGTTAGCTAGACAAATAATCCAAGGGCCCACACAAGTTCGCAGGCGGCGCTAGCAGCACGCCCAGAGGGCACCGTAAAAGGGGACCTACTCCCGTCCGCCGCACACGTGATCACGGAGTTACCGCAGGCATGAGTATTAAAGGACGCGCACAGCCTAGCCACGGCAGTCGGACACCAGCCAAGGGACCTATCACGCCTCCACCCTCGTACGATGTCGCCGCCGCCGCTGCCGCTGCCCAGCTGCGCCGCCAAGGACGCCATCAGGTTCCGCAGCACCACCACCACCAACTGTGGGGATGGACGAGCTGCAGGTCACCACACTGACGTCCAGGTTTGATGAACTGGCATTGTTAAAGTGTTGGAACTGCAAACCAGTGGAGCTTTTAATTTTGTGTATTTTTGTTCTGGTGTAACATTATCATACAGTCAGAGGAGTACTGACTTTTATATTTTTGTTGTATTGTAATAAACTGTATTGGAGGAATACCCTTGTGACATTCTTACAGTAGATTTATCACTTTGTTTATAAAGGCTCTGCCCGACTATCTGTCCTATTCTGAAGCATTCCATTTAACTTATTTTTAAGGGGGCTAGGTTTCTACTTATCACAAAGATGTCATGATGAGCTACAGAAAGGCACACCAACAGGTTAGATCAGTTATGCAAAAGCAATTAAAAAAGCATGTCAGATGTAAACCATAATTTATCTCAAATTTCAATGCGAGTAGCTTATAATAGTTTCCACAACAAAACCCTGTCACATAATTTGGTAGAGCATCCTAAGACATTCTGGTCGGCAATAAAGCATACTAACGGCAAAACACAATCAATACATTCATTACTCAGTAACAATGTTGATGACAGTGCTGCTAAAGCAGAATTACTGAACACAACTTTATGACACTTTACTCAAATATTATGAACTGCCTTGAAGAGACTGACCTATTGACCCTTTAGTCACCACAGATTCAGAAAATATTGTTCTCGTGAAACACAGCTAGCTCTTTGCTCACATGATGTGATGGGATCTCAAATAGATTCCTTATTGGAAGGTTTCCAGAAGGATTTTGATACCAAATCTCACAAGCATCTTTGAATCAAATTGCCTGCTTATGGAATATCACCACAGTTGTGAGATTGGATTCATGAGTTCTCTAAAGTTGCATTCTCTAATAGTGCAGAGGAAAAAGGAACATCTAAATTTTCTGTTTTTAATCTGATATCTCTTTATTTTATTATGATGATCTTTTCTTCCTATGTAGGTGGGTGGTAAGAAAATATGACAAAGGCCTCATTTGCGCCTTCACTGGATGTAATTACCCTTCCAACCTAATCAATAAATGACAGCATCATCTGTGAACAGTGTAAGAGAGCTGTTCACATTGTCTTCTAAATTGTTTATGAAGGTAAGGAACAGTAGGGGCCATTTTGTAGGGAAGGCAAATCAAAGGCTACATTACATTGGCAGAACACCTAGAAGACACAACAGCTCTACTATAGAAACTGCTACACTACATTAAAAAAAATTGTATCCTATATTGTGGGAATCCCACCGAGTGGGACTGACAGAAGGGGGTAGCTCGTTTTGTATTAGGGTAGCAAATGTCATAGAAATGATGAACGTGTTAAGTCGGAAATCATTAAAAGAAAGGCGTTATTCATTGCGGCGAGTTAATTCTAAAATTTGGACAGAGAGGGCGTGTGAGGTCTTCATCTGGACTAGGTTGTGAGGGTAATTGTGGTCAGTGAAAGAGTTTGGCATATTTGGAGAGGAACTGCTTGTCACTGCAGATGTGATGATCACAGGTGGCAAGGCTGTGTGGAAGGGACTTTTTGGTGTGGAATTAGTGGCAGCTGTTGAAGCAGAGGTATTTTAGCTACCTTTAATCCTGCCCAGAAATGAGAAATACCCTCCCAAATACCCTCCCCACCCCTCCTACAATGGTTTTCCCTCACCCATAAATCCTACGTGATATCCTTGTCCATACCTGCTCCCAGCCCCTTTCCCCATGGCTATGGTTCCCATATTACTTTAATTTCAGGACTATTTTTAAAACAGTGCACACACATTCAGGACAAATGCATAAATACATGTTAGAATTAATGCCAATATATGGAAAATTTATTTGCACACAATGTACCTTATCACTGATTGTAAGTTAACAGCAGTTATACAATTTTGATGTAAATATGTTCACAAATTTCACATATTTTGTATTGAAGTTGATGTTATGACTCTCTGGTACTTGAGTATTTTTAGTGGTCTGTTCACAAAGCTCTAATTATTGAGAACACTCTTTCAATAGATGCTTTAGAACCTGGAATAGCAAGTGAAAGTTCAGCAAAGGTTCCAATGTGTTGGAGACACACTCATTCATTGTAAAAATGAGTAAAAAGTTCTTGCCATTTTTCTCTTGCACTAACATTTGATTTCATATAACAGTCCATAAGTTTACTTCAAAAGTATTTACTTACACAATGGTGCTTATCAAATAATTTTCCCTCATGCCATAGAAGTTCATTACATTAGATTTTACAAAATTGTACAGTTCTTGAACACTAATCCAGCAGATAGCTTTATGCAGGACATTCCACTCCACTCCACTGACTGAAAAGTTTCCAGAAATGGCTCATAGTTCCTGAATGTATTCTATACACATATAATAGAAAACTGTATTGTTTAATATCACTAGTCCGTCACATTCCAACTCATGTAATAACTGTTTAATAGCAGAGGTAAAATTATTTCACATTTTCTGGCTTCTAATTTTCTGGCTTTATTTTGTCAGCAAATTCAAGTACAGCTACACTTTTTTTTCAGAGCATTGAATACATTTGGAGAATATACTTAATTGGCCTGCAAGGAACTGAATAGTGTTGCAAGATAGCAGATTTTCGAATTAATTCTGAAGGATTTTTTTTTTCACTGGTGACCCTTTTAACAGCAGAGAAGCATCTTGTTTAACTATGACCTAAAAGTTTCTTATACTCTGTTCCAATGAATGATTCTGGTTTTTCAACAAATGTAACATAAATGTGAAAATATTGATAGCATTCACCAATCATGAGCTATACATCTATGGTTAAACCATCTGTGCCAGTTTGGTTAATATTGTGAACAATATGAGTAGGGCATCCTGCGGCTATTAAATTATTTTCACTCTTTTCCTGAAACTTAAAAGAATATTTTTTATTTCCTTCATAATTGGTATTTGTGTTGCCAGTCAAAATTTCTACAACCATTTTCTTAAGATCAAACTACCATTACCCCTAAGACATGTGAGCCCAGAATCTCTGGGTATGATGCTTTTTACCTGGATCTTCGTTGGGCACAAAGTTATGTGTGATGATATTTAAGCATTACAAAATTTAAATGTAAAAATAATAAAGATAAAACTAACAAACCTGAAAAGAAAGGATGAGATGAGCCCAATTTTTCCTGTATGAATTTTTTTGATTTTGTACTCTAGAGTGGTCCTTAGTACTTCAAACATTTCAGGGTCTTGTTGTATCAATAATTTTCCTTTTTTAAACTCCCTTTGAGCATTTTGTAAATAAACCTGGTTGTAATTACAATATGCACACCCTTCTAATATTTTCATACATATTTTCATTACGGCTGAAGTTACCCTGAAAATTCAGACTCATACTCTTAAAATTAATTCTATCAAACAGTAATTGTTGCTTAAATATAATTTTTGTGTATAAGTATTAAAAATTCATTCATTCCATAATCTCTGCACTTAGTGTTGATTTTCCTACTAGCATGTACATTCATTAAGCAACAGTACAAAAATAGACCAGAAGAAGGGCACTCAAGTGCCCGAAACCCGCCGTTAAAGTTAAAAATAAATAACCACAAGCAACTGGTTGCTGCATTTCATTAATTTATTTTAAAAATATGTATTTAATAGACCTGCTGATACAATGGCTTAGAAAACCATTTGGCTGCAAAAAGTTTTATTTTATTTTTTTCTACAATACAATACAATGTTATTATGCAAAAACTCAAAATCAACAATCACTGTAAGGTATTTTTCACATTGAAAGTGAGACAATGAGTTTGTCAGAGACCTCTATCGACTACACATTACAGCTGTTGAAGTAGCTGTGCCATTGGTTCACTAGATGGCAGAAGCAAATAACTGATTTCACAACCCAGTGGCCGAATTTACCCCAGGTGGCCGAAGTTTACGGTATACAAATGTGTTATCTTGTGCCAAAAGTTGCTGGTCCATGTTTGAATCTACCTTCATTGTTAACTTGTTTACTATTTTTTTTTTATCTTGCAAAGTTAGCCTGCAGCGGAACTTCATGATTGATGGACTTCACATGAGTCCTTATGTCAGTACCTCATCTGTGTATAATGCTGTAGTTTCCACCACAAATTGTTTGCTCAGCATTCTCCCATCTCCTTTAATAAATGGAAAGACTTGCAAAATCTTGCTGTTTAGTCATCAGCTACATTTTACCATAATTACTGTAGGTAGGAGTCACTACCACAATACTGGAAATTGTACAAACACCAGACATGTGCAGTTGATTACAGTTTACATTTGCCAGATTGGTACCATTGAGTTTGCGAGGGAGCAGATATGATCAGATTTCTTGAGAGTTTTCCATGCAGATCTTTTTTTGACTGTAGATACCGTATGGTTCAAGGTGCAAATGAAGTGATGTTGACATTCATAATTTGCAGTGAATAAATCATTAAATTCTTGAGCTTCTATAAAAGTTGAAGGAGGCCAAGTTATATTTGAAACATTTATTCTTTTAGTATGGTTACATGTGTAACACGTGCCAAGATCCATGGAATCACACTGGAGGGCATGCTCTGCCATAGGATATTGGGTGTCCCCCGGGTGAACAGTCCGTCTGTGACCATTCATCTGCTCAGTCAATTTGTTGGTGGCCATACCAACATAAAAGACCACACAGTGGACACATGACAGTTGTTGATTAATGATGTGTTTCACATGTGGCCCTGCCTTAAATAGGGTAGGTTTTGCCTGTGTTGGGGCTGGGGTATGTGGTTGTAGGAGGATGTTTTGGACAGATTTTGAAGTGGGATCGGTTACATGGGTAAGAACCATTATGTAGGGAGGGTGGTTTTGGGATGTTGTAAGGTTGGACAAGGATGTTGCAGAGGTTGGGAGGACAGTGGAAGGCTACTCTGGATGATGTGGGAAGAACACTTGTGGAACAATAATCTCATTTCAGGGCATGACTTGAGAAAGTCATAGCCATGACGGAGCAATTTGTTGAGGCATTCCACGCTGGAATGGTACTGGGTGACTAAGGGATGCTTCTGGGTGGTCTGGGATTAGGAAAATTGTTGCCGGAAGGGAAGGTATGGACTGATCAGGAGATCTGCTTGCGGACGAGGTCTATAGGGTAGCTGCAGGAGAGGAAAGCATTGGATAGGTGGTTGTTGTTGTAGGTGGTGAGGGATTCGTTACTGGAGCAGATACGTTTCCACAGATACCTAGGCTGTAGGAAGGTATTGTTTAATATGGGAGGGATGGCGGCTATCAAAGTGGATCTACTGTTGCTTGGACTGAGGTGTGGATGTGGGACTCAAGAAGGTGAAGGTCAACATCAAGGAAGGTGGCTTGAGTTTTCGAGAAGGACCTGGTGAATTTTAGGTTAGAGAAGGAGTTAAGGTTTTGAAGGAGGTTTAGAAGGATTTCTTCACCATGAGTCCAGACCACAAAGATATCATCTATGAATCTGTACCAAACAGGGGATTTTCTGAAACTCCTCAAATTCATCCCTATGCCCCTCCCACCTGAAAGCTTCCTTGTCACCATAGATGCCACATCACTCTACAACAACATCCACACACCCATGGTCTATCAGTCCTGGAACACTATCTTACCCAACGCCCACCTGAAAGCCTCCCAAAATCTTCATTCCTTGTCACACTTGCTAATTTCAACCTCACCCATAATTACTTCATCTTTGAGGGCCAGACCTACAAACAAATCAGGGGGACAGCTATGGGAACCAGGATGGCCTCTTCCAAGGTAGTGAGTAATAGGTTACAGTTGTTGATCCTTGAGAGCAGAGAGTCTCTCATTGAGGGTGAAGCATGTAGGAGGTGGGGATGCAGAGTTTAAGGAGAGAGAGGGGGGGGAGGGGGGATATTCTGGTATGGGCCTAAGCATTTGAGGAAGGACTACAGATGCTGTTAGATTTTAAGATTGGGATCATTGTGGCAGGATAAAATTCAGCAGTATCTCCAGTCCTTCCTCAAATACTTATACCCATCTCAGGCCCTCTCTCCTGTGTCTTTATCTCTCTCCTCACCCCTCCTACATCCCACACCCCAAGGTCCCCCCTAACATCAACCACCCTGTGACTAGTTATAGAGCCTCTACCAAGAGTGTCTCTGTTCTCATGGACCAAATACTACTAACTTTGTTACCATGGTTTTACAAGGGTGTTCAAATGAAAAGGTACAACCGATAACCTCTGTACAGCACAATAAACAATATAATGGCAATACTGAAGATTACAATACCACCCATCTGCTTTGCCTCATGTCATGAACGAGGCCATACTAAACGAGAAAAAAGCGGAACATAAAAGAAAACCTCATAAAATAAAACTCTCCATCCAGCTGGCTGTACTCATTCTTCGAGACAGATAGTGGCAGAAGAAAAAGATAAATGGATGTAAATGGTGGAAGTGGGAGCAGGAGAAAGAAGAGAATGGTGGAATTAGGAAGAGAGATTATTGGGAGTCCATACTTAAGCTTTAAGGGTCTTGATCCTCCAGAACATTAAACTTTAATGGGAGCAAATTATGTTCAATTTTCTCTATCACCTTCATCGATGTGCTAAAGTTTCTTGGCCCAGAATTTACAAGCCTGATCAGTCAATCCACGAAGACATCTGTAGAGAAAAAAATTCAAATGTTTGTATAGTCTATGGGATTTAACTACGGGGTTATCAGTCCCTAAACTTACAAACTACTTATGAAGTAACTAAGACTAAGGATGGCACAAAGATCCATGCCCGAGGGGGGATTCGAACCCCCGACCGTAGTGGCCGTGCAGACCCTGACTGGAGTGCCTCAGTCTCCTCGCCAACCGCGGCCGGCATGTGTAGAGAGTACAAAATGGTGACTAATAGACAGCAGTGAGAAAGAGTGACTATGTTAGAGGAAAAAATGGGGAGTAGACAACAGCAAAGATGGTATCACGGAAGATCGAGAGAAATGACGAAAAGAGTGATAGTGGGAGAGAGAATCTGTAAGAAGCACCAGTGGCAGAAAATGGAGATTCTGAGACTGAGACATACTTAGACAGTGACAGTGACTTACGTAGGCTGGTCTAAAGACCAGGATACGTTGTTTTGAGATTATGTGTCATTGGGCGTACTGTATGGAATGTGTAGGAGCTCCATTATGCTGAAAGTACAAACGAGGTCATGTTGCCAAAGGGTTATCCTCCGCATATTCTGGTAACACATTCTGAAGGAAATGAAGGTACTGAGTCCCATTTAGATGGTTATCTAAAACAGCTGGACTGATGAATGAGAAAAATCAGTGAAGAAACTTGTTGCTGTTGTGGTCTTCATTTTGGAGACGGTTTTATGTAGCTCTCCACCCTACTCTATCCTGAGCAAGTCTCTTCATCTCCCCATAAGAACGGCAGTCTACATCCATTTGAATTTGCTTACTATATTCATCTCTTGGTGTCTCTGCGATTTTTACCCCACACTTCGCTCCAACGCTAAATTCACAATTCCTTGATTTCTTAGAATATGTCCTACCAATCGATCCCTTATTTTAGTCAAGGTATGCCAAAAATTCCTTTTCTCCCCAATTCTGTTCAGTACCTCATCATTAGTTACGAGATCCACCCACCTAATCTTCAGCATTCTTCTGTAGCACCACATTTCAAAAGCCTCTATCCTCTTCCTGTCCTCATTGTTTATCGTCCATGTTTCACTCCCATACAAGGCAACACTCTACACAAATGACTTCAGAAAGGACTTCCTTATGCTTAAATTAATATTCGATGTTAACAAATTTCTCCTTTTCAAAAATGCTTGTCTTCCCATTGCCATTCTGCATTTTATATCTTTTGTACTGCGACTATCATGTGTTATTTTACTGCTGAAGTAACAAAATTAATTTACCACCTTTATTTATGTAATTCCTTCATCATCGCCTGATTTTCTTAGACTGCATTCCATTGCCCTTGTTTTGCTCTTGTTCATGTTCATCTTATATGCTCCTTTCAACATACTGTCCATTCCATTCAATTGCTGTCTCTTACACAATTACAATGTCATCAGCGAAATGCAAGGTATTTGTTTCTTCACCCTGAACTTTAATTCCATCTCCAAACTTCTCCCTGTTTTCCTTTATAGCTAGAATAACATTGGAGAAAGGCTACAACCGTGTCTTACACCCTTCCCAACCTTTGCATCCCTTTCATGTCCAACTCTGATAACTGCTCTCTGGTTTTTGAACAAGTTGTAAATAACCTTACGTTCCCTATATTTTACTCCTGCTGATTTCAGAATTTGAAAGAGTGTATTCCACTCAGCATTGTCAAAAGCTTTCTCCAAATCTACAAAAGCTAAAAATGTAGTTTTGCCTTTCCTCAATCTATCTTCTAAGATAAGCCGTTATTATTAAGTAACTTAACCAGCACATTTCCCGTTCCTTGTTGTTTTCATTGGTTTACCCGGAAACGGTTAAGAAAAGGGCATATGTTTTCAGAAGATTTTTTTGTTGAGAATCGACTGTAGTATCATTTCTCAAAGCATGTACCTTTCCTCCTGACTCATCCTGTATTTTAGAGTTTGATGTGAACGCCGGGGAGTGGCTTGTGGCCAGTTTCGACACGGAAATGATCTTCTAGATATCACTGCGAGTATTTTTACTACGGTTTCGTTATACCACTTTACATTAAAAATAATTTTATCCTGTTCATCATTGTAAATAAAGACTCTGAAATTTCATTAATTTGGTACAGTGACCTGAATGTGCGCCTATAAGACACGAAACCGGTAGGCACTTTTACAAAGTATAATACACGCAGAGCGGACTTCATCATTAAAATGTAGTCTATATTTTGGCTACGGATCTCGAATTTCAAGATAACTTTCTCATATCATATACTTTGCGCTTTGACGATGACGTAATTCTGTCAGACAGAGAAGGAGGTTGGAAAGAGGCCATAGGATTAACATTAACACTGGCAATATAAGGGTAATGAAATGTAGTCTAAGGAAATCAGGCAGTGCTGCAGAAATTAGATTAGTTAACGGACAATAATAGTAGATGAGTTATATTGTTTGGGTAGCAAAATAACGTATGATTGCCGACATATAGAGGATATAAAATACAGGATGGTTACGGGAAGAAAAGCATTTCTGAAGTGGGAGATCCAGAGTCGAGTCCCTGTCCGCCCCAAAATTCTCATGTAATGCAGATCGATTGTCTATCTTTAGAAGAGCAGCAGATATCGGGAAAATTCTGCAATTTGCGATGCATATTTGTCAATATTTGCCACTGCTGCGGACCACTGCGAACGTCCTGTTCCCTAGGCGCAGACAATAATGAACATCAATGTCATGACTGACTTAGGGTGGTAGTATTGTGTATCTCCCTCTCGTTGAACTTACACTAAAATGAGTATGAGAATTTGATGGATAGAGACAAGTGTAACACATTGTAGTTTGGGTCTGGCCGGGGAGCGTGCCCGAGTGGCTGAGTGGTTCCGATCCTGAAAAGCGGGAGATCCGGGTTCGACTCCTGGTCCGGCACTCATTTTCATGTTTTGCAGATTGATTGTCCGTCTTTAGACAGCAGCAGATGTCGGAAAAATTTCGCAATTCGCGATGTATATTTGTCAATTTCTGAAGAAAAGTAAATTGTTGGCATCTAATATTAGAGTTAGGAAGTCCTTTCTGAAACCATTGTTCTGGAGTGTAGCTTTATACGGGAGTGAAACGTGAAGTTCATGGAGAAAAATGATAGATTGTGACATATGGTGCTACAGGAGCGTGCAGAAATTTAGATGCGTAGGTCAGGTACTGAACATAATATTGTGGAGAAAATAAAATTTAGCCTATCTCGACTAAAAGAATGGGTTTATTGGTAGGACACATCAAGAAAGCGTAAGTTTAATACTGGAGGGAAGTGTGTGGGGTAAAACACGCAGAGGGAGACCAAGCGACGAATACAGTAAGTAGACCGTCTCTATTAACAACGCTGTCGATAGGACGTTAAACCCTAAGCTTCCTTCCTTCCTTCCTAGAGTAAGTAGCTTTAGGTGGATCTGGGTGGCCGTTGTTTATAATGAGGCTTGCGCAGGATAGGGTAGTGTGGAGAGCTGCATGAAACCAGGTCTTCCGACTGAACAACACCACAATAACAAACATGATATGTATTTGAGTGATGACTGATGATGCCCGTAGGCGAATTATGCAATATCCAATTATTTCATTTAATTAAAGGACACCTAGGCATTCACCTAGCCACATTGGGGTGCGCCCCAGCATACTATACGCCCCTGTTCATCTCAAGCCTGGGCGGTGCGCTCATGACACTAACCACCTCTGTTATCTCCTACTGTAGGAGATATGATGTCATAAATATTGGGACGCGTGAAGAACTTGCTATGTTCTAACAAACCTTAAACACAATTTAAAAACTTTCACAAATTGTTTCTCACGTACACTGTTGACGTAAATGTTTACCAAATTAATTCATTTCTAAAGCAAAGAGCGGTTTGAAACCGTTACTCATGGGAATTACATTCTTTGGAGATTCGGTGGTTTACTATTGCGCTACCTGGCCCCAAAAAGCTGCTGTTCATTGCCCCGATCAGAAACAACACTCCAACAAACTACGCAAGCGGTCCTCACATATAGCTTTATTTATACAGTCAAGTAAACACACAGTTACATACTGACGAGCCAGGACGTTATGAGCACCTACCTTGGAAATGTTCGAATGTTTGTAAGTCTACGGGACTTAACTGCTTGGTTGTTAGTCCGTAACTTAGTAACCTAAAGACAACATATACACCCATGCCCGAGGGGGGGGGGGGTCGAACCCCAGACGGCGAATAGCCGTGCACCGTAGCACGGCGCCTCGGTGCGCACGGCTATTCCGCTGTGGCGCACCTACCTTAATATCCGGTATACCCCCTCAGGCACGGGTAAAGCGGCAACATGTCTTGACATGCAAGCAGTGACGCTTTTATAGGTCTCTGCAAGGAATTTTCACCACACCTGCACACATATGTCACCTATTTCCCGTAAATTTCAGTGATGAGATGGCAGGTTTAGTCGCATCCCAGGTGAGTTACAGATCTGGCGAGTTGGAAGGGAGGAGCAGTATGTCAGTTGGAACTTATGGGGGGGGGGGCGGAGATAAAAGATGGATAGAGAGTTTGATGAAAGTGATTGAAATGTTATATAATTTATCTGTCTCTCTAACACTTTGTCTGACACTTTCCCTCGGAGGTGTTACCACCCCACTTGTGTCAATGTCGCAAGGTTTAATTACGTAGCACTCCACGTGAGGATCGCAGAAGTACATGCATCGCCAGTGCGTGCAGTTGAAGTTTATGTTCACTAACCTGGTTTCTTCATTTTCGTTGTTTCCCCCACGCAGAAGCAGCGCCCAGGTCGTTGATTCTCCTATCTTGAAGTGCTGTGGAACTTTTAAAACTGTGGGTACTTCTGAAATAGACGGATCCCAGTTGTCTCATAATATTTATTTATATGTCGTGAAGCAACAAGCGACATATGTGATACTGTCCATGTGTTCGTACAGTTGAATTCTAATTACAGTAGTTGAAAAATATGAAGTTTTAACTCATTATCATCATCATCATCATCATCATTAGAGACTGATTATGCCTTTCAGCGTTCAGTCTGGAGCAAAGTACCTCTAATAAAATTCCTCCATGATCCCCTATTCAGTGCTAACATTGATGCCGCATCTGATGTTATGCCTTTTACTTCAAAATCATTCTGCACCGAATCTAAGTACTTTCTTCTTGGTCTACCTCGACTCCTCTTACCCTCCGCTGACGAGCTCATGAGTCTCTTAGGTGACCTTGCTTCTCCCATGCGTGTAACATGACCCCATCATCTCAGTCTGTTCGCTCTAACTGCTTCTCTATGGCGTTCATTCCCAGTTTTTCTTTGATTTCCTCATTAGGGACACCCTCCTGCCATTGTTCCCATCTATTAGTACCTGCAATCATTCTTGCTACTTTCATATCTGTAACCTCTACCTTATCTGTATCTGTAACCTTACCTGTATCCATCCAACTTTCACTCCCATACAACAAAGTAGGTCGAAAGATAGAGCGGTGCACTGCTAACTTAGTCTTGGTACTGACTTCCTTCTTGCAGAAAAGAGTAGATCTTAGCTGACCACTCACTGCATTAGCTCTGCTGCACCTCGATTCCAGTTCTTTCGCTATGTAGCCATCCTGTGAGAAAATACATCCCAGGTACTTGAAACTGTCTACATGTTCTAACTTTGTTCCTCCTATCTGGCACTCAATCTGTTTGAATCTCTTTCCCACAGACATTACTTTCGTTTTGGAGATGCTGATCTTCATATCACAATCCTTGCACCTCCGATCGAGCTCTGAAATATTAGTTTGCAAGCTTTCAATCAAATCTGCCATTACAACTAAGTCATCCGCATATGCGAGACTGCTTATTTTGTTTTGACCTATTTTAATCCCGCCCTGCCAGTCTACTGTTTTCAACATATGATACATGAATAGTATGAACAACAGTGGTGACAGGTTACAGCCTTGTCTTACCCCTGAAACTACCCTGAACCATGAGCTTAATTTGACATCTACTCTAACTGCTGCCTGACAGTCTACGTAAAGCCCTTTAATTGCCTGCAAAAGTTTGCCTCCTATACCATAATCTTGAAGAACTGTCAGTAGCTTCCTTAGAAACACGGTCATAAGCCTTTCGCAGATCTATGAAACATAGATACAATTCCATGTTCCACTCATAGCACTTTTCCATTACCTGCCGTAGGCTAAAGATCTGGTCCTGACAACCTCTAAGAGGCCTAAACCCACACTGATTTTCATCTAACTTGTCCTCAATTCATACTCGCACTCTCCTTTCAACAATACCAGAGAATATTTTGCCTACAACGCTAATTAAGGATGATACTTCGATAGTTGTTGCAATCTTTTCTGTTTCCATGTTTGAAAATTGACGTGATTACCGCTTTCGTCCAGTCAGACGGAACCTGTCCCGATTCCCACGCCTTTTCAATTATCCTGTGTAACCATTTGAGACCTGATATTCCACTGTATTTGACGAGTTCCGGCTTTATTTCATCCACCCCAGCCGCTTTATTGCACTGTAATCTACTGACCATTTTCTCCACTTCTTCAAATGAGATCCTGTTTCCATCGTCGTTCCTATCCCATTCTACCTGAAAATCTGACACATCATTGGACGTTTCACCTACATTGAGCAATTCTTCAAAATATTCCCTCCATCTGCTCAAGGCATCAACAGGATTGACTAGCAGCTTTCCTGACCTGTCCAAAACACTTCTTAATTCTTTCTTCCCACCCTTTCGAAGATTGCTAATTACGCTCCAAAATGGTTTTCCCGCGGCTTGCGCCAGATTTTCTAGCTTGTTTCCAAAGCCTTCCCTTGGATTTCTGCTTGGAGCCTGCAATTATCTGTTTGGCTTTGTTTGTTTCTTCAACATAACTTTCTCTGTCTTTCTGAATTCTAGTACGGAGCCAGTTTTGAAATGCCTTCTCTTTCTTTTTACAGGCTGCCTTGACTGTGTCATTCCACCAAGCTGTCTGCTTCTTCCTGCCTTTAGACACTACTGTTCCAAGACATTCTCTAGCTGCTTCCAGTAGTGTGTCCCTGTACCTTGACCATTCCTCTTCCAGTGACTGTAAATCATTTCATTCAACTAACTGGTACATTTCCGAGATCATTGTTATGTATTTGTGCCTAATTTCCTTCTCTTGAAGCTTCTACACATGGACCTGACTTTCTGCTCTTTTGGCCTCACAAAACCAATTTTACTGCAGATTAAATAATGATCAGTATCATCAAAGAACCCCCTGAAAACACGTGTGTCCTTGACTGTCTTCCTGAATTCCTGGTCTGTTAATATATAGTCAATGATAGATCTGGTTCCCCTTCCTTCCCAAGTATAGCGGTGAATGTCCTTATGCTTAAAGAAGGAGTTTGTGACAACTAAGCCCATACCGGAACAGAAATCCAAGAGCTGTTTTCCGTTCCTGTTGGCCTCCATATTCTCTTCAAACTTACCCATAACCTTTTCGTAACCTTCTGTTCGATTTCCCATCCTGGCGTTGAAATCACCCATGAGTAAAACACTATCCTTTTTTTTTTTTATGGGACTCGACTACCGGGTCATCAGTCCCTAAACTTAGAAACTACTTATGAACTACCTTATACTAAAGACGACACAAATATCCATGCCCGAGGGGGGATTCGAACCCCCGACCGTAGTGGCCTTGCAGACCGTGACTGAAGCGCTTCAGTCTCCTCGGCCACCGCGGCCGGCACACTATCCTTATCCTTCACTCTAACAACTGCATCACTAAGTGTATAAAATCTGTCCATCTCATCTTGATCTGTCCCTTCACAGGGTGAATACACTGCCACAATCCTAAGTTTTAACTGCCTGACAATATTTTAAGAGCGCGATTGTCATAGTTGTTAACGCGAGAGCCGTCCGTGCTGGCCTGCTCACAACTGGGCAGTGCTGTTGCACACCAGTTCTGTAGCGGAAGTATAGCGGCAAATTTTTCCAAGTCTTTATTGCTGTAGAACTATTGTGATGGTCGACAGAACGGGGAAGGGGAACAGCAGCTACTTTTCGTCATACTTACTGGGTCAAGCACGGACGCACACGCGCCGGACTGAATGGCACGCATCAGTTAAATGGAACAGTACGAGCTTGCAAGATCACGTCACTTCGTTACTTGAGGAAACAATACCTAAGTCTAACACAAGAACGCGTACCCGAAACCTTCTGGAATCACCCGCTAACCTGTTAAGTGAACACGGCAAAATTAAAATGCCGACACATTAGTTTTACAGGGCCGATGCGGTCATGACAGAGCACACAGGGGAAATATCTGCCGCTCCACACACACTATATATACTCCAGCACTTGAGTTCATAGTCAGTCGGTCAGATGAATCGATGGCTTACACTTCATAGCACTCGATTCCTTGACATGTTCTAACGTCGGTACAAGTCTGTTGTAGAACTCCAGCGCTCTTCTACATCAGCTAACAACCTGCGAGATGTCGACTCCTGCGTAGCTCCGAGTTCGACTCCTGCGCTACAAACCAACTATAGACGCAGAGGAAGTATCTAGGAGGACTTCCATGTCCTGCACACCGGATCTGCAGCGTCCCTAGGGAAGACGCCTACCTGCCAGTAGGCCACATCTACATCTACATAGATACTCTGCAAATCACATTTAAGTGCCTGGCAGAGGGTTCATTAACCACTTTCATAACTTTTCTCTACCGTTCCTTTCTCTAACAGCGCGGGAAGGAAGAACATCCACATCGTTCCGTTTTCGATCTGATTTCTCTTAATTTATTGGGATGGTAATATCTCCCTAAGTAGGTGGTTGCTAGGAAATTATTTTCACATTTAGAAGTAAAAGTCGGTGATTGAAACTTCGCAAACAGATCACGCCGCAATGAATAACGTTTTTCTTTTGATGATTTTCACCCTAATTCGTGCAACATTTCCGTGACGCTTTCCCCACCGTAACGTGATAATACAAAACGACCTGCCGTTCTCTGAACCTTCTCAATATCTTCCGTCAGTCCCACCTGGTGAGGGTCCCACAACAGTACTCCAGGAGAGGACGCATAAGTTTCAAATGTTTGTATAGCTTATGGGACTTAACTACGGGGTCATCAGTCCCTAAACTTACAAACTACTTATGAACTACCTAACACTAAGGACGGCACAAATATCCACGGTGCAGACCGTGACTGGAGCGCCTCAGTCCCCTCGGCCACCGCCGCCGGCGACGCATAAGTGTGATGTAGGCAGTCTCTTTGGTGGAACTGGTGCATCTTCGAAGCGTTCAGCCAATGAAACGTAATCTTTGGTTCGCATTCCCCACAATATTTTCTGTGTGTTCTCTCCAGTCTAAGTTGTTCGTAATTGTAACTCCTAGGTATTTAGTAGAATTGACGACCTTAAGGTTTGACTGATTTATCGTGTAATTGAAGTTCAGCGGATTTCTTTTAGTGGTCATGTGTACTACTTCACACTTTTCTTTATTTAGTGTCAATTGCTAATTTTCGCACCATGTAGAAATTTTGTCTAAATCGCTTTGCAGTTGCTTTGGATCCTCTGTTGACTTCACTAACCGATAAACGACAGCGTCATCCGCGAACAGTCTAAGGGAGCTATTCTGATTGTCTCCTAAATTGTTTATAAACACGAGGAAGAGTATGGGACCTATAACACTTCCCTGGGGAACGTCAGATGTAACTTCTGTTTTACTTGATGACTTACCGTCAATTACTACGAACTGTGTCCTTCCTGATAATAAATCGTGAATCCAATCGCACAATTGCGGAGATATTCCATAAGCACACAATTTCATTAGACGCCGCTTGTGGGGTACAGTGTCAAAAGCCTTCCGGAACTCCAGAAATATGGAATCGATTTGAAATCCATTGTCGATGGCACTTATCACTTCATGTGAATAAAGGGCAAGCTGTGTTTCACAAGAGCGATACTTTCTGAATCCGTGTTGACTATTGATTAATAGGTCACAACCACACGACAACCGTCAATGCGAGAAGATGATGCGAGACAGCAATTAGGGTGGGGACCGAGAACCACCAGTCCAGACGTGTGCATCTCTCATTCAGAAGTGCTTCCGTACGGTTTCACAACAAACGGCGCGGCAGAGGGGTCGCCTACCTCCGCACGCCGAACTAGTGCGGACGCAATTGCAATTATCTCAAAACTGTTATGCCCCATCTGTTCACTTTTCTAAACTGTAGGTCCCCCTATAACTGGCTGGGTAAGTCAGGTCGAAGGAAGGCAACGGCATACCACCTCCAAACAGGACCATGCCTAGTAAAACACTGTGGTGTTCAAACCAATCTTCGGATTGTTAACTGCTTTACCTTTAGTTAGCAGGGGTGCGTCAGACGCAACAGCAGCCCACACCTCAGAGCCACAGAGCCGCTGCCGTAGCGACTGACACGGAAACCTATCCAAGTGTCACTCTCAGATTTTTATGAAATTTGGATTTGTTATTATAATGCATGAAAAACTGTGGGACCCGTATTTTTATTTATTTATTTTTATTTTATTTTTTTAAGCGTACACACTCGCCGCGCCACCAACGATCGTTGCGCACTCGACCGCGTAGTAGCGAGCGAAACCGGAGATTTGCAGACCTCTAGTTGCTACAAAATTTCATAACTAGTAGATCACCTACCCCGTTAAGGACTCACTCGCAAATGCAGAGGCGCAACAACCACGCACAGTGCCAAAAAGCTACGGGAATATATAGTAACGGGGTGCAACAGAGAGAGAGACGCACAAAACTAACCTGACGGCTGTACATCAATATCGTGTATTTAATATCAATATAAAAGACGGACAAAGTATTCCAGGACTTGAGAATGATAACAGTAATGGATATAAAATACAATCATTTGCTCGTTAAGACGGCAAGTAACACCTACCACTAAACAGGAACTAACAGTCCACAAAATGGGAACAAGAAAGTAAGAAAGATCATGGAAACTTTATGTTAACCACGTATAATAACTTGTATGATAAAGTACAAAATGCGAAACTGAATAGCTAGTTCAACAGATTTCGAAGCACCCGGGAAAGGAAACAATTCCAAATTTCTCAGTCAGGATTTATTCTCAAGCGTCTAGTTTGCTCCCGACACTCGCCTTGGACTCGAGTGGCGCTGCGGTGGGCGACCGAGTGGCGAGCGGGCAGTGTGGACGGTCGGGCCGGTCGAGCGTGCGCCGCTCGAACGAGCGTGCAGGAAGTCGAGCGCAGCTACACGCCTTGTAGCAAGCTGCAGCACCGACACCTGTCGGACTGTCATAGAACGACATGTATCTCGCGATTCGAGCGAGCTACCGAGCGAGGTGCAGACCTCTAGTAGCAACTCTATACCTATAGCCATGAGCCAGCCATACTACATAGTCGCCACTGTGTTCTTCGAACCACACCACCACACTGCTGGCCTTGTGACGGATAGGAAATATGACCGTCATGGAGGAACTTGTGTGGTCTGTAACCAGTGTAAGATTCTTCTTGGTCGCCATGGTGCCTTGCACAAGCTCCACTGGATCCTTTGATGCCCATGTGAATGTTCCCAAGAGCTTAATTGAGCAGACGCCAGCTTCTCTCTCTGGCAGCTCTCCTGAAAGACTACGAATTCGCACGCTCCAACTGGTGCGATGAAGAAGGTATCGGGATTCATGAGACAATGCAAGATTCTGTCCCGTGTCGATGGTCACGTCTTATGTTAGTTCCCCCACAGTCCGCCGCTTGTCTTGAAACTAGTCTACGGCGTCCGTCCTCTGTAATGAACGTTGGCCGCCGGTCGACGTTTGGACATGGTTTTTTCCTTGGTGTCCCCTCTTGTTGAAAACACTCATAATAGCTCTCATCGAACACCCGACATGCGGTCATCATAACCTGTCCGCGGTCAAACTAAGAAAGATCGCGCGCCTTTTCCCCGTTCTGTACACCGACAGTACACTCAGCAATATTACAGTGTTTTTCAACCTTTTTTAATATGCGACGCCCTTGAAGTATAAACAATTGTGGCGACCACCCAGAATATTAATAGAACAATGTCCATGACTTTCTATTGATATTATACTGATCAAAAACTCAAGTGCACTGTGGAAGGTAGTCGCTGTGCGAAGGTGTGGGGCAAGATAGGGTTTTAGAGTATGCGTGGGTGCATGTTGTTGTTCGCTTCCATCAGATGTCTGAGTACACCAGCGAGTACAGACGTGTTTATTGAGTCTTTGCACTTCGCAAAATCGAGAAGCTTCTCAAAAAATCTACGCAGCCGTCGATTTCTAGTGCAAGTGACGGTGGCGAAGCGAATCAGAATATAAAAGAATATACTCTTTCTGACTGTCATATGAAGTTAGTTTTACTGTCATGAACAATACATCTTAATGTGTAATTTACAGTGAAGTTCAAATGTTTGTAAATCTATCGAACCAAACTGCGTGATCATCAGTCCTTAGCTTACAAACTACTTAACCTAAAGTAAACTAATCTAAGGACAAACACACATACAGTGAAGTATTGTCACATGAGTGTGACACTATTGAAACACATGCATTACCTCTCAAGTACATGTTCCAGGGAAGTTAATAAACCGCTATATTTCTTCCGAATGAAACTGAAAACCCTTAACGACTAGGGAACACAATGACTCAGTTAGCAAAATAGTATGGTTATTTGTTGAGTAAAATAACACTGAACAAAATACTAATTAATAATAACCTTACCTTTTCGGTTATTAACTTGTTTATCAACTTTAACTATACCTTGTAATGATTTTTAGGCATCCAATGCCAACCATTGTTTGGTAATCACCGAAACGCAAATTGTCAGTGTTGCACAAGTAATTGTCCCTGCACCATCGTTCCCACCCAGAAGTTCCTTGTGGTCCTTGCCCTCTCCTCTCATCTAGTGAATAGTCCGTATAGAACTCAGTGTCTCGCCGCCATAAGTTCTATTCTGCAAACAGTCATCGTGTCACTTCTTCCCATGCAAAACTTAACGAATTTGAAGTGTTCCACAGGTTTAAAATAGATACGTATTCATTATTACAAGAAAGTACCACATCTGAACGTAAGCGACTTTATATTCTTTAAGGAAATATTTGCACTTTGATGTGACACTCAACCGTGACCAAACGTACGTCGTCGGCCATACTGCTCTTTCTTCGTATCTCAACCGCGACCCTCTTAAGTACGACTTTGCGACCCACAGATTGGAAACCGGTGGTATAGATGCACCGTGCTTGTGGCTGAACAGAAGTCATTCGTGGTCAGGTGAAGATACTATCGCCTGGATGGTAGTATGTAGGAGGTCATAATGTACTGTTATTTTTTTCATACGATAACCATTTTCGTTATTGTATTGTACATCAGCGAGATTTTTTATTTTCGTATTTCTCCTAAAGCTAAAAATTTCACTCTAGTCGCTTCGAGAAATGGCGTTGCTTTGTTGCAGGACACAGCTACTTGCAGAGCTGCTTACTTGGCCGTTATCTTATCTTGCTGTATCGTATCTGGAGTCTTTACGTTGATATCGCTACAGCGAGACACACGAGGACGCTGGCCACAGTTTGAAAGGACACCGCTTCAGCACAACAGCTTGTGTCGCTGCGATCAGGGAACGTGACGGTCTCCGCCATCACCCCAGTGGTTGTCTTCAAATCCTTCACTGGCAGCTAATGAATGCTAATAACTGAGGTTCGTCTTCTAAGTCTGCTTATTTGAGATTTCATCAGTTGCTTCGTTGACTAAGAGTGCAGTAAAAATTTAGGCTAATATATCCAAATATTGTATCACTTGCGAACACGGCAATGCTTCGAAAATTGCTAAATGTGTATGGGAACTGCAGACACATCTTAAATTCTTCATACCCTTTCTCTATCCACCACCTTATCCCTTCTCTCTCTCTCTCTCTCTCTCTCTCTCTCTCTCTCTCTCTCTCTCTCTCTCTCTCTTTCTCTCTCTCTCTTTCTTTCTCTCTGCATGATTCCGCCACCCCTATATCTTTGCCCATAACCTCCCCCCAAATCGCTCTCCATCTCTTCCTCTCTTGGCTCTATGTCCAATTCCGTCTGAATGTTCAGTAACTCCGTACATTTACACCTCCCTACAGCTCTTTCTCTCTGTCGATCCCCATTTCAAAGTGCATTTCCGCCTGAATATTCAGTAGAGTTAAATAAAATATTTATACAAAGAGGTACATGGAGTTTTTGAAAAACCGTCTCCATGAAAACATACGTACATGAAATAACTTTCCTGGTAATTTCATCCAGAAAACTTTTATGTATACCTTTTACTATACTTTTGGTTTATAGCACAAGTGTGCAAAAAATTCATTAAGATCAGAGCAAAATTATGGATTTTGTCAAAGTCCGTAAGTAAAGTACTCTCCGCTATGCACCATAAGACATTTTATGTAGACAGTGAGCTTCCTCTTGTTTTCATGGTCGAGTGCGCAAAAGTTCATCAATATCGTAGCAAACTTGTGGATTTTGTACAAAGTCATAGGTAAGGTACTTTCCGCCATGCAACAACGAAATTTCATGTAGACAGTGGCCTTCCTCTTGTTTTCAAGGTAAGAGCGCAAATTTTCATCAAAATCGGAATAAAATTATAGCATTGTTTGAAATAGAATTACGCAGAAAGATGGAAAACTCACTTTCAGTTTTTGTTAGATTTTCCAATTATCAGATAGATAAATTTATTTGAAAATTATATTTACTCTTTGATAATGGTGTTATTGGTTGCTTGAGGGTTGATAATGATAAAAGGGTGGAATATATTGGGATGGAAAGTTATCGGTGTATATAAAATTCTACGCGTGTGTGTGTTAATATTTCGCTCTGGTCGGGGGTTCGAATCCCCCCTCGGGCATGGATATTTGTGCCGTCTTTAGTATAAGGTAGTTTATAAGTAGTTGTAAGTTTAGGGACTGATGACCCAGTAGGTAAGTCCCATAAGCTATACAAACATTTTTTTTTTAATTTCGCTCTGCAGCGACAACTACAGAACGCAAACGAATGGTGTAATTGTTGTCCGAAGTCTCCCGTTATACACCATAGCAGTTCCATGCCGACAGCTATAAGGGGGTGGGAGATATAGTGGTTGAAAGTCGTCAAATTATAAAAAAAATTCGGACTGAAGGCCAGCGATGACGTTTGCGACTATATAGCAAGGAGGTTACATTTGGAGAAACGTGATGCCACATACCATATCTTTGGTCTATGCGTGCTACAATGTCTTCAGCTCTTTCTCTGTAAGGATAAGCATACGAATAAGGAAATATAAGAATAAATAAATAAAGCAGTAAAAAAGAAATTTCTTTTAATACATCTCTTTAAAGAAACCGATTTGACGTTTCGCGCATTACATCAAGTGATCCATCTTTGATATTATTACAATCATTATTGTTGAATTTCGTGATTGGATTCTTCGAAACGAGTGCATTTTTACCTGTGATTTCTTATATATTCTATGATAAATGTAACATGTTTTTAGAAAAAAGGAGATGGACAGAGAGAGAGAGAGAGAGAGAGAGAGAGAGAGAGAGAGAGAGAGAGAGAGAGAGAGAGAGTGGATAGGAAAAGTACTAACTCATTAGAAAACTATTTCAGTAGAGCCTCCTTAGTTACGTACCTCAGTTTTCACAATTGTAGGCCTATATACAGCTAGTTTGGTGACTACCTATTAGTTTGATAAAGTGAATATGTACCTACAAACAAATACGTCCACATATTAACTGTTAATATTAGCACGCACATTCTTGAAGATATTCAGTTTGATACTTGCCAAATAGCTTTAAAAATAATAATAAAATAAAATAAAAGGTACACGATAGGCACAGAAGCAAGGTCAAGGTGAAAAGAACGCTTATAAAGCGATGTAGACTCTAGTATCCTATCATGTGCAATCTGACACTACGCACGGAGCACTTCACCATAATCATAATCAGTCGTTTTATACCTGAGAACATCAGGTTGCTATTCATTTCTTCTTTCAAAATGTTTTTGGACGGTATGATTACGACTCAGCTATTGTGAACTATATGAATTACAGTACACTACACTGACAATTTGTTATTATAGACTGCCATTAACAGAAGCAGTGATATTAATTTAACGATGTGTTGATATTTGTATTAGAAAGTTCACAATCACGTTCAGTGAGTAGGAAATATGAAAGTAACAGTATTAAACATAGCAACTTCTCAGTTTGTATCCTGCCATTCTTCTGTTACTCCCTACTTGCCGCTTGGAGCGCTAGCATCGCTTCAGATGCAATTTTCCCTACAGAGTTTCGCGACTGTCTGTGATAGACTGTGCTTATGCTAAGAGCAACACATAGACCCTCGCCCGAGGGATGACTCGAACCTCCGACGGGAAACGACCGCCCACTCTGCAGCAAGGCGCGTAAGAGCGCACGGCTATTCACGCACGGCTACTTCATTTTGACAGAAATCAAAGTGTCTACTAGATTCATCCTTGCACTGTAATAAAAATTCACATACCACTGAAAACATAAATACTCATTTGTGACAACATATAAGCAATAGAGTTGCAAAAAAACTTGTCAACAGTTACTAACTCCATTAAATGCTACAAATTGCGAAAAACGGATGCGAATGAAAATATAGCGGCATACGAACGACTAATTTCAATCGCGTTTAGACCCAGCGGTTTACATGCGGATTTGATGGCAACAAAAATGTACGCAGAACACTGTGCGAAGAAGCAGTCTGTGTTTTATATGAAATACAATCACTTATCTTTGACTCTACCGAATATTACCACTGCGAGCAAAAATCAAGCAGAGACGCACGATACACAAAATCATAATCAGAAACACATTGTTGTGCATCCAACTTTTATTTTAAATGCAACCAAAACAATTATGGAGTAGTAAATCAATTAGAAACCAAGATGACAGGCTGATGAAGTTGCAGCTCTTTTACAAGGAGACCACATGGGTATCGGATTCTAGAATTTTTTGAAATTTATGGTACACGAAGATCAGATCACAAGTAACAATAAGCCAAGACCATTCGAGACAACTCACAAAATTCTCGAGAAAATCGATTTTGAAGTTTTGCAAGTACACGGAAGTACCAATAATTGAAGCACTTGTCGGTGTAGCTCAAGCGGTAGTGTTCTATCTTTACATCCATAGGAACGGTGGCTCGAATAAAAAATGTTCAAATGTTTGTATAGCTTATGGGACTTAACTACGGGGTCATCAGTCCCTAAACTTACGAACTACTTATGAACTAGCTAACACTAAGGACGGCACAAATATCCATGCCCGAGGGGGGATTCGAACCCCCGACCGTAGTGGCCGTGCAGACCGTGACTGGCGCGCCGCAGTCCCCTCGGCCACCGCGGCCGGCAGCTCGAATCTTATAGTGACAACTTTATTATTTTTTTTTTCCGCAATTTTAATATGTAATGGTAATTTTTAAGAAAAATGCACGTATTTTTGTTTATTCGTAATTTACTATATTTTATAAAATATTGATGGTTTCAATTAAAAAGCATAAGTTACAGTGTTTACATTATTGACTTCGCTATTAGTTGACGACGGCAGTCTTTGATTGTTCAGTTATGACGCTGTTTTTGGAAAGCCATCTCAATAGGCACTAATGGCTTTTCAAGCACCTAACCTACTCGACCATCGCTTTAGTTGACGACAAGGTGTTCAGCTCGTCTGTATACTTATAAACAAAAACTGACACAAAATGTGGAATTAGAGATCCCAAACTGTTTTATGTAACTGAATTCGAAAACAATGAAAAAATATTGGTCACAGCGAGATGCGAACCATCGACTCCACGGTTGTAAGGGTAGATCGCAACCAACTGAGCTACACCGACAGATGCTTCTCGTGTTTTAATTACTGGTGCTTAAGCGTACTTGCAAAACTTCAAAGTCGATTTTCCCGAGAACTTTTGAGAATTGCAGCGAATGTATTTGGCTAATAGATATTTATGTTCTGAACTTCACGTACCATAAAGAAATTCTAAAATCCGATAGCCATGTGATCTCTTTGTTAGTGAGGGAGAGGCGAACAAAGGTCACGTTTCCGGAAGTCCCTATATATGGCCGGTGTTATGCATCACTAGTCCAAGCGCCATATGTCACAACTGACATAACGTAACCTAAATTTTACACGTTCTTAAAATATATTTATTTATGAATATTTCTCAACTCTTTGTACCAAAGAAGGGCTAGTGTTCTTTCACTTAGTACTGAAATCTCACTGTAAATAACTACTAAACAGCACTAATTGCGGTCACATCAGAAATATAAAGAAACGGCGCTTGGTCTTGTGATGCATAACACGGTCCATATGATATTCAACCCTTTGGTCAGCAGTAACCTCTTTCCGGCCGCTTGGCGCGCTAGTGTCGCAGTGGGTAACAAAAATAAGCCGGAGTGTCGCGACAGATATGTTAAATTCTACTTGTACACTGCTCAAAACAGTAAGGGGATCAGGTGAGATTTCATAGATAATGTACATAAGATAACGTATTTTATTCAGATATTGGTTACGATTGTAATTTGTAAGTGATACAGTAGGATATTTTGCTGCCTCGACTCTTTACTCGAGATTTACTTAGGAGTGAGGCGCAATGGGGCTACCATAATACTAAAAAAGGCTTTTTCGTTGCCCTCTAATATGGCGTGAGATCACCTCGGACGGCCAGTACAATTGCACACAGGCATGGATAGTATGATGTTATCAATAAGCTCTTGAGGGATATTTGGCCGGCCGCAGTGGCCGAGCGGTCTGCGGCGTGCCAGTCACAGTCTGCACGGCCTCTATTGTCGGGGTTTCGAATCCCTTCTCGGGCATGGATGTTTGTGTCGTCTTTAGTATAAGCTAGTTCATAAGTAGTTTGTAAGCTTAGGGACTGATGACCCCGCAGTTAAGTCTCTTAAGCTTAACAAACATTTGAACATTTGAGGGATATTTGGCCATTTTTCCGCGAGTGCAATGCCCAGCTCTGCACTCGTTGTGGGAGGTACTGGTCAGGCTGCAAAGCGTCTGCCAAGTGTACATCTGACATACTCAATCGATTTTAAGACCAGTGAACAAGATGGTCATTACATCCGTTCAGTTCTCTCAGCTTCAGGCATGTTGTCCACCAGTGCAGCTCTGTGGGGACGAGTGTTATCGTTCACCAGAAGGAACCTGCGTAGGGGTCAACAATAGGCTAAAGGATCTCGTTTCTATACCTCTGAGCAGTGAAAGCGCCATTCTGAACGACATAAAGAGGCTTATACGTCTGCCACTACTCTGGCCCACACCATTCCTTCACCACCATGATATGGTGGTGTTTCCTGCACATAAACAGGATTATTCCACGTTCTCTACTGATGAGAGAACGACGATTGTCCGGCTGAACATAAAATCTCGACTCCTCTGTTAACAGAACCCAGCGCCATTCTTTACGATTCCAATCCCGATGTTCCTGCGCCCATTTTCTGCGAGCTAAATGGTGTCATGATTTTAATGTAAAAGACACTATAGGCCTCCACGCTTAGAGGCCACATTTCCGAAGGCGATTTCGAACTGTTTGTTTTGATTTTTGTATCCTATTGGTGTTTGGAGGGTGCGGTGCAATTGACTTGCGTTCAGCCTCCTGTCTCGAGTTAACCAGAGATAACGGCCATCTCTTGCTGATTTTACCCGTGGACGACCTTGGTCTTGCTTTCTTGTAACGGTTCCTGACGTCTGAAATCACGTCCAGGTCCTGGAAATTACGCTGTGGTAATACTCCACTAGCTGTAGGCACCTCTCTCGCTACGTTTACATGCAACACATCTTCCGGAAGACGAAAACCAATTTTCGTAAAGCGTTTTTCCCTGTCGTGTTTACATGCTATATCCTGAATAGGATTTCCTAACCCACTTAAAATGGCGGCTGAAAAACAGCTGATTCAGTTCCAGATTTAGACAGCACAATCGCTATTTTTTTTATACTTAAATACTCATTCATGCTCACTCTAATATTTATACTTTTATTTCATGTTAGAAAATGTCACTTGGTCCATATGTGACGAAAGTTCTTAACAAGAAAATACAATCTGGCAAGCCGGTAAAACTGTACAATCCGGGCCGCCGCGCAGTATCGAATGTTCAGATTTTGGTAGCGGCCGCGGCCAACCAATCGTAGCACAGACGGTGACAGCCAATCAGATATCGCGTAATATATGTGTTGCTTTTGACGATAGATGATATTGATAGTAAAGTAATGTCAAACACGCACATCAAGACGAGATGAAATATTGCCTATTCGAATGTACGAAAAACGTAGCAATAATTATGACGTAAGTGAAAAAACACTGAGAAGAAAGTACTGAAATATTACGCAATTTATAATGAACACCACACGAAAAATTCATCAGTAACTGCAAATGATACATGTTAAACACTGTTGTAATTAGTATCACGAAATAGGAATCGTATTTTATGTTAGCGTAATGACCGTTGTTTAGAACTTCCTGACTTTGACCGTAACACACTATGATCACAACATGTGATAAAAGGTGTTAACATCACGTTTCAATTACTTTATTTTTAAAATGAATAACACTATTCGAATGCGGAACATCGCTAACTCCAGAATTACGTTTCTGTACATTGACAGGTTTCTTGTTTAAATTCAGTACTTTCCTGTAACGTAAATCGAAATAAGTGTGTCTTTCTCTTAAATGATGTGAATTATGAAAATTTTTCCTATGCCTTTGGATACGCTCAAATGCAACTTATTGAAATTGTCATTCAACTCTCTTAAAGGAAGCCATATGTTGTAACACTCAACGTTATGTCCATACAAAAAAGCGGCAAAAGTCTTATAATCGACATAATTAACATCACTTGTGAACACTATCTTGCCAAGGTAGTAGGCCTATGGCCAAAAAGCAGCTTTCGAAGAAAAAAAACTGCAATGACAATCAACAAACATTCTTAGTCATTATCTTTCGCTGAATATCCAGTCAGAATGAAATTTTTGCTGTAACTTGGAATCCCTAAGCAGATAAACAGCGCAATGATATATATATGCAAACCATCACTATAGAAATCAGTACAATTTCTTTGAGAATAGAAAGTACTACCACATTGCTAATGACAACTTACGTAAATATAAATTGACGTAATAAATAATTTTTTTGCACTGACCATAAAGTAAGTAATTAACGCTGTTCCTGCTCTGTGGTTGACAGGTTATCGATGTTCCCTTGTCCGCTCAGTAAACTGACTGTAAATACACAATACGAAGGGAATACATTCGAATATTGCGCCAGTATTAAAGAACCAATTTCATTGGCTGCCGTATACTACCACCTGATTGGCTGGTCAGATGTCACCTTAGCCAACATCTAAACACTCGATAATGCGCGGCGGCCCGGATAGTAAAGTTAAGACGACAAGTCAAGAACGCTTCAAAATCGGTTGCGTTTACATGGGCACGAAAATCGATTGTGAAACTGGAAAAACGCTTTACAGAATTGGATTTCCAGACTCGATTTTGGAGTGCATACATGACGAACCAAAAGCGGAATTGGGAAATCGGTTTACGAAATCCAGTTTTGGGGGCACATGTACACGGGGTGTCTGTGTCTGTCCTATGGCGCACCATGCCATAGCTTCGGGTAAGTCACGTTGTTCCGTTGCACTACCTGCTTACTACACCATCTGAACCCAACTGCTTGTGTAATTCGTTTGGTAAACACAACACCAACCCCTTTTACAGCAACTTCATGTTATTACTAATATCTCGGTTCCCGTAATGTTGTTGTATCCACTCCACAGTTTCGGCAGAAAGACATCGAACCATTTCAGTTCATTCTGGCGATGACAATACTTTAGAAACTAGGTATCTCAACTGATCCCCTAATTGTTTTGACCAGTGTGAGTGTACGCTATACTGACACCTGAGGATAAATGTGTGCAGCGAGACTCTAGTGGCGGGATATGGATTCGCACTTTGGGGATACGTTTCCGCTGAGCGTTGTGCTTGGGCAACAGCGCCGCCTTCTGGAGATGTGGTGTACTGGCGGAACGGCTGGCGGCGGGCCGCGCAGACAGGAGCGGCTGACGTGTTTGACCGGGCCCGCTGTGGACGCCTTGTTCACACTTCGCGGCTGACGCCAAGTGCTGCAGCGACACTGCCTCGTATCGTCGCGCCAGAGGCCGTGTCCGTCCAGCAAATCACCAGATTCCGCGGGTACGATATTTTCACCTCGCTAGTCATAAGTGGCTGGTTCTTGTTTTAACTGGTGCTGTTGTGCTGCTTCTTCAAAGTTCTGATCCCTTGTATGTCTGTTGTGAAACATTTACTCTGAGCATGTTAACGCGGCGCTTGGCTCTCTGACGTTTAATTAGGGAACACTCTAATCCGAGCTGCAGTGTCGAGCGGCCTCGTTGTATAACACCAATTTAATAAATTCGTTTCTACCGATTGGCCAATATAGTGGGCTAAAGTCTCTATCAGCGGCATGGGTAGCGTCGCGGTGCGGTAGCAGTGTTAGGTTGGCAACGTAGTACATTTCGAGTAGCCTATGGCGTGTACGATAATTAAATTACTGACTGTACAAGGGTACATCGACGAATATTATTTATACAAATGTCATGATTTTAAGGGTTGTGGTTAGGCAGGAACCTAAGAGGACAGCTTGACTTGTTGTGAGCGAAAGTTATGATTTTTACGAATATGTCGTGATATTAAAGGTAGTGGTTAGGCAAGAACCGAAGAGTACAGATTAAATTGTTGCGTTTTACCAAATTTTGAACATTGGAAAAAATTATTGTAATTCGTATCATTTGGGACACACACACACACACACGTATTTCGATTTACAACAAAGTGTTACATCTGAACAGAAAGACAGTGCATGTGGAGAAACGTAGTTTTGTAGTGTGCGATCTTCTACATTCGAACGCTGTGATTGATTTCAAAAATAAAATCATTCAAACGAGATAACACACTTTTCACATCTTGTAAACATTGTCACCATTCATCCCAACATACACAGCGACTGTTGCCAACACTGCCGCTTCACGTCACGTAAATACATTAGGACATGCCGCTGATACTTTTACCAATATAGTGTGGTTGTTCAACAGTGATTTTAATTATTTCAATGGTTACAAACTGTGGGTGGCACCTATTTGTGGGTCGCGGAGTCTACTCGGGTGGGCCGCCGAATAACTTTAAAATACCGACATAAAAATACGGTCATTTATAGGATCGATTACACCCGTCGGCTTTGACTTATGATCTCATCGCTGCACGGTAGTTCTGAGGTACGTGCGTGTTTATAGAAGGCGTGAGTAATTATTTGGTGGCTGAATTAAAGACGACAGTTTGTGTACGAGCAGAACATGGATTAAAATTGTTTGGAAAGTGACCTGTAGCTTCACTCAGATGGCAGGGTGTAGGTTACCTCAGAGGTTTTATTTTTTCATTTTCCGTAAGTGAGCGCCCAAAGCGCAATTTTTGGGCGGAGACCAGCGATCGATGGTTCATTCTGTTGTTGTAATCTGTAATTTACGAGGTTAGCCACAGGGTAAAGATTTTATACGTGTAGGCATAATTTTTCCGTACTTAAGACATACCTTACCTTAAAATAAGTTTTGCAAATGTCTTTCAAGCACAGTCACATTTAAGCTGCCAACTTTCGTAATATTGAAGTATAAATACAAAATCCATCAAATACGGCACCTTTGATTCCGATCACCTGAATTGGAGGCTGCGCACCGCAAAGTTAATTTGTTGCAGAGAACGTGATTGTGGCTAGCGAATCACAGAACAAAGAAGAGTATCGTCGTCAGCCAATTGTAAACAAACCTTACCGCAGCGTAACTTGCAAATAAGAATTTTTGACGTTGGAAATGTTTTTATAAACGAAACCACGCAATGTTTACAAGATGTTAAAATTAACGTGTTAACATGAAGTTTCAATTCTATTATCGAAATCACTTGATTACACTTTCAGACAGACAATAAAATAAATGAATCGTGCTATACCTGCTCTATGGTTGACAGGTTCTTGTATGTACTCTTGTCCGATCAGTAACAGTTAATGGCCTCGTAAAATGAAGAATTAGAATCACTTTATCCTGTCAGCTATGTAGTACTATAGCATGTTTTGTTTATTTTATATGTACGAAAGTCAACTAATTACAAATCTTCATTTTACGAGGCCATTAACTGTTACTGGCCGGACAAGGGTACATGCAAGAACCTGTCAACCATAGAGCAGGTATAGCATGTTTATTTTATCACGTTAATTTTCACATTTTGTTAACATTGCGTGCTTTCGTCTATAAAATGCATAACCACATATTTAATTTCCAACGTCAAAAATTCTTATGTGCATGTTGCCGCGGCGTTAAGGTTTGGTTACCATTGGCTGACGACATAATCACGTGGTGTGCAACAAATGAACATCGCGTTGCGTAGCCTCAAATTCAGGCGATCGAAAGCAAATGTGCCGTATTTGGCGGATTTTGTATTTATACTTCAATCTACATCTACATGGGATACTCTGCAAATCACATTTAAGTGCCTGGCAGAGGGTTCATCGAACCACCATTATACTATTTCTCCCCCATTCCATTCTCGAATAGCGCGCGGGAAGAACACCTGAATATCTCCGTTCGAGCAATATTACGAAAGTGGGCAGATTAAATGTAACGACGCTTGAAAGTCATTTGCAAAAACACGTATTTTAAGGTACGTCGTAATCAAGTACGGATAAATTATGTCTACACATATAAAACCTTTACCAGCCATAGGTTATTTATCTACAATACATAAGTATTTATTTATCTTAAGGCAAATACATAAGCGTTAAGATATTATCCCATATACGGGTTTTACGACAGTAGACGACGTTGTGTGTCAAAGCAGACGGGCGGAATCACGTCGTAAAATATTGCCTAAAAATAACTTAACCGGCTAAAACAAAATGGGTGTTGATATAACCAGGAAAGTGTCTGAAAATATACAAAACACATCCTAATTAAGAAAGCAATGTAACTAATAATGTTCTCAGAGCAATAACACATCGCGACCGTAGCATTCGTTCATAATTTCGGCATGGCTAGGTGGCGTCCCCTTACACTTGCGTCAAGTCTCGTGTGAGTAAACTTAGATTCATTTAGTCTTTAACTGACTGCGAGACTGTATCCTATTTACTCGATGATTTGTTTCCATGTTTATTGTGGCGGTTTGCTTTATTTGATGTTATAGTTCTACTTATTTCAATATTGGCGCGTGAGTGAGACTATTTCGTCCCGTAATGAGTGGGGAGCGAGAGCATAACTTTGATGGAATTAATGGAATTTACTATAACTTATACTAGTGTACTTATTTTTGTTTTCCCTTCTCAAAGTAAAAGAAACAAAGTTTGTGTGCTAAACGACGCCCAAACCTAGCAAAGAACTTATATACAACTTTTCACATTACATATAATTTTTAGATTGCTATTAATTGCCGTGCAGCCAGTGTAAACTCGGTCAGAAAAACTTTACAGAAAGATTACAAATAAGACTGGAAACCACTAAATTATTTTTGTAGCTTCCAAATGATTGGTTACTGTGTTCCCTTGGAAGACAGCTCAATAGCCAATTGTGTATAATATTTATCCCATCAAAAACATAAAATGTACAAAATTGCAAGTCTCGCGACGAATTCCTTCCACCATAAAAAGTCGTGAGATCTTACGGGAAACAATGTCGGTCATTTTAGTTAGTGCTCATAGAACCACATTTATCTACAACTTGTTTAAGGTTGAAAACAAACTGTTTTTGTTCTAATTTTTTATTTACTAACTAGTTTTAGGCTTATTAGGCCACCATCAGTTTACCTGTTTTTCTACCTATTTTGTCCTCTGCTGCCTTCACTGTCACACCTCAATGCTACCCATTCATCTTCTACTGTTTAATTTCCCCCCGTTTCTGTCAATTGTTGCCTAAAGCTCGCTCTGAAATTAAGAGCTTCAGGTTCCCTCAATTTATCGAAGTCCCATCTCCTTATTTCCCAACCTTTCTGCAGTTTTTTCAGTTTCAGCCTACAGTTAAAAACCAATAAGTTATGGTCAGTCTGTATCTGCCCCTGAGTATGTCTTACAGTTTAAAACCTGGTTCCGAAATCTCTTACCATTACAAAATCTATCTGGTACCTTCCGGTGTCTCCTGGTCTCTTAAACATATACAACCCTCTTTCGTGATTTTTTCGTTATAACTAAATTGTTTTCCGTGCAAAATTCTACTACGCGGCTTCCTCATTTCTTTTGCCCAGTCCATATTTACCTATCTTCCCTTCCTTTTCCTAGTACCGAATTCCAGTCTTCCATAACAATTGTTTTCTCCCTTAATTGTCTGAGTAACTTTACTTCCTCATACATTTCTTCGATCTCCTCATCGGCAGAGCTAGTTGGCATGTAAACCTGTGCTACTGTGGTCGGTGTTGCTTCGTGTCTATCTTGACTACTATATTGCGATCACTGCGCTGCTCATAGTTTTCCCGTGTCCCTATTTACTTATTCATTATGAGACCTACTCCTGTAATACCTCCAACTGGTATTAATAGTCCTGTACTGGCCTGGCCAGAAATCCTGTTTTTCCTCCGAACTTCACTAACCCCCACTATATCTAATTTCAACCTATCCGTATCTCTTTTTAAATTTTCTAACTTACTTACCCGATTAAGGGATATGACATTCCACGCTCCGATCCGTAGAATGCCAGTGTTGTTTTACCTGATCACATCCTCCTCAGTAGTCCCTGTCCGGAGATCCGAATGGGGGACTATTTCACCTCCGGAATATTTTACCCGAGAAGATGCCATCATATATTCATGCAGTAGAGCTGCATGTCCTCGGGAAGAATAACGGCTGTAGTTTCTGTTCCTGCTCTGTAGTTGGCAGGTTTTTGTACGTATCCCTCATGAAGCGAACATTTCGTTTGCAACATTTGCACACTACGCCACCGCCATAAGTAAAATTTAGCCTATAAGTCAAAACTCTAAATGTGGCGAAATTTTATCCGTTTATCCTTATTTCTTTTGTCCTATATCAGTACACAAATAATTGTTGATACATTGATTAAAGTGACAGGAAGACCAACAATACTGTATTCGGTAGTGCCAGTCTAGTAATGTGTGGCTGTGGTTCTACCGAGGAGTGTTTGTTTCTGCACCCAAATCACTGGTATTCCCGGACGTTTTCCTTTCGATAATCATCGTACATAGATTTCTTTGGATTGAACATTGATGTTACCATCGATGTCCTAATATCGATCGTCTCTTGAATAGTTGTCGGTAGCAGCACAGTCTAACAAATAGTCACGATACTCCCATAGATTTTTGTTATACACTGCGACAACAGCGCTCCAAGCGGCCGGCAAGCTAAATTTTCGTATACGATATCGGATGAGTGCGAATAGTATCGTTTACATCCATTTTAAAAAACTTTTTAGATTAGGCAACATATGTAGTGTCATGAAATAGATAACTTAAAAATAGCGCCACCTTTGTCTTAATGTTTCCTTAGATCCCTGATAGGGTACGAACCGCTAAATTACAGCACTATTTATTTGAAATTATCTTGTAACCTACAGGATTTTACTAAAATTTTTGATTTACTATTAAAAATAGAAAAATGGTTAGGAAACACCGGAAGACCTGCCGTTTGGCCGAAAAACGTCGCTTTTCTACTCAATAACGTTATTACTTCACTATAATTCCGTTGAAATCGGTGAGGGTGGAACGAGGAAATTCAATAACTACAGTATTTAAGGTACCAAATCAGCCACCACATCTGTAGCTGAAGGAAAAACGCCACAAACGTGGGAAGAAAACGAAAAAACGCAATCAAACTGTTTTGAATGAAGAACAAACCAAATTCCACAATTGTTGCTTCAGCTAAACCACAAACGGCAAGAATCTTCGAAGACATTCTTTTTAAGCTAGAGTAATCAAAGTAATCACACTGAGAAGAATATGCGCGTATAAGAAAGACGAGTGTAGCCTAAAAATGTGCGAATCATTAGACTCCAAACCGAATTGATACGTGTAAAAAGTCATAGTAAGAACAGACCATAAAAGAAATTGGTTTCTCTTATGTTTATATTCTTATTTTCAGCGGAATAAGCTGCAAATATACACCTATTCCTAAGTATTGGTTCTTGATGAAGTTCTTAGTTATATCACTGAATCATTTAAGTTCGGCTGTTTTTACATTAATTTCCGTACTATGCATATATCTTGATGTTACTAATGCTTGTAACGAAAAAAATACTGTTTCGTTAATTACGTACACAAATAATTATAAACAAACATCACTCTTTCGGCGGCTTGCCCACCGCTAGGAGAGCTAGCGTTGTTGCAGCTGTCAGTTGGTAACAACTTTCACAGCAGTGAGTGTCGCGATTGTGTGTCAGACTTCGGTAGCAGTTCAACTTTTGACGTTCACTTTTTATTACAGTTGGAGACTTTAAATCGTGATCCGAGCTATAGCTTTCAAAACATGTTCTCCGTTTTACCACTCTCAACAGCTATGTACGCTTATGATTATTGTATTGTGCACATCTACAGCAAACCGTCTTTCGAATTGTGTTTCATTGGCCTCCTGATGAAATTATCATAGAAAATCGGCACTTCAATTTTCAAGTTCGCGTATTTATTTAATGATATCATGTGACAATCCTAGCTTAATGTTAACATGAGCAGAATCAGCACCACCTAGAGAAAACAGAACGCAATACTCACTCCAGAAACCAACAGCTAACGTTTTTGCTCCCGGTCTAAAGTTTTCGCCCCGCGTCATGTGATGGAATTTCGACATTACGAGCAACAGTTTTCATTTATAACTGAAATCAAGCTAGAATGTAGGTGCAATTGGTACTGTTTCCATTTGCAGCAATTTAAGCTATATCTTACTAGTTACTCTTCATTCTCTAATCAGGTACCTGGTATCATTTCTGACGACTCTTTTTAGTAGAAACGTGACATTAAAATGAAAAGTAAAAATAAAAGTATTAATAATAATAATAATAATAATAATAATAATAATAATAATAATAATAATAATAGAACCGACCACACGGTCTTCCGCACGTGAACCTAACACGCTACCACAAGACCACCAGCAATACAATGCTCGAATCGGCAAGTTTGCAGATACTATTTAAAGGTAAAGCAGTCAACAATCCTAAGATTGAACACCACAGTGCTTTACTAGGCATGGTCCTGTTTGGAGGTGGTATACCGTTGCCTTCCTCCGACCTTCGAACTGACTTTCCCAGTCATAGGGGGACCTACAGTTTAACGTGGGTTCCGAACCACGGTGCTACTCGGTATTTTTCACATGAGCAATACTGCCAGAGGTGAAAAGTGGAAAGTGACAGATAAAAATCCTAGGACCTGGCGGGGATCGAACCCACGACCTTCGGATTTGGAGTCTGGCACTCTACCACTGTGCAACCGAAGCGAAAATGTTTTCTAGAACGGAATTAATTTTTACAGATGTTTGAATTTTTCCTTCCATTGCAGGCTAAACAGTATCTTAATACAAAATTTGACATTTGTGTCTGCTAGAAGTACCTTAGAATTTTGATGAACAGTGGGTCAGTGAGTGAAAGAATTAGCGCTTTGCGACTGCTAACATTTCGTAAAATACAAGGTGTAGAATAATATAATTAGAAAATATAGCTAGTTATAATAGCTACTCTTGACAACCAAAAATTCAGGCTTTTAGCTTTATCCACAACTGAGATACAGGAGGGGTCGGAAGTACCGCCTACTGCTTCGAGAAAAGGATGGTACGGCCGTGCGCTCGAGTTGGCGGGGGCACCGCCGTGCCCCCAGTTTTATAATAAGTTTTAGTTTCAGGTTTGAGCTAGGCGCAGGCGCTGGCTTGCTGGGGGCACAGCATTGCTTCCTGTATTGCTAATACGGGCCTAATAAGGCGTGTTTTAGCGCCGTGAAGCTACTGCGTTGGCGCCTGTGTGCCTCTGTGATTACCGGTATCCTTGTTCGCGATTTGCACGTCGTGTTGTGCCGCCTCTGCTCTTGCTAATGTTTGTGCCGGTTGTCACATGTTTCTGTGCCCTTCCATAGTTTTACTGTACTAGCTGTACACCCTTTGTTGTTGCAGATTAACCCTTTAGTGACCAAATTATTTCCAGAAGTTGTAGACTTTTTATGAATAGTATATTGGGCTAAGAAACCATACATAAAATCATAGTTTAAATCTTGAAAGTGAGAGTTTAGCCTACGGGTATAAAAAATTAGTGGGAACTATTGTTCCAACCGAACTGGACTTGATAATTAAAAAAAAATGTGTACCCTTTATTTTTTGGTACAAAAAGCATATTAACCATAGAGTTCATTAAGGTGATGTAGTATGGAACTTAGAGAAGCATGGTGCTATACACAAAGGTACACGAAAATTGCTACATATTATTGTCCCTTTTCTTTGTTTTTGGTGCTAAATTGACGGCACTTTCAGTTTGTAGTACCTTTTTGTTGGCAAATGAGTTCCAACTTTCGCCAGACGTACTTCATCTGGAACTCCAAATACGCCTCTTTTTGGTGTCTGTAAATGAACGGGCCTTCCTCTTCACTCACGACTTGAGAAGCCGGAGATTAGCTGCTTTGCCAAATGCAATCTAAATGTAGACATTGACAACTGCCAAATATACAAGATAGAAAAATAGTCAGTGCCACCACTTCCATGGACGACGACCTACAGCATACCGTTCTCGCAGCTGATCAAATTGATTCACCCCTCCCATTATTTTATTGTATTTTGCCACAGCCAATGCACAGAATACTTCACTTCTGCTTCCATCTTTTGTTCAAAATCTGCGAAGTGTTTGGTGATTCAAAATCTTCGAGTCAGCATGGACATCTCACTCTTCTACATCTGGTAAAGTGTGCAAAATTCTCAAAACCTCTTCTTTCATGAATCCAGGGATTCTAAACTATAAAAAACAAACAATAACTGCAATGCCGATTGCACAGCCACACACACTCCACTTCATACACGTTCAGTGGAAACATAGTTCCCACTAACTTACCTTGTAATATTTATGTAATTTTCATTGATATCTAGCAAATATACACGAATACTATCTCCCCCATAAATATGAAATTAGACAAATAAAACTCAAGTCACTTCACATACAAAAGGAAAGAACACTATACAAAAAACCCTGTTATGGTCGAAACTGGCTTGTTTTCCCGCGAAAACAAGCGCACACTAAAGATGGCAGCAGAAGTTAGAAGTGGAAACACTGAACTTATAGCGAAAACAAGTGGGAACTATAGTTACCAGTGGTCAGTAAAGGGTTAAACGGGAACGGAAAGAGAACTTACACATTTCTAGTATGTGTAGTTTCATAATCCCTCAGTTTTCCGGGGTTTATGATACCTATTAACAGACCTCTACATTATTGTTTCCCTTCACGAGGTTATAATATGCACTGACTCGGTGAGAAGTCTGCAGCCTGTGCTATTCTCGATACCCCTTGGTTTCTGCTATCCATGCCACCTGATCAGTTTTATTTAGCTAAGTCATGTGGATGTCTTGGAGAATGAACTGGCCGTCAGATTGACTAGAGCAGCAGTTACGTACCCCTCATTTGCTTTGACGATGCCAGATGCGGATTTGCGGGGGGCATATCATACCTCTCTTTATACAAATACGGACCTACATCTGGAGCGCTATCGCAATTCCTAACTAACTACGTACTATTCAGGACACTACTGTAGAGTGGCACTTTTCAAAATGTTCAAATGTTTGTAATCTGTAGGACTTAACTACTGCGGTTATCAGTCCCTAGGCTTACAAGCTACTTAAACTAACATGACACACACACACACACACACACACACACACACACACACACACACACACACACACACACACTACGTAGGACTCGAACCTCCGACGGCGAGCAACAGCGTGCCCCGCAGAAGGGCGCCTTAGAGAACTCGGCCACTCCAGCGCGGCGGCGTTCTTCCTGTTACTCTTCCCGGAAGGAATCAATGATCTATCGCCTACCCATCGACCACAGCAGGGTAACCAATGGTTTTATTTTGCCCAACGAATCACCTCCACATTATAGTTCGGGAGCCATACAGACGCTATCCCATATGTTGGTGAAATGCGTCCTTCTGTTGGTTGTTCGTACGAAGTACGAATTATTTTTACAATTATATGTATTTGACGACTTTGCGATTTTTTATTCATTGAACTCTGTAATTTGCGATCAGTTATGACTTCACTGTACTTCGAATCCCAGCCGAGCACAAATTGTCATTCGTCACACTTTGGTATTCCATCTAAACCTAGTACAGTGACGCAATAACTGATCGCAAATTCTGCATTATTTTTTAATATTAGCAGACGACCTGTGGATTGTTGAACAGGTCCTCAGTTTCCTCCATGGATGTGATTATAACCCAGATGATCCTGACGTCCTTCCAGAAGGAGGGTGTTTCGTTTTTCTTAAACATTTGAAGTAAATTGAAACAGTTTCTCCAACATCATAATGTCATTTGAATGTTAATCACTGACATGGAAAACCAACAATCATTGTTTTAGCTCATTATTCTATATTAATCACCGGATTCAGAAGCAATGTATGAGTTAACTAATGACTTTGGGCTTGTAAATACTTACACATCAATTTTATTTTTATTCAGAAACATATGGATTGCTTTACAATTAAAATGTCATATCTACTATTAGTGTTTCCATTTTCACTTCGTTCTAGGACGGCCAGTTATGCTGAGACTAAGGGTGCTTTTATGTAAAATCAATGTTGCGACATTTTAACGATCTATTACAGATGTAATAGACTCTTTTAAGCTATAAGTAATCGAAAAAAATCAGAAACATCTGGGTTAGTTCTCAGTTATAAGATTTTACTTTACCTTTGGAGGTCAGGTTGGTCGAGGTTTCAGCATCCCCTATTGCAGGGTTTCTCAAGCTTTTTGTGTCGCAGAGTACATTCAAAAATTGGAACTAACATTAAATATTACGTCATCGATATATACTGCATTTGGTAAATTCAGTGGCAGTATTATTGACGAAGGGAGGTAATTTCTCAATTTAAGCACTCAAGACCTGGAGATTAATCATTTTCAATGAAAATTGTGTATTTTAATTTCCACAATGAATTTGTTCTACCAAGAATCGACGGAAGAATCAGTTAACATGAATCATTGTAAATATTTATTTTATCCACAATTTCACATTACACAGAACTGCGCGCACATACAAAATACATGAAAATAAATTCATCAGTACAAATATTGTAGATCAACCTTTTTACACACGCAGATAAATAGGTATTTAAAGACATATTTACAAGCTTTCCTTGGTTTAAGAAAAAAACAAGGATATCAATGAGAAGGATGAGCCTTTTTATTTTCACAATGAGACTATATATGCTTGAATATGGACAGCTGCAACCGAATATCTTGCTCTACGTTGAGACGGAATATGTAGTTTTAGTTGAAACATACACAGAAGACCCGATTCGCATAAATGTGAGATTCAGAAAGCAGAGGAATAAGTTTAGCTTTATCTGAAGATTTTAAACTCTTTCTTTAGCGTACACCAAAATTCCACGACTTATTGCTTAGTTTGAAACTTTGCCGTTATCTCGGCATCTGATGTCAAATCAAGCAAGCATTCACGCTGCTGGGACGTCAAAGAGGCTGGCTTTTTTATACAGAATACGGACTTACAACCCAAAAGTTTTGTTTTCTTGCAACCTGTCTGAAAATTGAGTTCAAAGAATCAAGCAAACATAACAGGTGAATTTAGAACACATTTACGATATCTTCAGGAAAATCTGATTCGAGTTCATCTCTAGAAGACGTTTGTCGTAAAATTATCCAGGCTTTCATTTTTGAGAGATTCTGCCCAAAAATTTAGCTTGTTTTTAAATCCGTAGACATTAGCATTAATATCAAAAATAGTCACTGCATTTCCTTGGATGGACAGACATAAATAAGTTTTGTAAAACTACAGGCTAAATACGCAAACTTCATTAGCCAACGATCGTCACAAAACTTCTCTCCAAAAGAGAAGTCATTTTCAGTCAAGAAGACTCTCACTTTCTCAGTTGAAAGAGGCGCATTAAATTATTACCACCGGAAAGCCACCTTACTTCTATGTGAAGAAGACGTATACAGATCATCGATTTCATCACAACGTTTTGAACAGTCTATTTTTAGATCGTGATTTTATAAAAATGAATTATTGTAACTGTTTCGTTCAAAACTGTTTTAAGAGTAGATGATATTTTCTTCATTGCAAGAGCGTGACGAAGTATGCAGTGACTACTGCTGCACTACTTGGCGTTTTTTTAAATTTTTGCAACGGTACCAGACGTCTTACTAGTCATCGCGTTTGCTCCCTCTATGCATACGTCAACACAGTTGTTCCATGGTATGAAATCTCTGGAAAATAATTTAAAAATTTCAGTGCCGGCTGTCGTAGTGCTCAATGGTTTGCACAGAAGATCCTCTCGAAGAGTGTCCATGTATGGGTAGCGGACAAATACCATTAATATTGCCAAACCAGCTACGTCGGTTGGTTCATCCATCTGAAGTGAAAATGCAGTGTATTTCATTCGTGAAATTAACACTAGAAGGACCGCATGCAGGCTACTACCTACAAGGACCGCTGGGGCCAAATTGGCCCCATGCAGTTTTATTTCTTATATGGCCAGATTGTGAAAAATAATGCAATGTAATCTTCATATACACTTTTATTGAGTATAATTTACATGAATTTGTGCAATATATGGACGACACTTACTGTCTTGTAACCAAAATCTAGAAAAAATTTATCTACTCCAACTTACAAATTTTAGAATTGTTTTCTGCATGAATGTCTAAATAGTGAAGAAGATTTCACATACATTCAGTATTAATAGAATAAATGCTTTAAATATATATTTCACAACAATTGATTTTACACAAACACTCTCCACAAGAATTCACTGCTGTTCGTTGCTGCACTTGTCACACCACACTCGTCTTTTCTTCTCACATTTCCCACACACTGCTTTCTCACAACCTGAACAAACAGTAGCTGTGTGATTTCCTTTGCATGAGGTACGAATTTTACACTTCTCTCTCTTTGTTGCCTTCTGTGGTCCACCTTTATTGTCTGCATCATCTCGATCTGACGTTTTATTTCTTGCTTCCGTATATGGCGCTCGAAGCTCCTCACACAAATCCAGAATATACTCCCGTCTACTAATTCGCTCACCAGTCACTTCCTTATACAATACCCATGAATTTATGGCAGCCAAATCAAGAATATTATAGAATATATGCATTGGCCAACGTCTTGACCCAGCTTTTGTGGAGTACATTCTTGCCATTTGATCCACAACGTCGACCCCAAATTTTGTTTCATTATAAAATTGCACTGTTTCAGGAGTCCTCTTCTGACTTTCAGACACAGATACATGAGTGAAGTGAACTCAATAATAAGACATTTTTATTTGTTTTCCCTTGATAAACTGTTAGGGTTGTACCATCATCATTTTTATACACAACAGTCGAGTGGAGTGGTTGTTTTCGTGTCTTTGCTGTAGGAGGCACCTCCCTTCGATTACGGTTCAGTGTACCTACTAAAGTTGTGGATGCTGCCCTCAAACGTTTTGCAAGTTTTAGCGAAGTAAAGTAGCTATCAGTAGTAATATTCACACCTTTGCCTAGGTATGGTTCCATAAGCCTAAGAACGACGTTTTCACCTATGCTTTGGTCAGCTGGTCGAAGGGGATCGGCACCAGTGTACGGGAATCCATTCAGTATGTATTTACTAGAAACACATACAAGTAACCACAATTTTATACCAAACTTGTCTGGCTTGCTAGCAATGTATTGTGTGAAAGGGCATCTTGTTTTCGAGGGCAAAAGTTGTTCATCAATTGTAACGTAAGGTTCTGCTTTATAGCATGACCTACTGTTTTCAATGAAAGAATTCCAAATAACTGAGGCAAGAGCAAATTTGTCAGTCTTGAGACGTTCAGATCTAGTGGACTTTATGTCAAACCTAACATACTTCAGTATTTCAACAAATCTATTGCGCCCCATAGTTTGTCTGAAAAACGGAGGACACCATACTGTTGACCAAAGACCTTTCAGAGGAAAATTCTTTGCCCCATACACCCCTCTTGCATACATTATGGCGACAAAGGCATCCAATTCTTCAATGTCTACTGTCCAGGAATCGTCTTGTGTTCGACGACGAGCCTCAGTTTCAGTGCAAAGCTTGATGTGGCGCATCATGGAGGCACTGAAAATAAGCCGCCAAGCACTAAGGAGTTTCCCATTTTGAATGTTCCTTTTAGCATATGATGTTGGTCCTGGACTCTCTCGCAGAATGTTACAATTTTGCAGACGACCTGAAAATGTACAGAAGAATTATATTTTTGTAATGTGTATTGTAATAGTATTATACATATATATTTGTTCTTATATGCTATCAAATCTAGTTATATTATGCAAAGCTATATCAACTTGTTGTTACTGTTATTTATCATACATATTTTGTATTTAACTAGTGTGTATTTCAATTTTACCATGTATAACTCTATCTAAAGACCAGACATATTACTGACCTGGGTTAGAGCCCACTGGTACAACTTTCCAGACAGTTCCATCTTTTGCTGTTTCTTTTTTCTCTTCACTTCCAGAAGAAGAAGCCTTTTTCTGGGTTGTTGATCTTACAGAGTTAGGATTTCGGACACTAGAAGGGAGACTAGCTGTAGAAGCTTCATTTTGTTCCAAACTGGTTAGAAAACTAACACTTTTGCTAGAAGAATCACTTCCTTCATCTGCAGACACTGAAACTACCATACGTTCTTCACTGTCCTGATCGCTATCGCTATCAGAAACCTCAAATTCTTCACCTGAGCTTTCATCTTCTATTTTTCTTAGTTCTTCTAGTATTTCTGCGTCCGTTAGACCTTTCTTGAATTTATAGGTCATGTTTGCAGGGACGACTATCAGATACTGTGACAGACAATAATCGAGAGTATTGCTTCAACAGTCCAACAATCAGTGCTGGAATGTATTGCATTGTTGTCGCTTATTGAAACAACAAAGCTAAAACAGATGGTTTTATTTGCTACACATTATTACAAGGCAAAATGCTGAAAATACAGAGAAACGCTAAGAGGGGCCAAATTGGCCCTGCGGTCCTTCTAGGTAGTAATCTTAATATTTCGGAATCTAATAAAAGTAGAACACTCTAAAAGAGGGTACACAATAGTTTATATGAATGATGAAAAGTCACAAAATGTCAACTCAAATCAGTTAACGGTTTGCTCAGGACACAAGGGAAAAATCGTTACAGGGGCCAATTTGGCCCCTCGGTCCTTCTAGTGTTAAAGTACCTTTTACATCCTCTGATAAATCCCAGATTCGTCGTTAAACTATATCAATTAACAAAAGAACTGCTAAGATTTTAGCGGCCTTTTCGTCCAACATGCATTCAACAATGTCTTTTACACAAGGTATGATGAGCTTTTCAGTGATAGTGTGGGCTTCGCCAGATTGAGCAGCTCTGTAACTTTAGTAAGATGCCATCAGTGCCTTTTCGCTGACTCATTTTGAATGGTATATCTTGCTTTTCAGCACCTGTATGAGTTCTAAACAAATCCTTCGGTTTATTCTTGCATTCTGGATGCACCCCTTCAAAATGACGCAATTTTTCTGGGAACATTGAACTATTTGGCAGAACTCTTCCGCAAATTACGCGCTGAGGTTGATTGTCATTGGTCTCACTGAATCCAATATCCATGTAAGAATCGTGATATCTTCTTTGTGAAGTTTTGGGATTTGTGGGGCTAGTCTCCGTGGAAGCACAGCTAACTAACTTGGGAATTTCAGGAAGCGGTGTTGCAACCGCTGTCGCTGATTCGCCCAAAAAATTTGCCTCAAAGCATGGAACATTCTCCGTATAGAAATAAACCTAACCTTTAGATATAAATCCTGTAAAGGAGGCTTCATGCTGTTCATTCAAAATTAGTTAATAATACGACCAGAAAAATATTTGTCAATCCAACCATTTTTTACCCTTATCTCAAACTTTGCCAAGAAAAAAATCTTCCAACTCTGGCTGGAAATCAGAGAACTGTGAAGGAATTCCACTTCGGGAAACTTGTGGCAAGTGTAACCAGTTATCTAAATATGTGGAGCAATTTTAAGTGGTGAAAACAGATGATTTTTTGTAACACACTATACTAAAAACGGATGCATATCAGTTATATCAGAATCATTTTGGATATCGTCTGTGTGGTCACTGGAATTGCTTTCAGAATTTCATTATTAGATTCCTCTTCGTCGACGTGAACGAAGTTTGGTTTACAGCCAATTTTGTCAGTCTTTCTACCAGCACACTTTTATTCCTCTTTGCTACGTCATACTAAATGATTTCAGAGAGCTAAAATGGCCGTAATGTGATGGCAATATGAGGACCTTGTCTCTGTACGTTTATGCCAGTTAATTTAAAACTTGTACAGGTAATGTGCTTTTTCTAAACCATGAGAATCAGTAATTCAGAACTTCAATAGTCGTTTACTATGGGAATATTTTTCTTTTTTGTTTTAGGCAGTCGATAATGTCTTGCTTTCTGGAAGTTGCAGCAGCCCTTTGTAATAATATGAGGCCCTTATTCCACGCTTCAAAACAGTTTGAATTTAATGCCTGCATTTCGTGTACTGTGTACACTCGACCGTAAGTCCACTGAACGTAAAGTAGGTCTATCGGGCGACAAAAGTATTCGCTACAAGCACTCCGAATTAAGTGCGGTAGGTGTCCTAATACCAAAACTTTCTAATATATGACAACAGACTGCAAATTAAGATTTGAAACTGTAGGATGTAAAAAAAATTAGTCCTTAACAAAATTGTTTACAATTGCTTGATAAAGACTGCGGATCTGACCTTGTTCCTTGCAATATACGAAATGTTTACTAACGGATAAACTTCAGCAGCACATGTAGTTCTGCGTTATTTCCATGTAAATATTTTCGTGATGGTACCACAAAAGAAACGGAAATCTCTGTGTACTGTGTACTGTGTAATTGGCGCTTCTATCCCTTCTCGCCCCCTTTGCGGGCTGCTCTCGTGCTCCTCAGAGAGAGAGAGAGAGAGAGAGAGAGAGAGAGAGAGAGAGAGAGAGAGAGAGAGAGAGGGGGGGGGGGACAGCAGGACAAACACAGCAAGCGCGTGGAGCCCGAGAAACAACTAAGATTGGCTAACGCCAAGCCCCTACCACTTGGCTCACGAAAGAGTCAAAGTACTTTCCAACGGATTATAACAACGCACTATGACTAATTGTGAGCCACAAGTACTATACAATCGGAGCGGCTACGTACTGTACGTCACAGGCACTTATGACGTCACCGCGGACCTAGCGGACTGTCTGGCAAGCAGCTGCCTCACGCGCTTCTGTGTACATATATTCGGCTTGGACGTGACCTGTTGAGTTAAAAGGCGCACACGCTCTTGGCTGATCCTTGCACATTACTTATGCACGGTAACCGCAAATGATAATAGATCACGGAATGTGCTTCTGCAATTCAATTTTCAATTGGCACACCCCATATAATGCAGGAAATTTATGCGCACTGGACCATTTTTCTGCAGTGTTGCTCAGGTTTTCCACATAGAGATAAACTGCATTAATCCGATCCATTGTGACTTCGAATCGGTGTTCTAACATTTGGATAGTTCGCATGCAAAGATCGGCATGATAATGGACACATCTGAAACAATTAAGACATCTTGAACTTCATTGTTCCACCACTAGATCCAATAATTTTTTTAACATAATTCGGGTTCGTAAGTTTTACAAATTAACGCTGATGGTAATCGAATGGTGGATCCCGATAATACCTTTAAATCCTATCTTTACTCGTTCTTCTAATTAACCACTGTTCAACCTCAAATGACTGAGGACGGACAAAGTTACGGTCGAACGCAAATTTCAGGGAATCTTTTCTCGTAGATTGCGATGTCACTGAATCGTATTCAGTTCTAAAAAAGTACAATAAACGTAAAGGCTGCAGCTAACGCAGAGGCATACCACGCAGGCAAAGTACGGCGCAGCACTCGGCCAACACCACCTAGAAACAAGGCCTCACAACAGCCCGTGCTACGTAGAGCTTATGGGACTTTACGGGGTCATCCGTCTCCTGTGTTACGTCATACGGAACAGGTCGCGGCCGCCAGCTGAATGGCTGGCCGCCAGCTGAATGGCTGGCCGCTACGAGGCAGTGAGCGTGCACCATCGCCCAGCCACTCAGCTGGCGCCAAGTCCCATAAGCTCTACGTAACACGGGCTGTTGTGAGCCTTGTCTCTAGGTGGTGTTAGTCAGCACGGCACTTCCCGTCTCTAGTGCGTCCACTGAAACATTCATCCAAGGAAGGGGACACATGGAAGGTGCTAAATATCGTCTACTTTACTCGATACTTCTCTAAACGCCGCTCAAGGGCGACAAGAAAAATCTAGATCGAAATCCTTGTCCCATTTATTAAAAAAGTGTCCTTACCTTTTCGCGGAACACAGTTTGAGAAACTCTGCCCTATTGTGTACTCGGCATGGACATCCATTACCTCACTCCCTTGGAAAAGTTACCGATTTGTCCTTGTGTTTTACTAATTCTTTAGACTTAATATGCCCTCCTTCCACTTTTGTTACTGTTTCTCTTTCTAGGAAAGTGTTTTGTTGAGACTTTTGTATGTCTAGGGTTAGATGATGGCTCACACGGGGATGTTCTTCTGTCCACTTTTTTTCCCCATGCCCTGCTTTTATTATTGACTAGACCGCCAAGTTCCTGATGTTTTCATCACCCTTGCTTTTAATGTTTGCCCTTGTGATTGTGTCTGCACATGCTTTTGGTAGACGTTTTACTTTTAGCGGCCGTTGCCCTTATTGTAAGTTAGTTTAAATAATGTGTAAGTGTAGGGACTGATAACCGTAGCAGTTTGGTCACATAGGTATAAAAACATTTACACTTCACTTTTGAATGTGATACTTATGGATCAAGGGACTGATCAATAATTTTTTGAATTTCCCAAAATGTTGTATTTTAAATGCAATTTCCCATGCCCATTATTATAATGTAAACAATACAACGTCCTTCAAAAATGCAACCACGTATGAAGAAGATAGACGCTGCAGCGACTTCAGCTGTCAAATACAAGTAATAAATTCGCAAATACAAATCTGGCTATACTTTAGCTGTATAATTTGTGATGTCTAACACTGATTTAACGCTTTTCGCGAATGGTCGCGTTCACCTTATATATACTTACCGCTACCAGAGATCATTGGCGGCTGGTGACCAAAAATATGGTAGTACACTTTTAGAGAAAAGTTCGGCCTCTATAGTGTGGCAGCTCAACGCATTCGAAAAAAAAAAAATATTGAGCCAAGATATTATAGATGTATATAGAACAAAACCAATCTCACGACCGCAGAGACAATATCTACCCGAAGAGATTAAAAAATTCGCACGGAATTATAGGTACCAAGAAAGAAAATCAGCGAACTGCTCATCTTTCTGTATCACATATCGATTGCTCATATCGCCGTAGCTTGTACTCGTAATAACACTAAAGCGTGTACGCAGAATAAAGTACTAATTTACGATTGAAAAGAAATTAAGATGACCTCTATTTACGTAAATAATGTTAGAGCAGCCTTACTACCCTTTTTCAACAGGACGGAAGTTAACGCCATTCGACGGAACCTCTGCTGTTTGACTTAGCGGTGGTCACTTGTACAGGAACTCCATTCTTCTTTCCTTCACGTGAGCGAATTTTTCTGTCACTAAGTCAGGAATTCCCAAAACGAGGCCTCGTTCAATGGAGAGCATTGCGAGTGCTGATAGTCTTTCTCGGTTCATCGCATTTCGCAAGAATGTTTTGATGCGTTTCAATGATGAAAAGCAACGTTCTGCTTCTTACGTGCTCACTGAGATTGCCATTATCGCATTCAACAGTTTCACAGATTAGCTTCATGTATCACAAAGATCATTTTCTATTCTACGAGGCGCGTCCAGAAAGTAAGTTCCGTTTCAATTTATCTCCGCTGCAGCGCTGCGATTGCAGTTCCTCACATGCGCTGTAGACGAAGTGTATCAAGGAGAAGAACGTGCGCCATTTGGAGATCGCTGTCAGTTACGTACGCTTTGTTGTACTTGTTTGAAATGTCGGCGTTGATTGAAAATCCCGCCGCCTGTGAAATAAGGTCAGTGATTCGGTTTCTGAATGCGAGGAAAGTGAAACCAAGTGAAATTTATCGGCAAATTTGCGATGTTTACGGACCAAATGCGATGAGTGATTCGATGGTGAGAAAGTGGGTCCGACAATTCAATGGCGGGCGTAGTGATGTGCACGATGAAGAACGAAGTGGGCGTCCACATTTGGTTACAGAATAACTGGTTCATGCGATTGATGACAAGATCCAGGAAAACCGTAGGTTTACAATTAGTGCTCTCGCTATGGACTTCCCCCAAATTTCACTTTTTCCAACTGATTGAAGACACAGGCGGCAGATTTCTATGAAGAAGGCATACAAAACCTTGTGCCACGCTATGGCAAATGCCTGCAAAATTATGTGAAAAAGTAGTTGTAGAATTTTGTGCAATAAAAATTTCCTCTGTATCTGTGTACAATTTCTTTATTACCAAACGGAACTTACTTTCTGGACGCGCCTCGTATATTCCAACAACCCCAAAGCTCCACACACAATTTTGAACTCCTCTCTCCTATAAATAAGAGTTCTGTTCGAAGTTAGTTTGGTTCCAAGAAAGAATAACACTCAATAGTAGTTATGAAAGAAGTTTCCGGAAAACTAGAAAAGTGCTGAATTTCTCTGATAGAAACAGATAGGCTGAAACTAAGTGTCCCCTGAATTAAATCTTTCCTTCGCCTCGCAAGTTACTACATCACAAACTTTTGTGTCAAGTTTTAGAATACATGTTGCTCCTCCATTTTCAGTTCTCACTCTGTTATGGTATTCATGTAAATCTGTTGAATTTTCATTCCTATCTTCCCTAATATTTTAAAGTTCACGCTCAAAAATTCAGATGATATTGTGCATAAGTTGGGTCAATATCCCTTTTTGTAGCTGATCGTACATAGTGTCTATATGGATCATAATTTTACTGAAAAACGAAAGCCAGAAAATGATTCTTCCATCCTTCAAAATCGTTGCTACGCCGCAGGCTTGTAGGATGGTGCTTTCATTACGCACATTTCCCCACTGGTCATACTAGTCATGCAGTTGATAATCTTCCCTGTATTCAAAAACAATATTGACACTTCTTGACTGGAAATTCCAACGAGCGAGCACTGAACGTGGAAGCAGTTTCTGTAAAATTTCGTCGAGAATTCTTGTTTGTAGAGATGACGAAAAGATGTTGCAAAGTCCCTGAAGTTCGGCAAAAAATAATCGCACATCTTTATTGCTACAAGCGGTTTTAAGCATAATGAGATTTAATTCGTGGGCATAGGAATGAATGTATGAAGCACTGGCAAACTTTGGCTTCACAAGAGCCTGCACCCCTACGAACCACTCATGACTGATTCACCATCATATGTTTAAGCTATTAGTTTGTGTGGACAATTCTCCAAATGGTCATTTAACTGTTCTGTGATATACATTGCCAAAGTCTGGGCATCACGCATTTCTGGTGCTATAAAATCCCAAATACCTATATATTGAAAATACAGGTTACATACCTGGTTTCATCAGCTATTACAGCCAGAAACTCGGAACCCTTAATTTCGTTCCTAACTTCCTCTTGGCAGACTTGAAGCATGCATTTGAGCATTCTGGATCATTTTTGAGGTTCCTTTGAAAACCTTATTCAAATGCGATTTTAATACTGAATCTAATTCTGCACTAAAATTAATCAAGACACGAAAAACACCAGGATTGAAAGATGATTCAAACAATCGCAAACGAATGCAATCAATTATTACGTTTAGTATGTACCTATTATCTGTAACCTTTTGATCGTGTAATGCCACGGACTTTCAGTATCCAGTGTCTAATCGAGTGGCTATATTTACATTGCCTAGACTTGCCTGATACAAAACATTGACATGGACCGAGTAAGTTCGTGTTTCTTAATTTTATCGAAGGTGTTGAATGTCACCAACTCCTTGTTTAGTCCACAGAAACTCTAATCCAGATAATAAACAAGGAAAACAAAATAAGGCGTTTTTCATATCGCAGACACACAGCCATTCATACTTGATGTACAGTTCGGAGTTAAATTTTATGTTGAATTGACGACTTTTCGTTTTAACTGTCTGTGAAATTGTCAAACTGGGAATCTGTCCACCTTGCCTCTTGATTTTTAACTTCTCTTCAAACCTGCGTAAATTTAAAGGTTTAGAAAGCAAGGAAATTACCTGATTCATTATTTCACCTGTTCACCCGAGCCTCAAAATTCACTGTAACAGACGCACTGTTACTTTGATCGCACCTACACGTGCGGCGCGAAAAACCCGCTTTGTTTGAAGGGCCGACGACTCGTTGTCTTCGGAAGAGTTCTGACTCTATGGCTGACAGGATGGCTCGGACGGAATGTTTATACACTCTAGGCCCCTATATGGGAACACTGTTACCAAGCGTTGCCCCCGCACCCCGCAAACCCCTTGAGACACCCTTAGTCGGCGTTTGCAGGTCGGCTAAAAACCCAGCCGCTGTCGGCGAATTCAGTCCATTCGGGAGCGGTGGGTGCGTAACAGCCGGGCGTTTCAAAAGAGATAAATGGAGCGCTACTTCTCCCCATACATAGAATCTATAACAGGAAACGGAGTTTAACAGTATGGTTATTCCTGGGGGTAACGCACACCTGCAAACCTATACAGGAGCCGTCCCTGCCAGAGATACGTCAAATTCTTGTAAGAGCTAAGGGACCAAAGTACTGAGGTCACCGGTCTCTTAAGTCATTTAAAAAAAATCTTTATTTCATATTTATACAATAACCCATCACCAATACAATTAATGGGTCCTAAATTTATACATGTCTAATCAGTGATTTACTCAACTCTACATAGTTCTAAAAGTTACTGCAGTATCTACTAAGGGAACCTACTTTCTACTTCTCGGTTACCTACGTGTTTTCTAGCTACATGAAAAAGCTGCAGCAATTACAGGTGTGCCAGTTACTTATAAACCTAAGGGGTGGCCACGGATGTCCACTGAGCGAAACCCAGTGGACGTGCCCCTGGCACTGGGCTGGCCTTGACGGTCACTGCAGCTACTTTAACCTACAGTCTCCTTGCACTTTGTTGGAGTTGGCATCCACGAGGCTGTCCAGGAGCTGGAAAGTGTCAGGTTGTCTAATTAATGTGTGTCAAAATTTGGTAGTTGTTGTCGTAATTCGGAAGCTACCCCATCATGCATGGGGCACAAGTATATCATATGTTCTGGCGTTCCCTCTGGGGCTCCAGTCACACTTGGGAGTCGCCTTCTTCCTAAACCAACATAGATATGTCGGATAGGGACCATGGCCGGTAAGAAAGTGTATCAGTTCATGGCTAGGTTGGAAATGTTCCATTTTCAGCCGTCCCTGCACACTTGGCAGAAGCTCATAGGTTCTCCTTCCAGTTTCATCCCGCTCCCACATCTCTTGCCATAGCTCTTCACCCTTCCGTTTAATAGATGGCTTTCCTTGAAGAGGTTCACCCAAAATGTCTGCAACCTTGTCCTGGATTCCCCTCTGGCATGCTCCCTAATTTTGATATCCAAAGGGTGAAGACCCATGAGCAAGAGCAGTGCCCGTCCAGGAGTCGTCCTATAAGCGCCCACAGAGTGTAGCAGGATATTTCTCTGCACTCTTCTTACCACCATAGCAGGCACAACCCAGGTGAGCCTGTGGGCCCAGCTGCCGGAACCATAGCCCATAATAGATAAGAGTATGCTATTATGATAGAGCTCGATGAGGTTGGGCGGGAGGTTACAGTAACTTTTGCTATCGCAATACACACACTCGTGGCCAACGGAGAATGTGAACCAAACTTACAAACTACTTATGAACTACCTTATACTAAAGACGGCACAAATATTGATGCCCGAGGGGGATTCGAACCCCCGGCCGTAGTGGCCGTGCAGACCATGACTGAAGCGCCTCAATCTCCTCGGAATGTGAACCTCTGGCGGGAGTGGCAGAGCAATCCGTGACACGGCGCCTCAGGCAGCGTGGACAATACTGCGCGACACTCTACGACTGAATCCATTTCCTCCTTTCCGGGGACATATACCGCAAATTCTTGTTCTTAGGTCACCTGGAACATGGATGCAGAGATGCAACGACTTACCGTGGAAGAAATAATTCAGTGGACACCTCTGCGGTTTGCCGAAGAAACAGAAGCTTGGGATTGGGTGGAACTGTTGTTGGAAAGAGGCGTGCCTCGTAGACAGTTTTCAACTACTAGAAAGAAACTGACGAGCCCCAAATCGGCAGCCCGGGTGTTGCAAGTGATTTGCCAGCGCGGCTATGTACGACTGCTCCAGTTCGCACTGTCTGTGGATCCGTCGCTGGCGCACGTCCGGTTGGACGGAGACGGGTCGAGGGCGCTGCACGTGGCCGCGCGGAACGGGCGCAGCGCCGCGGTGAGGCTACTGGTGGAAGCTGGCGCCAACGCGGACGGCAGGGATGTCAGAGGGCGCACGGCCCTGCACGTGGCGGCCGCCGCGGATGACATAGAGTGCGTGCGGATCCTGCTGGACGGTGGCGCGGACGCGCTGGCGCTGGATCGCGACGACAAGAGCGCCGCGCAGTTCGCCAAGGACGGCGGCGCCGTGGCCGCCGCCAGAGAGGTGGAGCGCGCCGGCGCCATGGAGTGGCCGCTGCGACAGCTCATCTTCGCCGCCGAGGCCGGCAACGTGGAGGCGGCGCGCCGGCTGCTGGCGGCGGAGCGGCCGGCCCCGCCGGGCGGCTGGACGCACCTGCACTGGGCGGCTATGGAGGGCCCCGCGACCGCCGTCGAGACGCTGCTGGCCGCGGGCATGGCGGTCGACGCGCGGGACCGGTACGGCAACACGCCGCTGCACACGGCCGCCGCCAGGGCCACCCCGGCGGAGGTCGGCGCGCTGGTGGACGCGGGAGCCGAGCTGGACGCGGCCGACTGCAGCGGCTGCACGGCGCTGCACTACGCGGTGCGCACCGGCAACGTGGCGGTGGTGCGGCTGCTGCTGGCGCGGGGGGCGGCGGCCGACGTGCGCGACGGCGGCGGCCGCACGCCGCTGCACCACGCCGTCTCCAGGCGCTGTGCCGACGCCGCGGCCGCGCTGCTGCACGCCGGCGCGGACCGGCAAGCCGCGGACGCGCAGGGCAGCACGCCGCACGACGTCGCGAGGCAGTTCGGATACAGCGACATGCTCAGGCTGCTGCGGCTGGCTCCCTAACGGTAAGCAGAAGCAGGTCTGTCAGTAACGAGCTAAACATGAATTGTGTTGGCTGTCCTTTAACCAAACACCTTTTACAATATCCTGACTGCAACAGTTGGTGAATGCCATGCTCACAAGTAATACTACCCAAGTGACACTGGCTAATTCCAATACATTTCCAGCCTACATCAAATTGAGCCAACCGGCCGCGGTGGCCGAGGAGAATAAGGCGCTGCAGTCACGGTCTGCACGGCCGCTACGGTCGGGGGTTCGAATCCCCCCTCGGGCATGGATATTTGTGCCGTCCTAGTTCGTAAGTAGTTCATAAGTCGTTTGTAAGTTTAGGGACTGATGACCCCGTAGTTAAGTCCCATAGACTATACAAACATTTGAACAAATTGAGCCATTTATTATTTATATCTTCTACCCATATGGCCACTGAAATGATGAAAACCCTCCCGAAGAAAATTAGATTATTTTTCTGCACACGAATCAGCGAAATAAGAGATAGAACAAAAATGTTTAAACATTAATTCCATGGTGGATACTGTAATTTACAATTGTGCAATCACGTCTTTAAACGTTTGAATATTCACAGAATATATGACATCAACTGCGATTGGGCAAAGCTGAAAATGTGTACCCAGCCGGGATTCGAACCCGGGTCTCCTGCTTTCTAGGCAGTTGCGCTGACCCCTACACCACTGGGGACACAGTAATCACCGCAGCTGCAAGGACTACCTAAGCACGCCTCCCGTCAGATACAAATTCCCAGCTTCGCAATTGCCCACAGTACTCAAACTCGTAGTTATGAAACTAATTCCCGTAAGAGTAAGGGCTTCAATCTTGCCCACCCCTCCCCACTAACGATAGGATCGTTGCCCGTCACCGCCATATTATATATAGACATGTGGCGTCTGTTCCGAAAGAACAGACGTCACTTCTGATCCTGCAGTTATTTAATATTCATAGGTGCGGTGATCACTGTGTTCCCAGTGGTGTAGGGGTCAGCGCAACTGCCTAAAAGGAGACCCGGGTTCGAATCCCGGCTGGGTACACATTTTCAGCTTTGCCCAATCACAGTTGATGTCATATATTCTGTGAATATTAAATAATAACTGCAGGATCAGAAGTGACGTCTGTTCTTTCGGAACAAACTTACAAACTACTTATAAACTATCTTATACTAAAGACAACACCATGTTCGTGGGAGGATTCGAACCTCCAACGGGGAATGACCTCGCGCATCGGAGCATAGTGCCTCAATGCGCTCGACCATTCCGCCGCCAGGCGAGAGCTAAAGACCAAAAATTAACATGGAGTTCATAGAAATAATGGAAAAGGTGATAAAAAATAGAAGACATGGTGACAGAGTTGGAGAAATAATATATAATTCTATAAGGCGAAAAGAATGTAGTGTTTAAGTATTCGCACAACAAAATTGAAGACATAAAATCAAGGACATACAGACACTGCAGCATGTGGACATTTAAAGGATGCGAGATGTCAGCTGTGGGTAGACTGTTCAGTTGGTTAAATAAAACCAACACACTGAAAGAAATGCCATTCGATGGAGCACTGACTAACACTTAAGATCATGAAATGGAGGGAAGGGAGGTGAGGAAGGAGATGAGTGGTGCAAAGGTGGGAGGAGAGAGTGGGGAAAGGAGGACCATGTGGGCTAGAAATACCCAGGAACCTGGGGAGGAGCGGGAGGGGGGGGGTGGATGGACAGCCAGGGGGAGTAAGGAGAGAAAGGGAGGTACAGCTGGGGAAAGTAAGTAGAGTAGAAGGGAGAAGAGGTAGGAGGGGGAAGATCACAGTTGGTAGGAAGGGTAACTGTTGGGAGGGCATCATCCGGGAGGGGGAGGATGTGGAAATGCCACAGGGAAGGATCTGATGAGTGAACAGGTGAAGGGCATGGGGGGCGGCAGTTATGGAGATATGGCAACAAATGGGGTGTAGAGAGGAAGGGATGTACTAGAGGATTGCGCAGGTCTAACTTGAGGGAGAGATAACGGAGGCAGAGGGGTTCAATGAAGAGGACGAGGCAGGAGAAAGGAATGTCATAAAGCATCTGCGAGGGTAGGGGGGAGGGATAAAGGATACGGAAGTGAGTATGACAGCATGGCGCTCTAGGATGTCCAGAAATTTCCATAGAGTTGTAGGATGAGGGAATGGATATACAGTTGGGATGGGCTAAACAGAGGATGGGGTGGATGAAGGCTCAGTAGTTGTAAAGTATGGTAGAAGGGTGCGAGCCCCAGGTTTGGCTACTGAGGAGTTTGAGGAGGCAGATGCAAGAGCGGGCTTTCTGTTACATAGTGCAGAGGTGGGAGATCAGGAGAGGGTACGGTCTATGGTTATGCCTAGTATTTGAGGGTGTGAGTAAGGTGGAAGGGCGACTGTTTAGTGTGAGGTAGAGTCGTGGGGTCGAAAGGAGGGGGGTGTTGACATAAAGTGATTCTATAAATCTCGACAAGATGCATACATAGGAGCCACTGGTTGCACCATGTGCCAAAAGCGGTCATTGTGTTCCTGGAGAAGACGTTGAGACTGGAGTAGGGAGGGAGCCAAGGCAAGGAAGGCTGTATCATCAGAGTACTGGAAGAGGTGTATGGGAGGCACTGGTTTTCTGCTGGGACAGTTGTTCCGCCATCATCCACCAGACTTTTTCTATACGTGAGAGATCAGGAGAACAGGAATGTCAAGGCAGTTATGGGTGAGGCGTAAATCTGCTCGTGTGCCACATGTGGACGCACATTGTTGTGGTCTTCAGTCCGCAGACTGGTTTGATGCAGCTCTCCATGCTACCCTATCCTGTTAAAGTCTCTTCATCTGAGAATATGTTCGGCAACCTACATCCTTTTGAATATGCTTACTATATTCGTCCCTCGGTCTCCCTCTTCGATTTTTTCCCCACATGCGTCCTTCTAATGCTAAGTTGACAATTCCTTGATGTCTCAGAATGTGTCCAACCAATCTATCCCTTCTCTTAGTCAGGATATGCCAGAAACTCCTTTTCTCCCCGATTCGGTTGAGCACCTCATTAGTTACGTGATCTATCCATCTAATTTTCATCATTCGTCTGTAGCACCACATTTCAAAAGCTATCATTTTATCTGAACTCCTTATCGTCCACGTTTCACTCCCATACAATGCTACACTCAAGACAAATGCTTTCAGAAAAGACTTCCTAACATTTAAATTAATATTGGATGTTAACATTGTTTCGCTTCTTTAGAGACGCTTTTCTTCCCATAGCCATTCTGCGTTTAATATCTTCTTTACTTCAGCCATCAGAAGTTATCTTGCTACCCAAATAACAAAATTCATCTACTTTTATTTTCTCATTACCTAATCTAATTCCTTCAGCTTCGCCTGATTTTCTAACATTGCATTCCATCACCTTCGTTTTACTCTTGTTAATCTTCATCTTATATCTTTCTTTCAAGACACTGTCCATCCCATTCAATTGCTCTTCCAGATCTTTTGCGGTCTCTGACAGAATTACTATGTCATCAGCAAACCGCAATGTTTTTATTTCTTCTCCCTGCACTTTAATGCCCTCTCCAAATTTCTCCTTCCATTCCTTCACTGCCTGCTCAATATACAGATTGAACAACATTGGGGAAAGGCTACAACCCTTTCTTACTCCCTTCCCAACCTCTGCGTCCCTTTCTTGCCCTTTGACTCTAATAACCGCTGTCCGGTTTTTGTATAGGTTGAATATAACTCTTCGCTCCCTATATTTTACCCCTAATACCTTCAGAATTTGGAAGAGTGTATTCCAGTCGACATTGTCAAAAGCTTTCTCCAAATCGCTAAAAACGTAGGTTTGCCTTTCCTTAGCCTGTCTTCTAAGATAAGTCATAATGTATTGCCTCGCATGTTCATTTCTCCTAAATCCAAACGGATCAAGTTTTTCCATTCGTCTGTAAATAATTCGTGTTTAGAATTTTCAACCATAATTTATTAAACTAATAGTTCTGTAATTTTCATTTTTGACGGCACTTGCTTTTTCTTCTTGAAGTCTGAGGCTATTTACCCTGCCACATACATCTCGCATACCAGGCGGCACGCTTTTTTCATAACTGACTCCCCTCATGAAATCAGCAGTTCAAACGGAATAGTATCTATTTCAGTGGCCCTGACTAGACTCTAATCTTTAAGTGCTGTTCTTGGTAGAATCGTATCTCCTATCACATCTTCCTCTACTTCTTCTTCCATTTCTAGAATACTGCCTTCAAGTTTTTCCTTTCTATAGGCCCTCTATATATTTTTTCCTCCTTTCAGCTTTCCCTACTTTGCTCAGTTATCGTTTTCCATCTGAGTTATTGATATTTATGCAGCTGTTGTTCTTGCCTCCAAATGCCACTTTTATTTTACTGTAGCAGGTATCTATTTTTCTCTTATTATACATACTTCTACGGTCTTGTATATTTCTCCACTAGCCACTCCTGCCTAGCCACAAGCTGTATGGCGATCCATAAGGCGACAAGGCAACTTTCTCACCATGGTGCCTCGAAACTCTAATCCGACCATCGTCGTGGTGCAGACAGAATCGGGATTCGTCGGTAGAAACAATGTCGTTTCAGTTCCTATTCTGACTGCAGCATCACGATGGTGTGAGAGTATGCGAGTACCACGGTGAGAGACTTTGAACTGTTCATATTGATACTACACCCTGTATTACAGTTTTGGAGTGGGATTGGATTGCCCTAGCACCTAGTGCCATTATACTAACCTGTCACTGTTGTTTGTATGAAGTGTTGAAGCCTGTTGTCCTGCCTTATCTTTGGGGCTTGATGATGGCTACATTGCAGCAGGGTAGTGGGCGACCATACGTGGCATCCAATGCTAGACTTTTTCGTCGCCCATATGATTACACCGGTGCCTGTCGCCTATCGAAAACGTCTATTTGATGTTTGTGGAACGGCTGTTCAGAGATACCACCCACTGCTACAATATTTGGAAGTATGTGGAAGCAGTGTGGACTGCTGTACCTCAACGCGTCCAGAGCCTGTTTGATTCAATGTCAAGGTGTGTTGGAACACCTATAACCGCCAATTGCAGCAACCCTCAATACTGATATCATGTTCCTCACTTGACAAAGGGCTGTGGTTTAGATCATGTGCTCTTTGTACAATGTGTTACGTGGTAAATAAATTTAGCTGTGATGTCTCAGGTCCTTCTTGGTGTTGCATTTTGGATGGCGAGCAGTGTACGTCTGCCTCCTCCTCCTCCTCCTCCTCCTCCTCCTCCTCCTCCTCCCTCTATCCATCTCCCTGCGTCTTTGCATTTACATGTGCCAAGGTAGTTCCTTTGAAAGGGCATGGCCGATTGTCTCTCGCATACATTCATAAAAATCAGAGTATGAGCTCTCTTGACTACGCTGTCGACAGGTCATTAAACCCTAAGCTTCCATTTACTTTGTTTTTCCACCTCTCTTCCTTCACCTGTTGCTGTCCCGTCTTTCTCTCTTGGTGTTTCTCTGTTCATCTCCTGAGCCCACTCACTGTCTCCTGATGTTTCTCTCTGTAGAAATTGGGAAGTAGGGGCCGAAGTACTGGTAGAAGTTGTGAAGACAGACCTTGAAGCGTGCCTAGATAGCTCAGACGGCAGAGCGCTTGCCCGCAAAAGGCAAAGATCTCAGGTTCGAATCCCGGATCAGCACACAATTTTAATCTGCCAGGAAGTTTCTTTCTCTGTTCATCCCCTCCTCCATCTTCAGGCCTCTCTCTCTCTTTCCCCGTTTCCCCCTCCGTTTGCTCCTTTTCTTCTGCCCATCACACACACCAGGTTTCTATGTTGGTACACCGAATCACCCCAATGCATTGTGAAGTATAAAACCTTCTCCATGAAAATATACATATATGTGCCAGCTTTGAAACTGTATCGAAGTGTTGGAATGTAGAGCTCGTGCAAGAAGTCGTGGCCTCTGCTGCCTTGTCTTGTGCGCTGGGCAATCCATTCCTTGGCTTTGGAGGGCTGCCGCCTCAGTTGCTTGTTGCCTACGGGGGGGGGGGGGGGGGGCGCAGTTGACAGTCAACTGACAACGAGCATCTGAGCCGGCCGCCCAGCCAGACACAATGTTTCTGCGCATGGGCCACGACTTCTTGCATGAGGTCTACCGTCCTTCACGCTCCATCCAGTGGGCAGATAACATGCGCGTTAATTCAGCCTATAAGGTATCTCCATTTCAAATTTCATGCAAATTTGTACAGCCCTTTTGGCGTGAAGAATTTACATACTGACATGGCGCATTGGACATACATCAAGGTTGAAATATGACATAGGTACTGGTGGTCGCAAACGCCACGAGAGGTCGTTAGTCACTGGCACCGTTGAAGTGTTTGTAATTGGCTGTATATTCTCCCGCACCGATTTGATGGTCGCACGTATCTTGTGTTCCTGCGGAAGTTCCGCCGGACATGCTGAATAATGTTCACACAGCTATTGGTGACCGCATTCGCTTTCAGCACGGCTCAGCCCCGCGCACATCAGCAGGCAAATGTCACAGCTTTCCCGCCGGCCGCTAAACTGGTCGCCATGGGCCTGTCTCATCGCTACTACGAACCCGCCTCGCCCCTTAATCTGTCCTCCAATCGATTTTTACCCTTAAGGGCACCGTATCTGAAGCGCTTTGTATATGAAACACCAGTTACAATATCGGTGAAACTTGTAAACACCATTGTTATGAGACAGGATGTGTTTGAGGAGGACACCAGGTACCATTGAGAGGTTGCACCATTGAACGCTGCCAGCATTACAACCTGTGACAAAGTTCGGTGATTAGTCCTGCAACTTTAACGTAGATGAATTATGAACTACAGTTACCTTGATGTACTTCGAAATGGTCTCTCATAACTACACACAACTGCGCTGTGCTGGAAACTTTGTACGAAGTCTTTTGGGATCGTGTTAACAAGCCTCGTCACGTTTAGTTGTATGTGAGGAATACAGTCAAATATCCGTTATGGATATGGTGGATGTTAAAGTTGCACCACCCCCTTATTCTACCAGAAACTGTTCGACGATATGGGCTGTATGTGGGCGAGCGTTATCGTGAACAAAAACCAGGAACTTGTGCGTACTGGGGTTGTTCCCTGCGTAGACGTTGCATGAAACGGGTCAAAATTTCAACAAACCGTGCAGTGTAAACCTTGCTTAGTGTAATAGAACGCAGTACGTTGTTTTCGACGGCGAGTGCTCATTGGAGACGAGTGTATCGTCAGGCGTGTCCCAGGGGACTGTGATAGGACCGCTATTATTTTATATCTATATAAATGATCTGATGGACATAGTAACTTGTAATATGCGGCTATTTGCTGATGATGCTGTGGTGTATGAGAGGGTGTCATCTCTAACTGACTGTAATAGTATACAGGATGACTTAGACAAAATTTCTAGTTGGTGCTAAGAATGGTAGCTAGCTCTCAATGTAGAAAAATGTGAGGTGATGCGCATGAGTAGAAAAACAATCCCATAATGTTCGAATACAGCATTAGTGGTGAGCTTCTTAATGCAGTCGCGTCGTTCAAATATCTAGGCGTAACACTGCAGAGCGATATGAAATGGAACAAACATGTAAGGACAGTTGTAAGGCGGACAGCCGACTTCGGTTTATTGGGAGAATTTTGGGAAGATGTACTTCATCTGTAAAGGAGACAGCGTATAAAACGCTTGTACGACCACGTCTTGTGTATTGCTCAAGTGTCTGGGACTCGCAGAAGATCAGTTTAAAGAAAGACATAGCAGTTCAAAGGCGAGCAGCTAGGTTTGATACTAGTAGGTTCGACCAATGCACGAGTGTCACGAAAATGTTCCGGGAACTCAATTGGGATAGTTTCTGTTGAGGAAATTTACAGGGCCGGAATTTCAAGCTGAGTGTAGTAAGATCTTCATGCTGCCTACATGGTTTTGTACTTACTGTTTGCTGAAATTATATTGTTCGAAGGGACTTCAAAAAGTAAGTTATCCACTACTATGACAGACCAACTAAGATTTATTGAATGCCGCATTTCAATATCAACGGACGCGGTTTCTGTTAACTTAGTCACCAAATCTCTGTGAAAAAAGCACTTTATATAAGGAACATATTGTTGGGCCGATCCAGAGTTGTTTAATAAAGGTTTTCAGCCAAGATAGCTTTCTTCTTTAATTAATTATATGACCGGTTTCGGCGTGATAGACGCCATATGTAAAAAAAAAAAAAAATTACGACAGGTCTGAGGATGGCGTCTAGCACGCCGAAACCGGTCATTATAATTAAAAGAAGAAATCGATATTGGCTGAAAACCTTTATTAAAAATTACTTTGATTTTAATTGGCATACACTACATTGGAAAATCTGAGAGGCTACGAATCAAATTACTCGATTACCTGGACATCATCCGTGGCCAATGCGGATGGCCTTCCTTTCCAATTAGCATCAGTCACGTCTGTTCAGTCTTGGACAAATAGTTGGTTCCATTTTACTAAGGCTGAACGTGACATTGCTACAGTAGATCGCGACATTGAATTTCGTCGATACACCAGCATCATTTCTCGGTGACGGGGATGGGAAAAACCGGACGGTTAATAAAATGGTAGGGCTGAGAGCAATAGATACTGATAATGATGCCATATTGCATCATTGATCCGGAAAGGGTTAAGTCCCTTAGATTTACAAACAGTTGAACATCTCGAATTCATTATGCTCAATCGCTGACAAGCGTCTACGAAGTAACTGCAAAGTTCTCCTCCTAACTGTGTGTGGGAAGCCGAAACATCTTCGTGTTTCAGGCATTTTAAAGTGTTAGACTATATACAAAAGGATCTGCGGTAATTCTACGCAATCTGACAGTCGGAAATGTTTGGAAGTAAAATATTCATAACCATAAGGAAACAAGTACTGTTTAAAGTGCAACAGTTGCCGTTGTGGCCAGTCTGTATTGAGTTTCCAACTGTAGGCCTATACAGTTGAACATAAGAGATTACTAAAACATGTAAATATTTTTGTTTGGTTGAGGGTACTTGCAAATAACAAAAGGTTAATTATTAATACTTCGTGACTACGGTGGAAATAATGATTAAAGTTCAACCTTCACGTCTTTTAATGTGTTACTTTAATGGCAACAATGTTTCCATTCACGCCAACTGCCATATAATAAAAGTATCTTAATGTTTTGGATTAACTGCATACGCTTTTTTATAGGCGGCTCCGGGAGTCATATTTGCTTCAGTCAACGGACTGCATCGTCACTTTTTCAATCTAAAGCGCGATTCGCAACAATTGACAGATTCTTAGATCCGCGAAAAGTAACTGTGCATAATGATTTAAGAGAAAGTGAAGATATGCACAATGGTATCTCATGAAATTAGGACTGAAGTTATACTTGAATAAAATGTGCATCAATTCTTGTTTATTTCTGTCTTGGGAATCATGGCAGTTCTTATGCATCATATACTACAGGTCACGCACTTTTTCGTGGCCCCTCTGTGATCGGCGAAAGTCGGCTGAGTTCGTATGTCTACGGAATGTTAATGCTCTCTACCAACCTTACCTCGTAACAGCATTGTACACCATAGACTACACCATAGACATCGACAATGTATTGTTGATTTGTGCTTGGTATTTGTTTTCCACTTGATTTGCTAAAGTAAGTCCACATATCCCGATGACTTCTTTTGGAAAAAGGAAGGCTGTCCTTGAAAGTAGTATGAAGAATATTAATTCCGATTGTTATTCAGTTACGACAATAAAGAGGCAGAAAGCGTTGCTACACGCGCTTAATAAGTTCCTTTAAATTATTTATATTACTAAGATATACGTTCGTTTTCTATTACTTAAACAGTAAAGTGATACTTAATTTCGTGTTCCATCTGTGACACTTAAACCCCTTACATGTTGTTTCTTTTAAAAACCTGTAAGCTACAGGCCGTGTAAAAGCTGTCAGCACTGGGAGAAAGAGTCGGGGCTTGTTCTAACAGCCAATGCGCTACGAGCTGAATACAAGCTTCAGCTAGCTTCAGCTCCCAACATTCTCCGCTCAGGGGCAATGTTTAAGTGCGTGATCTGTAACTCTTCCGCGTTTACTTGTCGTAAACACAGTATAAGGTTTTTACGTTGTTTCGTTTTTTGTTGTTTCTTTGTGAAAGTAGAAGAAACTACAATGGATGCTCAAATTAAAATGTACGAAACGTCTTAAAAACCAAATCGGTTGAAATTTGCCGCTTTGGAATAACGTAGTGCGACTTCTAGGGACGCGAAGAATGCGTAGTCACCTCCACTGTCTCTTTAGATGTCAGAAGTTCGATACTCATCGAATTTCTTGATCACGGAAAAACCATTATCAGTGACGTGTACTGTCAGACACTTCGTAGCCTACGCCAGTCCATAAATAGCAAACGTCCTGGGCTGCTCACAGAGGGAGAGATTCTGCTCCATGATAACGCGCGACCACACGTCTCCAGAGTCACACAAAGTGTACTAGCCAAACAATGTAAGCTTTCACGGCCGCGTCAACTTCATTTAAAACTTCCGGGCTCATAAGCTGTGGTCCATTTATAAAACTTTCCCCTAACGTTTCATCCTCGGCTGCGGAAGACATCTTCAGAGGTAGTGGCGAACTGCGAACTCTGAAGATGTCTTCCGCAGCCGAAGATGGAACGTTAGGGGAAAGTTTTATAAATCGACCACGGCTTATGAGCCCGGAAGTTTTAAATAAACTGTACTGGCCAAGAGGGAACAGCTTAAGCTTCCGCCCTACAGCCCGGACATATCGCCCTGTTACTTCCATCTGTTTGGTGCGCTAAAAACATCTCAAAGGAAAGCGCTCAAACTCGAACTGAAGGACACAGTAGAGGACTGGTTCTCGTGACAGCCGTAGAATTGCTGGGAACAGGGAATCATTCGGCTCGTTAAACAGTGGAATAGTTGCGCTCAGGCCTCTGGTGATTACTTTGAATAGACTTTAATTATACCTTTTCACTTGAACTCCACTCGTAATTTTATAGTGTGTTTATTGCTATAAAATTCTTAAATTCGTTTCAATTTTTCAGGTATTGTTGCCGAAGTGGTCTGCAGGGAACTCTGTTCTACCACCAAGAGGACACAAGATGATAGCTGGGTGGATCAGAACCCGATATGGAGCTGTTTCACGGACAAATTTTTAGGTGGCGAAGTTTCAGAAAACCTGCCACCATAAGAAAGCTAAAAAGTAGAGTGCTCTTACAGAAATTTTTTCAATGGAAAATAGCAAATCAGCCGTCGATTCAGTTTGTATAAAAGAATCGTTCAACAGGTGGAAGAGGTCTTCTGAGGAGCAACTGAGAGCATTGCGTGCAGTTCGCTGCAGCCAAACGCCAGCACTAGCGACGCCGTCTGCATAGGACTTAAAGACCATGCTCCCTTCTCAATGAGAGACGGAACGAACCACGCATGTGAGGTTCACAGAACAGCTCGATTTGTAGCTTCATTCCTTGGTTTGTTTGAGGTTTGGAGTCTGGACTGGATTCGAATGGTGAGTCGAACAGAATTGAGACATAAAATCGTGACGCGTAAGACAGCTGTTTTATTTGCAGCAGAAATCCTGCCATCAGGGAAAACATTTATTAAAACCGACCGGATGGCGAATATAGAGAACGAAAATGTTATCAGTTGTACACTACCGGTGCGTCTGCAACAAAGACCTTAAATGGCGATTCTAATGGAAGGCGGTAGTTAATTCCTCATATTGCGAGGTGATAGTTGACTGGAGCCCAAGGGAAAAGGCAGAGAAATTTTTGACAGCACGTGGAACACCTAGCCTAAATCTAGATTTTACTCTCCAGAAAATTGTTTGTAGCAACAAGTCTAACGAAATTACAATGGAATCTAACTGCAAAGTCATTTGGACAAGAATAAGTTCAGTGGAGAATATGGCGAGCGCTAGAAACGCATAAATATTAAGGCAAGTCGGAAATAAGGGTATTCGTAGAAAGACAACGACATATCCTGTGTACTACAATAAAAGGTGATGCTAGTTTATCCATTAGCCACTGGGAAAATTACCTCTATCTTACTGCCCCAAAGCCGAAGAAGTGTTGAAAGCATTATCAGCTGGCTCCCATATGAAATCCTATGACCCAAACGCGAAAAATTTAGGTTAATAAATTTAGCTCCAAACACCCCCAATATTTTCGATGGTATCATTTAGAGATTAAGTTGCTACTACGAGGAGGATTGTAGAAAAACGGAACAGTTCATAAAGGGATCGAGGAGAGTATTCTTATTTTGTAGAACGGTTACGAACAACTTTTTTGAAAGAAGTTCTTGAAAACATTTAGTTCAGATCTGACACACATTGAAGCTTGGTCGTTATTGTTCAAACAAATATTGTACTGTGGATAATATGTAATAAATACTTACATAAGTAATAAAAACCGCAGCTATTTTTGTTACTACCAAACATAAAGAACACTTCATGAACTGGAATATGCAGCGAACATACCATCTTAGCGAAAACTCATCACATTTATATCGAAACCATAGTGGTGTAATACGATAAGTAGATACACGACACGCTGTATGCATATTCATAACTGCTACCGTAATTTAAAATTCTGGGGCGAGAGGCTCCTTAAGAACCACCTTGAAGTACTAATGAAAGAACGATCTCAGTTAATTCGTATTACATGGGAATACCAATAAACTTGGTAAATACCATGAATCGTTATCAATCCCAACTTGGTTGAATGTTGCCCCTTCGTAAATGTATTTTAGTACTTTTTTGAAGCATTAATAGTTAATTTAATGTTTGTTACGTCTTTATATCAGTACGAACAATAACCCCTTTGTGAGGAACATATGGCAGTGATCTATCGGCCTCAAACCTATGTACTCAAATAAGGAACCTATAGTCCAGTGACAAAAATTGAAATTTTTCTTGCAATCAATATGTTTCACAAAGTACCAACAATTAAATTAGCAGAAAGTGATTTTTCTTGTTAAGTTTCCTGTGCTTATTAGTTTTACATACCAAAGTGTATGGTATATTCTCAAATACGTTCAGAGGCGTTCCCACGGAGTTATTTTTAATTCATCACGAGCCGGCCACGGTGGCCGAGGGGACTGAGTCACGGTCTGCACGGCCACTACGGTCGGGGGTTCTAATCACCCCTCGGGCATGGATATTTGTGCCGTCCTTAGTATTAGCTAGTTATTAAGTAGTTCGTAAGTTTAGGGACTGATGACCCCCGCAGTTAAGTCCTGTATGTGAACTGTTCTCGGGTTACAAGCCGCGTCATGTGGTTTACTGCCCATGAGCTTTCGACAGAGAACTCCTCTGTCATTGTCACTTGGATGACAATGGCAGAGGTAAGTTCCATAAGCTTCACAAAAAAGTTGGTTTCAGATAGTGTAGTGAGCTGGAACAATCAATGCAACAACAAAATGACTTACCTGGAGCTATGGCGTGGAGAGCTATAGGAATGTTGTTCTTCAAGATTAGCAGGTAAGTGAGAAATGATTTAGACAATGTTTGAAATTCTGCTTAAAGGTTGTTGGAAGTAGCTTAGCGTTCTTATTATTTAAAAAAACAAAAAAAAAAACAAAAAAAAAACTGGATGATTGTAGGATGGGAACTTGCACTCCTTGTTTTGCAAAAGGACATCATTAACACATTTATTACGTCATAACTCCTGACGTAATTGCTGCACAGTAATAAGTATGTTGGAAAAAACGTTAGTAGTAAAGAAGTAATGAAGTAAAATGTTATGCCTGATGCTGAGTAGGCTAAGGTAGCTTTTGACGCACCTCCTGAACTACTGATCAGCCAGAAACACGAAACACTTCACTACTAAGCGGTACGTCCACCTTTAGCACAACCAACAACGGCGAAGCGTCTTGCCATGGAAACAATGAAGCCTTGCTCCACGATAATATTGATTTACTTTGTATCAGTATCTAAAAAACCATCGGTATTACCGATTAAAAGATCTAGAAATTTCTACGTTCGTGCTATGTTTAATATTCAAGGGAATTAAAAGAAAAAGATAAAAAAATCACAAATTAACAAATTTCAAAATTGAAAAATATTTTATTCCTTCCAACACTAACCAACAGAAGACACAAAATGTACCATAAACTCACTTAATTACAAAACACTAAGGAAAAAAAATAATCACCAATAGACATTAATAATAAAGCACTTCGATTAATATGTGCCCCTGTCAAATTGAAAGAGTGGTTCCCTTAATACAGTTATTTGTGCCAGATAACAGAACCATACAAAACAAAGAGGCTTGTCATATTAATCATAGTTGTAAAATAACGACTATCAATCCAGAACTTCACAGCAGTTCTGGCCTAAATTTGTTTCATCAACTTAAAAAAATAAAAATTAAAAAAAAAAAAAAAAAACTCCTTGGGCCATATTCAGAGTTGGGGAATTCTTGCGTGACTGAGCCGTGAGAAGTTTTCATCTCATTGCGTCGTTTTTGGGTACATTGTTCGTGACACTCGTCCGTGATACAAAATGAGTCAGCAGAAGTGGAATGACTGACGTAAGGAATCTTAGTTACGGAGTGAAAAACTTCTGACATGTGTTCTGAGCATGAAATATCGTACTTACCATAAACAATTCAGCCGCCGCGGATTAGCCGTGCGTACTGGGGAAGAAAATAGGAATGCGGGTAAACTACTATGAGCAGCACAGTGATCGCATTATCATCGTCAAGATAGATACGAAGCCAACACCGACAACAGTAGTACAGGTTTATATGCCAACTAGCTCTGCCGATGAGGAGGAGATCGAAGAAATGTATGAGGAGCTAAAGGAAATTATTCAGACAGTTAAGGAAGAGGAAAACTTAATTGTGATGGGAGACTGGAATTCGGTAGTAGGAAAAGGAAGAGAAGGAAAAATAGTAGGTGAATATGGATTGGGCAGGAGGAATGAAAGAGGAAGTCGCCTGGTAGAATTTTGCACGGAACATGATTTAATCGTAACAAACACGTGGTTTAAGAATCACAAAAGAAGGTTGTATACGTGGAAGAGACCAGGAGACACCGGAAGGTACCAGATAGATTTTATAATGGTAAAACATAGATTCCGGAACCAGGTTAAACTGTAAGGCATACCCAGGGGCAGATATAGACTCTGACCATAACTTGTTAGTCATGAACTGTAGGCTGAAACTGAAAAAACTGCAGAAAGGTAGGAAAATAAGGAGATGGGACTTAGATAAATTGAAGGAAAGTGAGGTTCTGGAGAATTTCAGAGGGAGATTTAGGCAACAATTGACAGAAACAGGGAGAAATAAAACAGTAGAAGAGGAATGGTTAGCATTGAGAGATGAAATAGTGAAGGCAGCAGAGGACAAAATAGGTAGAAAGGCAAGACCTACAAAAAATCCTTGGATAACACAGGAAATACTAAACTTAATTGATGAAAGGAGAATATATAAAAATGCAGTAAATGAAACAGGCAAAATGGAGTACAGACGACTAAAAATGAGATCGACAGGAAGTGCAAAATGGCTAAGCTGGAGTGGCTAGAAGCCAAATGCAAATCTGTAGAAGATTGTATAAGAAGGGGAAAAGTAGATACCGCCTACAGGAAAATAAGAGACATTTGGGGACAAGAAAAGCAACTCTACGAATATCAAGAACTCAAATGGGAAGCCAGTTCTCAGCAAAGAAGGGAAAGCTGAAAGGTGGAAAGAGTACATAGAGCAGCTCTACAAAGGAAATGAACTTAGGGACGATGTTGTAGGAAGGGAAGAGGAAGTGGATCAAGATGAAATAGGAGATACCATACTGAGAGATGAATTTGACAGAGCCTTGAAAGACCTAGGTCGGAACAAGGCCCCAGGAGTAGATGACATACCCTCAGAGTTACTAAAGTCTCTGGGAGAGCCAGCCATGACAAGACTATTTGAACTGGTGTGTAGGATGTATGAGACAGGCGAAATGCCCTCAGACTTTAAGAAAAATGTTATAATCCCCATTCCAAAGAAAGCAGGCGCAGACAGGTGTGAAAACTACAGAACCATCAGTTTAATAAGTCATGGTTGCAAAATTTTAACACGAATTATCTACAGGAGAATGGAAAAGCTGGTAGAAGCTGACCTCGGGGAAGATCAGTTTGGTTTCAGGAGGAACATAGGAACCCGGGAGGCAATACTCACTTTACGTCTTATCTTAGAAGATAGATTAAGGAAAGGCAAACCTACATTTCTAGCTTTTGTAGATTTGGAGAAAGCATTTGACAATGTTGACTGGAATACACTCTTTCAAATTCTGAAGTCAGCAGGGGTAAAATATAGGGAAAGGAGAGTTATTTACAACTTGTATAAAAGCCAGACCGCAGTTATTAGACTCGAAGGGCATGAAAGGGAAGCATCAGTTGGGAAGGGAGTAAGACAGGGTTGTAGCCTTTCTCCGATGTTATTCAATTTGTACATCGAGCAGGCGGTGAAGAAAAGCAAGGAAAAATTTGGAATAGGAATTAAAGTTCAAGGGGAAGAAATAAAAACATTGCGTTTTGCTGATGACATTGTAATTCTGTCAGAGACAGCGAACGACCTGGAAGAGCAGTTAAATGGAATGGACAGTGTGTTGAAGAGAGCGTACAAAATGAACATTAACAAGAGCAAAACAAAAATAATGGAATGCGGTCTTAGAAAATCAAGCGATGCTGAAGGAATTAGATTAGGTAACGAAACAATGAAGGTGGTAGATGAGTTTTGTTACTTGGGTAGTAAAATAACATGCGATGGTCGCAGTACAGAGGATATAAAGTGCAGAATGGCAATGGGAAGAAAAGCATTTTTGAAAAAGCGAAATTTGCTGACATCGAATATTAATTTAAGTGTAAGGAAATCTTTTCTGAAGGCATTTGTGTGGAGTGTTGCCTTGTACGGGAGTGAAACATGGACGATAAGCAGTGTGGACAGGAAGAGAATAGAGGCCTTTGAAATGTGGTGCTACAGAAGAATGCTGAAGATTAAGTGGGTAGATCGCATAACCAACGAAGAGGTACTGAACAGAATTGGTGAGAAAAGGAATTTTTGGCATACCCTGACCAAAAGAAGGGATCGCTTGGTAGGACACATTCTTAGACATCGAGGAATCGTAAATTTAGCATTGGAGGGAAGCGTGTGGGGTAAAAATCGCAGAGGGAGACCAAGAGACGCGTATAGTAAGCAGATTCAAATGGATGTGGGTTGCCGTTCTTATGAGGAGATGAAAAGGCTTGCTCAGGATAGAGTAGGGTGGAGAGCTGCATCAAACCAGTCTCTGGACTGAAGACCATAACAACAACACTGGGGAGCCATGCTGCGGTGCGCGCGGCTGTTAAGTCGGGGGTTAGAGTCCCTCCTCGGGCATGAATGTTCGTGTTGTCCTTAGGTTAGTTTACCTTAGTTAAAGTAGTCTATAAGCTACGGACTAATAACCACGAAGTTGAGTCCGATAGATTTACAAACGTTTGAATTTTGATAAACAAGTCAGACATCAGTCCACTTTCCATTAAATACAAGTACAATAATTTGTGTGATTTTTGTGCCGAGTGTACGTTACTCTGACAATCCATCTGGCATCTTTTGATAATGGCACGTCCTGCTTCATAGTTCGGGGACAGGGAGTGGTAATTTCCATCATTCTCATACGGTGTTTTACTGAACGCGTGCATTTTGCACCCTGTACCCTTAATGTGCAATGATAGAAATTACACCTGAGTGTAACAAGCATTCCTGATACATCCATGTTAAAATCAGTGCTAATTATTAGTATTGAATGTGGGATTAAATTAAGGTCATTGTAACACATTTACTGGCTGATTGCGAAGATTATAGATGGGATGAGCAAAAACTCTGCCGATGAGAACTATAGTTCCCATGAGTCAACAAATAAGATATTCATTATTGTCGATTAATCGATTTATCTGTATATAAAATACGGAAAAGATGTATAGATTTTTCGGAAAGAATATCGATATTTTTTGACCATACCTAACAGTGACCTAAATCCCGTAAATTTGGGATGTATGGGGTAAGGCGATTGTCTGATACCACATGCAATCACATTGCAGAAGCGTTCGATCCAGGTCAGATCTGGGGAGTTGGGTGGTGGGGGAGGTGGCTCTACATCATTTCTAACTCGCCACTGTGTTCCTAAAACCATTCCATCACACCCCTGGCCTTTTGGCATGGCGCATTATCATTTTAAGAATGTCACTGCCGTTGGGAAACATGATCTTCATGAAGGGGTATACGTGGTCTGCAACAGGTGTACAAAATTTGGCCGTCATGGTGCCCTGCACGAGTTCCACTGCACCCATGGAGGAATACGTGAATGTTCACCAGAGCGTAACTGAATTGCTATCAGCTTGTCTCCGTCCCGCAGTATGTGTCGAGCAGCCGGTGCCCTTGGAAGTCGACGGAGTCGCATTCTTCCAGCGGGATGACGATGCGGGGTTCTTTAGACCAAGCAGCGCCGTACCACTGCTCAAACTCCCATTGACGATCACGTGCCGATGTCATGAGCCGTCGGATACGGATGCAATATGCACTGTCTGTCACACTTGTTCTCTGCCAAGTACTAAAGTCTGATGTTAGTTCCGCCCACTTACAGAAGACACTGACTACAGCACTCATCGAATACGTGAAGCCGTGAAGTTTCCGAAATGCTCGTGCTGAGCCTCCAGGTTCATCACAATTTCCGTCGGTCAAACTCGGATACCGATTTTACACACCGTCAGCACACTCAGACGACATGTATCGACATGACTAGCAGACATTGTCCTACCCATTGAGCAGTCGCAGCGTAGGTGAGAGGTCGACACGGATTTAGAAATATCGTTCATGCGAAACACAACTAGCACTTTATTCGCACGAAGTGATGGGTGCTATCGACAAGGGTTCGCAAATAGATTCCGTATTTCTTGATTTCCAGAAAGCTTTTGACACCGTACCTGACACACGGCTTTTAATCAAATTGCGTGGTTATGGTATATCGCCCCAAATTTGCGATTGGATAGTGGATTTCTTGTCAGAGAACACAGTTCGTAGCAATCGATAGTAAGGCATCGACTAAAACAGAGGTGATATCAGGCGTTCCACAGGGTAGTGTTATTGGTCCTCTGCTGTTCGTTATTTACATAAACGATTTAGGGGAAATCTAAGTAGCTCTCTTAGGTTGTTTGCAGATGACGCCGTCATTTACTGTCTAGTAAAATCATCTGAAGATCAAAACGAAGTGCAGAACGATCTGAATTAGATATCAGTTGTTGTTGTTGTTGTTGTTGTGGTCTTCAGTCCGGAGACTGGTTTGATGCAGCTCTCCACAATACCCTATCCTGAGCAAGCCTCTTCATCTCCACATAAGAGCGACAACCTACATCTGTCTGAATCTGCTTACTGTATCCATCTCTTGGTCTTCCCCTGCGATTTTTTCCCCATACACTTCCCTCCAAAGCTAAATTCACAATTCCTTGATGTCTAAGAATGTGTCCTACCAATCTATCCCTTCTTTTAGTCAAGGTATGCCAGAAATTCCTTTTCTCCCCAATTCTGTTCAGTACCTCATTAGTTACGCGATCCACCCACCTAATCTTCAGCATTCTTCTGTAGCACCATATTTCAAAAGCCTCAATCCTCTTCCTGTCCGCACTGTTTATCGTCCATGATTCACTCCCATACAAGGCAACACTCCATACAAATGCCTTCAGAAAGGACTTCCTTAGGTTTAAATCAATATTCGATGTCAACAAATTTCTCTTTTTCAAGAACGCTTTTCTACCCATTGCCATTCTGCATTTTATATCCTCTGTACTGCGACCATCATTTGTTATTTTACTGCCCAAGTAACAAAACTCATCTACCTCCTTTATTGTTTTGTTACCTAATCTAATTCCTTCAGCATCACCTGATTTTCTTATACTGCATTCAATTACCCTAGTTTTGCTCTTGTTAATGTTCATCTTATATGCACCTTTCAGCACACTGTCCATTCCGTTCAATTGCACTTCCAGGTCCTTTGCTGTATCTGACAGAATTACTATGTCGTCGGCAAAACGTAATGTTTTTAATTCTTCCCCCTGAACTTTAATTCCTTCACCAAATTTCTCCTTGCTTTCCTTTATAGCTTGCTCAATGTACAAATTGAACAACAATGGAGAAAGACTACAACCCTGTCTTACTCCCTTTCCAACCACTGCATCCCTTTCATGCCCTTCAACTCTGACAATCGCTGTCTGGTTTTTGTACAAGTTGTAAATAACCTTACGTTCCCTATATTTTACTCCTGCTTGCTTCAGAACTTGAGTTTATTCCAATCAACATTGTCAAAAGCCTTCTCCAAATCTACAAAAGCTAGAAATGTAGGTTTGCCTTTTCTTAATCTATCTTCTAGGATAGCCGTAAAGTGAGTATTGCCTCCCGTGTTCCTACATTTCTCCTGAACCCAAACTGGTCTTCCCCGAGGTCGGCTTCTACCAGCTTTTCCATCCTGCTGTAAATAATTCGTGTTAATATTTTGCAACCTTGACTTATTAAACTGATCGTTCTGTAGTTTTCACACCTGTCTGCACCTGCTTTCTTTGGAATGGGGATTATAACATTTTTCTTAAAATCTGAGGGTGCTTCGCCTAGCTCATACATCTTACACACCAGGTGAAAAAGGTATGTCATGGCTGGTTCTCCCAGAGACTTCAGTAGCTCTGAGGGAATATCATCTACTCCAGGGGCCTTGTTTCGACTTAGGTCTTTCAGGGCTCTGTCAAATTCTTCTCTCAGAGTATCTGTTATTTCATCTTATCTACATCCTCTTCCCTTCCTACAATATTGTCTCGAAGTTCATTTCCTTTGTAGAGGCCCTCTATATACTCTTTCCACCTTTCAGCTTTCCCTTCTTTGCTGAGAACTGGTTTTCCATCAGTGTCCTTGATATTCATAGAGCTGGTTTTCTTATCTCCAAATGTTTCTTTTATTTTCCTGTAGGCTGTATCTATTTTTCCCCTATTTATACATTCTTATACATCCTTGCATTTGTCTTCTAGCCACTCCTGCTTAGCCATTTTGCACTTCCTGTCAATCTCATTTCTTAGTCGTCTGTACTCCATTTTGCCTGTTTCATTTACTGCATTTTTATATTTTCTCCTTTCATCGATTAAATTTAGTATCTCCTGTGATATCCATGGATTTTTTGTAGGTCTTTCCTTCCTACCTATTTTGTCCTCTGCTACGTTCACTATTTCATCTCTCAATTTTACCCATTCCTCCTCTACTGTTTTATTTTCCCCTGTTCCTGTCAATTGTTGCCTAAAGCTCCCTCTGAAATTCTTAAGAACCTCAGGTTCCTTCATTTTATCCAGGTCCCATCTCCTTATTTCCCTACCTTTTTGTAGTTTCTTTAGTTTCAACCTACAGTTCATAACCAACAAGTTATGGTCAGAGTCTATATCTGCCCCTGGGTATGTTTTACACTGTAGAACCTGGTTCCGAAATCTATGTCTTACCATTATAAAATCTATCTGGTATCTTCCGGTGTCTCCTGGTCTCTTCCACGTATACAACCTTCTTTTGTGATTCTTGAACCAGGTGTTTGTTATAACTAAATTATGTTCCGTGCAAAATTCTACCAGGCGGCTTCCTCTTTCATTCCTTTTGCCCAGACCATATTCACCTACTATCCTCCCTTCCCTTCCTTTTCCTACTACCGAATTCCAGTCCCCCATCACAATTAAGTTTTCCTCTCCCTTAATTGTCTGAATAAATTCCTTTAGCTCCTCATATATTTCCTCGATTTCCTCATCGGCAGAGCTAGTTGGCATATAAACCTGTACTACTGTTGTCGGTGTTGGCTTCGTATCTATCTTGACAATGATAATGCGATCACTGTGCTGGTCATAGTAGTTTACCCGCATTCCTATTTTCTTATTCATTAACAATCCTACTCCTGTGATACCCCCAATTGATTTTGTATTTATAATCCTGTACTCACCTGAACAGAAATCCTGTTCATCCTGCCACCGAACTTCACTAATCCCCACTATATCTAACTTCAACCTATCCATTTCCCTTTTTAAATTTTCTAATTTTCCTACTCGATTAATGAATCTAACATTCCACGCTCCGACCCGTAGAAAGCTAGTATTGTCTTTCCTGATGATCGCATCCTCCTGAGTAGTCCCCGCCCGGAGATCCGAATGGGGGACTATTTTACCTCCGGAACATTTTACCCGAGAGGATGCCATCATCATATGTTCATACAGTAGAGCTGCATGTCCTTGGGAAAGGTAACCGCTGTAGTTTCCCCTTGCTTTCAGCCGTTCGCAGTAGCTGTGTGGCTAAGCCACATTAGTTGATGTTACAAGGCCAGCTCAGTCAATCATCCAGACTATTGCCCCTGTAACTACTGAAAAGGCTGCTGCCCCTCTTCAGGAACCACACGTTTGTCTGGCCTCTCAACAGATACCCCTCCGCTGTGGTTGCACCTACGGTACGGCTATCTGTATCGTTGAGGCACGCAAGCCACCCCACCTCGGCAATGTCTGTGGTTCATGGGAGTGGTAGATATCAGTATGGTGTAAAAATTGGCAATTGACCCTAAATATTGAGGCGCGTGAAGTCATCCACATGAGTACGAAAAGAAATCCTTTAAATTTTGTTTACAAGGTAAATCAATCAAAACTGAAGGCCGTAAACTCCACAATACCTAGGAATTACGATTACTTCAGACTTAAATTGGAAAGAACACGTAGATAATGTTTTGGGAAAGGCGAACCAGAGACTGCGTTTTGTTGGCAGAACCCATAAAACATGCAACAGAACTTCAAAAGAAACTGCACACACTACGCTTGTCCGTCCATTTTTGGAGTATTGCTGCCCAGTGTGGGATCCTTATCAGGTGGGTCTGACGGAGGACATCGAAAGAGTCCAAAGAAGGGCAGCTAGTTTCGTATTGTCGCGATACAGGGGAGACAGCGTTACGGAAATGACACAGGATCTGTGATGGGAATCATTACAACAACGGCGCTTATCGCTGCAGCGTGGGCTACTTGCGAAACTCCAATCGCCAACATTCTCCTCCGAATGTGAAAATATATTGTTGACTCCCACATACATAGGTAGAAATGATAATCAGAATAAAATACGTGAAATCAGAGCTCGAACAGAGATTCAGGTGTTCTTTCTTCGCGCGCGCTATTCGAGAATGGAATGGGAGATAAATTGTATAAAGGTGGTTCGATGAACCCTCGGCCAGTCACTTATATGTGATTTGCAGAGTATCAAATGTAGATGTAGAGAAACCAACATAATGTGTGTTACTGCGGGTGGAAGAATTAGCAAAGACAAGTGAACATGAGGAAACGACAGGAAGTGAGTCGTATGGAAATTGTCTACTATTCTCATTATTTTGCTCCTAAGTTCGAATCATACTGTAGGACTACTGAGTTATATAGCAAAATGTACAATAATTTGAAAACAGTGTGTATGAGGGGAGTGCCAGGGTTGGGAAAAGACGTTCGGGGTGGGACGGTGCCTGTTTGCAACACCACCCCCTACGTAGCGTTACAATGCCCCAGCCAGATGGCCAGCCACTAACAGGACAAAAAGCCTCGAAACTTTCCGTAATATATTATATACCCGTCCATCCGGTCTCTGACCCACATGGAGCGGTGGCCTAGATTGTAGCTCGAAACTGTAGCAAGCAGAAGGTTCTCCAGCCCGCATTTTTTCAGTTTTTTCGAGATTCTTGCTTATTTAACTGATCAATGCGTTAGTTGACTATTATACTACTTATATAAGCAGTATTGTTAGCAAATCGTGCTTTGTATTTTCAAATTATCTATTTCTTTTCTTTATCGAAAATAACTATACAACCACGTTCAAATTGAAAACTTGTGTTATTTCAACCTTTTGAACTTTTCCGTCCGAATTATTTTCTTCAAATATTCTTTCGTATTATATACTCGGCAAGTAGCCTCAAAACTCCCTGCTCGTGTAAAAAAAAATCCTCATTCGACGCGCAAATTGTTCAAATATCCTTTGTTTCGAATGCTTTTATATAATTCTGGCTCTTGTACAACATAGCGAATAAAGCTACTGTTATTCATAGTCTTCTCAATTTGATTACTATCCTCCCACACACACAGTATTCAGTATACAATACAAACTAATAAAAAATGTTCAAATATTTGTAAACCTATTGGACCAAACTACTACAGTCAACAGTCCCTAGACTTACAAACTAATTAAACTAACATAAAGCGCGCGCGCGCGCGCGCGCGCACACACACACACACACACACACACACACACACACACACACACACACACACACACCAGGTAGGACTCGAACCTCCGACGGCGGGCAACCGCGCGTTCTGCAGCGAGGCGCCTTAGAACGTTCGGTTGCTCGCCCGTGGCACGAACTAATTTGTTAACCCTTTTGTTCCCAGTGTTGTTCCTCGACAACAACGTATTAAAAGCTTATTTATACAATATTTTGTGGATCAGTTCTTGATGTCGCATTCTTGTTGTTGAAGAACATGCTTCTAATAAGATATTTTGCCGTTTGGTACGGCGTGTAGAAATTTCTCAGGTATTCATCAATCAGTTTTGGAGGTTGTTACGTTGCCGTCTGTACGTGGCTGTTGGTGTGAGCGTCAGTGTGGTTGATGTTATATCATCAGCAGTGAATGGCCTTGTCTTTGGTGCTTCGGCGAAGATTATGCTACCATTATTGATCAGGCAGTGTTAACTAGCCGGCCGCGGTGGCCGAGGGGACTAAGGCGCTCCAGTCACGGTCTGCACGGCCACTACGGTCGGGGGTTCGAATCCCCCCTCGGGCATGGATATTTGTGCCGTCCTAGTTCGTAAGTAGTTCATAAGTAGTTTGTAAGTTTAGGGACTGATGACCCCGTAGTTAAGTCCCATAGACTATACAAAACTTTGAACATTTTTAACTATCAACAAAAGAACGTCCCAAGTAATAAAATACCTCGAGTCAAACGTCTGTCTTAAGCATGAAATACATGATATGAAAAACAATAGTTCATCAAGAATTTTAAAACCATATTATGTTTAGTGCACTGTATTAATACAGAAAACACAGAATTTTAATTTTTCCAAAGCCGAATTGATAATGTGGAATGAAAGGGTTAAGGAAATAATTTGAACGGAAAAGTTCAACACAACTTTCCAATTTGAACGGGGTTTTGTCATTTTTCAGTAAAGAAAAGCAAACAAATACTTCGAAAATACGGAGTACAAATTGTTAAAAATATTTCATATATCATTATAGTAAATTAATGTACTATTGATAAGTTAAATGAAGAAGAATCTGAAGAAAACGGAATAATGGAAAAAATATCGGGCTGAGGATTTGAACCCAGAACCTTCGGCTTGTAAAAATACAGTCCAGCTACAACCTCTGCCACAGCACCATTCAGTTAAGAGAACAGACGTACGGATATGCAACGTAGGACCGAAAGTTCCGGAGCGTTTTTCTCGTGAATGGCAGGCCGTATGGCTGTGGCATTCTAACACTATGGGGTAGTGCTGCTAACAGGTGCGACCCCAACACCGAAGGTCATTTCCCTACACTGGCACTCCGCTAGTTGAAGAAATCAGCATTACCATCCCCATCTTCGGGTTATCATACAACGTATTTTTTAACGAAGTAAATTTATAATGTGCACTCCAGTGGAATAAATAATGCGGCATGTTGCTATCTCTGGAATACCTTTTCTCTGGAATGCTGTATGAAGTAGTTTTGGGAGAATCATGTCAGCGGTTTTATTTAAATTTTCAAACTTTCATTCAGCAAAAGAAGCCTAGAAATAGTTTCTCTCGCAATTCCAGTATGGTGATGAAACAGCGTTAGTTGACGGCATCATTAAGCTCAAACTGGGAGGAAAGATTCAGCAGATGTCACTTCTGTTAAGACTACTTCATTTACCTTCCCAAGGCAACAGAGAAACTTGCGTGCTGCGTTAAAATGGAAAACTCATTTGCGCTCATCAGATATCCATATTTCAACAGACTTGTCTTAAATCTTTTGAAGTGTGGATGTACAGAAAATTGAATATCAGTCGTTGTTAAAAGTACTGCTCCTAATTTATCACGTTCTATAAAACTTCGGTTTGTTAAACGCAGTATATATTCGCGTAGTTCGTAGCATTTTTTCTTCTCCGTCGTTACACGTTGATATCACTAAAAGAATATTTATATTTCTTCCAGTGACATTCATTTCTTAAAGAATGATTCATAAAATTAAGCGGCGCGAACTGATTTTAAAGAACTTTACTAAAAATGTAATTAGCGATTCATTTTATATGCTGTTTCATTTTACATGATTGCTCTTGTTGTAGATAGATTTTATTGTAGCTGTTTTACTACATTTGATCAAACACCTGAGAACAGAGAGTAATTATTATAAAAGCAATTTAGTTTCTGGGAAGAGTTGGTTTTGACGGTCAGCAGGAAGTATTTCTCCCTGAATACATAAAACGTTAAAGAAATTACGCAAATGCGAGTTATCAGCGCTTATTCTAAGTGATTAAAAGTGTTCCCGGAAGATCAATAGTGTGGCTACGCAGTTCCTTTTCCTACGCCCTATACTGTCGGTAGTAACTCACTTATCGAAGAGTAAAAGATCAATAGAAATGAAGTGTCAATGAAAACTTGCTGTAACTGCGGTGTATAGTGGTAGGCTTTTTTCTTGAAACATCTACGAAATGCTGCCTAAAACGGTCATAGAAATGTTGGGAAAATGTCGGTTAGATTTGTCTCTTACGAAAGTGATTCGACGCGAGAATCCAACGGCAGTTGTTGATCTCTCGCGGAGGAGGAACGATGCTGAACTGTTGATCGTCACGAAACTGCTTTATTCGCTATGGGGAATTCTTGGTCTTATGCCAATGAAGAATAAGGCTCTAAAATTGTTCTCAATATTATGGTTTCTGATACCGGTTATCTTTTTACTGTGCTGCATGTACATCGCATCGATTCAGATCCAGACCCTCCCTTGTATCATGGTCGTAACGACTGTGAGTGTCAGAGTAATACAGTGGTCGGAGTACATCGCACTCTTCGGGAGATCAGCATTTGGCGAACTTGGTCACCTCAGGATATTTCTCCGCGGACTAAAATATGTCGACCAGCATCTCCATCTTGAAAATACGGGCAGTGGAAAGACCGCTAGTACCATTTTATTTACGAGCATGATGAGCGCTCTAGTCATTTTGAGTGTGCAAGTTACCAAAGTGCATGGCGGAACTTTGGAGCAATATCGTTTGTTGTGCTATGTGTCCTATGTCACGTACTCTGTCATTTGGGCATTTGTAACTCCACACTTTACGTTGCTGGTAACGGAACTGAAATTGCGCTACAAGGCGCTGAACAGGCAGCTCATCTTGGCAATTTTGGCGGACAGTGAAACAGCGGGGTGTGCAAACGAATGCCTCACAGAGATTCTTATCGGCGATGGTCGGATGTCTCGGGAAGAGAAAAAGGCCAGTTTCAAAGACCTGCGCGCTGCCTACGCCGTTCTCCACCGTGCGGCAGAGGCGCTGCAGCAACAGTATGGACCAGCTGTGGCGCTTATGGTGGCCAGCGCGTTCTTCGGCGTCGTCTGCAGCTCGTACGAAATAATCGTGTCGGTGATGGAAGACTTCGAGAGGCAGGCCGGCACCCTCAGCCGGTCCCTGTTCGTTTCTTCGCTGTGGCTGACCGCACACGGGGTGAAGCTGGTGGCGGTGTCCATGTCGTGCGCCGCAGCCTGCGACGAGGAGCGCCGGACGACAGTCCTGCTGCACAGGGCGGTGACGGCGTCAGCTCTGTGTGGTTGCCCACTACCAGAAGCTGAGGCCTTCCTGCGAGAGGTGCGGGCAGGGCCGCCTCTCAACTTCACCGCAGGCGGATTCTTCGACATCCGCAGGAGTCTCATCATCTCCACCTTTGCAACCGTCGTCACCCACATAGTCATCCTGACTCAGTTCGGCGTCGAGCCACAGAGTGGGCAGTTGGACCATAATTAAGCACGTTTTCGAACATACAGAAGTGAAAAATCTGTTTGAATATTTGCCTATTACTTACAGCTAGTGCCTTCCTAAGGACTGACTGTTGAGGCTCTACCATTTGTAAGTAGTCCAACACTGGATTGATGCACACTACCCTATCATGCGCAAGCCTCATCATCTCTGAATAAGAACGGCAACCTACATCCCTTTGAACCTACTTACTGTACCATCTTTTATCATTCAGTCATGTATTGTTTGACAATGTGTTCTTTTATTCGGCACCATTTTAAATCCAGGTCAGGCGCATTTATCGACGATAATGTTCTTCTGCGTGTCGCCTAGTTATGAAATGGGGGACTGATGGCCATAGTAGTCTAGTCCCCCTAAAACCCCCCATACCAACCAATTCAGTGATGTAAGACGTGTCCCACCAGTGGCTTTATTCTTCTACTAAAGTGTGCCAGAAATTTTTCTTCCCAATCCTATTCAGTATATCATTAGTTACGCGATCTACCCATGGAATCTTCAACATTCGTCTGTGGCACCAAATTTCACTCCGGTACGTGATTCCACCACCAGACAAATGCCTTCAAAAATAGTTCCTAAAAATTAAATTAATATTAGATGTCAATAAACGTCTCTTATTCAGAAAGGCTTTCCTTCCCATAGCCATTCTGCATGTTATATCTTCTTTACTTCGGCCATCATAAGTTATTTTGCTGCCCAACTGACAAACTTCGTGTGTTACTTTTATAACCTCGTTACCTATTACCCTCAGGATTTTCTAATTTTCATGGCCTACATTCCTTCACCCTTGTTTTTATCTTGTTATTCGTCTTGTATGCTCACATCAAGAAAGTGTCCATTCCGCTCAATTGCTCTTAGGTCGTTTCTGTCACTGAAAGAATTAAAATGTTCTACTTCTTATCCCGGAACTGTAATTCCTTATCCAAATTTCTCCTTGCTTTCCTTCACAGCTTGCTGGATGTACAGATTAACATTTGGGAAAGACTACAATCCTCTTACTTCCTTCCCAACCCCTGCGTTCCTTTTCATACACTTAGACTCTTCTGCTATCTGGCTTTTGTACAAGTTGTATATACTTTTCTTTCCCTTTGCCTTTTCTTAACTCTTTCATTCCCAGTGTTGTTCCTCGACAACATATGAAAAGCTGATTTCTACCATCTTATGTGCATCAGTCCTCAAAGTTGCATTGTTGTTGAACAAAATGCTTCTAGAACGACATTTTCCCCATTTTGTAAGGCGTGTAGCCACTTGAGGCAGTAATCTATCCGACTTGGAGATTATGTTACTTTGCCAGCTGTACGTGTCCGTGAGTGCGGGCGTGATTGTAGCTCATGTTCTTTCATTTCAGCAGTGAATTGTCATGTCTTCGGTGCTGCGACAAAGACAATGCTGGCATTAGTGATCTGACAGTGTTAACTACCAACAAAATGTCTCAAGTAACAATATACCTCGATACAAACTTGTATGTTGTGCATGAAATAGATGACATTAAAAAACCATTGTTCGGTCAAAAATTTTAACACATTTTTGCGGTTCAGTGAACTGTATTAATACAGAAAACATTGAATTTAAATTCTTAGAGAGCTGAATTCATAATGTGGGAATGAAAGGGTTAAACTGTCTTTCAATATAAGTCGTGAGGTGGGTATTGCCTCTTGCATTCCTACATTTTTCAGAAATCCAAACGAATCTGTCCGGAATTCAGATTTTACCAGTTCTTCCATTCCCTTGTAAAACATTCATGTTAGTATTTTGAAAGCATGACTTACTACAATGATAGTTCCAAAATTTTCACACCTTTCTGCACTGCTACCGTTTGAAGATATTATAAATCAATCTTCATAAATAATTAAACGTCCCTCCTTAAAAGTCCTTGCACTACAATGTTCATTATTGGTATTTATTGTTGACTTAAAACCCTGGCTTCATAAATTGTCTAGAAACTATTCTATGACTGGTCGCACATTCACATTAGTAATTACTATACAAATCAACAGTAATTGCGGGCATGTTTGCTGAATAACCAGAGCCACTTCAGTTTAGTTTTACTCACTTTTAGTGAGTATGTTAACATTTTCTACATTCAAATATTGGTAATGCTCTGGTATGTGATCGTACACGAATCTAAGCAATCTTTCCAGTCTGTAACAATTGAAATAAGTCTCGAAATTTCTTCTCAGATCCCACCAGAGTTAACTTTTACAACAAGAATGAAGAATTGTTCACAGTAATCGCCGAAATTGAAGTTTGGAACCAGCCGAGTCATCCTTAGATCACAGAAAACCTTGCAAGTTTGGAACTAGTTAAATAATCAAAGCCCCTCAAAAGTCGTTATTCGTCGAAAATGTTGAAACTCAAACCTCGAAACCACTCTTGCTAATTTTTCTAATTTCACGATCTCTTGGTGTAGTTTAGAGTCCAGAACTAGACATCCTCGGAAAAATTTCGAAGTCCCCAACTAGAGTACCAGAAAGCTTTTGATAAAATCACAAAAGCGACCCACATAGAGCATTAAAGGCTGCCTGTCCACAACTTTCCCAATCCTAGATGGCCACGTGTTATTTAAAATCTCGTACAGAAAATTAGTCTTATCAGATGCTTGTTTTAAATTTGAAAAATTTAAAATAAACACGTATCACTATAATATCTGATTATACATCAGAAGTTCCTAGTTTTTCAACGCTGAATTTAATTTTATGTATCTGTAATGGTTTCCCTGTAAACTGCAAATTATCGTGGTACGAACGTTATTTTGTAACTAATTCTCTTAATAAATTTAAATACTTTTATATGCATTACTAAATCCCTACACATGGTCCCTAATCTACGCTATCGCTACATTAACATATCTCGTTTTTGTGGCGAAATTAATTTTATAGCACGGAACCACATTCTGACTTATTGTTTAAAATTGTTTGTTTAAATAAATTATGATAATACATGCTGATAGATCTTTGCAATTCGTATTCAGTAACTTTTCATGAAAATCGGAATATTTCATGCAGTTATGATCATTCATTCTTTGACACATTGGATTGTTCGAAAGTTTTTCTACCAAAAACAAAGTACATAAATCGCACAAATAACTGTTCTGTCCCTAATTTTCACGTCTTTTACTATGATCAGTTTTTCTGCATGTTACTGGATTCACCATTTATTTAGACAAACCTACATCTACATAGATACTCTGCAAATCACATTCAAGTGCCTGGCAGAGGGTTCATTAACCACTTTCATAACTTTTCTCTACCGTTTCATTCTCTAATAGCGCGGGAAGAAAGAACACCTAAATCGTTCCGTTTTCGATCTCATTTATCTCATTTTATTGGGATGGTCATGTCTCCCTAAGTAGGTGGGTGCTAGCAAAATATTTTCACATTCAGAACTAAAAGTCGGTGATTGAAACATCGCAAACAGATCACGCCGCAATGAATAACGGCTTTCTTTTAATGGTTTCCACCACAATTCGTGCAACATTTCCGTGACGCTCCCTCCCCCCCCCCCCCGTAACGTGATAAAACAAAACGATCTGCCCTTCTCTGAACCTTCTCAATGTCTTCCGTCAATCCCACCTGGTGAGGGTCCCACAAGGGACAACAGTACTCCAGGAGAGGAGTATCGATTTGAGATCCCTTGTCGATGGCACTTAACACTTCATGTGAATAGAGGACAAGCTGTGATTCGCAAGAGTGATACTTTCTGAATCCGTGTTGACTACTGGTTAATACGTCGTTCTCTTAGAGGTAGTTCTTAATATTCCAACAAAGTAAATGTTCCAAAATCCTACTGCAAATCGACGTCAATGAGATAGGCCTGTAATTTTGGGGATCACTCCTATTGCCTTTCTTGAATATTGGAGTAACTTGGGCAACTTTCCAGTCTTTGGGTACGGATCTTTCGCCGAGAGATCGGTTGTAAATTATAGCTAAGTACGGAGCTATTGCATCAGCATACTCTGAGAGGAATTTAGTTGGTATACAATCTGGCCCGGAAGATTTTTGTTCAGTGACTTGTTTTACTACTCCAGGAACATCTACTTCTAAGTTTCGCATACTGGCAGCTGTTCTTGGATTGAATACTGGAGTGTTCACTTCGTCTTCTTTGGTGAACGAATTTCGGAAAGCTGTGTTTAGTAACTCTGCCTTAGCAGTACTGTCATCGGTACTATTACCATTGCTATCGCGTAGTGAAGGTATTGTTTGTATTTTGTCGCTAGTGTACTTCACATATGACCAGAATTTCTTTGGATTTTCTGCAAGATTACGCAAGATTACGAGACAGGATTTCGTTGTGGTATCTACTATAGGCTTCTCGCATTGAAGTCTGCGCTAGGTTGTGAGTTTTAGTAAAAGATAGCCAGTCTTGTGGATTCTGCGTCTCTTTAAATTTTGCATGCGTTTTTCTTTGTTTCTGCAACAGTGATCTGACCTGTTTTGTGTACCACGGGGGTCAGCCCCCTCTTTTATTAATTTATTTGGTATCAATCTCTCGATTGCTACTGATATGTCTTTGAAAATAAGACACAACTGATCTACACTCGCATATCCAGTTTTGAAAGACTGGAGACTACCACTCAGGAAAGCGTGAAGCGAATTTTTATCTGCTTTATGGAATAGATAAATTTTTCGTTTATTTTTGATGCATTTGGGCATTTCGACATTGTCTCGCTACAACAACTCGATGTGTTTTGATGCTCTTTACTAGCTCAGGATTATTTGTTGCTAGATCAATCGTATTTTTGCAACCACTTACTACTCTAGTGGGTTCATGAACTGTTCGAAGTAGATACTCCTTGTCTACCTACAAACAAGGCTAAAGAGAAATAACAGCAGCAGTCTGTGTTGCCGATATTTGACAGTCCTTGTATTTTGACAACAGAACTTAAAAATGACTATGAAGTATACTGGCATACTTAATTGGTCATATCTTAGATCTCACATATACATTAAAACTCTTTGAATTATTTATGGGTACATGGGAGGCGGTACTTTTATTGCAGCGTGCATTGTGGCACCCTGCTGTTCCATTCACGAATGCAGCACAGGAAAAGCGGCTGTGACCTTTTATTCCTCTAGCTTTGTATTTGTATGCTTCACACGATTGATACGAAGGTGGATGAAGAAATCATGTAGCTTTTGCCATAATATCTGTAACATTGTAATTTTAAGTAGATTTACGCGAAATATACGACTTCTTTCTAGTGTTAGCAGATTAAAATTTTTATCATATTCGTTACATTCCCAGCCCAAACATAAAACAGACCTGTGGTTATTCGCGGTGTACTTTGTACAAGCCCTACATTCCTCGTCAGTTCGGCTGATGAGCAAAAGTTTCCACATTTCGTACCAACGAATTAAAGCCTACTGTAGGGTAGAGGGGGGGATATGGCTGAGTGATTATAGTGATTGCTTACAGGAGGTCCCGGGTTCTAATTCTGACCGTGGCACAAATTTGAATTCAGTGCCTCTCCTTCAATAACTGCGGAAGTGTGAGATTGATTACAAATGCAGATAATAGCGAAGCTTAGAGATGGCGCTACTGTACTTGCTCACGAACGGTACCAGTGCAGTGCATTTAAAGTGTCTGACATGGTCAAAAAGGTTGCGTGTGTTGTTACTGCATTACTTCAGAAGTGAATACTAAAGTGCGAGAATTGCTGGTGTTAGTGAGTGAGTGTGTGTGTGTGTGTGTGTGTGTGTGTGTGTGTGTGTGTGTGTGTGTGTGTGTGTGTTTAGGGGACGGGTGCTTCTGGATCAAACTATCCCAAAGGAATGATTAGAACATATCAAGAGGAACCGTTTCAATATGTTCGAAAACGACGTGTGCTAATTCGCGATATTTCAGGGCCCATAAACTCGGTTCCTGTTGATCACATAGTTAAGGGATAAAGTGTTCCGGATAGCCATTGGCCTGGTGAACATTGTATACATATTAGAAGAATGGCAACAATTTAAAAATTTTGATTTCTATCTGCAGTAACGAGATCAAGAGGTTCAAACTGATCGTTCCTTCGCACAAAATCACAAAACCCGATTTTTAGCCGTTTTTGCACAGTGACTCACTAATATCTAAGTAACCACAGAAAATTCCTCAAATAAGTACACTACATCCGGAAGATATTAATCTAGAAACGATTTTTTTCCGTTTGTATTTTTCCATGTGTATTCTGCTGGAACACGCTGTTGAGGCCTGACTGAAACTTATCTTCTAATAAAAAAAATCGCGCTGGCATGTTTCACGCAGCGAGAGCAGAATAACACGCTGGTTTTACGGCCCACAGTAGGTTCTTATAGTTTTTCTGTAAAAAAAATTTGAACAAAAACTATAAAAATGAGTAACTTAAAACTTAATATGGATGATACGATTACGACTCTAGTATTCTATAGTATCTATCCAGTCAACACGTAATATTCTCTCTGGCCCTATGTTAACAGCCAAATTATTTGATATTTGGGTTTAGCTTTAACAAACACACTTCTTTCTAACTTTTACCTATTTAAACTATGATTTTATTATCTCTACCATACTTTCATTATCTTCTTCCGTTAAAATGTGTAAAGATCAAGCATTTCTGACCACCTTACATGCCATATTAAAGTGTACAAATAGAACCGCATTGCTGTTAAGATTGATACCTCACATGGTATTTGTGTTAGTAATTAATCAGTAATTACTGTACTTATCATTGCGTCCAAGAATGCAACATATTACAAGACTGCCGACAGACCAGACATTATTCTGCATGGCGTGGTTGCGGAGGCAGCAGGCCATGTTTGTTTCGAAAGAGATCGGTGGGAAATACCATGCTTTACCTGAGACACTCCCTCCAGCGGACGTCGAATTTTAGGAAGCTTTTAAAAGTAACAATGGAAAGGCGGTGTGATAGCCACAGGTGGAGTGGCCAGCCCAGTGAATCACCCTTCCTCGTTCCACATTTTTCTGAAAGAACGCAACACGCAGACGCCGATACTGAATGCGTCAGCTTCCTAAACACACCTACCTAGCTAGCTAGTAAAACGGACCCGTATAACCGGCCGCGGTGGCCGAGGAGACTGAGGCGCTTCAGTCACGATCTGCACGGCCACTACGGTCGGGGGTTCGAATCCCCCCTCGGACATGGATATTTGTGCCGTCTTTAGTATAAGATAGTTCATAAGTAGTTTGTAAGTTTAGGGACTGATGACCCCGTAATTAAGACCCATAAGCTTAACAAACATTTGTTGTTGTTGGACCCGTATAGGCAAGGCGAGACGTGGAGGAGCTACGGGTGTTTGGAACGACGCTCCTGATAGGCTTACCCCCCCCCCCCCCCGGGGGGCCCACAGTTCTTTTGTGGGTACGTGTGTGGCGCGCACGGGGCCCCGAGCCGGAGCAGTCTTTCTTCTGCCCCAGGCTGCTTCACCTTCCCTCCCGGTTTATGCCTTCGCCCGGAGACGGGCATATTTCGTGAGCTACGGTGGTTCTTGTTGTCGTTTTTCTTCCTTCGTTCCTTCCTTTCTTACCCTTTGTTTCCGTCTTTCTCTCCTTGTACTCTCCTAGCCTTCTTCTCCTCCTCATTCGTCTCCGCCTCGGCGTTTGAGACACTTCTTTCCTTCTTTCTCTTCTCTTCCTCTATTCTTCTTCTTTCCTCCCTGTGCGTGTCTGAAGGCCGACCCACGCATTATCATGCGTAGCAGGTGACGGGGTAACGCGTAATTCCCCGCCCCGGGTAGACAAGTAGGGCACGTACGTACCCCCTGGTAAAGGCCAGGCCCAGGGAGGGGTGATTACCCGAGCTGGTACCTTCCGAACGTGCCGATTGGTCCCTCCGTCAGTTCTCGGGAGGTGTGACCTGAGGTGTGAACAATCACCTAAGGCGGGTAAGCCCTCGGAGAGAGCCCCCACTAGGAAGGAGCCCCCCAGGGGGCCCACAGTTCTTTTGTGGGTACGTGTGTGGCGCGCACGGGGCCCCGAGCCGGAGCAGCCTTTCTTCTGCCCCAGGCTGCTTCACTTTCCCTCCCGGTTTATGCCTTCGCCCGGAGACGGGCGTATTTCACGAGTTCAGGTGTTTTCTTGTTGTCGTTTCTCTTATTCCTTGGTTCCTTCCTTTCTTACCCTTTGTTTCTGTCTCTCTCTCGTTGTCCTCTCCTCGCCTACTTCTCCTCATTAGTCTCCGCCTCGGCGTTTGAGACACTTCTTTCCTTCTTTCTCTTCTCTTCCTCTATTCTTCTTCTTTCCTCCCTGTGCGTGTCTGAAGGCCGACCCACGCATTATCATGCGTAGCAGGTGACGGGGTAACGCGTAATTCCCCGCCCCGGGTAGACAAGTAGGGCACGTACGTACCCCCTGGTAAAGGCCAGGCCCAGGGAGGGGTGATTACCCGAGCTGGTACCTTCCGAACGTGCCGATTGGTCCCTCCGTCAGTTCTCGGGAGGTGTGACCTGAGGTGTGAACAATCACCTAAGGCGGGTAAGCCCTCGGAGAGAGCCCCCACTAGGAAGGAGCCCCCCAGGGGGCCCACAGTTCTTTTGTGGGTACGTGTGTGGCGCGCACGGGGCCCCGAGCCGGAGCAGCCTTTCTTCTGCCCCAGGCTGCTTCACTTTCCCTCCCGGTTTATGCCTTCGCCCGGAGACGGGCGTATTTCACGAGTTCAGGTGTTTTCTTGTTGTCGTTTCTCTTATTCCTTGGTTCCTTCCTTTCTTACCCTTTGTTTCTGTCTCTCTCTCGTTGTCCTCTCCTCGCCTACTTCTCCTCATTAGTCTCCGCCTCGGCGTTTGAGACACCTTTCCTTCTTTCTCTTCACTTCCTCTATTCTTCTTCTTTCCTCCCTGTGCGTGTCTGAAGGCCGACCCACGTATTATCATGCGTAGCAGGTGACGGGGTAACGCGTAATTCCCCGCCCCGGGTAGACAAGTAGGGCACGTACGTACCCCCTGGTAAAGGCCAGGCCCAGGGAGGGGTGATTACCCGAGCTGGTACCTTCCGAACATGCCAATTGGTCCCTCCGTCAGTTCTCGGGAGGTGTGACCTGAGGTGTGAACAATCACCTAAGGCGGGTAAGCCCTCAGAGAGGGCCCCCACTAGGAAGGAGCGCGCCATCGGAGACGCCGGTAATCACGGGGGACACTTCCGCAATGACTTCCTTCTCTTCTTCACTGACATTGACCCAGAAACGTAAGATAGATTCGCCTCAGCAAAAGAACTCTCTGCCTAATTTGCCGAAATTTCTTGTTGTGTCGCGCACCGACGGAAAAGATTTCACTTCTGTCAATCCTTTCGTTATACAGAAAGGTGTTGATGCAATTGCTGGCCCTGTTAAAACCTGTTCGCGTCAGCGCAATGGCTCATTGTTGCTGGAAGTGGACAGTGCTTTCCAAGCCCAGAAACTTATCCGGACTACGTTATTACACACGTTTCCAGTCAAAGTAGAAGCGCACCGCACACTCAACTCGTCACGTGGGGTAGTTTTTACGAGATCCCTTGACGGGTTGTCTGATGACGACATCCGGTCCTATATGTCCGATCAGGGTGTGACAGCCGTCCACAGGGTGATGAAAAAGGTAGATAACCAGCTGACACCGACTCGTACTGTGTTTTTGACATTCGACAGAGTTGACCTCCCGTCGAAGGTCAAAGCAGGGTACGAAGTTATCTCAGTCCGCCCTTATATACCAAACCCAACGCGCTGCTACCAATGCCACAGGTACAACCATACCCATGAACATTGCCCACATGCAGCAAAGTGTGTCACTTGTGGTAGGGACGCCCATGAGGGGGATTGCCCACCTCCGTCCCCTCACTGCCTTAACTGAAACGGTGACCATGCGGCTTCCTCTCGCGACTGCCCTGTATATAAGGATGAAAAAATCATTCAGCAAATTCGGGTCACGGAGAAGGTATCAACATCTGCCGCTCGAAAGTTGTTGGCGAGTCGAAAGCCCACTGTCCTCCCAGCGGGTACATACAGTAAGGTCCTCACCTCAACTCGACCTACTAAGGATTCCAGTACCCAGACTTGTGATTTCACTTTCGCTGACACAGTTGTGCGATCCGCCAGCCCGAAGATTGCCCGTTCCACGTCCCCGCTTCCTCCTGCTGCTTCTAAGGTACAGTCTTCGTCAACCTCTAGTAAACCGCGGGCACCTAAACAAGATGCCCGGACCTTGAAAAAGGAACCCGTCCGTGAGGATTTTCTGCGTTCTCAGGCTTCCCAACCGTCAACTGCCTCTTCCCGCCGTCACTCTTCCAGAAGAGCTGACAAGAAAAAGAGTTCCTCTCCTTCCCCGCCGAGGCGTGACCCATCTGTCGCGCCGTCAAACAGTTGCCGGCCTCGGCCGTCTTCTGTTTCACCGGGACGCTCCGTTTGCCGGGCGCCCGGCCCTTTACCGGCGGTGGAAACTGCCCCTCCTGATCAACTCAGGGAGGTGGCAGGCGCGTCGGTCGAACCAATGGAACATGACCCTTTGCCCCCAGACAGCGATAGCAGTGCTCCCTCGAAATCCGGTCCTCAGCGGCCGTCGAGGTGACCCCGCTCGCTACTTGGTTTTTATCCTTATTTCTTCTCTCATTTTTATCATGGCGCTCCTTCAATGGAACATTCGCGGCATTCGTTCTAATCGGGAGGAGTTAAAACTACTCCTTCGATTGCACTGCCCGCTTCTAGTCTGCCTCCAGGAAACTAAGTTGCGTCCACGTGATCGTGCAGACTTTCCACACTACACCTCTGTGCGGTTCGACCTGCCACCCGTGGAAGGTGTCCCAGCCCATGGAGGGGTTCTGATGCTCCTTCGAGACGACGTCTATTTCCATCCCATTTCCTTGCACACTCACCTACAGGCTGTTGCCGTCCGCATCACCTTATCCACATTTACCTTCTCCCTCTGTAATATATATTCGCCATCGTCATCTGCCCTTACTAGGGCAGATGTGCTAAACCTTGTTGACCAGCTCCCTTCACCTTTCGTGTTGGTAGGCGACTTTAATGCCCACCACCACCTATGGGGCTCTCTGGCACCTTGTCCGAGAGGCTCCCTTTTGGTGGACCTTCTCCACCACCTCGATCTTGTCTGCCTCAACACCGGTGCACCGACCTTCCTTTCTGACACAACACACACTTATTCCCATATAGACCTCGCAATATGCACTCCTCAGCTTGCCGGTCGGTTTGAATGGTATGCACTTTCTGACACGTACTCGAGTGACCATTTCCCTTGTATCATCCACTTCCTACATCATTCCCCATCTCCACGTCCCACCAGTTGGAACATTTCTAAAGCCGACTGGGGGCTTTATTCTTCCATGGCTGTTTTTCACAATCAGCATTTTCCCAACTGTGACAGTCAGGTCGAATACCTCACAGAGGTTATTCTCACTGCTGCTGAACGTTCCATACCTCGTACATCCTCTTCTCCACGTCGTGTCCAGGTCCCTTGGTGGACTGCAGCCTGCCGCGACGCGCTTCGAGCCCGACGCCGTGCTTTACGCACCTTCCGCCGCCACCCAACTTTGGAGAATTGCATCAATTACAAACGTATGAGAGGGCAGTGCCGTCGTATCATAAACGACAGCAGGAAAGCTTGCTGGACAGCTTTTACTAGTTCTTTTTACCGTTTTACTCCCTCCACGGTTGTCTGGGGTGGCCTACGCCGTTTGTCCGGCATCAAGGTCCACTCCCCGATTCCTGGCCTGACCGTGGAGAACGCGGTCCTCGTGGACCCAGCTGATGTTTCAAACGCATTGGGTCGTTTCTTTGCGGAGGTTTCGAGCTCTGCCCATTACCACCCTGCCTTTCTCCCTCGAAAACAGGTAGAGGAGGCACGGCCGCCTTCTTTCCGCTCTTTTAATCGTGAAAATTATAACGTCGCCTTCACCATGCAGGAGCTAGACCGTGCCCTCGCCCTGTCCCGGTCTTCTGCTCCCGGCCCCGATTCCATTCATATTGAGATGCTGAAGAACCTCTCTCCTGCGGGCAAGTGCTTTCTTCTTAGTACCTACAATCGCATATGGACTGAAGGTCATGTTCCAACAAGTTGGCGTGAAGCCATTGTTGTCCCCATCCCCAAACCAGGGAAGGACAAACACCTTCCTTCCAGTTATCGTCCCATTTCTCTGACGAGCTGCGTCTGTAAGGTGATGGAACGCATGGTTAACGCTCGGTTGGTCTGGCTCCTCGAATCTCGCCGCCTCCTGACTAATATCCAATGCGGTTTTCGTCGACACCGCTCTGCTGCTGACCACCTCGTTACGTTGTCGACCTTCATTATGAACAACTTTCTAAAGAAGCGTCAAACAGTAGCCGTGTTCTTCGACTTGGAGAAGGCATACGATACCTGTTGGAGAGCGGGCATTCTCCGCACATTGCACACATGGGGCCTTCGGGGCCGCCTTCCTCTTTTCATTCAAGCGTTTTTGGCGGATCGCAAGTTCCGGGTACGGGTGGGCTCTGTTTTGTCAGATACCTTTTGCCAGGAGAATGGTGTACCACAGGGCTCTGTCTTGAGTGTGGCGCTCTTTGCCATTGCAATCAATCCGATCGTAGATTGCCTTTCAGCCGACGTCTCCGGATCTCTTTTTGTTGACGATTTCGCAATTTATTGTAGCGCCCAGCGGACGTGTCTCTTGGAGCGTTCTCTCCAACGCTGTCTTGACCGTCTATATTCCTGGAGCATCGCAAACGGCTTCCGATTCTCCACTGAGAAAACTGTGTGTATCAATTTTTGGAGATACAAGGAATTTCTTCCACCTTCTCTACGTCTCGGCCCTGTTGCTCTCCCTTTCGTGGAGACTACGAAATTCTTGGGACTCATGTTGGATCGGAAACTTCGCTGGTCCACACACGTGTCCTACCTGGCTGCCCGTTGTGCCCGATCCCTTAACGTTCTTCGTGTCCTCAGTGGCACGTCATGGGGAGCGGATCGTACCGTCCTGCTTCACCTTTACCAGGCCATTGTTCAGTCGAAGCTCGACTATGGAAGCCTTGTGTACTCTTCAGCACGGCCGTCGATTCTCCGCCGTCTCAACTCTATCCACCATCGTGGATTACGTCTGGCGACCGGTGCATTTTATACCAGCCCTGTTGAAAGTCTGTATGCCGAGGCTGCTGTATTACCCTTGACCACTCGACGTGACATACTCTTGTGTCGGTATGCATGCCGCCTACGGTCGATGCCCAACCATCCCTCTTACAGATTATTTTTTGACGACTCACTCGATCGCCAATATCAGTTGTCTGCGATTGCCTTGCTTCCACCTGGAGTTCGGTTTCGCCGCCTGCTACAACGGCTCGATTTTACCCTTCCTTCCACCCTTCGGTTGAGCGAAAGCCCATTGCCACCGTGGCATCAGGCCCAGGTTCACACACAACTCGAACTTAGTTCGCTCCCCAAGGAGAGCACTCCGGATTTGGTATTCCGCTCGAGGCTTGTCGAACTCCGTTCGCGGTTCGATAATGCCGTATTTATTTACACTGATGGTTCCAAGAGCACTGCCGGTGTCGGATCTGCCTTCGTCGTCGGGGACAACCGGTTCCAATACAAGCTCCCTGACCGGTGCTCGACCTTCACGGCTGAGCTTTTCGCCCTCCACCAGGCCGTTTTGTATACCTGCCGCCACCGCCAACCTTTCTATGCCATATGTTCTGACTCCCTTAGTGCCCTGCAGAGTCTTAAGGACCCTTTCTCGAACCATCCTCTCGTGTATCGGATCCAACGCTCCCTCCAGTTGCTGGCGGATGACAGCTGTCACGTTTCTTTCCTGTGGGTCCCTGGCCATGTGGGTGTGCCCGGGAATGAGGCCGCCGACACAGCAGCCAAGGCAGCAGCTCTTTTGCCTCGCATGGCTACCTTTTGCGTCCCATCGGACGATGTACAACGGGCTCTTCGCCGGAGTATCGTGTCGCAATGGCACAGTGTGTGGCTTTCACTGTACAACAATAAATTGCGAACTGTCAAACCGATCCCGACCGCTTGGAGGACATCCTCACGCCCCTCTCGGCGGGAGGAGGTCATCCTGGCTCGGTTGCGGATCGGTCATTGCCGTTTCAGCCACCGTCACTTGCTATCCGCCGAACCTGCACCGCTATGCTCCTGCGGTGAACTGCTGACAGTGCGACATATTTTACTGACTTGTGTTAATTTTAATCATCTCCGTGTAGCCCTTCACTTTCCGTCTACTCTGGAGGAAATTTTAGCTGATGACACACGAGCAGCTGCTCGAGTTTTGCGTTTTATCAACTTGGCCAACTTATCCAAGGATATTTAACCCTTTTAATTGTCTTTTATCTTTCGTTTTTAGCCTCTTGTTGTTGATCTGACAGTCACCATTTTTTAAGATCATAGCGAATCTATGTTCTTGTCTGGGCGCTAATGACCATAGAAGTTGTGCGCCCTAAAACCACAAAAAAAAAAAAAACAAAAAAAAAATGATAGGCTTACCAGAGAACAGGCGCCATTGCCCATGAGCTGGGGAGGATGTGAAAGATATATACATTTTCACTTCACTATGGATCTCCATTTCCTGTTGTTGATGCATTTATGGTATCTCTATTCTTCAAAACCAATCCAAATTTTTACGTGCCAGAAATAAGAAACGTGAAAACTGCATTGTAAGTAATGCATACAAACATTTTAAAGCTAATTATTGTTGGAGATATTTTATACCATTGGAAAAAAGTACCCTACTTATTGGTGTCAGCAGACTTAACTCTAAAGTCACCATATAATGGAGTAAAAGATAAACTTTTACCTTCTCTCCAGGCGGCCTCGAGTGATTATCTTGGCCACATCAACGCGACAGAAAATCTTTGCCAAGATGTTCGGACCACATAGGACTCGATTAGTTGATTCTAGACCATAATGTTGTTCATTCTCGGATAGACTTTCTTATATTTACCCTTGTCCGGTCAGTAAAAGTAATTGCCCTCGTAAAGCCAAGGTTTCGTGACAAAACATTTGCTTTGTCACGCGATTGGCTAATGGCGACGCCACATGATTCTCGCTATTCAGCATCTGTTGCCAACATTATCAAGGGGGCAGCCGGGAAAGATAGTAACATTTAACCCAATAAATCACAAAGTTAAGAGAGTAAATTTCATTTTTAACTACTTGAATACTGGTAGCAAGGTGTAACATGAAAACCCGTAAAATACAGCAAAGTGCCTTGTGTATTTTTTATACAATATTTCTAAAGTCTAGAACAGGGACAGCGGAAGCGTCGGCGGCGTTTATGTCGCTCATAGGTTGGCAACGCACGTTTCGCGTAGCCAGTCATGTCACTTTCACGTAAACAATGCAAGCGAGAAACGATGGAATAAATTTATAGTCCGAAATTAAAGCGATTTTCTAGTTGTTTTTGCGAGTGAATGTTTGCGATTGCGTGTCAACTTTCTGCCAGTTTGACTTAAAAGTGACAGTACACGACAGAATTTGCTGTCTAATCTGGTGGTTCTTGATTATCTAATAACAAACGTTTCTTGTATTCTGAATTGGGTACTGATTTAATTTTGCGAAATAAACTTTACAACATCACATTACAACGCAGTTTTGGGTAACTCTTTTAATAGTATTTACACTTGCGTATTACGAAAGTTTTAAGGCTAAATGAGTCGGTGCATTAAAGAAATCTCCCGTATACGTATTTTACGATAGGGTATGTTGTAGCAAAGTAGCCAGAAGGGCGTTGTCCATGTATAAAATGATTACCCATTATTGAAACGGTTGTTTGAATAAGATCTACTGGCGTTAAAAGTGCATTTAATGGAGATATATAATCAGTGTTATACTTTATAGTGGGCTAAAACGATATTCATGTTGTACTTTCACCAAATATATTAGGAAACGGCTTTAATTACACATGAATCGCAAATGTAAACATCAGCTCATTAACCTGCACATAATACTACTTTACACTTTTGCAGTAGAAGAGAATGATACTTAACTACTGGAATATTGTTTACATATATCAAAATAATCCTCACAGAGATAAACACATGAAGTGGCCCTTATTTAATATGGAACTCTCTTCCAGCGAGTGTCAACCGCATTTTGCGCACCTTCTCATTTTTTGTAACTTGCAAAAACAATTTTTCTGGTGCCTTATTGCTACGGCACAGAACTAAGCAATATTTGTAGGTCGTCTTGTGAACGCGAATGCCCAAACAATATAGCACTATTTATGTATCGTACGAAGGCGGCGGCGGCAGCAGCAGCAGCATCGTAGTTTGTGATGTCACAGGCATCACGTAACTCAAATGTAGCGTTTTAGCGTGCTTTCAGATTATTCCGTCAACTCCCATACTTAGTTGTTAGTTTCTCGGTCAAGAAGTTAGAAGCTCGGGCAAAGCACCCGCAATGAAAGGTATACAGCAGAGATAATTGAGATTGAAGAAACAGAGAGCAGACTGTGCAAAAGAGAGGCAGTAGGAATGAAAGAGGAAAAGAATGGGGGCATAGACAATGGCAGAAGGAGGTAGCGAAAATGGAGAGAAAGGGATGAAGGCAGTGGGAGTCACAGATAGAAGAAAGTGGTAATGGGAGGAAGAGACAAAAGAAGAAATGTCTACAGCACACCTAAAATGAATGCTATCATTTCAAAATGGGCTGGATAAATGTAAAATTGTGAAATGTGTTCCAAAGTAGCCTACACCACTGTCTCCCTTAAATCAGCTTTACAGCAGTGTGACTCCATCCAATTTAAACACGAAAACACTGAAGTACCTCATAGATGGCGGCTGTTATAATCCAGAGATACTAAAGGGGGCATATAAAGTAATAAAAAATTAATGAATAGCATTTTGCAACAATTTGTATTTGAAGTTAACAGCTACTACTACTTGCGAATTTATTCCGAATATGGATACTCTTGATTTGCGAGTTTCATGGAACAAATATCTAAGTATAACATCTACTCGTAATTTAGCCTAAGTGTAGGCATATCACACGCTCTACCAGCTGTTTTCGTGGCAATTTAAAAATTGTTGGTGGTAAAGGAAGAGATACAAAAATCCTCGAAATAAATGAAAACGTACCGCCATTTAATAAAAGTAGAACAATGCTGGACTTGTTGATTTCATGAACAGAACAAATTGGAATTGTTTTACTTTAAACTATGTGTATTTCAACGTATTTCTGTGTTCGGCATTGAAAACGTTGTTCTCGAGGGTCTAGTAAATATAAAATAATAGCTACAGTAATTCATCAAAGATTTCTCATAATTAAAGTGTCATTAACTGCATTATCACGGACGTATGGTGTAGTAATAGTTTAATTCTGTTGGCTGATGCCTCAAAGTTTCAGATCTTATCTTACTCAGCGATATCTTATCTGGGGTAACCTGCATAAGTGAAGCAGGCAGGACAGAGATACCTGTCACATGGAGCACGAGACAAGGGAGAGATGTGAGTACTAAGTCTTTACTAGACACATACATGAACCATGGTTGATTTTTCATCCACATATTGTGTGCCGTACATACTAGACAAGTGGAATGGAACCATGATCTGTGTGGAGATGTTAAAGAGTAGATCAGTTGATATTAATTCATCTCAGACTTCTTCTATTTGCTGGACCACCAATAATGCTAATATTAGTATGTACTAAGCTACAGTCTGTTTACACACAATTTGACAGCAAATTTCGAAATAGGCTCATATATATACGTTTTGCTACTTAGTAACTAGTAATTTTAGTAACAAAGTGTAATATTTGTGCAAATTGTCTGATGCCTGCAAAATCACTGTGGATTCTTGGAACATTGGTCCTAGAAATGAGAAATCTTAGACTAGATTACGTGACTAATAAAATACTATTCTAATACATTAGCAACCCCTGTGAGTTCAATTTCTTGCCTTACTGAATGTTAGGAGGCGTATAAACATCTTTTACATCAGATCACTGTATACAAAATACCAAGTGTGAATTATGAGCTTTGTTATCAGTAACAAATCCTATAAAAAGTGCGGTACGTGAACTGGCGTGTAAATCTACGAACGTCACGGTTTACGAAGAGGCAACTTGCTCAATTATGAGTTACTGACATACTTAATATTCTTGTTTTCCACTTAGGTAATGTAATCTCGGATAGTTGCCGATTTCTGAAAAATAACGATATTAGAAGACAACAGTAAACGAAAGTTTACCATTCTGATCTGCACTTGAATCTGATTGGACAATGATTACACCAACGAGATAAAGCTTTTTCCAGATTATAAACGTTAGGCTTCTATCTTACATTTATTTATGTGCTGTCTTATATATTTAGCGCATGTCCTAAAGAACAGTCATCATACGAAGCAGGAGCGGTTCTAGAAATCGATCAAGGGAAGGGCTAATTGGAATGGGGTTGGGGCATGGAAATATCCTTCAACAAGCAAAAGGGGAGTTGCGGTTCTCTCCCAACAAACTAGTAAGCTTTGGTGTATTTGGTGTTGCTTGGATTTTGGTAACTATTTTGGAGTTTAGAGAGGAAAAAAAGAGGGGTGGGAGTAAACTCTTATTTTGACGTAGGAGATTTTATAAGCTACATACACCATAAAAGATGAGAACTTACAAAAAGTAAATTTGCCTTGATTTTCTTCTTAGAGAAGATGACATAACTCTAAAAAATTGAATTTGACATGGCTTAAAAAATCTAACAATCACTGTATGTTTCCGTCTTCCACCCAATTTATGTTCATTCTCCTGGTTTTTTTTTCTTACTGAATATGTCAATGATATTTTCAATGACCATATCTCTTTCTTTATGCATATTTGCAAGAGCCAGTTCATTTAGTTTCACCTGTCCCATTGTGCTACGCATGTAAGTCTTTATTCATGTGAAAGTAGAGAACCTTCATTCAGGAGTACTTGTGGTACATGGATGGTCTAATTTAAAGTATAACATATACATTTCGAAAAACTGTTTTTCACAGTTCGTTAAAGCTTCGTTTGCTGTTTCAGTTTTTACTTTCATCGGCCCACTTTTTCTTCCACAGTTCACCAAAAATACGTATTGACACTTTTAGTAAAGAAATAAAACAGTAGATCGGTTTTTTCAGTAAAAAATACCCAAACAACGCTGGTTTGTGTAATACAATTGTTTCTTATAGTTGAATGATATCTTTAAAGAAATGACCTGACTTCAAAATTTTTCAAAGTGTTATTCTTTTAAACACAATATCGTTAATCTTACACAATGAAACTAATAACTACTATTAAAGTACCGCAATAACATGAAGTTAGTATTATTTAAAATAACACTTTTAGAAGGTATGACCCTTACTGATTGTTTTGTGTAGTCGAAATTGTAGACTGTAGATGCACAAGTCTGTGGCGATCCGATTCTGTAGCGCAACCATCATCAGATTCCTCAAGTGTGTTCTTGGTTGGCTCTATGCTCATATTGTCCAAAATTATCCGTTAGCTTGCTGTTCATTGCAGCAACGTTATTAGTCACTTACTTCAACCACTA